>CM069860.1:128347946-128975446 GCA_036172795.1 Pelodytes ibericus | reverse complement strand
TGTTTGGATAATGCAGTTAATGCAATATAAGTATAGGGGAACTGGTAAATGGTTCAATACATTCTTTGAATAACCAGCGAAAAGCAGGGCTTACATTTATGTAGCCTTCAGAAGCCAGGCAAACCAGTTCAGTTTGTCTAGTTACTTTTAGGAGCCAGAAAAATGGTATTTCCAGAGTTCTGTTTAAACCAATAAAGAAGTTAGAAGCCAGCAGTTGCGATTTTAGTAGCTGTGGCTTCTGGGATTTGTGTCCCCATTTGAATGAAATTATTCTCATTGGCTCTTGCAACAACAAAAAATAAAAATAAAATTGACTTTTACTCAGCTAGTGTGGGCAGTCCTGGTGTCTTGGAAACTGCTGTAATTTCACAATTTCATCTAGCTGTAAGTATTTTATTTTTTTAAGCAGTGCAAAATGTAAAACATGCATTTTAAAGTACTTTGAAAGCACATTAAAATACATTAATGTTTGGAAGTTGTATTTTTGGCACCAGACAGTCCTTTTAAGTGATTTACTTGCATGGCTGTTGCTCATGTGTATCCATGTGGGAAGTAAATGCTGTATGGTGTGTCCTTAGGCATAAAAAAGGTAACTTTCCTTTTGTCTGGTGATTGCAGGTAGAAACTAAGGAAGACCAGGAGGGTACTTTAATATGCATTAACGTTTAGATGATTTGTTTTGGTCACCAGACTTTAACAATGAAAGACTGCTTTTATTGAATAGTTTGCTACTGTGTAAAGCTGGAGTCTTTTTTTTTCTTCTATTTTTTTTCATGATTTGTGAACATTTTATTATTTTTTGGAAAGGACAGTTATAGCAAACGTCAGTGGTTGCATGTGTTGTCAATAGACATTTTATAAATATGCATTTTAAATGTATTTTTTTTTTTTTTTTTTTGTAATTGTATATTTCAGCCTAGCATATACTCTTTAGAGAAGTATATAAGTCTTGGTAGCTAGGACACTAAAACAGTTTATAGAAACATAGAATGTGTCTGCAGTTAAGAACCATTTGGCCCATCTAATCTGCCCAATTTTCTAAGACTTTTATTAGTACTTGGCCCTATTCTTCAGAATTTAAATTGTATTATGGACTTAATACAGAACCTGCTGCAGTTGTATAGCCTTTTTTTTCAATCTAATATTTATTAGTAATATTAATTTGCAGGTTAAGCCATTCTTATTAAAAAGTAGAACATTATTAGGTTTATGATTTAAAAATAAACTTATTTAAGATAAAAAAAATTTAAACAGACAATTGTTCATTATATTATAACCATGTTGGCTTTAATGTGTGATGTCAAAGCTGCTGTTATGAAAAGATAGGTGCATTCTCATGTTTTTTTTTTTTTTTTTTTTTTTTTTTTACAATGGTTTTATATATGTTATTTTTTTATAGTGTAGTTGTTTCTTTAGTGCATGAACTCTTTTATTTCTTAACAGTTCAATATTCTACTTACTTTCCACAAAGCCAGGAGCATGTTTGTAAACCGTTTTGGTTATTTTACTTAACCTCTTATATAATTTGTCTTTTTGTTAAATGTTTTTGTGCAACTTGTATCAATTTTTGGGCAAAAAGTTTTACTACATCTGTTGGTCTGTGTCGAAGCAAAATGCATCGTGCCTTTTTTGCAAATGGTACATTTCTATTGGGTGGTGGGAGTCCAGTTAGTCAGGAAGCGCTGACATATACTTTGTTAGCACACAGTGTCCGAAAAGCCTCATTACACTAAGCTCATTTTGTCTTTTTTTTTTTTTTTTTACCCCTTGACTGGTTTAGTAAATGTGCTTGTTACAGCATCTACTCCCGACAAGTCATTCTATGTGTGTACTGTGTAGAACTGATCAAAGGATCTGTTTACTTTTGTTAAAATCATATTTGTTGTATATGAGAAATGTACTTAAGGCCTCAGTTATGGATGGTAAGTCGCAGGTGCTTAAAATAGCTACCTTAGGGAAAACATTTCTTTTAACAAGTCCTTAATTGTGGTTCTTGTTAAAGAGACAATTGTCATTCATTTGAGTTTGGTGCAACTTTGTTTTTTTTTTTTTTTCTTTCTATTCTCTATATAATTACATATTTACCTGTGGCAGTCCTCAAAGTAGCAACCTTGCGGGCATACTTTCCTTTGCATGCACAGTGGATTTTTCTTTTTTACCCCCCCACCACCGCTGATTGAGGGGTGGGAGAGGGGGTCTCAGGAACCCCCTCCCACCGCCTCTGCTGCATACCTCCAAAGACGAGATTTGGTCAGGGAATAAAATAAAAACTTTTGTAGTGAATGCTTGTCCTTCTCAGCTAGCTGCCATTTTATATGGGGGGGCTGGAATGCTTGTCCTTCTAAGCCAACCGGAATCGACATGGGGGACTGGATTGCCTATCATTCTCAGCCAGCTGGCATTTTATATGGGGGGGGGGGGGGCTGGCTTGCCTATCATCCTCAGCCAGCTGGTATTTTAAATTGGCGGCAGGGTTGCATATGGGCGCTGGATTGCCTGTCATCCTCAGCCAGCTGGCATTTTTTATGGGAGGGCTGGAATGCTTTGATGACATGACTGACATTATGAAGTGGCAGGCATTTAAGGTATACAGGTTGAGTATCCCTTATCTGAAGTATGAACCAAAATGATATTTCACCAGCTCCACTTCTATAAATTATCTACATTACCTAAATACAATGTGAGCAAGTTGCTCACATTGAATTTAGGTAATGTGGAACATTTATAGGGCTGGTGCTGCCTAAATGATCCGTTATCCGAACTGCGGCGGTCACAAACATTACACATAATGGATACTCAACCTGTAATGCTGTTGTAGATACTTGGATCTCTAATAGTGCAACCCATTGATATCACTAGATAAACCGGAAATCATATTCAAATTCTTATTGCTAGCTGCTGTAAGAAACCAAAAGCTAAGAATTCAGAAAGAAGGTGCAAACAAAGAAGGATGTGGTAATTTGGCTGTCAGTGCATGTACCAGCTTCATAAATGTCTACAGCAGTCATTATGGTTGACTGTTTTACTATTTAAAATTATGGAAGAAATAATTTATTAAACAGGACTTGCTTACATATTTCAGTAGTGTGTTGAGTTAGTTAAATGGAAACTAGACTGATTTTATTTTCAACTTTAGGCAGCGTCAAATTTATTGTGAAATGATATCTCTAGCAATTTAGAAGTTAAATCTTAAAAAAATTAGAACTTAATTACTCTTTACCTCTCACTACCAAAGAAAACCAAAAAACATTCAGATATAATTTACTTACGGCAAACAATATTTTATCACAAAGATCTTTCATGATCGAGTGAGTGAGTTAGCCAATGCTCCCCTCTGACTCATTGACTTCTTTAAAATATCTGTAAGATGAAAGCCATGAGATAAGATCTTGCCCTTGTGTTTTAGCTGTAGTGAAAGATAGATGTTAACAGTCAACTTGTAAGTCCACAAATTATGTTTTGTCTTTTTCATTGTATGTTAGATGGCATCCATCTTGATGAAACGGCTATTATAATAATTTAGACTGCTTAACGTTAAATAACAGAATAAAAATGCTTTGTTTTCGTACGTACGTACGTACGTACATCAAAACACTTCTATTTATATATTTTGGATCCCATGCTTTGAATTCACTTTCTCTGATCTATAAGAAAATAAATACAACAATTTAGGCTCACTGACTTTCTTTCTTTTATGGTGTCCTCATAAAAATGTATATGTTTCTACTTTCATTGTGCTGTGACAGGTTGCCATAGTTAGTTAAATTAGTCTTTTTTTTTTTATGTATTTTATTTATTTGGGAGCAACCCAATTATTTTATAATAATTTCCATATGCACTTGGATCTCGCCAAAATGTTAAGCTTTATCTCTACTCCTACTTTTTTTTTTCTTCAAAATTCTGTTTAATACCCTGGTGAGAAATCTTTTTGGATATAATAGATTTTCTGTATTTTTTTTTTTTTAAATGTCATTTGTTTGACCGCTGTTGTAAAATTATGTACACAGAAATCTAGATGAGGTTTTTTTTTTGTTTTTATTTTAATTTTTTTTTATCTTAAACATGGTATGAAACTAGCTCACTGGTAATACATTTTTAACCTCATGCTTTCAAAGAACTTACTATATATCATTAATTAAAATGTTTGCTAAAATAGAGAGACTTTTCTGACATTCTGTTTGATGTTGTGTCAGTGACTTTCAGTCTTTCACTAAATAATAGTTGAATCAATGTAATGGTCTGAGTGTCATATTGCGTGAAGAATTTAGCAATGTGGGCAGCACCAGTCGAAAATGCATTTAATGGTGGAAACCTTTTAATCTTCTGCTACTGCTTGCTGCAGAGACACTTTAACCTTGTCATAAGTAGCATCTTTTTTTCTTTCATTGAGCCAATATTGTTGCACCCTACCAGGTCTTCCTAATAGATTTTTATTCATCTTTTTTTATTAAATATTTCCATTATACACAAAGCACTTTATATTTTATACACTTCTCTGCATCAAAAGTACTGTATTTGCTCGAATATAAGACAATGTCTTATATTCGAGGTCGTCTTATAATCTGACCTCAAACCTGGATCCCCCTCGCTAACAGCCGGAGGAAGTCTGCGCGATGCCCAGCACGACCGCTGGGACTCTATGATGAAGACGGGTCCTTCTGGCTTCATCATAAAAGTCCCGGCGGAAGTGTCTGGCAGACATCCCCCAGCTGCCCCCACTAGCCACCAGGGATCAAGAAACGAGGTGAGGGGGCAGAGAAACTGGGGGAGGGAGGGAGGAGGGCAGAGAGACGGGGAGGGAGGGGGGAGAGAGAAAAGTTTGGGGGGAGGGTGAGACAACGTGGGAGGGGGAGAGAGATAACACTGGGGGAGAGGGAAGCAGCATTGGCACATAAAAGGAAATAAAAACAAGAAATGCATTTGTTTAATATCATTTTTATTAAATATTAAAAATCAATTTACATGTGAATATATACATGTTAAACTTTTTTCCTAGAGGGTAGTCTTATATTCAGGCTTTTAGTTTTTTTCCCTAAAAGAATATCCAAAGTTTGGGTCAGGGTCGTCTTATATTCGAGCAAATACGATAATATATATTGATTTTACAAGTGTGCGTACATTACATTCCAAATTTTTGTATATGGGGTTGTCGTCTATTCCCCCTATCATACCGCTATCAAGTATTTTACCGATCTTTATTTCTTCCTATTAAAAGATCTCTAGATTCACTTCTTTTTCCAGTTCCTCTGTTATTAGGTTGAGGTTTAATATGCTTTTTACCCCAAGATATTTAAAAAGTTATTTTATTATAATTTGGTAATCTTTAACCAACCCTGGGAAACTTTTTTTTTTTTAATTTGCTTCCCCATTACCAAATCTATAATACATTCTATTCCCCTTTGTTTCCATTCTCTTAAATCCAGATCTTCAGTGCTTACTTCTAATATCTCAATAGGGCATTTCCTTTTTGTTTCTGGTGTCATCCATAACAAAATTTCCAAGTTACTTACTAGAGCTTCTTCCATAATGTACCAGGGTTCATTTTTGTTTTCCTGGTTATGCCATTTATTTAAGTGATATAGCATATGCCCATTGTGGTATCTTTTGATGTCAGCTGCTCCCATTCCACCCGGATTCACTTTTTTTGTGATTAATTGTCTAGCTCTTCTTGGTCTTGGTTAGCTATTCTATCTAGGATATTTATTACTCTACGTATATATGGTTTCCAGATGATCTTTTCATAATAAATCCTACTTGATCATTTTGGATCAGAGTCTTCCCAATAGATTTGACCAAGTATGAAAAGCAAATGGTCGTCTCCACTGTATTAAGTTTGAGATTTTGTGTTCTCTGCTTTTACTTGGATTTTGCTATTCTGCACTATATAATATTCTATGTAGCAGAACATTCTATTTTATTGTCACACTACTTTCTTGTGTAAGCTATACTTCTGAATCATAAAGATATGATATGAATTTATATAATCTAAATTGCTTTCAAACCTACTCCTAGAATGTAATCACTGTAGCAAATCTACTTCAAGAGCTACATCAAAATCTTAGCTGATGATGTTCAAATATTTCAGAAAAGATTGTTTGAAAATAGTTTGCAAATAAATGGCAAGTGATTACAAATGTTGCTTTTTTTCATTTCCCAAATTAGCTTGAGGTGATTTGTTGACATTCAATTTCTTACAGGTCCAGTATTTTGTCATATCTAAATTAGTGAATCAAAATGTAGAAAATAGTTTTGACATTATATTGGATAAACTGATCTACCTCCTTTCTGGATGCAATCTAATACTGCACATGGTTAAGCATCATGGAAAATTTTACTCTTGAAACCCTTGATTAGTTTTGAAGCAGTAGTGATTCAGAGGCCATTGGCCCTTTTACTCTAGCACTGCAGCTTCTATTGATCTGGATTTCCAATGGTGCCGAGACAAAATAATGGGTGAGCATCATGGAAAGGGTAATACACAACAGCTGTACTGCACACTTGGCACTGCAGCTATGTTGCACTCTATTTCGCATTACACTCAATCATATTGAACCAGAAACTGGAAGTGTCGTGTGCTCCATGGTAGAATACCCAAAAACATTTGATGGATAATTTGATGGCCTGGGTACATATTCACTGCTTTTCCTAGTACCTAAAGCAAATGGTTCATTAAGGCTTGTGCTATACTTGTGTTTTGTCAATGAATTAATTCAGAATGACTATTCAAAAGGGAATCTGTTTACTCAGCCACCTATATTTTATGCCCAGAAGACTGGATGGTGGTGCTAGACATGAAGGATGCTAATCTGCATTTTTGCAATAGGAAAGTGCATGAGATTCCTAAGAATGGCATTACGTCCCGAAGAAAACATTCAACATTAGCACTCCAGGGCCTTACCTTTCGGCCTTTCCATAGCTCCTCCAGTTTTCAAAAACAAATTAAACCTGCAAGAGGGTTTGGGGGTGCTGAGCAATGTAGTTGATATGAAGATCTGCCTCCAAGAAAGCAATTCCTAAAGGTAACAAGGATTCAGAGGACAGACTTATGTGCCATTTGTCAGACCTTGATGGGTTTTTTTTTGTGTGTTTTTTTTACAGCAATCATAACTGCAATTTCCTGGATACATTTGAGAGTACTTCAACAGATCCTGTTGGCATGGAACAAGAAGCCAGAAGGTCTAGACAGACCTGTTCACTTGTCTGGTACATTGTTCCAATAACTAAGGTGGTAAACCTGCAACCAGATTAAATCCAATGGAAACTCTTCCCACCTCAAAGTGGCTTATCCACATGACAAACAAATCTCTATTTGGATGGGGTGTCCACGTGTGGGCAACTAGATGACTTTGGAACCTGGGAGTCTAGAGAAAGTTATCAAATTACAGAGCAGTGAATGCAGTTTGACTAGCACCAATGGCATTTACAGAGGTCATAAGAGGAACACTGGTCCAAGTTCAGACTATTGAACAAGGATGGAGGCACTTGATCTCCTATGCTGTTGAACCAGAGCTACAAAATTATGCACTGGGCAGGAAAATAATTTGGAAGCGGTTTACATGAAAGTGGAGAACAACGTACTGGCAGACTGGTTAAGTCACAGCAGTATTCAGAAAGACTGGTTATTAAATCCATATGTCTTTCTACTAATCACTCACAAGATGGTGACATGGCAAATTGACCAAAATTTTGGATCCCGAGCAAGAGGGTCAATCTTGATATTTTGGATGCCATGTCAAGAAAGTGTGATTTTTCCACTTGTACATATAATCCCTCTTGTACCTGTGATCTAGAAAGTTTTGAAGATAAGTAGGATTATGATCGTTTCCATGTTTCTTGGTTATGCCAAGCAATGACTATGGTACAATCCCACTTTGACACTATTTATTTGATTAAATAAGGAAGACCATTTTCAGGGTTTGAACGTATCCTGTGACTGCTTGGCTAGTGAGTGGAAATTAACAGACCAAGGGATTGCATGGAAATCCTGCTTCAAGCTAGGAAAAATACAAAATCAGCTTCAACAAGGGTCTATGTTGCCAAGGTCTCGTAGGGTGCATGCATCTACCGTATTTGCTCGATTATAAGACAAGGTTTTTTTCAGAAAAAAAAATCTGAAAACTACCCCTCGTCTTATAATCGAGGTCTCTTATAATCTGACCTCAAATTGAACAGGAATCCAGGTCCCCAGCAGAGCTGCAGGGAACCTGGATCCCCCTCTCTAGCAGTAGGGGATGTCTGCGCAACGAGTGCAGACTCCCCTGCTTCCGCCCGGCACGACCGCCGGGGCTTCTGTGAAGAAGCCGGGAACTTCCGCTTTCGTCACAGAAGTCCCGGCGAGCGTGCCGGGCGGCAGCAGGGGAGGTCTGCGCTCATCGCGCAGACTTCCTCTGCTGCCCCACTAGGCACCAGGGACAATCGGGCAGCTGGGGGATGTCTGCACTATACGTGCAGATATCCTCCATGCTGCCCGACACGGCAGACTATTATGACGGACAGCTGTCCGTCATAATAGACTGCCGTGTCGGGCAGCATGGAGGATGTCTGCAAGTATCGTGCAGACATCCCCCGGCTGCCCCCACTAGCCACCAGGGATCAAGGTAAGGGGAAGGGAGGGGGGGGGGGGGGGACAGAGACAGGGGGGAGGGAGGGGGGCAGAGAGACAGGGGGGACAGAGAGACAGGGGGGAGGGAGGGGGGCAGAGACGGAGTCAAGGGGAGGGAGGGGGTTAAGAGACAGAGACAAGGGGAGGGAAGGGGTTAAGAGACAGAGACAAGGGGAGGGAAGGGGTTAAGAGACAGAGACAAGGGGAGGGAAGGGGTTAAGAGACAGAGACAAGGGGAGGGAAGGGGTTAAGAGACAGAGACAAGGGGAGGGAAGGGGTTAAGAGACAGAGACAAGGGGAGGGAAGGGGTTAAGAGACAGAGACAAGGGGAGGGAAGGGGTTAAGAGACAGAGACAAGGGGAGGGAAGGGGTTAAGAGACAGAGACAAGGGGAGGGAAGGGGTTAAGAGACAGAGACAAGGGGAGGGAAGGGGTTAAGAGACAGAGACAAGGGGAGGGAAGGGGTTAAGAGACAGAGACAAGGGGAGGGGGGAGAGAGAGAAAAATGGGGGCAAGGGAAAGAGGCAGCATTGGCACATAAAAAGAAATAAAAACTAGAAATACATTTTTTGATATCATAATTTTTTATTAAAAAAGCAATTTACATATGAATATATACAAGTTGAACTTTTTTCCTATAGGGTAGTCTTATATTCAGCCTTTTAGTTTTTTTCCTAATGGAATATCCAAAGTTTGGGGGGTCGTCTTATAATCAGGGTCGTCTTATAATCGAGCAAATACGGTAGTTTAAATACCTTTTTTGTCCAAAAATCTTACTCGTAATTTTTTTTTTTTTTTTTTTTTTAATGGGTTATTGAGAACATCCAACCTCCTCTTCTACAAAGGGTCTTGATTTGTTATCTGAATCAGGTGGTATATCAACTCTGCACTCCTCCTTTTGAAGCTGCTTTCAGTTAAAAAAAAAAAACCTTTTTTCTAGTGAGTTATAAGTATGGGCAGTCCATGAGCCTTACATTATCCTCCCCACAAAGAAAGTTGTATTGTGTTTCCTGACAAATTTTTGCCCAAAGTTCTCTCCATCACTAACCTGAATCAAGTGTCTTGCCAAATTTGGTACAAATCCTAAAAATGCCACCAAACAATGCTGACACTGCCTGAATGTAACATGCTAAAGGTCCGACTAGTGCTCGCTACATCTCTTGGTTGGGCTGCTCCATGGACGCCAAGGAATATTAAATTGCTTATTTTAAATTTATTTTCCATAAGTCCATGTGGCAGCCATAATTTCCTGCCCTGTTTTATTATAATTCTATCTTACTTTAAATTTTTTGCATCAATTTATGCTGGATATGCACGGTGGTATGCCTCTGATGTCCTCCTTTTAGCATCTTCTTTCCCAAGTGTACAGCACTGTTTTATCTTCAACTGGTTATCAGATTAAATATTGACTCGCAAAGTGCTCCCATTGGGAACCACGAAGACATTTTTTTACAGTTGCAGAAAATGGATAACTTGATTAGTCAAATTAGCTGCTATTCTTAATGCAACTCCTTTTGTTACCATAACGGTTCAGTAAACTGAATGAAAGACTTCTGAACAAGTTTCACCTTTGCAGAAATTTAGAAAGTGGACAATATAAATATCTTTTGTATAGACTGAAAGTTTCCATACACCAGGGATGCACGATTTCTATCACCCCGGGACATGCAGTTCTGGGCGCTGGGCTAGTTAGTCCCGTCCCCCCCCCCCCCCCCCCCCCCAGGGATGCACGATTTCTATCACCCCGGGACATGCAGTTCTGGGCGCTGGGCTAGTTAGTCCCCCCCCCCCATTAGCCCGGGCAAGCAGCTGGGTTACCCCCCCCTGTGACCTGTGATCGCCAACTAGACTCAACCAGCCAGGCTAAGATTTGCAGCATCTCCTGAGACAATCCTGCTACATCATAATTTACAGCACCGTTACGTTACCCTCTCTAGGCTTTCCTGCTTAGTTGCCCTTGCTCTGCCCTTCTCTTACCTATGGCCTCACCCCTTGTGTTACTCTCTCTACCGCTACCTCTGTCTTTGTATATACTGCAGTTCCTGCTGAAGTCCCCTTTTGTCTATGCTCCAGTCCTTATTACAATCCTTATTTCTTTGTTTAAATATCTATTTTCAACACTGCACAAAGAATAATAACATGCAACCAGACTCCTCATTTACCCCTGCACGGAACCTCCTACTTGACCTGGTAAACGCCCTGACAACCAGTGATAGGTTAGGACTGTCAGTGATCCTCTAGGGATATTTTATTTAAAAAAACTAAAAACAGAACTTCTAGTGGTGCTGAATGAGACTATTTTCTCACAATGTAATTCCAAGAGATGAATGTCCCTTTGATTGTGTCTCTATGGAATATAATAATGCATATATATATTATGAATGGGTGCTTGTATGGGTAAACAACTGTGTACATTAGTTTTGATGAAGTAAACTGGGATTACGTATGATTAGTAAGATTATTAACTTGTTTATTAACTTTTTTTCTAGCAACTGTGACATCAACCTTTTACAATTACTACATGTTGCCAGACGGTACATACTGTCTTGCTCCTCCACCTGCAGGAGTAGAAGTCGGCAATAGTTACAGCCCTTCACAAGCAGCAGAGACCACACAAGCTACAGCTGGATCAGTAGCTGGCCTACAATCCAGCACATCTCCACCCCCATCTTCAATACCTAATGATGCCAACCACAAGGTGACTGTAGACACTTCTTCGATAAGGTAAAAATGCATGTTTATACCTTGCAAAATACCCATCCTTGGTAATCCTGAGACCATAGTTTGGGTTGTCCGTAATAAAAATGTACATACTCTATTTGCCTACAATCTGAATACTTTTTTTTTTTTTTTGCTAAATTTATGTATTCTATTCTTATTAAGCAGAATCCAACCCAAATTAAAGGGGATGTGAAAAGCATGGGCAATGTCCATATTATTGCATGCAATTTTCCTAGCCAGAATCCTTCCTTAGCTGTATATATTCAATCTAATCAGGTTTTTGAGATGTAAATATTTTACTCTGAAGAATATGAGCTGCAGATGAATTGTTTGCACTTGATTCCATTGCAGTAATTGTGCTACAGCTCTCTTCCTTTATCTCTGTAGAGTTGAAATATTGTAAATATCTGTGAATCTGAAAACTTGTCACATTAAGCTTTCAAAAACACACTTGGTTGCCCAATTGCACAGAAGAGGAATATAACTTACTGACAAAGCAGTCAGAGCTGCCTGTAAATACAATCATTTTAATTGCCTGGAAACAAATAGGAAATGATGATTACACATGATATATCCGCTAGCTTTCCATTGAAAATGAACTTGACACCCAAACCCTTTTGGTATGTGTATAAGAAATAATAAAAGCTTTACAGTATGTTTGCAGGTTTACTGACTATTATAGTGACTGGTTCACAAAATAGTATATGCCTATAATTGGTATCTGTAGTTGCAATGTAGGTAATTCTTTTTTAAATATACTCTAGTGCAGAATTCATTTACATATACATTTTGGTTCATGACAAGATGTCACTAAATATAAACCCACTCTTATTCTATGCAACTGCTAGCAGTCTTGTTAGAGGATGTGTATGTTGATATATCCCACACATGTTCGCAACTTATGTGGCCTGTTTAAGCCTAAAATGTATTTTATGACCATGCCCAAGGCTACAAATGAGCACTGAATCCATCAGCCCACTATTTAATTATTGTACTTCTTTTAAAAGGACTATTCAGCAATAAATGTAGTTAATGCCTATTAACAATATCACTTTAGATGGGAATGGGCATTAATTGACCCATGAATGCCTTTTGCAGCCTTTCTCATAGGTTTTCTGAAAGGAACAGAGTCTCTACTGAGGGGGTCTTACTCAGCACGTCTCTGGTAAATGGCTATGTATTAGCTCTGATTTGTATTCTCGTGTTGGGGGATGAACTTCTGCGAACGCTCGGAGAGTCACTCAATTCATACACACATAGTTCGTTCTTTAGTAACTCTGCAGTTTGTTTGGACAAGCACTTATATAGAAGGCATTGGCTTGTGCAACAACATTGATTAATATTTGGTTCATAAAATGGAGTACAAAAGGGGTGTAGACATAGAATACATACGTATTACAAAAATATATATTTTTTATATTTAACTAAAAGCAATATATCTTGGGTGCTTGTTAACGAACTGGAAGAATGTCTCAACTTCTTGAGATGCAAGGAGGAAGAAAACTCCTGTCCACCTCCACCATGCCTTATCTATGAACATTGATGAAAACATTTTAGTGCCTGGCAGTGAAGGTCCAAAAAAGCATCTGTATATGTGTAAAAACAGACCAGAGAATATTCTCCCTCCAAGAGGGGAGGGGGTTTAACCCTTCCCTGAAGTTAATACTTCCAATGCTGAATTAACTCTGGTGGTGCTGTTAACACAAATATGAGTTAATCCTAACATGTTCTACTGAAAATGGTCATTCACAGCATCTCATGGGAACCAATACACCAGATTCAGCTTATGGAAGTACATCCGCATACGCGTCACTTGACATACATGTGTACAGAATTTTAATGCAGCACTAAAAAATTTAAATGGTCCTTTAATAACACATAATAATCCCACTTTTCTAAACTGTTCAACATTTTTGTGCTTGACAGTAATTTGCTAGTATGCTTAAATATATGCATTAATGCAATGTCCAGGAGCTCAGCAGTTGTCTTCACTATTATGGTTGAAGAACAATTTTGCATGGTCTCTATACACTGCATGGTTATAGTGGTCTCCTACATTTGTATTCGCTTGTGTGAAGAATGTCGATTTTGATTAGAAGTAAAATATTTTTTTCTGCACTTTCTTTCATGTGGTGGAAATCAATTACTATTTAACAATCCAAGGAAATATGGTGCTGTGAGTCAAATATAACTTTCACAGTAATGTTATTTTGAGTTGTCTTTGGATGAACGTAGTTGACATGCAAACAGAGAAACATTATTTGAGCTCTGAAAGATTAAATATTCAACCACTTTGTGCTGGAGGGGCTGCATCATATTGTGGAAAATTTCCCCTAATTGCACCAGTGACTATTAAAACATCTTTTTCTTCCCTGCATATGTAACCAGCTAAATCAGTAACAATACAGGCTAACATTTATTACATATAGCATACTTGCTTGATTATAAGACAAGGTTTTCAGAACAAATGCTCAATTTGTATTCAAGCTTCATCTTTTAACTCAAGTAGAGGTCTTACTATAAAAGGAAGATCCAGGTCCCCAGCAGAGCTCCAGGAGACCTGGATCCTCCTTGCAGGAAGCTGATGGGTGTCTGTGCACAGACATCCTCAGATGCTGCCCGCTGGAAAAAGTTTCCTAGTGCAGACTTCGCAACTTAGTCACATTTTCTAAACCAAACTTAATTGTTCTTAAGCAAATTCTGTTGTCTGAATAATGATTATTTTTCTCCATTCCTGTTCACTAGCACTTTTTCACCAGTGGCTGCCATCATTCCTCCACCTCCTGACATCCAACCAGTCATCGACAAACTAGCACAGTATGTGGCTCGAAATGGAATTAAGTTTGAAACCAGCGTTCGAGCGAAGAATGATTCAAGGTTAGACCTATCATAATCACTACCATTTCATGCTTTGTCACTTGGAAGAATTTTATTATTTATTTTTTAAAGCCTTATTTTGCGAGTAAGACAGACACTACTTTTAGAACTTTTAGAATTTACTGTATGTTAACTATACTAAAGCATCAGTTTTGGAACTTGTAAATGTTTAATATTGCTTCAGTTTAATGCATAATATTTCTTTCACTCCTTTTTAGGTTTGACTTCCTTCAGCCTTGGCATCAATATAATCCGTATTATGAATTTAAGAAACATTTCTTCATGCAAAAAGAAGGAATTCTAAATGTTCAGGTACATTATAAGTTATGGTATAATATGTTAACATTTTAGGAGATAAATGAATTGATGAATTACTGAATTTGGTTTGTGTTTGTAACCTGAATATCTCTTTACACCCTAAGAATTGTTTGGTAATTAATTTTAAAGCATAAATTACCAGTATTGTGTATTAGAGAAAAATCCTAGAGAATCTGCAATCTGCTGTTCAACTCTTGAATTCACCTCTTTTGAGTTCTGTGAACTATGATGTAACCCAAGAAGGAAGGCTTGGGGGGATAGGCAGGACTGTTGCTATAGCAACACATTATATACTATTAAAAGGTTAATATTTGAAAGACTTTATAGTGAGCCCATTTAAAAGATTTCTAAATATGGATATTAGTCTTATTAGATTCTTTTTTGTGGGAATGCACTGTAACTTTAGCAAATTAAGCGTAATTGTTTTAGCTACAAGATAGAAACAAAAACAGTCAATATAGCAATATGGAAGAATAAATATGTGTACACATGAAATGTGTGTGGATCACTAGATGCAGATGCCTGGATATAGGTCCTGTGACAACACAATATTCCTCAAGTCAAGAAATGATCCAGCTGGTGATAACTTGTAATATTATATTATAATGACTGCAGAATTTTGGCTTTTACATAACCTGCTTAAAGATATGTCCTGTATTCCAAACCAAAATAGTTTTTCTGGATACCGTGGATTTCTACTCAGTTCACTGGATTTATCTACAAAGTTGGAGATCCCAAATGAATTTTATTTCAATGACCTCTAACGGACTATTCTTTTTCATTCTATGTTTTGATTTTACCATGTCCTTCACGTAAAAAGTCAAGCTACTTTTACATCCCTACTTTCCAAATTAATAATTGCTGCACGGTGCAGTTTGATAAATGAAATTGCCTGCATTTGGGGTTATGTGAAATCAGCATCTTTCACATGTGTATTGGCTACGCCTGATGTCACTTTATGCAACAGATCATTTAGTTTAATTTGCAGAATTGATATTTATTTAAATTGACTAACTATAGAGAGAGCGTTTCCACCCCATCCTCCTCTGTATTGAAATGTGTCCTGTTTGCACAAGCAAGCTGAAATATAATCATGAATGTAATTATAGGTATTGTGACTTTTATTTTCGAAATACTACATTTTTGTTTTAATTGTTTTTCCCAGGGATACAATGTGTAAAATCACAAAGCTATTTAGAAGTGGGAGTTGCATTTGTCTGGTGCAACATGTAAAATCACATATTTAAGTTGTCCTTTTTGACAATCCACCTAATGATGCATATTTTATGGAAACCTTTTTAACTCTTCCTGTCTTTCTTATTTCTTGTCAAGGTAAAAGTACAAACAAAAAATAATAACCACATGGCTCCTTTGTGCATATCTACATTCAGTTGATTTCTGTTTAGAGGGCAGCTGTCATGCAATAATTAACTGTGGAATAAATGTATAAGCCCTAATACATAAGCTGTGATATTTTTACAAAAACCTATGCAACATTTTAAGTTATTTTTACATTTATTAGCAACTTATTCACATGACTGCCATCTTGCCTTCTAGCTTGAGTCTGATCTTTGTCCCCAAATTCAATGCGGCCCGCCTCCTCTGTGTAGCCCCGTCCTTTAGTAAGATTGTGCTGTTCATACCAGACTGTGCACAACAGCTTGTATACTTGTAACATCTTGTATACCAGACGATATCCCTGCAGCTCTGTTATGTGTATACAATCTGTGTGATGTGCACAGTAGTAAGAGCCATCTCGTGAGGGGCCAAGGCTACAAGGGAGGAGGTGGGGCTGCATGGAGAATGAGGGTGAGGCTACATAGAGCTGAGAGGTGGGACTGCACGGTATTTGGGACGGAAAGTCATAGATCTGACCCAAGCTACTAAATGGTAAAATAAGGGATACTACCTCTTGCATAAGCTGTAACTAGATTATCTGTGCATTTGAAGTAAAACTACGTGTAGAATAGATGCCAAGATGTTTATTTTTGTGTGTCTGTGTGTTTCAATACATTTCAGTAAAAGGGGAAAATAGGAGCCATTTTGTGAAATGTTCCCATGATGCAACAGCTTGAAAAATCTTAGATCAGGGCTCACTTTACAGCTAGGGGCATGTAGGAGAGGGGTCTCATGCTGCAGGAGGGCATGTCAAGGAGGGAGAGATATTCTGCACTGGAGGGTGAGATGCTGCACTTCAGCACACAACACTCTGAACACACTCACAGATACACTCATTGACGGGCGCAATCAGCCAACACTCTGACGGGCGCAATCAGCCAACACTCTGACGGGCGCAATCAGACAACACTCTGACGGGCGCAATCAGCCAACGCTCCTTGGCGGGCGCAATCAGCCAACGCTCCTTGGCGGGCGCAATCAGCCAACGCTCCTTGGCGGGCGCAATCAGCCAACGCTCCTTGGCGGGCGCAATCAGCCAACGCTCCTTGGCGGGCGCAATCAGCCAACGCTCCTTGGCGGGCGCAATCAGCCAACGCTCCTTGGCGGGCGCAATCAGCCAACGCTCATTGGCGGGCGCAATCAGCCAACACTCACTCACTGACAGGCGCAATCACCCAAAGATATTGGGGGTGGCACCCAAAAACACTGTATTTCACAAAAATGTTGGTGGGAGTGTCACGTTAAAATTTTTTATAGGTTTGTTTTTGATAAAATTCAAAAGTTTATATACTGGGGCTTTTTTTTTTTTGCTGTATAGTTGACGATATAACGAAATTAAATATGTTGCACCACACCATTGTTGTCTGGTGTTTTAATGTGAAGGACCACATGTGAGACATAATCTTTGATTGGGGCAAGGGATTATTAATTTCATGAGGTAAAACATACAGGCTTTTCTGCCAGGAAAGAGGCTGCACATAAACCAGGGCCGGGTCCACTTCCTGCTGGAAGTAGCAGGATACACTAGGTATGCACATGGTCAGCAGTAATGCTTAGATTCGCTCTGGTATTCAAATAGTGGTGAATTGTTATTCAACACCATTACACTACCATTCAATACCAATGCTGTGAGGAATAATGGATCTATGACTTTCTGAAGTTTACACCAAAGATACATTTTGCAGTAGTCGCTAGAGAGTGTGTGTCTGAGAGGCAATCATGATTAACAAATAAATCTCTACGTATGTTATGATTGAGAAATCGCACCTTACAAATGGCACAAATATATGTTCGTTTTGAAGCAGAAATAGTTAATTCTTGATTTGTCTAGGTCCTAGGCTCCCACTGCAACTTTCCAGCGATTTTCTGGGATACAACTACCATAAATATTTGCCATTTTAAAAGTTCATAACAATAAGAAGGGCTACAGTTGGTTGTATAGGCTCTAAGTCAGGGCTCGACAAACCCCGGGCGCCAGGTCGCCTGGAAATTAAGCCTGGCGCCCAGGTGCCGTTTCCTACATGACCCCCTTGCTGCTGCCGTTCGTGTGTTCGTGGATTTTTGCAGCGCGAGGGGGAGAAGTCTGTGCGGATCGCACAGACGGCAAGCTCCGCCCCCTCGCGCAGCGCGTGTGAGTGCTGGGTGTCGTCACTTGTCAACCCAACACTCATCCGAAATAGCAAGGAAGAACGGCTGCAGCACGAATGTTCCTTCCCTGCTGCCTTACCTCATTGCAGGGCTGGGGAACATTCGTGCTGCAGCCGTTCTTCCTTGCTATTTCGGATGAGTGTTGGGTTGACAAGTGACGACACCCAGCACTCACAACTTGAGACAGGTGGGGAAAAAAAATCAACTTTTGTATGTGTGAGGTGTATATGTGTATGTGTGTGAGGTGTATGTGAAGTGGGGGGGGGGGGGGTGTATATGTGAGGTGTATATGTGAAGTGGGGGGGGGTGTATATGTGAGGTGTATATGTGAAGTGGGGGGGTGTATATGTGGGGGGGGGTGTATATGTGAAGTGGGTTGGTGTGTGTGTATGTATATGGTGTGTGTGTGTGTGTGTGTGTATATGTGAAGTGGGTTGGTGTGTGTGTGTGTGTGTGTGTGTGTGTGTATGTATATGGTGTGTGTGTGTGTGTGTGTGTATATGTGAAGTGGGTTGGTGTGTGTGTGTGTGTGTGTGTGTATATGTGAAGTGGGTTGGTGTGTGTGTGTGTGTGTGTGTGTGTGTGTGTGTGTGTATATGTGAAGTGGGTTGGTGTGTGTGTGTGTGTGTGTGGGTGTGTGTGTGGTGTATATGTGAAGTGGGTTGGTGTGTGTATGTTTGCGTGATTGTCTGGCTCCTAGAATCGAATTAAATTTGTCAAGCCCTGCTCTAAGTGACTTGCTTTGCATAGTGGAAAGGAATTTTGTGTTTTCCAGTGTTTTAGCTCACTTGCATTTGTTTTAAAGTTTTAACCATTGTAGATTACATGCTTTTTAGAAATTAGTGTGTGTATCAACATATTCATGTCCATGTATGCATTTGTGTCGGCATGTGTGCAGCACTGTATAAAGCACAGAGAAACTTCCATGCAGCCTGTACGGCTCCCCATGCGGTATGATGGGGGTTGTGCTGACAGGTCACGTGACCCGGCGCTTTGACTTCAGAGCACTCAACGCGAGGGGAGCCGAACAGGCAGCATGGTAGGACACCAAACTGACTGACGATAGCCACCAGAGACCAGGGTAAGTCCTGGGGTAGAGGCATGTAATGGGGTGATGGGGTTCATGTAATTGGGGTTATGGAGGCATGTAATGGGGTGATCGTGCATGTCCTGGGTGTGCAACATGGGTTATGGGGCATATCCTGGGTGTGTCCAAAATCAAGATACACTACTGTTTGTGTGTGACAACGTTAGTGCGTGTATCAGCATATTGACGTCTATGTATGTATTTGTGTTGGCATGTGTGTGACAACGTCTGTTAGCTTGTAAGTGTATATGTTTGTGCATGTATGTTAGCATGTGCCAGCATCTAGGGGTGTGTGTGTGTGTGTGTGTGTGTGTGTGTGCGCGCGCGCGCATTTGTGGATGAACAAGTGTGTGTATGTGTATGCATATCAGTGGGTGGCTGTGTCAGCATACTGATGTGTGTACATTAGTATGTGTGTATAGGTGATGTCATTTATATGTTTATGGACTTGGCCACAAGCATTTTCCTTTTGTGATACAGCTTTTCGCATTGGCTACTAAAGTTTGTAGCTGGCACCTAGATTTAAATCAAATTTGTGAAGCCCTGGTCTACGGCTTACCTAGTTGCTCATTAGTGATTTTGAGTTTCTATGTTTAATTCTAGTCATCGCATCCATGTAAGCAGAGCAGATATGTGGAGTTGTACGGCAATTAACTATTGTCTGCAACTAACATTTTTCATTTAGTCAGACTGGGATTTTATTGTAAACAATTTTAATGAACTAAGAAATTGTTAAAGATAAAATATTTCAAATTGTAAGAATGCTCGTTTGAAAGAATTGCTGCATTTGTTGACCTTTTTATTTAATTACCCCAAAGCAATATATTTAGTTTTGTTGCAGGGTCGGCCTGTGATGCTTGTTGATCACTTGTAGTGCACTTCACTTTTTAATGAAGCTGGCCAGAAACGACGACCCTCTACAGATTGTTTGCGAGATGTTTACTTTTAATGTGGGGCAAAAGTGACTTGTGTTGGAGCACATTAGTTGTCTTTGTTCCTGTCATCCAATTTCATTATGCAGGTTTTTTATTGGCCTTTTCACCTTTGTAGTACTTTCTTCACGTCTACATGCTGGCTTTTAAATTGCATTGTCAGAAAATTAATGCAACCCCTTAAAAATTGTCAGATGCACTTTGTTGATTGTTAATCATCTAGTCAGCTGTCTTGTAAACTCTCTATTATATTTGTATTTTTGGCATGGCTTTTTCCACAAAACTCTGCCTAATGAGAAGAATTTAATTGGATGTGTAGTCTACTAGTTCAATAATATGAGTTGGACACGATCTTTGTGTTTATAACTTGACTAATTAATAATTTAACATAGTCACTGATAAAATAAATACCGGTAACCTGTTTCTGGACCCACAATTTCACCATTGCACAGTAAAAACTAAAATTATTTTAAACTCTTAAAATGTGCATGTTTATTCAGAATTCATGGTGTAGTGCAGTGATCCTGCTGGTGGCCTGCAGCTGTGGATGTGACCCTTAATGGTTTATGTGCAGCCCCTGCCCTGGCAGACAAACCTCTTATATTGCATAACTTCATGAAATTAATAATCCCTGGCCCCAATCTAAGGTTCTGCCTGACATGCACATTAAACGCTTGACAACAATGGTACAGTGAAGGGTAGTCCAACATGCGGTCCATGGGCCAAATACAATACATTTGACTTAACTACACAAATTTTCGTTAGCCCTATAAATTTGCAGTTCTGTTTGAATAAAGTTGATTTAAATTGTTTTTGCACTGCTTATGTATTACTGCTAAATAGCCCCCAAAATTGTATGGCTCACAAGCAATTCTTCACTGCTACTGTAAGTAAAATTAAAATGGAAATCTCCCCAAAATACCTACCAGAACACTTGATATAGAAGATAAATTATGGAAGTTACCTATTTTAACTAATCCTTTAATATCCATTTAATATCTATATTGCTAATCTTAAACGTTTGAGCCTATACAAATATACACGTATATATCTTTATGTATATAAAATGTGTATATACGCATAAATAACAAGTTTGGGAATATCAAATGTACAGGTTAACCACAAAATGTTTTGTGATTAACTTAAAGGACAACTAAACTTTTCTTTCCACTTCTAATATAGGAGTTGTCCCTAGTCTGAGGGTAAACTGGCATGTACATTTGACAGTACATGCCAGTTTATCCTCTGACAAGCGGCTTCCATAGGAAGCAGACAGAACGTTCTGCTCAGCAACTGTCTCTCTGCTAGTGTAGAGAGCCCCTTGTTTTTGCATGGGATCAGCAGAGGGTAGCTTTAACTAGATCCACAGAAAATGCAGACCCAAATCAGTCTAGCAGGGCAAGCTCCCGCTGTTGTTGGCTGCTCGCCAGCCTCCAGACACACTGTGGCTCAGCTGAGAGTAAACCTGCATGTACCAGAATATTTGTCTGGTTTACTTGGGAAACACAGGACATCTCGAAGCAAGGGTTAAAAGTCCTTTAAACTATAATGATTCATTTGGTGTCGCCAAACGTCAGATAAGCAGGCAATGAAGAATAATACATTGAAGGTATCTTTTAACACTGGTACAAATGGGGTAAAAAAGCAATTTCAGGCGAAAACATTCATGAGATGATGTAATTTGCATATCTGCGGCCACCAATAACAATGTGCAGCATGATATGCTACTGTGTTACAGACATGTGATGGCAACAGATAAACAGCTCAGTGCTTGTGTGAAAAACAGCGCACAGATGTAAAATCTGGTTTCTGCCATTCTGAATATATTGGAGGGTATATGCTGCTTGATCTACTTCATATTTTCCTTTGTGTGCGTGATGCTGGATTTGTCACAAGCTGAATGAGTCAGATCCAAACACACAAAACAGAGCATTGTCTGGGAGACGGGACTGAGACATTGGGGTTATCTACTACTTCACCTCTGTCAAGTGATTTATTACCAGTTAACTCCACTAAATTGCAAGTTTTTCCATTGGAGTGTTTATTTGGCTAGGAACAGTGAGTGGTTTATGACATACTGTTACCTCTCAGCAGGGAGTTGGGGGCTGTCTTTCACCTGGGTTTTATGACACGCTATTTTCAGAAATCCACTTTTTGTATTTTCTTTATTAGTGTGATCATTTTGTCCATGGTGCATAACCTGCTTTAGTAGTTCTATTCTTATCGTTCTGTGATTGTGCCATGTGGACAAAGTAGGGCTTTTCTAAATGGGGAGTCTCAGCTCCTCAAAGGGTCATGAATGGGAAGCTGTATGTGTAGGTTGTGTGCAAAGTGGAATTTTTACCAAGTGCTGTCACCTTGGAGTATTATTTGATAAGCTATTAATTTACATATACTAAAGATTACACCTGTGATGCTGCCCAGACCTGTCTTGTTTTCTATTTCCCACCCCAAAACAAAATAAATGATGTTTGAAGCACAGCAAGGTCTCTGCAGGGTGCACTTGAGAAAATCAATGTTTCCTCAGCCTGGTAGTATTGCTTCCCAGCCATAGGAGTGGCATACCAACATCCTAACTCTGCCCTGGATGTATCCTCCCAGAAATAAGGCAAGTACTAAAGTGCCATACATCCATCATGCAGAACTCTACATATAAGCAACCTTATTTGCAATAGGTCTGCCTACAAGACTAGGATCCAGTTGCCCCACAGAGCTGGGTCATCCTTGCATGCAACTGGTGGATGTCTGTGCAATGTGCCTGGTAGGTCAGCCGGAATTTCTACAACAGAATGCCGTCGTCATATGACCTCTCGATGTTCCATCATAGAAGCCCCGGTGGAAGTGTCGGGCAGCATCTGAGGATGTAGGTGCGCATGGCGCCGACATCCATCGGCTGCCCCCAGTAGACATCAGGGAGTCTGGAGGGCAAATTGACTGGTGTGTGGAAAGGCACTGTCCACAACTACTTACGTTGCTTCAGTGCTGTTTTTCATTCTCCACTAAGGAACAGTCAATAACTGCAAACTACTTA
Source organism: Pelodytes ibericus (assembly GCA_036172795.1). Classification (NCBI taxonomy): domain Eukaryota; kingdom Metazoa; phylum Chordata; class Amphibia; order Anura; family Pelodytidae; genus Pelodytes; species Pelodytes ibericus. The sequence goes on along the minus strand of CM069860.1, from coordinate 128,952,333 downwards.
AGACTAAATTAGTATGATTCTCTGTCAATTTATGCTTCCTAGTATGTCAAGTCTCATTTATTTGTGTTCATTTAAAAAAATAATCCAATTCATCATATATTGTAAGAGTACTGGAGCAGTTTAAATGACCTGTCAGATAGTTTGTTTTTATTATAATTAATCAAGATAGCTCATAGGAATTTGGCAATTTTAAGTTTTACACTAAAGTGATTGCTGCTACCTAAATGAAAGACTTACCTGTGTTGAGAGGCATTACAATGCATTTTTTGTAATTTTGCAATACAAAATGATGCAATTTTGATCAATTTTAAATACAGTCTAAATTATTTTGACAGCAGTATATGTCAGATTACATGAAGTTGCAAAAGAAGCATTACTCAACTTTTTCACAAATTGTCAGTGTTTTGATCTACCGTATTTATCGGCGTATAACACGCACCTCATTTTAAGAAGGAAATTTCAGGAAAAAAAAACTTAAATTTCAAATAAAGAACTTTGAAGCCCAATATGCCATTTAATATGCCAGGATATTGCCCCCAATATGCCATTTTAATATGCCAGGATATTGCCCCCAATATGCCATTTTAATATGCCAGGATATTGCCCCCAATATGCCAGGATATTGCCCCCAATATGCCATTTTAATATGCCAGGATATTGCCCCCAATATGCCATTTTAATATGCCAGGATATTGCCCCCAATATGCCATTTTAATATGCCATGATATTGCCCCCAATATGCCATTTTAATATGCCAGGATATTGCCCCCAATATGCCAGGATATTGCCCCCAATATGCCAGGATATTGCCCCCAATATGCCAGGATATTGCCCCTAATATGCCATTTTAATATGCCAGGATATTGCCCCTTAGTATGCCAGAAATGTAGCAAACGCTCAAACGGTTGCTACATCTCCGGCATCCCTGCGTGCCCGAACTTCCGGGTTTCGGCACGTGTGACGTCACGGAGAATCGCAAGATGCCGGCAGGGACTGACGGGGTCTATAGAGACCCTGATCGGGTCCCTGCTTGTCTGTTCCTGGCTCCAAGACACAGACACACTGATGGTGCTTTGGTCGTTAATATGTCTTAATATTTGGAAGATGCATTTTGGGCACTAGACAGTCCCTTTTAAAATACTTTTTTTTTTTTTTTCGTTTTGTTATAAGTGACTGCTTCCTGGGATCTATTGAACGCTTGTTTTACAGCAATGTAGTTAGATGAGATGTTAGTGGCTTTTTTTTTTTTTTCTGGCAGACCACAAGTGATTTAAATAGATTTAACACAAATAATTCGTAATTAGTTTTTTTAAGATCTTCCGACATAGTGAAATCTCAAATCCTCCACAAATTATTTCACTTTATTTTAGACTGCTGAAAGCTAAACATAATAAAAACAAAACCTGGTGAGTGTCTTTTTACTGGATAATGAAGAATATTGTTGCCGCTAGTTTGTACTCTAAATTGAAAAATAATCCTTTCATACAGGTTTAAGCAGAGCCCATATAGAACGCTGAGGACTGTGTTCATTTGATATACTGTTACAGTGAACAAGAAATAGGGTTCATGTTTAAATTTTGTTTCTAGCATCTGCAAAAATGTTAATCTTGGGCTTTCAATTTGGGTTTATGCACAAAAGGCATTTTATTTTTTCTTTCGTTGCTGATTCTGTTACGTGTCTCTAGCTGTGTAATGGACTAACCAAAGAGCGTTAAAGATAGATGATCAAAGTATTAATGATGGTACCATTAGGGATTAATTTACTTCAGCAACTTGCATAACAAATCATGTGTTTTGGATTTTGCAACTGAAAAGATGTTTACACCTCACTTAACTTTTGCTGTGCTTTCATTCAGCCTATTTCAGGAGCATCAAACATTTCTCATAGGACATATTAACTTTTACAGTACAGTAGGTTTTAAATGCATGCATTCTCTTCTCAGATGTTGCAATATACTGCTGAGTCCTTCTCCTGAAACTGGTCAAGGAGAAGCTTATTTTACGCAATGCTTAGTTTCAGATATTAAACCAAAGCAATAAAGCTTTTTGAACAGCTTCCAAGAAAGCATTTTTTTGCCTGGCTTATTGTTTTACTCTTGTTTAAAACTGGGCGTTTCCTTTCACAGTCCCTTGCCTGAAACCTTTTGTAATATTGCTCTGCACTGAGCACATGCTATTGTATCAAGTTCTGAGTTTTTGTTAAAACATTTTTTTTTTCCTGTTGATTTGAAAATCGATTAAAGATTGTGATGTAAAATAATGGGATTCAGGTTAAATGTCACCTGTGACACGGTCATGTCTAATCTTAAGATTAGACATGATGATAAATTTGAAATGGGCATCAATTTAGTAAATGACTACCTATTTATGTCTAACCATGATGACTGAAAAAAATACATTACTGTTGATTCCGACCTAAAAAAATCCATCTGTTGATTCCGACCTAAAAAAAAAAAGCCACTGTCCTCCAAAACCATTTTCTTATCCCCAGCTCCTTATGCTTCAGTTGTATATGTGCTCTCAGACCTCCTTAAAGCACTATGTAATATTTCACATTTTGTTGAATAAAAGATACTGTACAATAGTGATGGCATTGTGCCTTTACCAATTTATAATAATATATGTGCTTGCAACAATTCCTATCTTCACTTTGGTTCACAATATCTCATTTCGTAATATAATGTGTTACTGCAACACTTTGGTTTTAATCTTTCCTTTTTTAACTTGAGATTAAACTGTATCTATAGTACATACTACATTTCACCTTAATGTCCTTCAGTGAAACAGACCAGGGTTTTGACAGAGTAAATTTACTGTGACATGACTTCTTTTGCAGATTGGTAATCTAAGCAGATTACCTATCAGGCCTAGTATTTGACACCTGTATGTGGACTTGTAGAACTATCCCCAGTATTCCTGGCTATTAGGTCCAGATAGAGCCATCTAATCTACTTCTGCTCTTCAAATTTTAATACGGTCTGTATTAAAGGCGAGTTTGTTTTGTACATAAATATACCAGTACTGACTTTACCAAATATAATGCCTTTCTGTCTGTCACATGGACTGCTCCGCACTGAATATCTTTCTGACCCCAGTACATAGCCATAAAGGAAACTCAAAGCATACATATTATTTTACTTTGGAAAGGGACAAAAATATGGTATATTTTTGTTTGAGTTTTCTGCAGTTAGTAAAGGTTAAACTAAATGTTTGATTTCTGGTACACCGTTCATATTGTTTGGCTAGCTCATAAATACTTCTAGTATACTGTAGCTGTAGATTACATTTTCATTACATGATAAAAAATAAAAAAAAATTAGACCCATTAGTTTTTCAGTACTTGGACCCTCCCATATTGTGGGTAATTGTGCTCACCCTGCACCCATAAACTCATAAATTTATTTTGCTCTAACACTTGTCATAAGATTTTTTTTTTTTTTTTTTTCTTCTTTCATGCATACACCCTACTGGCAAAAAACAGATGGTAAATTGTAGCCATATATCATGTTCGGTAAAACTTATATTTATTGATTTAAGTTGAAGCTATTTAGTAACCCCAATAAGATTGTAATTCTAACTATCTAGACTGTTACGTGCTGTCTTCTAGTTTTCTGTGTAGGTGATTTGTTTATAAGTTAATATTTTATATTTCTTTGGTAACAATGCAATATATCATTGCAAAAATACACTTAATTAAGTTAAATTAATGACATACACAGTTCTCATGCTTTATGCTCTTATTTTACTGCTTTTGTTTGAAATATGAGCATTAAGATTACGTTTGTGTTCAACATTCGAATGTTCTTTCATTATAAGTGATTTTCTTTTGTTTTAGTGTTTGCTAACATTTTGTGAGTAAACCTAATTGTTGCAGTACCGTTCGATAAAATCTTTTAACATTTGCATGAAATCTGTTTTTTGTGCAGTCTGCTTCAACCTCGGATGGAAGTTCCACAGACATACCAAGTGATTCTCTGCTTCTTTCTGACCCTACCACACAAGATACATTTGAAGTAGGACATTCTGATTGTAAAGGTGATGCAGCTGGTGCTAAGGCTTTCAATGATGGGAAAATGAAAGGTATGATTATATTGTCCTTTTGTGATCATTAAAGAAACATGACTAAAAGCCCCAGTTATGGGGATCATGCAATCAGGTGTCTAACTTCTTTTTTTTTTTTTTTTTTTTTTTAACATTGTTTAGTTAAAATTTAAGACATTCATTGTGATCATTTACATTACATTACAAGTAGTGGCAATTATGTATGGTAAAGCATGCTGTAACTCTTTTTTTTTTTTCCTATCATTGTAGAGACCCTTAAAAATAACTTTTTGCGGAGGTTTGTTTCCCACTTGGTCTAACACTTTGCTGTGAAACTGCGATCATTTTGCTGTTGTTGACTACATATTCTACCATATTCCCTTTCCAAAGATGGAGTATTATGGGAGATGAAGGCCATCAGCAACTGAAGGGCTACAGATTGATACCCCTTATTTAACTAGGGCTGCCACCTTTTCCTTAAAAAAATACCGGCCTTGGTACTATCTCCATAAACTTAACATTGGCCTGATGCCAATTTTTTACCGGCCCACCAGTAAAATACCGTCCGGAGGGCAACCCTATATGGAACATATACAGTGTTTGTAACAGCTGTGTAAAATATGTAGAGGGAAAACAAAAACCTCAATCTTTAAACGTTTTACATCCAACCCGTTGAGTGGTCTTTAAAATAAGCTCTCTAAACTGTATAAGGGAAATTTTTAGAATGTAGATCTTTTGCTTGCTACGCTCGGATATTGACATGTATATTAACCCTTCCTGTGACAATATTCTCTTGTAAACCTTGACAGAGTGTTGTTACTTCTGATATCAGTTTACCACAAAATGCAATAAATCAGATCACTATGTTGGTTTTTCCTCTTGAATATCTTAACTATAAATGGTCAAATGTGTTTAAATGCAATAAACACCTACAGTGGAAAGTGTTCACTTTGCCCAATATGCTTTTCTTTCTGTGGGGTGCTTTGCTTGTTTGTTTTTAACATTTCCTCTGCTACTTGGCCAAAGGAAGGGGAGATTCAATTGTACAAATACTTCACATATATAATCAGCCTCCAAGGTGAAGATTTAGTCAATAGTTCTAAAAACATACAAGTGTGTACCTGAATATGTAAGCTAGAAATTGTTTTCAGCTTTTTTTTGTTGTTGTTGCAAATTATGTATAATCATAATAAAAAGACTTCTTTAGAAGGCTACGGAGGGAAGAAACGGTAATTGCTGCCATGTATGGAAAGTCAGTGGCTACTAAGAAAAATGGGTTGAATTCTGAATAGGTTGTATGTGCTCCTAATAATTATGAAGGTTTTTAAGAGGCGAGGAATAAAATTATAATTTGTACGAACTCTTCATCTCTAATAAACCCTTATTAGAAAATTGATTAGCAAAGGTAGATATGAAACATGGGGAGCTATTCACTAAGATTCGAAAATAGTGTAAGGAAGACAACTTGGGAGGTTGACTTTCACTTTACAAGTCAACCTCCTCACGCTGTTCACTAAAGGAAACTCAACCTCCCTCTCCCTCCACCTTGTCGAAGTCAGTCTCAAACTCCCATCAATGAAAAGCAATAAAAATAGCTATTCACTAAAATGCGAAGGGAGTTCGTGTTGGGAGGCTAATTGGACTTTGACATCCAAACCCCCCTCCTGCAACCAGCCTCTTTTATATTTGGCAAGTTGCATAAAATAATCTCCTCCTGCCACCTTACAAAGTCGGGCACGTAGGGCTCACCAAATTGCACCTGGGATCTCCAACACACATGCCCCCACCCCCTTTATTATTACCAGGGCCTGCTTAATGGGCCAAGGACTTGTTCAAGGTCCATGGCCTGGTAATCATATTCCTCAACCCCCCTGTGCCCCAACGTTGATGGGGGTTATAATTAATGCCTCCTATCCTCTTTTGAAATGGGGGTAGGGATATCATTTAATGGCAGAGTTTTTTAACTGGGGGTGGCTGACGTTAAAAAAAAAAAAAGTGTAGGGCAAGCCAACGGAATATTACTACACAGTATAATTATAACCCCACCCCTATTACTGTGCATGGAGAGAGAGAATAACATTTATTAATGGGCCTTGAGCTAGTCCCTGGCCTATTCATTTTAGTGGTGCTGGGAACCATTAAGCAGTCTTCCAGCCTCATTAACCCCTTCATGCCATTGGACATGTTGGCCACATCCAGGCAGACTTTACCTGACACATCCTGTGGTGAAACGAGCACTGAAAGTGTTTTTTTTTTTTTTTTGTTTTTTTTATTTTATTTTTTTATGCACGATGTGGAGGCATCGTGCAATACTGAAAAAGGTGCAGCACCGTTAAAAACGCTCAGCAATTTAAAATATAATAGGAAGCAAATGTAATTGCTTCCTATTGCTCTGTATGTGTTGCTAACCTGCCTCACAAGTAGAGGCAGTCGGCAACACAAAAAAAAAAGTGTGACCAAGATGACGCTGCCTTTCTAAGGGAAAGAGCGCAAGAAGTAGCGGTTTCCTGTGCTCTGCAGGCTTTTACTTTTTTTTTCTGTAACTTTCAGGCAGTGGCTGGTCAGATCAATATTTTACAAATATTGATCTGACCACTTTGAATCTGCTTCCCTCTCCTCACATGTGTTTTAGTGATGGAGAGAGACAGATCAATGTAATAAAAGTAATAAAATAATACAAATTAAAATAAAATTGAGACCCAAGGGCTTTTATGAAAGTCATTCCCCTTTGTTTAACCCCTTCCCTGCTATTGATCATGTATAAGCAGTGATCTTGTACATCAGCACATTTTTTTGTTTTGTGAATTTTACAAAGGCTTAGGCACTGATTCTGAGGCTGCTGACTAGGGTTACAATTTTGACCCTGGTCAGCTTTCTGATACATCATCTAGTAACTTATCAGTGGCTGCTGAGTCCTTGCCACATGGAGTCATGGGTGTTTACTTTTAAAAAAATATATGGTTTGGTGGGGGTAAATTGCATTGGCCGGTTTCAAAGATATCACTAATAGGAAATGGGCGCAGGTTGACTTCATGTCAAAATTTCGAAGATGGAACACTGAGATACCACCTCCCAAATGTGGTCCTTTATCCCCCCCAAACAACCCAACAAACCTTTTACAGAGGTGATGCTGAACACATTTTGGGGTGTTTGGCAGTGACACATACCAGAATCTAGAAAATTCATGCCTGAAATACAATATGTGTGAAGAAAAAAAACGAATATCCAACATTTTGACAAAGGCTGGTGGTAGAACTAGTACGCGGAAAGTGTTAAAATTCCACCGCTTGAAATAGCGTCTTGGAAAGTTTAGCGCAGTACTTAGGTCAGTGAAAGGCAGTGCTTACAAACACAGTACCCCCCCCCCCCCTAATAGTTACCCCGAACACCATACGAACCCCCCAACCCTAATACAAACCCCCTGAACCAAACACTAATACTACTAACCCTAACCCCCCAGAACCCTAACACTCATACCACTAATACTAACCCCTAACAATACTCACCTTGTAAGCGATCCTGCAATGAACTGTCCCACAATGACCTCTCGCACGATGATCTGACGGTGAAGTGACTGCATTTAAGCAGCCGCAAAGAACTGTCCCATCCCCTTTGAAATACCCTAGGATGTCTATTTTCAAAAAAATATATGGTTTGATGGGGTAAAATACATTGACCGGCTTCAAAAATGTACCAAATGGAAAATGGGCGCAGGATGACATGTCAAAATTCCAATTTGGAAATGCATATCTCCCAAATGTGGCCTTTTATACCCCAAACAACCCAACAAACCTATGCATGGATGGTATCCCTGTCCTCTGGAGATGTTGCTGAACACATATCAAGATGTTTGACAGTGACACTACCCAAAACTTTGAAAAAGGCTGGTGGTAGAATTAGTGCATAGTGTACAATACCACCATTTGAATTACCGTAGGGTGTCTTGTTTTCACAAATATATTGTTTTATGGGGGTAAAAAATAGTGGCCCGCTTCAAAAATGTCCCAAATGGAACATGGAGTAAAAGAGACTCCCAGCACCCAGTGAATGGTATTTAATCAAAGTGGCCACTTGGAATAAAGACCATTCACTGAGTGCTGGGAGTCTCTTTTTTTTTTTTTTCTGCATACTACTGAGTGAACGGGTGTTGCTCTTCCCGGGCACCTACATCACTTAAGGCAAAAGTTTTCAAATAGCATTGCACTACTTGTACTTATTGCCATGCAACGTGAAGAAAAAAGACATAAAACATGCGCAATATCTAAACTCGAGGCAAATATTAGAAACTGTAGCAGTTTTTTTCTTAGCTTTTGTAGATGAGTATACGATTTTTCAAATAAGTCAGAAAAACTTTTTGTTTAAATTCGTCACCCTATTTTATCACCAAGGGTAAGACAACGTCAGTCTTGCCACTAAGGGGTTAATTAAGGCCTGAAAATAAGTTGATCTCCAAGGTCCAGTTTGACTTAGTTTAAAAAAAAAATAGCTTTGATCAATTCACCTCCCATTATAGCCTATGGAAGGCAAATTGAAACTTGGTTGGAGGTCGAGTTTGACTTATTTTCACACTGATCTTTACCTTCTTCCTCTTGACCTCACAAAAATAGTGAATACAATTTTGTGAGGTCAAGATGAGGCATCTGAGGGGTACTAATCTTGACCTCCAATCTCTAATTTTAATGAAGAGAGACCGCGTTGTTTCCCGTGTCTGGAGATAGCAAGGTTCTGGGAACTGGAATTTGTGTTAACAGAAATACGACCAGTGGTCTATAATCATTGTGGCTCTTGTTAAGGCTGGAGACTAAGCAAAGAGGGGATGGCAAGATGTATTACATAAATTACACTTGCTTCCTGTTCTCCATGTTGTGTTTTTTTTTTTTTTGGAAACTAACCTGAATGTCAAGTGGTAACTGAAATGTGTAAATGGTGATGCAAGCTGAAGCATTTTCTGTTGTCGTTGCTGCTGAATATATGGTTACCAACACTCTAGGGTGCCATTTCCCTGTTGTAAAAGGACAGATTTTCAGGTATTTTTTACTTGAAAAACACGATTTCCTCATGTGGCTCTATGCAAATAGTAATCTTTTTTGCATAATTTCAGACCTTGTGTTTTTATGATTGTAGCCTTTTGGGGAAAAATTTTGTTTCACTTAAAAATATCCCATCAGCTTGCACAGCTTTGAGTTAATCAAACACTGAATGGTCTTGTAATTACCAAAAGGTTTAGGTACTTTTAGCAATGTATTTGCAGCAAAACTCATTTATAAGGTTTGATTGCTCTTCAGTGATGCTCTTCATGTTGAAGTATAACCAATAGAAAGGTGATTTAAGCGTTGTTAATCATAGAGCTAAGATGGAAGCACGGAGTGCTGTGATCCAGACCTCTAGATGTCCTTTCAAAGCTTAAATTAACTTTAAAAATGTATGACCTGAATATCATTGTATTTTCTTCCTTCAGCCTCATTTGCTCCAATAAGCTTTGCCATTAAGGTGAAAGAAACAGACCTCCTACCCCTGGAGAAAAACAGAGTTAAATTATATGACGATAGCGAGGAAGAAGAGGAAGGAGAAAGCAAAGATGGACATCAAAATAAAACCAGCAACTCTTCTTATACCAACCAGTCCCTCAATATGGCTGCATCTATAATAGAAGACAGGAGACCTCAGCTAACACCAGAGGAACTTGAAGCTAAACAAGGTAAACAATGATGTCTTACATCAGGGCTCAACAAACCCCGGGCGCCATGTCGCCATGGCGACCAGGAAATCAGACCTGGCGCCTGGGTATCGCCAGCCCTGCGTGGTGTCCTCGGCAATGGGATCGGTTTTTATTTTCTTGATTCCAGCAGCGGTGCGTGAGGGAGCAGAGTGAGTGCACCGGCTGCACAGACTTCCTGCTCCGCCCCTTCGCGCACCGATATAGTGCTGATCACCTGGGAGGATAGCAGGGAAGCTGCTCTGCGCTGTTAAGCCGGTCCGTGGCTGTGAGGGAAGCGTTGTGAGCTCCCCTCAGGCCGCACGGCTTCAATAAAGTATGTTTAAACTTTTTTTTTTAAACAAAACTTTATTGTCCGCGCGGCCTGAGGGGAGCTCACAACGCTTCCCTCACAGCCACGGACCGGCTTAACAGCGGGAGACAGAGCAGAAAATAGGTAAGTACTGGGGATTGAGGATTGGGGAAGGGGGGAGGAGGGTGGGAAACTCTTTATTTTAACTTAAAAGGTTAAAATATAGATGCGATTTTTTTCGGCTTATGATACGACTTAGTTGGGAGGGTCGTCTTATACGCCGGAAAATACGGTATGTGTGTGCCTGGATGTGTTTGTGTGTATATATGTCTGACTGGATGTGTTTGTGTGTGTGTGTGTGTATATATATGTGTCTGACTGGATGTGTGTGTATATATGTGTCTGACTGTATATGTGTGTGTGTGTGTGTGTGTATATATGTGTCTGACTGTATGTGTGTGTGTGTGTGTGTGTGTGTGTGTATATATGTGTCTGACTGTATGTGTGTGTGTGTGTGTGTGTGTGTGTATATATGTGTCTGACTGTGTGTGTGTGTGTGTGTGTGTATATATGTGTCTGACTGTATGTGTGTGTGTGTGTGTGTGTGTATATATGTGTCTGACTGTATGTGTGTGTGTGTGTGTGTATATATGTGTCTGACTGTATGTGTGTGTGTGTGTGTGTGTATATATGTGTCTGACTGTATGTGTCTGACTGTATGTGTGTGTGTGTGTATATATGTGTCTGACTGTGTGTGTGTGTGTGTGTGTGTGTATATATGTGTCTGACTGTGTGTGTGTATATATGTGTCTGACTGTGTGTGTGTGTGTGTGTGTGTGTGTGTATACATGTGTCTGACTGGATGTGTTTTGTGTGTGTATATATGTGTCTGACTGGATGTGTTTTGTGTGTGTGTGTGTGTATACATGTGTCTGACTGGATGTGTTTTGTGTGTGTATATATGTGTCTGACTGGATGTGTTTTGTGTGTGTGTGTGTGTGTGTGTGTGTGTGTGTGTGTGTGTGTGTGTGTGTGTATATATATATATATGTGACTGCCTGGATGTGTATATATGTAGAAAAACAAGGTGTAACAGGTTTCGCACTCAGAAGTGGAGGGTGCACGGAGAGGACTTTCACCCTAGTCCTTCAAATCAGAATAAAGGATCCTTTATTGTGTATGTATATGTGACTGCGGGTGTTTGTGTTTGTGCCGTTGTCTGGCTCCTAGATTTTTTTAGCTGGCTCCTAAAACTCAGATCAATTTGTCAAGCCCTGTCTTACATGATTTGAATGGCATGTTTACATTATGGCTACCTAAAGGTTGGCATTACCAGTCAAATTAACCCCTCCGTGACCAATGACAGTCCTGGACCGTCATGGGGAAAAACTCCCTTAGTGACCATCCAGGACCATCATGCAGATCCGATCGCAGTATGCGCTTTCGATACAAAGACACTTTAGCCATGTCGGCTGAGCCCCGCCCCCCTTCCCGAAACATCCGGGCACCGTGACAGCCAATCTTAACGCCCAGATGTTAATAGCTGTCAAAGCAGGTGCCTGCTTTGACAGCAATAGTCTCTTCCTGCTCCACAGCCATCATGGGGCAGTGACGGACTAAATGAAGGCTGGGAGTCGTCCCCCGCAAGCATATCCAGCGCTTGTGCTAACCTTAACCCTTGGGTTTAAGATCATCAAAACCCTAATCCTAGAGTTAGAATTAGGGTTTGTACTAACCCTAACCCTAGGATTAAAGTTAGAGTTAATTTTAAATACAATAAATTTGTTAAAAAATTAACAAAATACTAATAAATTATATAAAAATAAGAAGTTAATCCGTAGAGGACCAGTGACATGTTGGGTCTGTTGGTGGTCCTCTAGGGATATTTTATTTAAAAAAAAAAAAAGTGGGGGCCAGTGTTTTGCATTGGCCCCCCCAACAGTAGATAGAGGCCCGCAGCAGCTGGATATATTATCCATGCAGCAGCAGGATAGGAAGGGTAGCAACAATCTGTTCTTCCTACTATAGACTAGTAGTCCCCTATGATGCTATGGTCGCTTTTGGCTGGCTGAGAATGATAGGAAATGTAGTCAATATAATACATAGATGTTTTAAATCTGCAATGACCGTATCCTAAATTTGTCCCTTTACCTTCCACATAACCCTAGCAAACCTATAGATGTGGGGTACCACTATAATCAGAGGAAGTTGCTGAACATATATTGGGGTGGTGTTTGGCATGAAAAACAGAGTAACCCCTTAGTTACAAGACATTTTGACCTTGACTTTCCCTTGGTGACAAGGGCTGGTTTTACATTTCCGGGGTGTTTGTGTTTAGCTGTAATTTCCTTTTCTCTCACATACTGTACCCACACAAATTATGTTGTTTTTATAGTCATACGAAGGGCTTTCATTAACTACAAAAAAATCATGAAATATTTTAAAAAAAACACTTTTTCTAACTTTGATCTAAAATATAATTTACACAAATACAATCATTAAAAAAGACCCCATCTAAATAGTTTCTAAATGTTGTCCTGAGTTCAGAAATATGCATGTTTCCATGTTTTTCTGCATTTTTTTGTGAGTTATGGGACAAAAACCAAAACTTTTTTTTTCCCCTATACTCACCTTTTGACCACAAACCGAACCCTAAATTTAACCCCAACTCTAACCCTTATGCTATCCCTTAATATATTTTAATTTAATGTTAGCCCTATCCATTATGCTAACCCTAATTTAATTTTAACCCTTTAAGCTAATTTTAACCATAATACCAGTTTTAAGCTAATTATATCCCTCTAGGGACAGTCAAGCAAAGCAACATGGTATGTGTTGCTCAGTTCTTGAGGAATAGTTAAAGCCATGGTGGTTTGAACATTCATTCAAATGAATATTGCACAGTTCACGATTTTATATGGTACAGGAAAAAAACCTGCTATTATTTTCATGTCCTAATTAGTTCTCCGTGGTTTGCTTCTGACCTTTCACTACAAAGTCCACAAAGCTGGAAGCATAGCATTAGCCAACAATGCCCTGTTATGCCGAAGCATTAAGATTTCCCTTTACTGGAAGTAAGGGGCCTAACGCAACCCGTGAAAAACAACCCCAAACCATTAGCATTACTCCACCAAACTTTACGGTTGACATAATGCAGGTAACATTTTCCTGGCATCTGCCAAACCCAGACTTGCCCATCAGACTTCCAACCTGTGTGAAGTGTGATTCATCACTCCACAGAACACGTTTCCACTGCTCCAGAGTCCATTGGCAGCATAAGTTACACCACTCGTTCTGATGCTTGGCATTGTACTTGATGATGTAAGGCTTGCATGCAGCTGTTCGGCCATGGAAACCCATCCCATGAAGCTCATGCCTCACTGTTTTTGTGCTGATATTAATGCCAGTGGAAGTTTGGAACTCTTCAGCTATGGAATTACCAGAGCATTGGCTAGTTTTATACACCATGGCCTCAGCACTGTGACCTCTCTCTCTGACTTTACGTGGTCTTCTGCTTCATTGTTGCTGTTCCTAAGCACTTTCACTTTCCAATAATACCAGTACAGTTGATAGTTTATCTTGCAGGGATGAAATTTCAAGAACTGACTTTTCACAGTACTGCTCTTCAATTCACAGAGCTCTTCAGAACAACCCATTTGTTTTCTCAAATGTTTGTAAATGCAGACTGCATGGCTAGGTCCTTGACTTTCTACACCTGTTTCAATGGGTCTGATTGAAACACCTGAATTCAGTAATTAAGAGGTGTGCCCCAATACCTTTTTATTCATATAGTGTGTGTGTATATATCTATGGTATGTGTCAGAAACCAGTTAGTCCTTCATATATTCTTTTTTTTTTCCTACCTTGATTGCTGCTCACAACAGAACTGTGAAACATTTTGTCCTAAATGTTTACTAAAGCACAAAGAGACAGACATCTCACGCTGCTTGATTTAACACTGACTGTGTTCACTTTAAGGCAAGGTTGCATTCTCTTGCTTTGATTTGTAGTAAATTACACAGAGCCTTTTCTTGTGGCTGCTGACTTTATATTAACACACACAAGCCCATGTCATGGCTTACCAATCTAGAGCCAAACCTCTGCTAATTAATTAGCAGCATGAATCCAATCACACATAATAATCTTAGTTGGCAATAAACAGTCTACTCTTTGCCTCGGATTATTCTTTACATATAGAATTCAATACGTTGGAAATTAAGGTTTTGTGTGAAAGCATATTCAGGCATAACTGCTGTATGTCTTTTTGTTTATTGGATGGGTGCCAGTGATGTCTGGGTAACTTGGATTGTTTTTTCATTCCCTTTTCTAATGACAACTCAATTTGTAGAAAAATCAGTATTTGAATTAACATGTTGCATGTCAGGACTTGCAGTCCCAAATGTTTTGGAAGGTTGATTTCTATGTAAATGTTGCTTTCTGTATGACCACACAACTCAAGATACTGTTTCATTTCCATCACGTAGCTTCGATGAAAATTGTCTGACTTCTGTTAGATTACCCAAATTAAATTGAATCTTTTTGTGCTTAGTTTCTCTATTAATCATATCTTCGAAACAAAACTTGATGGATAATTTAAAAAAGCTATTTAATTGGCAGAATAGGAAAATATTAAGTTTTATAATTTTAGACATTTCTCCCTCTTGTTAGGAAACTTTTTAAAACTGCACACTATCAAATACTTATCTTGACACGAGTAAGCATAAGACGATTAAAACCATTTATAATGGTATATAGTATCTGAATTATAATTTTAACAGCTGGAGGACTAACATTGCTATACTGGTTCTAATGCAAGCAACCACAAAGTATAGGGAACAAAAGAATTGGGTATAGATGATTTTATGTTGTATCCTTTAATGGTTTCAAAGCAGGAGCATAAAACTTGTCCTTGTACATGAATTGTCATGTTGCATTATAGCCTCGTTACTGCACCGCAATCTCCTGTATGCAAATAATGCTATAAAGTGTCTCTCAGAGGTGATGAATTTCTAGCACTAATTCTTCAAATTCCCCAGATGGTTGGAAATAGGCCTTCAATAGCTGTGTAAACAGCAAGATAGTCTTGCGCTTTTGGTTACATGAGTACTTTTTGTTTGGTGTGACAATGTGGTGGTAAATGGTAATTTTTTTTTTTTTTAGCAAAACAAAAACTGGAAGATAGGTTAGCAGCAGCCGCCAGAGAAAAACTGGCACAGGCCGCCAAGGAATCAAAAGAAAAACAACTACAAGCAGAACGCAAAAGGAAAGCTGCATTGTTCCTGCAAACATTAAAGAATCCACTGGATGTAGAATTGGGAAGGATAGAGGAGAGCAGTTACAGCCCAGAGGTACGTTCGAGTGCATGACATTTTTTTTAGATGGTGATTCACACTGTGCAGTTTGGAATATCCCACAGACAATTAATCCCTTTGTGACACATGACGTGCCAGGCACATCATGCAGAAACAAATCTTTAGTGTAAAAGGTTGCTTTCTTTACTCTTTCGGTGTTGCTGCAATGCTTCTATGTAGTTCAGGGGCGCGCCCTAGAATCACCGTAGCTGCCATTTAAAAATAGTAGCGTCTGCTGCACCTGTGTGTTCTTAGGAAGCGAAGGAAAGTTATCTTCCTAAGCACTGATGGTGTTGCTAAAGTGCCTCGCTGGCAAGGCACTTAGCAACACCATAAAGCTCTCTTGAGCGACCACATCAGCTCAGTAGAAGGGTCCCTTCTACTGGCAAGACCATCGGAAGTGTTTTCTTTCACTTCCGGTGCTCTAGGGGGCGCTGTTCTATGCCGGCACAACAGATAAGTGTGATCTGTGTGCCGGCTAGTATAACTGCTCTGATGAGCATCTTATCATACAGTCAAAGGCAATATTGACTAATATTGCCTTTGACAAGTGTTAAATGTGCCTCCCTTTTCTCATTATGCTTTTAGTATACTTTAGGAAAAACATTTAATAATAAAGGGCTTTTCTAAAAGCCATTCTCAGTATTCAACCCCTTCCCTGCCATTGATCGCTGCAGACACCGTGATCGTGCAAAGCACACATTTTTTTTGCTCTGCACACATTTTTTAGGAGTTAATATTTTTAACCCCTTCGCGACAATGGACGTGTCCGGCATGTCCTGTGGTGAATCAAGAGGTTTTCATGATCAACGATCGCGAAAACCGCTTTAACGGTGCTGGTCTATTGCCTAGATGTCGAGGCAATAGCCAGCGCCAAAATTTATTTTCTGGGGCACCCATGGATGATTGTTTTTGTGTAAATTATATTTTAGGTCAAAGTTAGAAAAAGTGGATTTTTTTAATTTTCATCATATTTTATGATTTTTTTTGTAGTAAATTATAAGATATTATGAACATAATGGTATCTAATGAAAGCCCTTCTTAAGACGATAAAAACAACATATAATTTGTGTGGGTACAGTATGTGAGAGAAGAAAATTGCAGCTAAACACAAACACCCCAGAAATGGCAAAACAGCCATTGTCACCAAGGGAAAGTCAAGGTGAAAATGTCTTGTCACTAAAAGGTTAACTGTAATTTACTACAGTATAACAAAGGCTCTACAGTATAACAAAGCTATTAACCCCTAGCTTGCTGTAGATTGCAGCATAAGCAGCGATCTGGCCGTAGAAGCATTTTCCTCCACTGGCCATTTTTACGATCTTGCCTGTTTTTCCTGAACATTGGCATCAAAGCTGTTGTGCCACTTCCTGGAAATAATCTCTAACAAAACAAGTACTAATGCAACATTGTTCTTCCTAACACAGATACATTATTGTATTACATGGTCCCAAATAGTGTATATCTGCCTACTAAGTGCTACAGACATTTATACAATCCTGTTATTAAGTTTTTTCAAGGTCTTGTCTGTGTGCCTTCTCCTGGGAGATTACCATGAAAAGAAAGACCTCTACCCAGAAAGAACATCCTTAAGGGAAATTCAATTTGCTTAGACAAGGCAATTAAAATAAAAAAAACTTTCTGTTAAGTGGTTTGTATATAATGCATAGCCCCCAAGTTAATTATAACATTGTCGAAGCTAACTATTTTGAGGCAGGTCCTCCAGACATTTTTGGGAAATATTTCTTCATAATTTTTGTCTTTACTGTGAATATTATCAATGTAAAATAGGTTTGAAAATCTGTTCTTGAATATTTAATAACCCAGGGATATTTTATGGCTTCATTATTATTTTTGGAACCAGTATGTGTATGTTCATAGAATTCACTATAATCTAATCATTAAGCACCTGCATTGCCCTTTTTAAGATCTCTGCTATGGAGGTACAACTAATTCTTACAAGATGAAATGACTGCAGACAGTGCACCTGTATGTAATATTGACTTTCTCCTAGAGGTGTGCGCTTTAGGAATCAGAGTAAATGTATGACAAATAGTGGTGTTTAACCTTCGAATTGCACAGGGTTGTTTTTTTTTTCCTTACAAATGTATAAAGGTTTTCCTCGGAAATCTCTTTTGCAAAGTTTCTGCTCTGGCATCCTCCTCCACACCTTACTGCTGTTTACCTTGAAAAAGGACAATTTGAACAGTAAGCACTAGAGCATGTGAAGAAGACCAACTCATGCAAACTGGTAAAAGTACATGTATCAATATGTCAGGGCTCGACAAACCCCGGTCGTCATGGCAGCTAGCAAATTAGACCTGGTTCCCGGGAAAGAATCATATATACAGTGGATATAAAAAGTCTACACACCCCTGTTAAAATGTCAGGTTTCTGTGCTGTAAAAAAAATGAGACAAAGATAAATAATTTCAGAACTTTTTCCACCTTTTAATGTGACCTATAAACTGTACAACTCAATTGAAAAACAAACTGAAATCTTTTAGGTAGAGGGAAGAAAAAATATAAAAATAAAATAATGTGGTTGCATAAGTGTGCACACCCTTAAACTAATACTTTGTTGAAGCACCTTTTGATTTTATTACAGCACTCAGACTCATACCCAAAAAGACTATCAGCATGGCACATTTTGACTTGGCAAGATTTGCCCACTCTTCTTTGCAAAAACACTCCAAATCTGTCAGATTGCGAGGGCATCTCCTGTGCACAGCCCTCTTCAGATCACCCCACAGATTTTCAATCGGTTTCAGGTCTGGGCTCTGGCTGGGCCATTCCAAAACTTTAATCTTCTTCTGGTGACGCCATTCCTTTGTTGATTTGGATGTATGCTTTGGGTCATTGTCATGCTGAAAGATGAAGTTCCTCTTCATGTTCAGCTTTCTAGCAGAAGCCTGAAGGTTTTGTGCCAATATTGACTGGTATATGGAACTGTTCATAATTCCCTCTATCTAACTAAGGCCCCAGTTCCAGCTGAAGAAAAACAGACCCAAAGCATGATGCTGCCACCACCATGCTTCACTGTGTGTATGGTGTTCTTTTGGTGATGTGCAGTGTTGTTTTTGCGCCAAACATATCTTTTGGAATTATGGCCAAAAAGTTCAACCTTGGTTTCATCAGACCATAACACCTTTTCCCACATGCTTTTGGGAGACTTCAGATGTGTTTTTGCAAAATGTAGCCTGGCTTGGATGTTTTTCTTCGTAAGAAAAGGTCTCCCAGACCAGTTTTCTTCTCGTCTTTTCATCAATTTTGGAGGGAGCTCCAGTTATTGGTAATGTCACTGTTGTGCCATATTTTCTCCATTTGATGATGACTGTCTTCACTGTGTTCCATGGTATATCTAATGCCTTGGAAATTCTTTTGTACCCTTCTCCTGACTGATACCTTTTAACAATGAGATCCCTCTGATGCTTTGGAAGCTCTCTGTGGACCATGGCTTTTGCTGTGGGATGCGACTAAGAAAATTTCAGGAAAGACCAACTAGAGCAGCTGAACTTTATTTGGGGTTAATCAGAGGCACTTTAAATGATGGCAGGTGTATGCTGACTCCTATTTAACATGATTTGGAATGTGATTGCTTAATTCTGAACACAGCTACATCCCCAGTTATAAGAGGGTGTGCACACTTATGCAACCACATTATTTTATTTTTATATTTTTTCTTGCCTGTATCTAAAAGATTTCAGTTTGATTTTCAGTTGAGTTGTACAGTTTATAGGTCACATTAAAGGTGGAAAAAGTTCTGAAATGTTTTATCTTTGTCTCATTTTTTTACAGCACAGAAACCTGACATTTTAACAGGGGTGTGTAGACTTTTTATATCCACTGTACATGGAGACCCTCGCACTCCAATAATTTTCGTTTAACCCCTTAGTGACAAGACATTTTTACCTTCACTTTCCCTTGGTGACAATGGCTGTTTTGACATTTCTGGGGTGTTTGTGTTTAGCTGCAATTTTCTTCTTTCTCACATACTGTACCCACACAAATAATATGTTGTTTTTATTGTCCTAAGGAGGGCTTTCATTAGATACCATTATGTTCATCATATCTTATAATTTACTACAAAAAAAATCATAAAATATGATGAAAACGTTTTAAAAAAACACTTTTGCTAACTTTGACCTTAAATATAATTTACACAAATACAATCATTAAAAAAAAGACCCCTTCTAAATAGTTTCCCAATGATGTCCCGAGTTCAGAAATATGCATGTTTCCATATTTTTCAGTATTTTTTTGCGAGTTATGGGGCAAAAACCAAAAACAGTGTTGACTTTTGACCCCAACCTGAACCCAAAATTTAACCCTAACACTAATATATTTTAATTTAATTTTAACCCTATACCTTATGATAAAAAATTTTTCATTTTAACCCTATAGGCTAATCTAACATAATACTAGTTTTAAGCTAACTAAATCTTTTTTTCTTTTTTTTTTTTTTACATTGAAATGTTGCTTTCTCTAGGGGCAGTCAAGCAGCATATTCGGAGCGACGGAATGAATTTACTTTCACTTCGAAGCTTAGACCACCAGAGGGCATAGCCATATTGACAGAGCAGAGCTCCCATTATCGCTCCGTGGGGCAATCGCGGGTGCCCCGGTTAGGAAATTTCGGTGCTGGCTATTGCCTCGATGTCGAGGCAATAGACTAGCACCGTTAAAGCGCTTTTCGCGATTGTTGATCTCAAAAAACGCTTGATTCACCGCAGGACGTGCCAGGCACGTGCATTGTCTGGAACGGCATTCCGAGCAGGACGTGCCTGACAGTCCATTGTCGCGAAGGGGTTAATAGCCATTTGTATTTTTTATCACATTGCGAGGGAGCATAGTGTGCGCTGCACATACTTCCTGTTCCGCCCCCTCGCGCTGTAGTGTCGGAGCGGCGGGTGTCGCATGACATCCCACTGACAACATTAAGACGGCCCGTGCCTGCCCTGGCTGGAGCAGAAACCCCTCTCCCGTGCAATAAAGGTAAAGCAGAAGGGAGGGGGGAGATAGTGATATAATTACCTTTAAAAAATAAAAATTAAATGCTAGTTTGTGTTACTGTGTGACTGTGTATGTATGTGGCTGTCTCTCTGTGTTTTATAACCTAATAAATCCCAAATAAAAAAAAAACAGTGTGTGTTTGACAGGCTCTCTGTGTGTATGTATGCGACTGTGTGTGTGTGTAGGTATGTGACTGACCTATCTCTGTGTGTGTGTGTGTGTGTTTGCATGAACATGCCGTTGTCTGGCTCCTAGATATTTGTGCTGGCTCCTAAAACTAAATTACATTTGTCAAGCCCTGCAATATGTTCTGTTCCAGTTTGGTCTGTGCCTCTATCACAGGCACGGACAGTCATGTCTGCTTTCCTAGTCTCCATGACGACCTGGTACCCAGAATTTGTCGAGCTCGTGCTTTATTTTGCTCAGGAGCCAAACTGCGGCAGATATCCGACCATGACCTCTCACTATCACTCGTGTCGGCACAGAGGCGTGCCCAAACGCAGAAGTTCTGGCATGGTTTAGTTAAATGTAACTGGTGTCAACTGACAGAGGGTCCACACGCATCTCATCACTGGGGGCAGCAATGAGTTGTAGGGAAGAGGATGTGTTAGGAACCTCATCCTTCCTCTGGTGACTGAATCCTGTGTCATTCCTTATACGTCACTTGTCCGGAGGTCATTAAAGTGTCAGCATCAATACTCATTATTTTTTCCAATGTTTTTTTTTTTCTCTATTTCAAATTGGGATGATATTTTAACTATATTTGTCTACAAAGTTAGACATTTTCTGTATGGACTAATTTTGGTGGTTCGTACAATCATTCCTGTATAACTTAAACTGTTTTTTTATTTTATAATAACCATTCTCTTTACATATTACTTGAATCTGAGACGTTCAGGCATACTGCAGTGCTCTGGCAGTGGTATCTCCATTATATGTCATGGAAAGATAAATGTACCTTGGAGAAGAAGCAGCTAATGGTATAAACTGATGAGGAAGCTTTACTGGAAGGGCATGCATCTGCAGCTACTATTAACATCTTGACTCGGGATTGCAATGAAAGTAGCAGAGTAAAAAGAACTAGTTCAAGGGTCTAATTTATTTTGGAGTCTCTGCAGACGACTGTATTCTAGAACTATGTGCCGATAGAGGAAGTAGACCTTTAGTGCTGGCAAATCGATATACACTTCTTTTCCAAAGACTTCCTGCCTTTATTGCAGGGAATTTTGGGCCATGATTTGATACCTCCAGCTATATAATGTCGCATTTGGCAATTAAATATTGTACAAAATAATTTTTTGATTAGTTTACTTTTGTAAAGTATATGACGTGTGAGGCAGATATCAAAATTAATACATGGTGAACAATGTTATCAAGCCTTTCATTTGCACAGAAAAAAATCATGACGGAAATGAAAGGTTTTTTTTCAATGTTTCCCAATACAGGTAGATTTCCATTCCCCTGTTCCTGTCCTGGTTCCCCAAGCTCAGCCATCGAGATGCCTATTGTATACCAATCTCTTTGTTTCCATAGAGTGCCTCCATGCTTGGCTGATGTTGAGGCATCCTGTTGCTTTCAAACTATGGTTTAGGCTTTATATAAAGATTCCAGCACAAAGGAAGAAACTATGAAATAATCCCCAGCAACAAATCCTCATTTTAAGCATCTTCATTTCACTTTGTTTAATAAAAACAAATAGAGGTGATTGCTCTTTTAATAGTGTTGCTAAGGGACTGCCTGTCTGTTTCAGCTCAGATGCCTTTGTCTGCTGCTTTATACAAGTAGCCTCCTTCCTTGCTATCTGACCTTTTTGCAGTCCCTACTGCTTTCGTCTAAGCTGTTGAAAACATTTGCCTTTAACATGTTTCTTGCCGAAAAGCCAGATGTTTTGCCATTAATTTATGGGTGATAGAACTGTCATCTAGTGTTATGTTGAATGCTCTCCCTTTCCGAAAATGACAAAGCAGTACATTACAAAAGCTTTTTTGTTTAATATGGCTTGCACTGATTATATGAAAATGTCAAGCATATGCTGTAAATAAATTTTAAAAAAAATACACATACATGGAAATTAGAATTTATGCTCATTTCATTTCTTATTTTAATTTCATTTAATTAATCTCTGCTAGTAACGTCTCCTCATTGTATTAGCTCTGATCAAAGATGCAGTTGAATGCCTCTAGAAATCAACTTTGAAAGTGGATAATGATCTATTTTAATTGCTTCTGATACAAAATAATCAGCAGATTGATTTCTTTTGTACAGTAAAATGTAGAATTGGTTTGTAGTGTCTTTGCAACTTTGATGGCTAAAGTAGTGAGCAAATAAATTATACAAGAGCAGAAATTATGTGATGTTGATGTTCTTTTGTAGAGCCTCTCATAAATTAAAGGTTAACCATATGTTGTTTCTTCAGTCCCATGATCCTCAGCCAGCCTTTGACCGGTAAATTGTTTTTAAACAATAACTAAAGTGTGGCCTGTTCACTACAATAAGGTCCTTGGCACAAAGGTGTTCGGTGAAACATCTGTGATTTATTATTAATGCAGCAAGTTAATATAGTCAGTAACAAGATGTGGGCTACAGCATGCATAAAATGTATGCTCTTCTACCAAATTCTTTTTGTTAGATTAATCATCTGGGAAAAACCATTTGACCAACGTGGTGTCAAAATGCAAGTAATGACACGTCAATCTAATTGTCCTGATACAAAAAAATTATTTAAATAAGGTCTTTATTGATAGCAACTAAGGAGCAACAAATGCAAGTAGATAGTGGGCTTAAACAGATTTCCAAATGAGAATTGTAGCTTACTTTAGCAAAAAAATAACTATAATAAGTTATAAATAAAGTAGTTAATTTCTTTTTATTGGGAAAGATGTGCATTTTTTGATTCTTAACCATTTTCTCTTACACTGAGCCCATGCTGCCTGCGTCTCCCTGCCGAGTGAGCCGCCCTGCACTCCACTCAAGTAGGAGAGAATGGGGGACAGAGGAGAGAACACGTGGGTGAGAGGAGAGAACACTGAAGGGCGAGAAGAGAATACAGATGGTGGAGAGGAGGAAAAGAGACAGCTATGGGGAAGAGAATAGAGTGACATGGGAAGGCAGAGGAGAGACAGACTCAAAAGCAATTTGAGAGAGACGGACATGGGAAAAAAGAGGATACAAAGACAGACGGACATGGGAAGGATGACGAGAGAGACTGGCGGACATGGGAAGGATGACGAGAGAGACTGGCGGACATGGGAAGGAGGACGAGAGAGACTGGCGGACATGGGAAGGAGGACGAGAGAGACTGGCGGACATGGGAAGGAGGACGAGAGAGACTGGCGGACATGGGAAGGAGGACGAGAGAGACTGGCGGACATGGGAAGGAGGACGAGAGAGACTGGCGGACATGGGAAGGAGGACGAGAGAGACTGGCGGACATGGGAAGGAGGACGAGAGAGACTGGCGGACATGGGAAGGAGGACGAGAGAGACTGGCGGACATGGGAAGGAGGACGAGAGAGACTGGCGGACATGGGAAGGAGGACGAGAGAGACTGGCGGACATGGGAAGGAGGACGAGAGAGACTGGCGGACATGGGAAGGAGGACGAGAGAGACTGGCGGACATGGGAAGGAGGACGAGAGAGACTGGCGGACATGGGAAGGAGGACGAGAGAGACTGGCGGACATGGGAAGGAGGACGAGAGAGACTGGCGGACATGGGAAGGAGGACGAGAGAGACTGGCGGACATGGGAAGGAGGACGAGAGAGACTGGCGGACATGGGAAGGAGGACGAGAGAGACTGGCGGACATGGGAAGGAGGACGAGAGAGACTGGCGGACATGGGAAGGAGGACGAGAGAGACTGGCGGACATGGGAAGGAGGACGAGAGAGACTGGCGGACATGGGAAGGAGGACGAGAGAGACTGGCGGACATGGGAAGGAGGACGAGAGAGACTGGCGGACATGGGAAGGGAGATGAGAGAGACAGGCACACGTGGGAAGGAAGAGGAGAGCGACAGAAGGACATGGGGGAGAGGAAAAGACAGACGTAATTTCAAGTTTAGCTAAATCATTTGCTATTGTCTAATCCATTCAGCAATATTGAAATCCAAACTCAAAGATTGCAGTTTATTGATAAGCCTCCGTGCGACAGTCTCAAAAGCTTTACTGAAATCTAGGTAAGCAATGTTGCTGCACCACCCTGATTCTATTATTTTAGTCACCCAATCGAAAAAAAAATCAATTAGATTAGTTTGATCCTCCTGAAGTAAACCCATGTTGTCTCAAATCTTGAAATCCATGTGTTTTTAAATGTTCAACAATCCTATTCTTTAACATGATTCCCATTATTTTCCCCACTACTGAAGTAAGACTTATAGGTGTATAGTTGCCCGAATCCTATGCATCCAATGTTGAGAAAAGCACCCTGCTTTACCAAAACGCTAAATGTAGAAAATAAATCCTGCCCGGAGCTGCATGTCTCAGGCGTCGGGTAATAGAAATTGCACATCAATGATTTTGAAATACATGGAATGTTAGTGTTACATTATTTATGGGCTTTAGGAGCCATCGTAGTAATTTTTAGGAGATGGGGAAATTATACTTCCATAAAATTCTTTGTAAAACAGTTCTAACCCAAATGTTAGCACCCACCAGTAGGGATTTTAAAAGCCCTGGCTCCTGTCAAGCCCTGTGTTGCTCTTTATTGTACATGCTCCTTTTTTGTGCTGTAACTGAGATCAGAAGAATGATTTTTCCACATAATAGTAACATAGTAATTTAGGTTGAAAAAAGACACCAGTCCATAAAGTTCAACCCTTCTACCTATCATTACAGCTTTTGATCCAAAAGAAGGCAAAAACCCCTAAGGAAGCTATTTCGAATTTTGCCTCCTGGGAGAAAAAATTCCTTCTTGACTCAAAGAGGCAATCCGATTTCTCCTTCGATCAATAAGCTCTTTTATTAATTCTTATTCTATTATTAATAGCCCTGTATGTTCTGCTTTCCTAAAAAAACATCCAAACCATTTTTAAATGCATCTATTGTGGATGATAGCACTACCTCTATTGGCAGGGAGTTCCATAACTTTATTGTCCTAACCCTAAAGAATCCCTTCCTTTGCGGTCTATGAAATCTTTGCTCTTCCAGTCTGAGGGGGGTTACCTCTGGTTCTTTGTACCTTTCTGTTAATGAACAGGTCACTGGAGAGCTCTTTATATTGGCCCTGCACAAATTTATATAATGTTATCATATCCCCTCTGAGACGCCTTTTTTCTAACGTATATAAATGCAATTTTTTAAGTCTCTCTTCATAACTAAGATCCTCCAATCTCATTAATAATTTTGTAGCTCTCCTTTGCACTTTTTCTAGTTCCTTAATATCCTTTTTTTGGACTGGTGCCCAGAACTGTACTGCATATTCAAGGTGAGGTCTTACCATTGATTTGTAAAGAGGCAAGATGATATCCTCCTCCCGTGTATCTATACCTTGTTTTATACATGCCAATATCTTATTGGCCCTTGCAGCTGCTGACTGGCATTGGGCACTGTTGCCAAGTTTGTTATCTACAATGATTCCTAAATCCTTTTCATTAGTAGTTTTTCCCAGGGAAAAACCATTTAAAGTATATGTTGCTTTGTTATTATTTTTCCCATAATGCATAACTTTACATTTGTCTATATTGAACCTCATTTGCCACTTTACTGCCCAGTCCCCCACTCTGTCCAAATCTTCCTGCAAAGAAAAAACATCAAGATTAGTCTTTATTGCCTTACCTAATTTAGTGTCGTCCGCAAACACGGAGACATGGCTCTCAGCACAATGTGGCAGATCATTAAAAACAAATTAAAAAGAAGTGGGCACAAAACAGACCCCTGATGTCTACAGATGTGTTATTGCTTATTTAATAATGACATACTCAAATTGCTTTATAACGGGTATACAAGTCCCTTGCTCACTGCACCTAGAGTGTCAACATTCATACCACACTGATAAGGCATATGACTGCCCTGATGGGTGAGACCAATGTGACATTCTAATGGAGAAGTCTTCTCTTTAATGGTGCAAGTGAGCAGAAAATGGTGATGCCGCTACCGAGTATGTACCATCCTTCAAGGCAGGCTATTTAGCACTGTCCATTCTCTGTTAGATTTCTTTGTTTTGCTATACAGACACAATAAAGAGTTGGAGGTTCTTGCCTGTAAGGATATCAAACCTAATAAGGAGCAGTAATGGTTTACTCTGTCAAAACTGATCTTTTTAGAACCTTTCCTAGCATGCAGTGCCCTACAACTCCTATAAACCCGCAGGATATTTCATACAAGCATTGGCTCTTGGCCAAGCTGTGGTGACAGAAGGGTCTTTTAAGATGCTATCCCCTACTGAACTGCATACTTTATACTGACCAGGCATACGTTAATCATATATACTGCTACAATAGATTTGCAGTGATGGGATCACATTTTAGTAGCTGTCCTGCTTTGTAGCAGCAAGTGTCATGTTAGGCAGAACAGAGATGCTGCATATATACAATTCAGATCCTAATTGTTTTCCAGTAAAGAAAAGGGTATCTTCAGTAATAGAACATGACTGGTGCTGTCTATGTACTGTTTTATTCAGCAGTAAGGTTGTCAGCCGTGTCTTATTGCATCTTGCTGTGCCAGATGTTTGTTGAATCAGTCTGTATCTTAGTAGCATGAAAGAAGGCTGAATGGTTTGCTGCCAGAGTTGCTGTCAGGAAAGTACATTAACAAATGTTAACTCTTACAAATCACAAAATATTATGGCAGACCTGAAACATAAAACTACTTTGTTACCAGAAATAGTCAGTGACAGTTGCAAAAAATGTTCCATTTTAGTCTTATAATCAATAACAGTGTTTATGGTAGTTGTGTTGACTCTTTCCTATGCAATAGGAGCAATCATTTTGTCCTTCCCAGTAACAGTAATATAGTAACAATAACTCCTAAAATGTATCTGTAAAATGTCCTTTAAGCAGAAAGACATGAAAATACTTCATCATCCTTTGGGTGTACAGTCTTGCTTGTGAATTAAATAGAAGTTTTACTTTTAAATGTCTCCACCCATATTATGGTTGCATGACCGTCCATTGTTGAAATACTGGATAGGACCATTCCCAGGTCCTAGTTGTGTTATGTGCTTGAGAAAACGTATAGAGCAATGGATACATCAAATGCAACCCAGATGTGTATTCAGATACAGCCACCTGTAGGCTTATATGTTTTTATTTAGCTACAAATAACTAACCTTATCAAGGATAACAAATCTATGGATGCATTTACAAGACCTGCACTGAGAGACATATTCTATGGCTTATTAATTAACGCAATGCCTGCTCAATATTTATCTATAGTTAGGATTCATTCTGAAAACTGCTTTAACCGGACGCTAACAAAATATATATTGGGGAAACGGCAATAGGATATCAAAGAATCCACAATGTTGATTATGAAATCAGTTCACTTTGATCGTTCCTTAATACAAAACAACACAATCACCAACACTGAAAGACATACACTTACAAACATATATATATTTAATTCCTATTTACAAATAGAAACCAAGCATGATCATATCGGCCTGATTTTAGATCTCTAGGTGTACTCCCCTCTCCCTGTACTCATAGCCCGGAGCTAACTTAACTGTCCCAGTCGCTAGGTGTAATAGATATATTTGCAACGAGCCTATTTGTAGAGTACCCTTTTGTGCAGATCCGTATCAAATGCTTTAGCAAAGTCTAAAAAGATCAAGTCAAGTGCTACACCCAGATCTATATTTTTACTGACTTCTTCATAGAATGCTATTAAGTAAGTTTGTCTTTCACAAAACGATGTTGACTTCTACTAATTGTATTCTGATTCAAGATGTATTCTTGAATGTATACCTTTAGCAATCCTTTAAATAATTTCCCCACTACAGATCTCAAGCTCACTGGCCTATAATTGCCTGGTTGAGATTTTGATCCCTTTTTAAATATTGGCATGACATCCACTAGTCTGTTGGCACTATACCAACTGAAAGAATCCCTAAAGATCAAAAATAAGGGTCTGGCCATTGTGCTCTTGGGCGTCTACCATCTGGGCCTGGTCTATGTTAACAGTGTTTGATCTCTTAATTAGGCCCATTTTTAAAAAACATTTTTTATCTAACTAAAACATTTAAAAGAATTTTCAGTAAAAAAAATTGAACCCATCAAAGTGAATTTCAAGTAACAAGTCTTTGTGACTTTTTCCATTTGCTTTGTTAATTTTATTAATAAAAAGCTTATCTGAAATTAGCGTTTTGGTATATTCTGATTTTATTGGCAACATGCACTTTTTTTAGAGAGGGGATTTGTTTTGGCCATCCATTTTTAGAATAATCCCTCCTTTATAACATTGAAAAATATAAAAAGTAAACTGTTAACCAATTATATCATTGCATGTCTTGTGTTTTTAAAAGCTTCCAAATGAAAGTAGTCTTCTGTGCAGCTTTTTTCTTTTCATAGGAGGAAGGCTTATTTTTCCTTTTTGTTTTCTAGACATTTTCATGTCATGAACAGGTACGCCCAAGTGATGTCTGTTTTCTTTTCTTCTCCCTAATTACTGTAGCTTTCTGGAAGAATTCATAGCTATTGAATGCAACTTAGCAAGAGCATTCAGCAGAGTGAATGCATCATGCTGTTTGTGTTGTACGATTGGCTCATCAATTAGTAGATCTTCAAGAAAAAGGCAGTTGAGCACAATAATGGTGCATTTTTCTCTTTGTCTTGAGCGCAACAATTAATGGGATTTTTTTTTTTTTTATTTTTTTTTTAAACATTTCTTGTTTTTCAAGGAGAATTTTTGAACAACAACAAATCTACTAGTAGGGAACATAACACATATGCAGACACTGTTGTATGAAGGAATTTGCTAGTTTGTCAAGCCCACTAATATTTCCTCTAACCTTCAATATGCAAGTGTTATGTGCTCATAGAAAGCAGATTATATCCAGTCTATCTTACAAATCCTATGTGATGGGATAAAAAAAATGAGTCTGAATTAAATTACAGTAATTTAACATGCTTTCAGTGTGTACAAAATTTCATATAAAATATTAATGCTTTAAATTGGACATGTGCAAGTTCCTTACCTGTCGCTCCAGAATTGTCAATACACAAAGAAATTACCGTACTAAAGCCTGCATCTACTTATTGAAATACACATGTACCTTTTATTTTCAGTGATCCTTTTGTGTGTTGGGAACTTGAAGAGCTTAATTTATATGGAACTGTAGGAATGCTTTGCTAACACAATGTAGATTTCTGCTCTACATGCACAGGGCAAACATTGCTTAGGTGCCGGAGTCCTCTTCAGTTGAGCGTTGTTAAATTATTTCAGGTACAAATCATGCAGAAGCCATTTTATACATCAGTCAGGCATTTGGTGGGTCAATGTGACTTTGTGACTAGTTATAGCATATAGGCATTCTAGTTACACATAAGTAAATCTGAATTATAAATTATTTCTAAAAAGATTCACTAAAGTACCGTTATTTAAAGCCGCAGATGTTCATCTGATTACTTTTCATTTTCAGCGTTTTAGAAAATGTATGTGTAGATTTATGGTCACAATAAATAGAGCATTTACTGACTGGTCCTGTCAGCCCTTCGGTATAAGAGTAAATTTATGGTGAATGGCGTACATTGACCAAAACCCTTTCAAAGCAATATGTCTGTGTTTGAAACCACAGCTCTTAAAATAGCATCACTACCAATTAGGACCAAACCTGTACTGGCAAACTTAAGTGCCGCCTCAAAACAAATTAGGCTGTACAATTCTCCTAGGTACTGAAAAAAAATATCTCTTACAAAATTTGAAAAAAGAGTTGTGGTATGTAGTTTTTAATTGGATCCCTCTTAAATTCAACAGCTTAGGGAATTGCATTTTGAAACTCCAACCATCTATTACCTTATACTTTGAATGCAGAATATTTCCATTGATAGGACGTTAATTGAATTTGTTATGCAATGTGTTTTGTGAGACTTGTGGTTTCAAATGTAGTATGGTATTTATCTGTTATTGGCTTATGAAGTTGCTAAAGAACAGTTTTAAAGGGACACTTGCTTTGACGATTTACATTCAATATGCCCTTAGGCAGTGTAAATTATTGTAAAATAGCATTTTCAACATTATGATGTTTTCGTAATAATGTTACAAAATCTACCACATAATGGTGAGCTTACAAGCAGCTTGCATTTTATTTAACTGAACTAATAGGCAATTTGGCTCATTCACTTGATGTCATAGGAGACCTTGTTGATAATACTACAATTCTTTACTGCAAATAGTCTGACAACATTTTAAGTTAAATAGGAGATTTAAAAATGAATCATGGTAGTGTCCGTTTAATCTTTGCAATGAAGCAATAACCTACAAAAGAAAATATTTTGAAAAATGTACTGTTTTTTTATGAGAAAGATTAGAAACGTTTTAATTCACCTTTATTTTGTTGGTTACATTTTTTTATTCAGTCTCCTTCTTTTAATGACAACACAATTGTTATTTTCAGCTCCAGATAAACCATGCTTAACTTTTTTTGTCTTTAGTCTTCTATTATTACCAGAAAGAAACTGTTCATCAAAAGCATAATTTTTTTAAATTCAATTTTATTTTATTTTTAGCTGGGCAATCTGGGATGCGATCTCTTACCAGAAGACGTAATTTTACCAGCCTCGGAATATCCAGTCTCTGAAAGGTCCCCAAACAGAGATTTTCCACGGGAAGAAAAGGATAAAAAGAAGAAAAAACGTAAAAAGCGCTCAAGATCACGCTCCCCCAAACACCACTCGGATTCCAAAATAAATTCACGATCCCATTCAAAAGTAAAGCATTCTCTTCCGACTGCCTACAGGACAGTTAGGCGTTCCAGGTAAGCTTAAACTCGGTACCTGGTTTTAGTTCTTGGAAATTCTGTTTTGCTAGCTGATTTTATGTGAGGTTTTTTGATATTTGCCCACTTTTTTTTTTTTTTTTTTTGCATATATCCTTTCAAGGACTTTATTTATGCTCTTCCGACATTGGCATTACCACTACTACATACATACTCATACCTCCTAACTTTATTGCCTGGAGATCCAGGATGCTGGGAGGCGATGCTTCAGAGGTTGAGTTTCAGTCACTCAAACTTACTGCACATGTGCAGACCACTTTTTATGTGCAGTATTCATTCTCCGTTGTCCCGAACACACAATAAGGGTAAATTGCCTTTTGCCATTAAACCCACCCCTTTATTGGTCTGCCGGAGCATCAATCAGGCCAGGCCCTCAAATGGAAAATCACAGAAAATGGATTTTCTAATTTACTATATTAGTGATGTCTTCTAAGCAAGGATATTTTAAAACATCTGTAAAAAATGTCCAATGCATTAATAGTTTTAAATGTTGCCATTACTCCCTTTTCAATATTGTTCAAGTAGCCCTTTCACTTTAGATAGCTTGAGAATTTTTGATTCGGAATACATCTTCAGGCTTTATATATTCACATGGACTTTGCTGCACATTATCCATAACATTTCTGATTAGGATCAGAAATGTTTTTAATAATGGGGCATTTTGGATAACTGATCTTTTTCATCAATAAAATCTATTAAAGCTTCTTAGCACTCATGAAATACAGTAGTATCCATGCAAATACTGGATAAAGCAATTAACTCACTTTTACTGTGATGTAGCTGTGATATGAGTCATCGTTGGAAACCTGCTGTCGGCGTGCATTGTATTACCTTGTGTGGGGGAATCTGGGCATTCATCAAAAAGCTTTAGTACAGCTCATGGAGGCTGGACACTGAATAAACTGTTATCTTGCATTCTGACAGGTGTGTGTGTGTGTGTGTGTGTGTGTGTGTGTGTGTGTGTGTGTATGTGGAATTTGCAACATTTGATTTTTTTGGTGGGATAACAGATCATTTTGAATAACTTATTTTTGGATACACACACACACATTTTTTTTGCTAAAATTAACTAAAAACAAGTGGAGTGCTGGTGTTTTGGGGGAATATATATATATATATATATATATACACACACATAAATGTACTTATCTCATAAACATGATCATGATACCATAAAAATAGAGGAAAACAAAAAAAGAAGAAATGTGTGACATTAAAAGAAAAAAGATAATATATAATATAACACACTATATTAGGAGTGAGGGAGAGAGACAGATGAAAGTTATAAAAGTAAGAAAGTACAAAAAAAACAATAAATACACAACACACGAATAATAAAACAATAAAAAAAATTTTATTAAAGCAATTCCCTGCGTTTAACCCCTTCCCTGCCACTGATCTTGCATAAGCAGTGATCGTGCACATCAGCGCATTTATTTTTGCTGTTTGTGCATTTTTTAGGGGTTAATTTTTTTTGTACTGTAATTTATTACAGTACTACAAAGGCTCTTCTAAGAGTTATTAACCCCTTCTTTGCCGTCGATCACTGCTTACGCAATGATATTGACGCCAAAGCAATTTTTATCTGTCTGCATTTTTTTTTTTTTTTTCCACATACCCGCTAGGGCAGTGGTGTCCAAACTTTTTTCAAAGAGGGCCAGACTTGATGAAGTGAACATGCGTGAGGGCCGACCATTTTGCCTGACAGTTAAAATTAAGTACAAATGAACTATTTTATGCAAACTTTATTGCAAACGATTTGAATGACAATTCTAAACAGTAGTAAAATCACTCTGCCTTTCATATCTGAAGGCCAGATGAAAAAAAATAACAACACAAGATGCTGAAATATATGTCAGGAACACAACTAACCCTTCCCATATCTGTCTGTCTCTCCACTGCCATCCCATATCTGTCTGTCTCTCCTCTGCCATCCCATGTTTGTCTGTCTCTCCTCTGCCATCCCATATTTGTCTGTCTCTCCTCTGCGAACCCATGTCTGTCTGTCTCTCCTCTACCATTCCATTTATGTCTCTCTCTTCTCCCTTCCCATGCATGGTTCTCTCGGCCAATTTGCCCAATAATATGCCAGTGTTATATGCCATTTAATATGCCCCAGCCAATTTGCCCAATAATATGCCAGTGTTATTTGCCATTTAATATGCCCCTACCAATTTTCCCAGTAATATGCCAGTGTTATTTGCCATTTAATATGTCCCTGCCAATTTTCCCAATAATATGCCAATGTTATTTGCCATTTAATATGTCCCTGCCAATTTTCCCAATAATATGCCAATGTTATTTGCCATTTAATATGCCCCTGCCAATTTTCCCAGTAATATGCCAGTGTTATTTGCTATTTAATATGCCCCTGCCAATTTGCCCAGTAATATGCCAGTGTTATTTGCCATTTTATATGCCCCTGCCAATTTGCCCAGTAATATACCAGTTATTTGCCATTTAATATCCCCTGCCAATTTGCCCAGTAATATGCCAGTTATTTGCCATTTAATATCCCCTGCCAATTTGCCAAGTAGTATGCCAGTTATTTGCCATTTTATATGCCCCAGCTAATTTGCTCAGTAATATGCCAGTTATTTGCCATTTTATATGCCCCAGCCAATTTGCTTAGTAATATACCAGTGTTAGTTGCCATTAATATTCCCCAGCTAATTTGCCCAATAATATGTCAGTGTTACCTTATCATTCATAAGCCCCTGCCTCTTTCCCCAGTACTTTCCCCCAATCTCCCCAGTCCCCAGCACTTACCTTTCCCTGGTGGCTAGTGGCAGGCAGCATGGTCTTCTCCATGCTGCCTGTTCGTCTCACAGGTGGTTGTGCCGATAGGTCACGTGACTCGGCGCGCGTATGACGTCAGCGCGCCGGTCACGTGACCTGTCGGCACTTCCGTGTCGGCACACTGCACGGGGAGCCGAACAGGCAGCACGGAGGTTTCTCCGTGCTGCCTGTTCGGCTCCCCGTGCAGCCTGGCAGGCAGAGCGATGGTGGGGGGGGATCTTCCGATCCCTTCTCACCTCCGTCTCTGCCTGCATGCTTTTTTTTTTTTTTCAGAGAGAGACATTGATCAGCCGTGTCTCTGGGGCCGTATGGAAGTAAAGGACGGGCCGCAACTGGCCCGCGGGCCGGACTTTGGACATGACTGCGCTAGGGGATTACATGTAAAGTAAAAATTTTTGAGATTTTTTTTTTTTTTAAGCTCTCTGAGCGCATAGCGATCAGTAACAGCGAATTAGTGGCAAAGGCTGTTTGGTGATTTCTCAATTAAGCTCACCATTCGCCCTGGTCAGATCAAAATTGGTCGGATCAATATTCACAAATATTGATCTGCCTCCCTCTCCTCACTTCCATTTTTGTGACGGAGAGAGACAGATCAGTATTAGTGATATAAAATAACATTTTATAAAATTGGCAGGTTTTATGAAAGTCTTTCACTGTGTATTAACCCCTTCCCTGCCATTCATCACTGTATAAGCAGTAATCTTGCACAGCAACAGTATGTTTTGCTGTCTGCACTGTTTTATGGATTCATTAATTATAGAAGTAATTAATTAATTACTTTGTACTGTAATGTATTACAGTACTAGATAGGCTCTTCTAAGAGCTATTAACCCCTTATTTGCTCAAGATCACTGCTTACACACTGATTCTGAGGCTTCGGACTCAGGGTTCGGTTTTGACCCTGGTCAGCTTTCTGATACATCATCTAGTGATGTATCGGTGGCTGCTGAGCCCTTGCCACAAGGAGTGATGGGTGTCTACCGTTAAATATATGGTTTGGTGGGGGTAAATTACTTTGGCTTGCTTTAAAGATATATCCCATATAGGACACGGACGCAGGTTGACTACATGTCAAAATTCCAAGTTGGAATTTTGAGATGCGCATCTCACAAATGTTGCCTTCTAGCCAAAAAACAAACCAACAAACCTATGCATGGGTGCTATCCCTGTACTCGGGAGATGTTGCTGAACACATATTGGGCTGGTGTTTGGCAGTGACATATACCAGAATCTGTGAATTCATGCCTGAAGTACAATGCATAACTACCCAAAGCTACCACAAACTTTTACAAAGGCTGGTGGTAGAATTAGTACATATACAGTATTGAAATACCTTAGGATGTCTATTTTCCAAAAATATATGGTTTGATGGGGTACAATTCATTGGACGGCTTCAAAAATGTTCCAAATGGAACATGGGCGCAGGCTGACTACATGTCAAAATTCCAGGTTGGAATTGCGCACCCCCTAAATGTGGCCTTTTACCCCAAAACAAACCTATGCATGGGGGGTATCCCTGTACTCAGGAGATGTTGCTGAACATATATTGAGGTGTTGGTTGGCAGTGGCAAATACCAGAATCTGAAAATTCCTGCATGAACTACGATGTGTGTGGGGAAAAAATGACATCCCAACCCTTTGACATAGGTTGGTGGTAGAATTAGAACTTGGAAACTGTTAAAATACCACAATTTTAAATGCCCTAGGATTTCTAGTTTTCCAAAATGTATGGTTTGATGGGGTAAAATACTTTGACAGGCTTCAAAAGTGTCCCAAATGGAACATGGGCGCAGGCTGACTACATGTCAAAATTCCAAGTTGGAAATGCACCCCCCTCTAAACTAGGAATTTTAGCCCCCAAACAACCCAACAAACCTATGCATGGGTGGTATCCCTGTACTCAGGAGATGTTGCTGAACACATATTGGGGTGTTGTTTTGCACTGACACATAACAGGATCTGTGAATTCATGCTCGAAGTACAATATATGTGGAAACAAAACATTAAAAAATTACTAACCTAAAATTTGACAAAGGCTGGTGGTAGAATTAGTGCATTGAAAGTGTTAAAATACTACCATTTGAAATACCCTAGGGCAGGGCTCGACAAACCCCGGTCGCCATGGCGACCTGGAAATTGAGCCGGGTGCCGTTGCCCTAATGTTCCCCTTGCCACTGCCATCCGTTTCCGGGGGAAGTCTGTGCGGAGTCTTGCACAGACAGCAAGCTCCACCCCCTCGCGCAACGCGTGCGTGAGTGTTCAGCTGAAAGAGTAATGAGGATTGGCTGCGGCACGAATGTTCCCCCTCCCCAGTAATGAGGTAAGGCAGCAGGGAGGGGGAACATTCGTGCCGCAGCCGATCTTCATTGCTCTTTCGGCTAAGTGCTGGGTTGTCACGTGTGAGGTGTATATGTGAAGTGTGGGTGGGGGGGGGATGTATTTGTGAAGGGGGGAGGGATGTATTTGTGAAGGGGGGAGGGATGTATTTGTGAAGGGGGGAGGGATGTATTTGTGAAGGGGGGAGGGATGTATTTGTGAAGGGGGAGGGATGTATTTGTGAAGGGGGGAGGGATGTATATGTGAAGGGGGGAGGGATGTATATGTGAAGGGGGGAGGGATGTATATGTGAAGGGGGAGGGATGTATATGTGAAGGGGGGAGGGATGTATATGTGAAGGGGGAGGGATGTATATGTGAAGGGGGAGGGATGTATATGTGAAATGGGGGGGAGGGATGTATATGTGAAATGTGGGGGGGAGGGATGTATATGTGAAATGTGGGGGGGAGATGTATTTGTGAAATGTGGGGGGGGAGATGTATTTGTGAAGGGGGGGAGGGATGTATATGTGAAATGTGAGGGGGGAGATGTATTTGTGAAATGTGGGGAGATGTATATGTGAAATGTGGGGGGGAGATGTATTTGTGAAGGGGGGGAGATGTATTTATGAAGGGGGGGAGGGATGTATATGTAAAATGTGGGGGGGAGGTGTATATGTGAAGGGGGTTATATATGTGTATATGTGAAGTGGGGGTATATGTGAAGTGGGTTGGTGTGTGTGGGGTGTATATGTGAAGGGTGTGTGGGGTGTATATGTGAAGGGTGTGTGGGGTGTATATGTGAAGGGTGTGTGGGGTGTATATGTGAAGGGTGTGTGGGGTGTATATGTGAAGGGTGTGTGGGGTGTATATGTGAAGGGTGTGTGGGGTGTATATGTGAAGGGGGTGGGTGTATATGTGAAGTGGGTGGGTGTGTGGGGTGTATATGTGAAGTGTGGGGTGTATATGTGAAGTGGGTGGGTGTGTGGGGTGTATATGTGAAGTGGGTGGGTGTGTGGGGTGTATATGTGAAGTGGGTGGGTGTGTGGGGTGTATATGTGAAGTGGGTGGGTGTGTGGGGTGTATATGTGAAGTGGGTGGGTGTGTGGGGTGTATATGTGAAGTGGGTGGGTGTGTGGGGTGTATGTGTGAAGTGGGTGGGTGTGTATGTGTGAAGTGGGTGGGTGTGTATATGTGATGTGGGTGGGTGTGTGGGGTGTATATGTGATGTGGGTGGGTGGGTGTGTGTGTGTGTTTATGAATTGCGTGTATATGAATTGCGTGTATGTTTGCGTGATTGTCTGGCTCCTAAAATTTTTTGCTGGCTCCTAGAATAAAATTAAATTTGTCAAGCCCTGCCCTAGGGTGTCTAGTTTTAAAAAATATATGGCTTTGTGGGGTAGAATACACTTTCTGGCTTCAAAAATGTCCCAAATGGGACATGGGCACAAGTTTTCTGCATGTCAGAATTCCAAGTTGGAAAACCAAAATGCGCACCCCCTAAATGTGGCCTTTTAGCCCCAAAACAAACCAACAAACCTGTGCATGGGTGGTATCCCTGTACTCAGGAGATGTTGCTGAACACATATTGAGGTGTTATTTGGAAATACCCCTTCACATTTTAGGTAATGTTTACCTGAATGCAATCTATGTGAAAAATTTTAAAAAACGTTTTTTTGGTGCAAACTTTGGCAAAGATTGTTAGTAAAATGGCTACATGAAATGTGTAAAAATACCCCAAGTTAAATGCCCTGAGTGGTCTTGTTTTCAAAAATATGTACATGTTGGGGGTCATTCATGGATTTAGTACAGAAATCAGTGTTACAATGTCACTATCGCTAATTTTGAAAAAAAGGATTTTAAAATAGCTTTGCACTACTTATAGTTCTGGCCCTGTAACATGAATAAAAAAAGCGCAAAAACATAAAACATAGGCTATTTCTGAACTCAGGACATATATTAGAAACTATTTAGAAGTGTTTTTTTGTTGTCTCTTGTACATGAGTATATGATTTTTCAAATAAGTCATAAAAAAATGTATTTTTAATTTTTTTTGCCATATTTTATTTTTTTTTACATCAAATTATATGCTATTATCAAAATAATGGTATCAAAAGAAAGCCGTTCTTATAACGATAAAAACGATATATAGTTTGTGCGGGTACACTAAATGAGACAGAAATAAATTACAGCAAAACACAAACACCTCAGAAATGTTAAAACAGCCCATGTCACCAAGCGTCAGACAAGCCAAATAAATCATGTCACTAAGGGGTTAAGCTGTGATATAACCTTTCCATGCATGCTCAGATTCCCCCATGTCCATAAAAGGTAATACAATGGCACGTATGCAGTCCTGATAATAAAGTTTGTTTTAAAAAAAAGTTTAAACAAACTTTATTGCAGTTGCGCGGCTGGAGGGGAGCACACAACGCTTCCCTCACAGCCGCGAGCACCTGCAGAACAGCAACGAGGTAAGTAAAAAGATTACACCCGGCGTATAAGACGACCCCCGACTTTTGGGAAGATTTTCTTGGGTTAAAAAGTAGTCTTATACGCCAGAAAATACAGTAAGTCGTCTTATAAGCCGAAAAAATCGCATCTATATTTTAACCTTTTAGGTAACATGAATGGTATTTTGCCGAGTTCCATTCTTTTAAGATGATAACCTTCATAAAAGTGTAAATGCCATGCAGAGATTTCCTGTTCCATTCATTGACATTTTATAGTTTTCTGTCTGGTTCATTCATTTCTGGCAGCACAGAGGTCGTCTTTGTAGCATGACTTTTGTGATGTGCTGTAAGTATGACAGTCATTTGTGATTCAGAGACTATATTCTATTTTTCCCCACTGCAATTCTGAATAAACCTGGACAGAATGTTGACAGCAGTAGTAACATATAATGACAGGGCTAGACAAATTTATCTGAGTTTTAGGAGCCAGCTAAAAAATCTAGGAGCCAGACAACGGCACACAAACACACGCAGTCACATAGTCTGTCACATATACATACAGAATAAAGGATCCTTTATTCTGATTTGGAGGACTAGGGTGAAAGTCCTCTCTGTGCACCCTCCACTTCTGAACGCAAAACACCCCCCCACCCAAACATCCAGTCACACATACATACACACAAACACATCCAGTCAGACACATACATACACACAAACACATCCAGTCAGACACATATATACACACACACAAAACGCATCCAGACACATATATACACACACAAAACGCATCCAGTCACACACATATATACACACACAAAACGCATCCAGTCACACACATATATACACACACAAAACGCATCCAGTCACACACCTATATACACACACAAAACGCATCCAGTCACACACATATACACATCCAGGCACACACATACACAAACACATCCAGTCACACACACATATACACAAACACATCCAGTCACACACACACATATACACACACATCCAGTCACACACACACATATACACAAACACATCCAGTCACACACATATACACACACACAAACACATCCAGTCACACACATATATACACACAAACACATCCACGCAGACATACACAAGACAGCAGGTTTTTTTTTTTTTGGTTGTCGTTTTTTTTAAAAGAAAAAAAAAAGTTCACCTATCAGTGTCCCCCCTCCCTGCGATTACACCTCAATGCAGAGAGAGGGGGCGCGCGCTTATTCCATTGCAGCCCGGTGGCTCAGAGCAGCTTCCCTGCTATGCTCCCCAGTACTGGATCAGCGCTAGAACGCGGTGCGCGAGGGGGCGGAGCAGGAAGTCTGTGCAGCCGGTGCACTCACTCTGCTCTCTCGCGCACCGCTGCTGGAATAGAAAAAAAAAAAAACCCGATGCCATTGCTGAGGACACCTGGGCGCCAGGTCTGATTTCCTGGTCGCCATGGCGACCTGGCGCCCGGGGTTTGTCGAGCCCTGTATAATGGTTCCTTCCACATGTCATTAGTGGTTTATCTGGACACTAAACTAGAAGGAAAATTATGTATAGACAACCCCTACTTCTTTGGCTGCTGTTTACTTTTGTTTCTGTTGCATGGTTATATCTCTTGATCTATTAATGCTGGTGTACTTTCTTAAATCTTTTATAGAAACATAGAATGTGTCAGCAGATAAGAACCATTCGGTCCATCTAGTCTGCCCAATTGTTTTTGAGTACTTTTATTAGTCCCCCGTTCCCGGTCTTATAGCTAGGATAGCCTTGTGTCTATCCCACGCATGCTTAAAATCCTTGACTGTGTTTACCTCTACCACTTCTGCTGGAAGGCTATTCCATACATCCACTACCCTCTCAGTAAAGTAATACTTCCTGATATTACTTTTAAATCGTTGCCCCTCTAATTTAAGACTATGTCCTCTAGTTGTGGTAGTTTTTCTTCTTTTAAATATACTCTCTTCCTTTACTGTGTTGATTCCCTTTATGTATTTAAATGTTTCTATCATATCCCCCCTGTTACGTCTTTCCTCCAAGCTATACATGTTAAGATGCTTTAACCCAGGGGTCCTCAAACTTTTTAAACAGGGGGCCAGTTCACAGTCCCTAAGACCGTTGGAGGGCCGGACTATAGTAAAAACAAAAACTATGAACAAATTCCTATGCACACTGCATATATCTTATTTTGACGTGAAGAAACAAAACGGGAACAAATACAATATTTAAAATGAAGTAAAGTTAAATCAACAAACTTACCAGTATTTCAATGGGAATAGTGTGCCAGTCAGATGCCCAGGGATATTATGCCAGTCAGAGCCCAGTAATATTATGCCAGTCAGAGCCCAGTAATATTATGCCAGTCAGAGCCCAGTAATATTATGCCAGTCAGAGCCCAGTAATATTGTGCCAGTCAGATGCCCAGGAATATTATGCCAGTCAGATTCCCAGGAATATTATGGCAGTCAGATGCCCAGGAATATTATGCCATTCAGATGCCCAGGAATATTATGCCATTCAGATGCCCAGGAATATTATGCCATTCAGATGCCCAGGAATATTATGCCATTCAGATGCCCAGGAATATTATGCCATTCAGATGCCCAGGAATATTATGCCAGTCAGATGCCCAAGAAAATTGTGCCAGTCAGATGCCCAGGAATAGTGTGCCAGTCAGATGCCCAGGAATAGTGTGCCAGTCAGATGCCCAGGAATAGTGTGCCAGTCAGATGCCCAGGAATAGTGTGCCAGTCAGATGCCCAGGAATAGTGTGCCAGTCAGATGCCCAGGAATAGTGTGCCAGTCAGATGCCCAGGAATATTATGCCATTCAGATGCCCAGGAATAGTGTGCCAGTCAGATGCCCAGGAATATTATGCCAGTCAGAACCCAGGAATATTATGCCAGTCGGATTCCCAGGAATATTATGGCAGTCGGATTCCCAGGAATATTATGGCAGTCGGATTCCCAGGAATATTATGCCAGTCGGATTCCCAGGAATATTATGCCAGTCAGATTCCCAGGAATATCATGCCAGTCAGATGCCCAGGAATATTGTGCCAGTCAGATGCCCAGGAATATTATGCCAGTCAGATGCCCAGGAATATTATGCCATTCAGATGCCCAGGAATAGTGTGCCATTCAGATGCCCAGGAATAGTGTGCCATTCAGATGCCCAGGAATAGTGTGCCATTCAGATGCCCAGGAATAGTGTGCCATTCAGATGCCCAGGAATAGTGTGCCAGTCAGGTGCCCAGGAATAGTGTGCCAGTCAGGTGCCCAGGAATAGTGTGCCAGTCAGATGCCCAGGAATAGTGTACCAGTCAGATGCCCAGGAATAGTGTGCCAGTCAGATGCCCAGGAATAGTGTGCCAGTCAGATGCCCAGGAATAGTGTGCCAGTCAGAACCCAGGAATATTATGGCAGTCGGATTCCCAGGAATATTATGCCAGTCAGATTCCCAGGAATATTATGCCAGTCAGATTCCCAGGAATATCATGCCAGTCAGATTCCCAGGAATAGTATGCCAGTCAGAGCCCAGAAATAGTGTGCCTGTCAGATGCCCAGGAATATTATGCCATTCAGATGCCCAGGAATATTATGCCAATTAAGAGCCCAGGAATATTGTGCCAGTCAGATGCCCAGGAATATTATGCCATTCAGATGCCCAGGAATAGTGTGCCATTCAGATGCCCAGGAATAGTGTGCCAGTCAGATGCCCAGGAATAGTGTGCCAGTCAGATGCCCAGGAATAGTGTGCCAGTCAGATGCCCAGGAATAGTGTGCCATTCAGATGCCCAGGAATAGTGTGCCATTCAGATGCCCAGGAATAGTGTGCCATTCAGATGCCCAGGAATAGTGTGCCAGTCAGATGCCCAGGAATAGTGTGCCAGTCAGATGCCCAGGAATAGTGTGCCAGTCCGATGCCCAGGAATAGTGTGCCATTCATATGCCCAGGAATATAGTGCCAGTCAGATGCCCAGGAATATAGTGCCAGTCAGATGCCCAGGAATATTGTGCCAGTCAGATGCCCAGGAATATTGTGCCATTCAGATGCCCAGGAATATTGTGCCATTCAGATGCCCAGGAATATTGTGCCAGTCAGATGCCCAGGAATATTATGCCATTCAGATGCCCAGGAATATCATGCCAGTCAGATGCCCAGGAATAATACAGTGCTCCTTATACCTCCCTCCTCCCCCCCCCCCCTTCCCCATCACTTACCTCCAGCTGCTGTGTCCCCGGCCGGACGTCTCGTGCAGTGTTCCCTCCTCCCTGCACGGAGGAGTGAAACAGTTACCGGATCCGGATGTGACGAAACGTCACATCCGGTC
The DNA here is from genome assembly GCA_036172795.1 of Pelodytes ibericus. Classification (NCBI taxonomy): domain Eukaryota; kingdom Metazoa; phylum Chordata; class Amphibia; order Anura; family Pelodytidae; genus Pelodytes; species Pelodytes ibericus. The sequence continues at coordinate 128,909,093 of CM069860.1, read as the reverse complement.
GCGGTGATTTTTTAAAAAAAAATTTCCGTTTTCCTACAGCCGCATCTTCTGCGGCTGCAAGAAGAAAACAAAGTAAACAGCGGGGAGCGGGGGGTGCCGGCACCCCCCGCGGGCCGGATAAATGTGCTCGGCGGGCCGCGTGTGGCCCGCGGGCCGTAGTTTGAGGACCCCTGCTTTAACCTTTCCTGGTAAGTTTTTATGTTGTGTTTACAAACCTCTGAAACAAAGTTTCTGCCTTCCATTAACACTTTTTTTTCTTTGTGCTTATTTCTTGCACTATTTGAGGGTCCACAATAGAGTATATCAAATATATTTTGGATATTTGGCTTCACAGCGAAATCAGATGTGGACAGATTTCTCATTTGCTAAATGATAAAATGCACCTGTTTAAATGTCCAGATTGCAGGTTCAGTTCCCAGCAGGGTTAACTCAGCCAAGGTTAATGAAAAAAGTACCATAAAGTTGGCTAGTAACATTTTATTTATCACCCTTTGATTCAGCTGAGTTCCAAATTGTGTGCTTAAGTGCGTTGCCTCCATGTTTGGGACTAGATTTTTTTTATATTTTAAAGAATATAAAGTTTGCCTGCTCTTATTGTTATATGCAGATTATTAAGTAACATAATCCAACATAAAATATGTTGTTTTTCTCTCCAAACTGCATCCATCTTTTACATCATTCATCTGATGACTTTACTTTCAAGAAACCATACACATAAAAAGTTGTGTGCGATGGGGGTAATTTTGACCATGCTAGAATATTTACTGGAAAGCATAAATGTGATTGAAGGAAGCAAGAGATAAAAAAAACATTTTGCGAGAGTTTGGAGTCTTAATAGATACACGCAGGTTTACTCTCTGCTGTGTCTCATATCTGTGTCCTTTAATGTCCTTAGTGTAATGAAGGTTGCAGTTGCTGTACAGCTGAAGTAAGAGTTCACAGGCCCTGGTGTAAGAACCAATGTTAAAATAATTTTCATGGCCCTTTCATAGCTGCAGTTGCTGCTGATTAAGGCCTTGGATATTTCACTAGACCTGTAGTACATGCTTACATCCTGACCTCTCTGACCTGTATTCTCATTTATGACGCAAAGCAGTCTGGCAGACTAATGCACAACATTCAGTGGTCATTATACAGAGACTTTTAAACTTTGAATTGAACTATTTATGGGAGACCTACTGTAGTGACAATACGAACATTACATAAAGTAATGTGGAAGGACATTACTGAAATGTCTATACTCTTTTGTGCGCTTTCAGATCGAGATCACCAAAAAAGCCTTCTCAGTCTTCTGAAAGGAGGAGAGAGGAAGAAAGGGGATATTCAAGTGCGTACCGTGTTGGACACAACCCTAGCAATAGCAGGAAGAGAGCACGATCGCGGTAAGTTCATTTTCAAGTCATGATTGAGAAGCAAAGTATGGCATCTTACCAGAAATGTTTGTTTGTTTTTACACCTTGATCTCTTTGTATCTCCATCTAGCCTATTTTCTGTATGTTGCACATGTAATTAATATATGTGAAATGCGTTTATTTTTACTTTAAAACAATTTATCCTTGCAGTTGCTACCAATGCAGAGGCAGATAAGCAGGACTATCGTTGTAGAAACCGCATGAACTCTGTTATACTTTATTTGTGGATTTTAGGAGATCGGAAGACAGAACGGTTTCTTTTTTGTGTACATGATACAGCACTTAATCTACAAATATTTTGTCAGACCCTATACATTTTCAATATCGGTTGTTGTGAGCCTAATGAGTTAAAGCCATTTAAAGTCCATCAAACTCATGTTTGATAAACTTATGCAGTTCAGTGGTACAGGACTAGTGGTTTAATGTATCATAGACTCAAATTACCCTTAAAGAGATAATATTATTAAAAGAACATAGATGTGGGTCAAGTGATGTCCTTTTATCTGTCGTATTGCTTACTTTAGCTTGTGATTGGTCTAGGGTTAAAAAAAAACAAAATTGAGGCGCATGTACCTGGAATAAAAGAAAAACAATGATAGTGCAACACAGTAAATAAAATTATATAAAATGGAAGTGTCTAGTGGATACACTCACAAACGGAAAAATGATTCAGGCTCTTCAAAGAAGTATGGTCATTCAGTTTAATCCATCATCTAAAAAGACATATTAAAAGCCCATTGCGCAGTAGTATACAAACAAATGGCAGTATTAAAACCAAATACACGTACAAAAGATAAAGCACTTTACTGCAGAGATTGCACTAGAAATGTATCTCCTGAGGAAGCCGACATCAAAGCCGGCGAAACGCGTTGAGTGGTCTCGTTTCTTCTAAAGAAGTATTTGATTACCCTACCCCGGTGGCAGCAAGAAGGAGTTTTAAACGTCTTTTCGGGACATTTTACACAAGTTGCACTCACTGCAACAAAGAATATACTGGACTGTCCAGGTCAACACCTGACAACAATAGTTTGTGCAGTTTTTGTAAACAAGCACTTCTTCAGGGCATACAGTAGAAGTACCGGAATGTTGTATCAATTATTTAGGTAACAGCAAGCACACCCATCTGCTAAATACCGTATTTGCTCGAATATAAGACGACCCCCCAAACTTTGGATATTCCTTTAGGAAAAAAACTAAAAGCCTGAATATAAGACTACCCTATAGGAAAAAAGTTTAACTTGTATTTACTCACATGTAAATAGCTTTTTAATATTTAATAAAAATTATATTTTAAAAAAAAATGCATTTCTTGTTTATATTTCCTTTTATGTGCCCAGCTTTGTCTCTCGACCCCTTCCCCCCAGCGTCGTCTGTCTCTCCCCCCAGTGTTATTTCTCTCTTCCCCCCCCCCCCCCCCCCCCCCCCCAAGACATCCTCCGCTGCTGCCCAGCACTTCCGCCGGGACTTTTATGATGAAGCCGGAAGGACCGGGCTTCATCATTGAAGTCCCAGCGGTCATGCTGGGCGGCAGTGGAGAATGCGCGCATTGCATCCACCGGCTGTTAGCGAGGGGGATCTAGGTCCCCTGCAGTTCTGCGGGGGACCTGGATCCCAGTCTTACAATCTGACCTCGATTTGAGGTCTGATTATAAAACGACCTTGAATATAAGACGAGGGGTCTTTTTCAGAGCATTTGCTCTGAAAAAACCTTGTCTTATATTCGAGCATATACGGTACATTTTAGGGACTTGTTTTGGAGTGATTTTTATTGTGTCTATTATTATTGGTGGTATGTTTTAATTTTAAAATGCTGGATTATTTTCTTTTCTTTGTAAGCCTGCAGTTCCCTCTCTATAAGTTTTGAAGCTATATTCTGCAGTGGGAAGATTCTATTTACCATAGTGGTTCTGAGGTCTACTCAACAGTGAGTAAAGATAATTGACTCTTGCAGTCAGATGCTGTGGAAGAATAGATCATTGAGTTTCCACCCTACTGGTACATTTCCTGAACATGCGTGCCTGTTTTCAATGAAATATATTATTTTACTCTTTGGCTATCCATGCAGCCATGAAAAGTCATAATTACTGCATGTTTTGTGATTTTATACTGCTCCCTTTTTGTTATCCCCAAAGCATCAGCCGCTGACGTTTTAATGAGTTTTGTCTCCAAACCTGGTCTTGCTGTGCTTTGTAGTACTTTTCCATAGCTGCTGAGCCAGAGAAGATCGCTCTCTTACTGTTTCTGATGCAAGGGCTGTGTGTTTTTCTAAATTCTGTGTTTCTCTTTCCCCCGGCTCTTGAGCGCTGTCCAGGTTCCTGGTGCTTCTCCCAGCTCTACTTCTTTACTGCTTGTAGCAGTAAATCTGACCATAAGTTTATTGTTATCCAAATGCACAGGTAGACTTCGCATTACTAATGATATGATGTGCCATTTCAGTTCTTTTTACCCAGTAGAATAGAATGCATGGTAAAACTCTAAACAAATTTGAGTTATACAGTTTACACATACACACGCTCTCCTTATAAGATGTTCAGCTATGAAAATGTACGTTGCTATATTGAGGATGGAATATTTGTTTTAGGCATATATACCGTATTTATCGGCGTATAACACGCACTTTTTCTCCCTGAAAATAGGGAGCAAATGATGTGTGCGTGTTATACGCCGATTGGTGCCTGAAAAAAAAAAAAAATCTAAAACTTACCTCGTTCCTGCTCTGTCCCCCGGTGCTCTGAAGGTGCGTGGCTGTGAGGGAAGCGTTGTGAGCTCCCCTCCAGCCGCGCGGTCAATAAAGTGTGTTTTTTTTTTTTTAAACAAACTTTATTGTTCCGCGCGGCTGGAGGGAAGCTCACAACGCTTCCCTCACAGCCACGCACCTTCAGAGCACCGGAGGACAGAGCAGGAACGAGGTAAGTACTGGGGTCTGGGGAAGGGGGGGAGGAGGGTGGCATAACGAGCATACTAAGGGGCAATATCCTGGCATATTAGGGGCAATATCCTGGCATATTGGGGGCAATATCCTGGCATTTTGGGGGCAATATCCTGGCAAATTGGGGGCAATATCCTGGCAAATTGGGGGCAATATCCTGGCAAATTGGGGGCAATATCCTGGCATATTAAATGTCAAATTGGGGGCAATATCCTGGCATATTAAATGTCATATTGGGGGCAATATCCTGGCATATTAAATGGCATATTGGGGGCAATATCCTGGCATATTAAATGACATATTGGGGGCAATATCCTGGCATATTAAATGACATATTGGGGGCAATATCCTGGCATATTAAATGGCATATTGAGGGCAATATCCTGGCATATTAAATGGCATATTGGGGGCAATATCCTGGCATATTGGGGGCAATATCCTGGCATATTGGGGGCAATATCCTGGCATATTGGGGGCAATATCCTGGCATATTGGGGGCAATATCCTGGCATATTGGGGGCAATATCCTGGCATATTAAATGGCATATTGGGGGCAATATCCTGGCATATTAAAATGGCATATTGGGGGCAATATCCTGGCATATTAAAATGGCATATTGGGGGCAAAATCCTGGCATATTAAAATGGCATATTGGGGGCAAAATCCTGGCATATTAAATGGCATATTGGGGGCAAAATCCTGGCATATTAAATGGCATATTGGGGGCAAAATCCTGGCATATTAAATGGCATATTGGGGGCAATATCCTGGCATATTAAATGGCATATTGGGGGCAATATCCTGGCATATTGGGGGCAATATCCTGGCATATTGGGGGCAATATCCTGGCATATTAAAAGGGCATATTGGGGGCAATATCCTGGCATATTGGGGGCAATATCCTGGCATATTGGGGGCAATATCCTGGCATATTGGGGGCAATATCCTGGCATATTAAAAGGACATATTGGGGGCAATATCCTGGCATATTAAAATGGCATATTGGGCTTCAAAGTTTTTAATTTTTTTCCCTGAAACTTCCTTCTTAAAATGAGGTGCGTGTTATACGCCGATAAATACGGTATTTAACTTTTCTTTATTTTCATTTTTTTGTTTGCTTTCTGTTTCAAGCGTTTTAAAAATATGTTAAACAAAATAGAATTATGTATTGCTTGTGGCTTCAGTGATTTACTGGCAGACCTTAAAATGCATTTAACTGAAATAAATTAAATTGGGCCTAAAGGCTGGACTAATGTGGCAGCTTTACTACAGTCATGTAGAAAAGTATTTCATGAGTGTAGAAAAGAGCCCAGGTAGAAATACATTTATCCTGTTTGCAAGATAAGATGCGCATCCTTGTGGATGTTCAATATGAAAGCAGCTGTGAAATAGGCACATATTTCAAACGTGTTGGTGTCTCGTCGAACTGAAAGAGATAAAAGCTGGGTAACTCTCATTTTGACTTCTACAGCCACTTGGTGCACATCCATTAGTCTTGTGGAAATTGGTAAACGAAGCACTCCATGTCTGCTATACTTGTCTGTAGGCTCCAACCGAGCAATTTATCTGAATTAGGCCTGTAAGCACTGTTGTCTGCCCCTCTTCAGTGACATGTGCCATCTACATCCATTCTAGACAGAAGTAATCCGTAGATGCTCTCTTTATTTGAATCACTTGGTTCACCGCTGAACTAATCATAGCTATATGTGGAATATATAGCAACTCTTTTTCATAAAAAATTCTCTAAATCCTAAACGTAGTGTGAGCTAATGGTTTGTCAGAAATTAAAGGTGGAATATAGTTTGTGTAAAACAATATGACAATAGCATTTTTAAAAATCCTGCAACAGGTTATGCTGCTGCCTCGATGCAGTGAAGTAAATGGCACTTTCTTTTTATGGTAAGATCCCCATGTGTCAGTTAAGCATGGGAAAGTTTTATCTCCGCTTAAAACTTTAACAACTATTGTGATTTGCAAATTTCATAGTACTTGTACTACATTGTACTAAAATGTTGACCTAATAATGTGATAAAAGGTTAACAGTAAGAGTTTATATCCAATGGAAATATAGCAGGGGCATTTCAGAGCAGTTCAGTCTCATGGTAGAGCAGTCCCTAAATAGGGAGCAGTTCAGTCTCTACAGGGAGTGCAGAATTATTAGGCAAATGAGTATGTTGACCACATCATCCTCTTTATGCATGTTGTCTTACTCCAAGCTGTATAGGCTCGAAAGCCTACTACTAATTAAGCATATTAGGTGATGTGCATCTCTGTAATGAGAAGGGGTGTGGTCTAATGACATCAACACCCTATATCAGGTGTGCATAATTATTAGGCAACTTCCTTTCCTTTGGCAAAATGGGTCAAAAGAAGGACTTGACAGGCTCAGAAAAGTCAAAAATAGTGAGATATCTTGCAGAGGGATGCAGCACTCTTAAAATTGCAAAGCTTCTGAAGCGTGATCATCGAACAATCAAGCGTTTCATTCAAAATAGTCAACAGGGTCGCAAGAAGCGTGTGGAAAAACCAAGGCGCAAAATAACTGCCCATGAACTGAGAAAAGTCAAGCGTGCAGATGCCACTTGCCACCAGTTTGGCCATATTTCAGAGCTGCAACATCACTGGAGTGCCCAAAAGCACAAGGTGTGCAATACTCAGAGACATGGCCAAGGTAAGAAAGGCTGAAAGACGACCACCACTGAACAAGACACACAAGCTGAAACGTCAAGACTGGGCCAAGAAATATCTCAAGACTGATTTTTCTAAGGTTTTATGGACTGATGAAATGAGAGTGAGTCTTGATGGGCCAGATGGATGGGCCCGTGGCTGGATTGGTAAAGGGCAGAGAGCTCCAGTCCGACTCAGACGCCAGCAAGGTGGAGGTGGAGTACTGGTTTGGGCTGGTATCATCAAAGATGAGCTTGTGGGGCCTTTTCGGGTTGAGGATGGAGTCAAGCTCAACTCCCAGTCCTACTCCCAGTTCCTGAAAGACACCTTCTTCAAGCAGTGGTACAGGAAGAAGTCTGCATCCTTCAAGAAAAACATGATTTTCATGCAGGACAATGCTCCATCACACGCGTCCAAGTACTCCACAGCGTGGCTGGCAAGAAAGGGTATAAAAGAAGAAAATCTAATGACATGGCCTCCTTGTTCACCTGATCTGAACCCCATTGAGAACCTGTGGTCCATCATCAAATGTGAGATTTACAAGGAGGGAAAACAGTACACCTCTCTGAACAGTGTCTGGGAGGCTGTGGTTGCTGCTGCACGCAATGTTGATGGTGAACAGATCAAAACACTGACAGAATCCATGGATGGCAGGCTTTTGAGTGTCCTTGCAAAGAAAGGTGGCTATATTGGTCACTGATTTGTTTTTGTTTTGTTTTTGAATGTCAGAAATGTATATTTGTGAATGTTGAGATGTTATATTGGTTTCACTGGTAAAAATAAATAATTGAAATGGGTATATATTTGTTTTTTGTTAAGTTGCCTAATAATTATGCACAGTAATAGTCACCTGCACACACAGATATCCCCCTAAAATAGCTAAAACTAAAAACTACTTCCAAAAAAATTCAGCTTTGATATTAATGAGTTTTTTGGGTTCATTGAGAACATGGTTGTTCAATAATAAAATTAATCCTCAAAAATACAACTTGCCTAATAATTCTGCATTCCCTGTATACAGAGTGACAGGGAGCAGTTCAGTCTCTATACAGAGGGACAGAGAGCAGTTCAGTCTCTATACAGAGGGACAGGGAGCAGTTCAGTCTCTATACAGAGGGACAGGGAGCAGTTCAGTCTCTATACAGAGGGACAGGGAGCAGTTCAGTCTCTATACAGAGGGACAGGGAGCAGTTCAGTCTCTATACAGAATGACAGGGAGCAGTTCAGTCTCTATACAGAATGACAGGGAGCAGTTCAGTCTCTATACAGAATGACAGGGAGCAGTTCAGTCTCTATACAGAGGGACAGGGAGCAGCAGTTCAGTCTCTATACAGAGGGACAGGGAGCAGTTCAGCCTCTATACAGAGGGACAGGGAGCAGTTCAGCCTCTATACAGAGGGACAGCGAGCAGTTCAGCCTCTATACAGAGGGAAAGGGAGCAGTTCAGTCTCTATACAGAGGGACAGGGAGCAGTTCAGTCTCTATACAGAGGAACAGGGAGCAGTTCAGCCTCTATACAGAGGGACAGGGAGCAGTTCAGCCTCTATACAGAGGGACAGCGAGCAGTTCAGCCTCTATACAGAGGGACAGCGAGCAGTTCAGCCTCTATACAGAGGGACAGGGAGCAGTTCAGCCTCTATACAGAGGGACAGCGAGCAGTTCAGCCTCTATACAGAGGGACAGGGAGCAGTTCCGTCTCTATACAGAGGGACGGAGCAGTTCAGTCTCTATACAGAGGGACAGGGAGCAGTTCAGTCTCTATACAGAGGGACAGGGAGCAGTTCAGTCTCTATACAGAGGGACAGGGAGCAGTTCAGTCTCTATACAGAGGGACAGGGAGCAGTTCAGTCTCTATACAGAGGGACAGGGAGCAGTTCCTCTGTCCCTTTAAGTATTAGAATTTATTTTTTAATTATGCAGAGAATCTTAAAACTTCAAATCTGGTTATAACATGGCTGTGCTGCGAAATGGTCAATTTCTTTGATTTGGTAGTGTTCATTTTACATGGCATCTATTGTCAAAGAATCTTGCAGAAAAAAAGTAAATCATCTTTTATTTACAATTTGTGGCAACATGAACCATTGAATTAATATTAAAAATAAAAATATGCATGTTTCTAAAAGATCATATTGTGTTTTGCATAGTGGGTTCTTTGTGTCCCCCCCCCCCCCCCCCCCCCCCGCCCCATTGGCAAAGATAATTTTCCTGTATGCTTTATTGATTTACAGAAGAAATCCATTGTGCATTTATTGAGCTTACGATTTGATTCCATTTCTGTGGAACAAGGATACCAATTCTTTACATTGTAGTTTTTGCTTTTTACAACCAAGAACTCTAGGGACTGTTGCATTTAATACCGGACATTTTCAGGCAACATTATGGTTTCCTGTATTTGTGTTAAATCTCCTTGTTTGAGAGGGCAGAATTAGTCATACAGTGTCCGTATTATACAGTCTGGCATGCTCATTTGCAGGAAGGATTTTGTTTCCCTTGAGATATGAAAATGATGCTTAAACCCTGTTGCCCTGACTACCACTTCTGCATCTTATGAGACAACCCAAGAATACAAAAAAACCTTACCATGTTAACCATTATATTGCCAGTGTCTTAACCTGGCCATGCACTTTTCAGTCAGGCGTTTTTATGTTTGTAAAACGTATAAAAGACAATAAAATTATAATAAAACTAAATCAAACTTCTTATGCTTTGAAAGAAGCGTAATAACCATTCCTGTGCTTGAGTGTAAAAGATATTGGATGTTTTTATGAAATTCAAATGCAATGTTTGTGCCAGACATGTCAGAGCTGTTTCTCACAATGTTATAATCAAGACTGTTAAGGGCCCTGATGTATAAACTATTTCTGGGCCTGACCCTAGGATAACTGTGATTGTGATACTGGACGTGTCTGTCATGGACCTCTTAAAGGGACAGGCTTGGGTGCATTGCACCCACTGCATTCCATGTTGTTCCCCCACTGCATCCTATTAAAAGTTGTTTACCATTTTGGAAGTATGTGTTGGTCATTTTATGAAATTTGTGTATTAGCACTCTATTATCTAGTTACTTTGAAATGTGATTTGTTTTTCTTTTTGTTGATCAATATAATAATCCAGATTCAGTCCAGATTTTTTTCTATACACAGGTGTGTGCGAGTTAGGTATAGAAAAGTACTGGGCCCTGGAACATTGGAAACACCAGTTCCATTGATATTTTAAATGTGACCTATCCCATGTTTCCTCCATAATGGAAATCTTGTATCTCTGGAAATAAATGAGATTATTATCAGTCAGTGTACATCCATACTGCAATAGACATGACACAAAACAGTGTATCCAGTATTAGATTCTTGGTTTCATCATAATGCTAATAAACAGTCAGTAGAAGACAGGAATGTTTGCGATTTTCATACTTTTGCTGCACCAGTATACCACCGTTTTATTTTGTTTGTAGTAAATATTTTATGCTAAACAGTGTTTCTTTAATTAGTACTCAGTGATTTCCTGTATGCCTTTACTAGAATGTTAACCAAGAGTTCAAGAAATAAGAATTCTATTGTTCATCACAGCATTCTGAGATTTGATGGTGGGTTTTTGTAAATTTTAGAATAGTAAGAAATGGTACAATATATTTATTTTTAAAGAAATTTTCAAGGCAGTCAAAGAATGTAAAATATTTACATTTTAGTAGGGCAACATATACAATTATGAGCAGGCTTGTAGAAGTTATTTTTTCTCAGCTGTGTATTACAGTATGTTTCTCCTCTACTTGGCGATTTCACTTGTATTTCAATGTATTTAAATTTAGTAAATGTAACATTGATAAATACAGAATTGTGGATTCTGCTCTATATTACATGCCCACCTGGAATGTTTCCGGCATTTATCTCCCTGCTGAATGTGATCATATGATATGTTCTCCCCTTTAAAAAGCGAAACACCAAAGAAAATCTCCTCACATGGACGATATCTGTAGCAATATGTTATTTTAACTGCTCCTAAGCAGACATGGTGAAATATGGAACTAGTTTTTATATGACCAGGATATATTTTTTTCTCTGCACTTTGTACTAGTACAGATTGTATATTATTATGTATCAATTTCCATTGTGACGGTACTGCTTTCTTGACTCTGATGCTGTATCATGGGACATGTATGGAGGGCCAGCTTTGTGTTCCATATGCTAGCACAATACATTGACCCCTCTAGTCTCAAAAACAGCTACCGATGGCCTAAATCTCCTATGCTACAATAAGTTATGGGGTTGGCAAGGTAGTGTGGGAGATTTACTTGTGCAGCAGCTGGAGGGCTGCAGTTTGACACCGCCTGCTCTACAGAATAAGTGTGTGTCATGAGATGAAACGCCTTATTTTCTGTATATAATTGTATAAATATATGACATGAACTATAGCTTTTTAAGCCAGGTGCATATTTTTTGTTTTTAATTTTGAAATGATGCTGGATAAGATTAATTTTTGCCACCATGCCTTAAAGTACTCTTTATTACTGCCTGCATTTGTGACTTCACAAAAATCATGCCACATATATTTTATCATCTTCACTGGTTCAACATGTATGCAGCGGTGCCAGTTCATCATGCACTTTTAATCTGGCTGTGTTATTCTCGTACTGCGGAACATCCCTTAGATTCTCTACCCAATGTACTTAAAAGCCCATTTGAAAATGTAAGGGTACAAATTACACCTCTTTAATGTATGCATCTTCCCTGTCTGTAATAGTAAAGATGCTAGTGTTTGTGGTTTCTCTCATTCTAAGTGGCAGTATAGCCCATTCTTGATGTTTGCAATTCATTATTTACTGGCAAGATGACACATTTTTGTCCTTTTTTTATCCTGAGCGTAATCTGCTTATTTAATATGATCCAACAAACCAGAGGTTGTTTTGTTTTCTGAATATAAAATCCCCAATAAATAATTTCCTACAGATCCTGCATAAAGTCCTGAATGTAAAATTACTCCTAATATTTTTCTCTCCAAAACATGGTAAATGAAATCTCCCTTGCGAGCCACATCTCCTAAAGTTAAACAGCTACTGACTAGACTAGCCAGCAGTGCAATATTAAACACACAGTTTGAGCAGCTTTCAGAAGCGCATTGTAGATTTCTATTCGCGGCATCTAGTTTATAGCCTAATGGTTCTTTCACTTTTATATAAACCACATTTTTTTTTTAGGGGAATGGTTCATCTTTGAAAATGTGTATCTTTGTGTAATTTATGGCCAAGCAGTATAATTTGTATGTCTGTGAAATATTTTTGTTATAAGTGCACTTCATAATCATGGATAACTGCAGGAGCAGAGCATACGGCTTGAAACACAAGCAATTATCAAAGATCCCAGATACTACTATTCTTCTTGTGCCATTGATGTATAAATAAGATCATACAGTAATTATTTGCGGAAATAGGTCCAGCATGCTGAGTTTTTCTGCAGATGAAAAACATATATATATATCAAAAGATAATGACTATTTGCATTACATCCTCTTATGTCTTCTGCAGCAGCCCACATGAAAATAAGAAAAAAAGACACTCCAGATCACAAACAAAATCCAGACCAAGATCTCGTTCACACACACCTAACAAGCAGGGAGCCATTAGCAGCCCCACTCATTCAGCAAGTATCTCTCCTGTGGAGAGCAGGGGTTCCAGCCAAGAGCGCTTCAGGTAGGATTTTACAGTGTCCTTTAACTTCTTCATCAGCCTTTATCGTAAAAGCTGGCAAAATCGTATTAGGTGCTGTTGGCAATAACCGTCGACAGCACCTAGTATAATAAATGTCTAATTCATGTTTATCTACACAATACAAGGGATGGATCTTTGTATGTGATGAATTCAGGAGAAGGTACATTTGTGTGCTTTTGTGTAAAATTTGGAATGAATATAGTGTGTGTTGCCACAGTTAGGGTTGCCACCGGCAGGCCGGTAAAAAATTGGCATCAGGCCAATGTTAAGTCTATGGAGACAGTACCTAGGCCGGTATTTTTTTGAAGAAAAGGTGGCAACCCTAGCCACAGTCCAAGTGCTTTCTTTCTGTAATGAAGTTGATTGAAATGTCTAATTCATCTAACATGTTATGTGAATTATTATTTACTAACGAAATACCCTTATCAGGCATATTGACCATATTTAGCTTCAGGTGAAGTGTAACATGCATGATTTTTGTTATGCAGACCAGTGGATTACGGTTTGTCATTAGACTTGTAGATAAACAACCATTACTAATCCAGTCTTTACTAATACTGTCCTAAACACAACCACCTTTGTAGCGTATGTGCTATTATGAATGCCCCATCCAGGGCTTAAACATATTCCTAACAGAAAGGACCCAAATACTATAGGTTGTGTAAAGCTAGAACCCACTTTTTATATTTGAGCCATTATTTATTATTGCCATTATAACCATAATCTGTATTGCAGGGGAAGCACTCAGGACAAAGATGGCCATATTGCATCAGAAATTGTCTCTTCGGTGCAGACCAAAATAACTCAGGTAAAATTGCATTCAGTAAGTGAATGCTCTGTGATCTCTTAATCATCGTTCCCTCCATTAGCATTAGCAGTGTGCTGCACTACATGTGGCTTAAGAAAGAAATTGATATGTCTGCTTGATGTGAAATGATTCTGCTTTGAGCACACAACAGAGAATTGTAAATCCTTATTTGGTAAATGAACAACATCGTGAAATCATATCTCGGTCCTTTAGATCGGGGAATATTTGTAACAAGCCGGAGCGGGAATTGAAACCTAAGACTAGTGAAATTGTATTAGCTGACATAGACAGGCTAAAAACATTAACACAGACTGGAACAAAACCTCATTCTTGGAGGACCAGAATCCTTCTAGAATACCTCTGTTTCACCTCATCCCATTTGCTTAAAATTTTCTCTTTTCCCCAATTGTAAAGCACTTTCGACACGCAGGGTTAAAAACTGGGGAGCATCAGTATTCTTTTTATGCTGATACTACATTTTACTTCACAAATTAGCAGTAAAGTTGCTACTGTTTCACGGTGTTTCCAGTCTTAATTCCACCACTTCACCTATGGTTCTTTCCACAAAGAGTGGTAAATGCTCTGTGAAATAGCTTTAATTATGTAGCTCAAATGAACAGCTTCCTTATCATGAAGTCAGAAGATAAAGTCAGACCCTAATTAATGGAGTCTGCAAAGGCCACAGGTTAAATGAATCTAAAAAAAAAATGAAACTCAAGTGTCACAGACATGTTCCTTTTCATATAAGGACACTGGGGCATATGGACACCTTGGTAATGAATGACTACAAAACTGAAGGTAGTGTTACAATGAATTAGACACAGAGACTTCAATACTGCCTGGCAGCTGTCAAAGGATTTAGCAGAATATAATATGTAAGGCAATTATATTTTGTGGCCTTACACAATAGATTGAATGTACAGCATCAGTCGTAATTTGTTCAATCTGCTTTAGTGCGGATTCGTCTGTGCAGTCCAAACCGTACTGACAAAAGGCTGACTTAATGTGATGGAAGTTACATACACATATTTCTGCAGTCTCAGAGGCTGGTAAAATATTTGTGTCAAAGTTTTAGAATAAAGCTGATCATTGCGAGCCAAGATTGTTTGACTGGAGGGGAAATGTAATTTGCTCTGCAGGCTAGTCCCCATTCTCTCGTGAATTTGGTGAACCTCAGGTTGTTCTGAAGCCTAATCTGGTAGTTTGAAATAACTCCAGAGTATAGTGTGGTGTATCATTTGATTCTCATCTCCTCACTAAGATCAGTGGTGAATCATTGTAACACCAAATTTAATGGTTCATGTTAACATTGGCAGGTGCATAAATATCTTGATTACTTAGCGTTGAAGGTCATGGACAAGACCTTTTCTGTGCAGTTTTCATCAGCCGACAAAATTCCAGAGATATAATCTATGAAGGCCTCAAAATCATTTGGCCTTTTTCCAATCTCTTAATCTCACATAAATAAAAAGAATACATTTTAAAGTGAATGGTCTAGGACTGTTGGTTAATTTAAAGTTAGCATCTAGAGGCCTGGTCCCTTTTTTTTTTTTTACGCTATTGAATCCGAGACCTTAATTCTTTCAATGGCGTGATGATGTTCACTACAAGTGATAAGATTGTTATGTGGATTTTCACATAATGTTGTATAATCCATTTTATACTTGAAAGATCAGAAAAGGGATGACTAAGAAATGTGTGTAGCGTGTTGCAGAGGATGTGTCCTTGAATATCTTAGCTTAACTGTACAATGGGATGTACTGAAGGACTTTGTCAAGTAGTAATTCCTATGATTTAAGAAGACCACATTAGGGGCTTAAGTCAATTAAGTGATGTCGTAAAGCATTTCTAACGGTTGGATGTTGCAGGTATACCAGAGAATTGGGTTTGCTTACTGCAAGGTTCTCTGATATAACTGCAAAATGCAGAAGCGGGCTCTCTTCCACTATTCCTTATTGGCACTGATACAGCTGTTTCATGCACAAAGAACTGTTTGCAGATAGAAGCAGTCCATATAACAATACAGGCCAATGTAAAATGGACCTTACAGTGCTTTATGTAGAAATAGGATACTTTACCAAAGCAAAAGTACATTTCTTAAACATCATTATGTATGCATGCGATAAGCATAAGGCTGTCATAAACATAAGCTAATATACAACAATTCAACTCCAATCAAGTAGTTATAATTGTAGGTCACGATGTTCAACTCTGTGGAAGAAACAGTAATCAGAAGATAATACACTCCATAGTGAGTGCCAGGAAACAGAGGAACACAGTTCAATAGTGACTCTCAGTCTGTGTCTGCAATAAAGTATCTACCTTGTAATGTAGTACCATTCTTGAGCAAAGCGGTACCTAGAAAATTTCATTTTGGAGCGCCAAAACTGGGATTAAACAAATACACCATGTAGTTTCAACACAAGCTGTTGTGATCTTTCACGAATGAAAACTGTATTGCTCCAGAATGGTACTACTTTGCAAGGTATTAGGATACTTTATTGTAGACACAGATTGTGTCACTATTGAACTGTGTTCCTCTTTTTCCTGGCTCACTATGAAGTGTATTATCTTGTAAACATACAATAATGCTGTGAATTTTACAGTAATTAGAAATATGGCTTGTGTAAATGGGCAAAATGGTTCTTATATTATGACACACTTGTATAGCCATATGGAGCAGCTTGTAACCAAAGGGTTTTAGTAAAAGTAGGTGTGTACCTTTTGGTTCAATCCTTCCTTATCACTAATCATGTGTTTTTTTTGTTCTTTTTTTTTAGGATCTCATGAGTAAAGTACGGGCAATGCTTGCAGCCTCTAAGAATATGCACAGTAGCGCTTCCTGATACTTCCTATACCGAATGATTAACTACAAATATTTGCAACTGGCATATGCCAATGTCCCAGGTAGCAGATTGAAGTCCCCCGCACCCCACCCATTTTTTTTAATTACTATTCTTTATAAAATTGTTGCAGTAATTCTTTTTGATTTCCAAAGAGAAGTCAAATCTGCCATTGGTCAATTTTTGATTGACTTTCCATTTCCTATATACAGTGACCAGCAACTGCCCCTGTGTATATTTTGTATATATTATGTTTATGTACCACAGTGCTACAAAATAAATTTTGGTGGAAAAAATATTCTCAAATTGCCCGTTTTGGTATTTTCACAATTGGTGTGTTTGATATGTGAATTATTCTTGTACACAAGCTGAAAAGTTGAGTGCTATGTTCTTTATGGACTTTAAAGTTGTGTTTAAAACACTAGCTAGCAAAAAAAAAAGGTCTGCACCAGATGTTTTAAAACAGGTGCAAGTTTCATGGTAAGCAAAAAGCTACTCACATGTGACTCATTTTTATTTTTGGAAACAATCCGGAGCTGTTCAAACCCTGTTGGCCTCTTGTGCTCACCACAGGGATTACCATTGGTTCAAAGGGGAGGGGAGTTTGCAGGGGGTGGGGTTATGGGGACAAGAGATTTGTTGAGGTTCTCCTCTTGTTAATTGTTGTAATACAAAAACTGAAAATTGTCAATAAAAAATGATTTATAAAAAAAGTGATTCATCTGAGCGCACCAATTCTAGATCAAAAGAAGAATTTACACCATGTAGTTGTACTATATATGGTAGGCTTTTTTAATCAACGTCTAAGAGTTAAACTATATATTAATACAAGTAACGTACTGAACATCACATTAACGAAGTTCTGCTATTATGAAAGACCTGCATATGCCCTGAAACAATGTTAAGCTTATTCCTGGCTGCTTAGCAGTCAAATGCGTCAAGCGTGGAGCCTGTAGGCTGTTCATCTGTTTGTACCTCAACACTTTTACTCTGGTCTAAGAACTGTGAGTACATTTTTCTCTTTGGTAATACTACACCTGGACTTCTCCCACCTGGTGTTGCTGGTGTTCACTGAGGAGTCTGTGAAAGTTGGGTCTATGACAGAGTCCTACACCCGGGGAAATCATGGAGATTGTTGCATAGCAAATCTGATATTGAGATTCAAGCTTGTATTTTGAGTTTGTATATGCTTATGTTTAAAATTGATATGGTTATTTAGAAAAAAACAATGGTATTATGCCTCTTAATATCCTAACATGTAATACTCACAATGAACCAAAACTTTCATGCTGTTCATTAACTCGGAGCTTGACAAATTTAGTTTTAGGAGCCTACAAAAACACGTCAGTCACATGCCGGATGTTTATTTTAATTTTTTTTTTTTTAAAGAAAAAAAAAAAAAAACCTGTATCATTTGCTGTGTCCCTGCTTCCTTACCTCATTGCAGGAGGCATTTATATTCCAGCCTGGCCTGCCAGGCACAGACCATCTTCAAGTGTCGTCTTTCTGAGGGGCGAGAGATGTTATGTGACACACAGCCCGGTGACTTTAACGCCTGACCATTGCGAAGCTGTCAGCGGTAGAGACTTTGCCCCATTGTGCTACACGCCACTGAAAAATAATTGGCTCCTAACTTTCCTTATTATTTTGCACAGAAGTACAATTTCATTGGTTCCTGAAGATAACTAGACTTACTTCTGAGTTGGTCTGTCTGGTTCATAAAGTTTAATAGTATTTGTCAAGCCCTGTCTGGAATTATTTATTTAATTTATTGATGCCGTCTGTAAATGGCATGTGTTATTCGAGAAACTTAACCAGACTTCAAATACAAAAAGTTTAATTATTGTTGTTTACCTTAAACCAACTGCAAAATGCACGTTCAGATTTCAGATGGTCCAGGGAGGGTTAACAGTTGGCACAACTTCTTACAATGGGGTTTTTATGATTTGGTCTTGACTTTACCAGTTTTTGTCCAAAAGCTAAAACAAAAATAATGCATCTGTTGGTACATATTGACATCAAGTCCTTGAGGGAAGCAGCACTGTAAACTTTTTAATTTGACTTATAAATATGTCAAAGTGCTGTTCTATCCATGCCAGCTGCCTTAGGATGATTCACATCGTAATGCAGAATGTTTGGTCATGGGCCAGTTAGGAAATGCTTGTTTTCAGTTGCACACTCTGCAACATCTATTTCTTTTTCCCTGCATAGGATTTATTTGGGACAAAAAAAGAGGAAAAGTGTCATTGAGCTTCGAAAGGAGAACAATTAAGAGTCTCAGTGGACTTGGCTTTCGGCACCTGTGCATTTTGGCAATATACAAACCATTGCACCATGGGGCTCTAATTTGATTAAAGAGCTTTAATTTAATCACAGTCTAATGGATGCTCCATGCTTATGCCCATTTATCTGATAATGGAGAACATTCTGAGTCTAGGAAATAGACAATTAGTTCATCATCAGTGTTAAATCTGTCAATGCAGACATACTGCCCAGTACTCTGCAGCATTTCTGAAGCTTGTCAGCTCACTGCAATGTAAGCTGGTAATTCCTAAAAGAAATCTGCTAGAGAGTTGTAACCATATCAATCACATCTGCTAGATTTATAAATTCTGTTTAACTCTAAATTAAAGGAGTATAATGTTGGCATAAAGCAACGACTGCAGACTCACCTGATAAAGGCTATAATTAGTTTTTAATCTAAATTCTTGGCATGAATACATCTTTCTTTTTCATGTAGTCACAGGACACCTCCATTCTTACTTTGTGATTATATTGCCAGTGAACACTACAAACTGCTTGTCTGTATATAACTGCATTATCATCTCTTTATTTCCAGTAAGTAGTATTTACATTTTCATAATGTTTACTGCCTTTTACTGTAAAATGTGCTTCTCTATACCAAGAGAGATTTGGAAATTGATGTAACATGATTATAGAAAATGGCAACACGGAAAATATTTCAGAATATAAATGGTGACAAATACAATGTCACAAGAAACATGTTGTGTTACTTCAGTACATCAAGATCTGTTAGAACAGGACCTATACAATACTTATGTCTGTCTTTATCCTCTAGCCTAGCATTTTTCACCTGTGGTTCCGTGGAAATGTTCACAGACATCCTCTGATGCTACCCAACACTTCCACCAGAGCTTCTATGACTGTACACTGGGGTCATCTGATCTCCCGGCGTTCTGTCTCAGAAGTCTGGGCAGACTGATCAGCAGCATCGGATGTCTGTGCGCACAGAGTAGCTCACAGACATCCTCAGATTGCCCACACTTAAAACCAGGGAAGTCTGAAGCTGCCTTGGCAGTCCTGGGGATGCATTGGCAAGTTTGAATGGCAGGCTGGCAAATAGTGGGAAATAAAATCAAGAAATTGATTTTTTCAATCATAATTTTCATTAAATATGAAAAAACAATTAGCAAGGTTATGCTATGATAAAAAAATATATATTGTGTTCCTTATAAACTTAAAGAAAGATGTTAATAATAATAGATAATATTTTATATAGGGATTCCCTGAGACATAAATATTAGTTCAAGGGTTCCCCAAAGGTAAAATGGTTGTGAAATACTGCTCTATCCTAATAGTCAGTGACCGAACAATAATTTGGTTGGCACAGGCACAGAAAATGTTGTGGTCACCCTGTAACATTGTAGCACCTCAGTGTTGTTGTAGCCTACACAACAGTGTCTAAGCGAACCATCGACTGGCACTACACTTCTCATGATGTTCAGACATGGTTGTTTACCTGACGGGGGAGGAATCAAAGATCCCAGTTTGTATACTGATAGTGTGTAGGGTTGCCTCGTGGCCAGTATTTTATGGGCAGGCTGGTAAAACATTGGCTTGAGGCCAATGTTAAGTCTACGGAGGCCATAGCATAACTGGTAATTTTTTGTAGAAAAGGTGGGTGAACCCTAGCTGTGTGATATTATCCCTCAATATCCCTTCTGCAAGCTGTATAGAGGCTGAACAAGTTGCCTCTTTGCAGTGTGCATGGGAATGAGAGGAAGCAGTATCACATCATTTTGGGAAAGGTAAATTATTGCGTCCTCGCTGTGTGTGTAGGTAGGAAGGATAGTAGGAACATATCCTTTATTCTATGCTGTAAGCTCCTCAGGGCATTATACCGATAGCTCTGCATCTGTTCACTGTGAAATGCTGTAATTGAGTTTTAATTCAAAGTAAACATTAAATTGAATTCTTATTAAAATCATGTTTAAAATACTAAGTATATGTTGCTCCTGAATTGTGATCTTATCACCTACTGCTTTAAAGTTTGTAAAGGAAACCATTTTCTCCAGCCTGGTACATACATGGCCATTCTATTTTTTGTGATAGAAATTGAATTCAGTTGATAAATGACACATATAGAACCTGATAGAGCAACTAATCCTGCTGTAGAGAAGTGTGCCTCTCTTTATTGCTCTCACAAAAATCCATTCAGTTTAAAGATGGCATTCATTCACTTTCATTCCACACTTATCAATAGTACATCCAGACTAAGAGCAAGTAGCTGACATAACTCAGCATCGTAGAACCCTCTTCTTCAACCTTGCCATCCATTTCCTTGAGATGGTCACAATTTGTTTGCGAGCACAGTCTTTCAAAGTTTTGTTCAACTGCCAATCATAGAAAAGGTTTGATGGTGATCTGTACAAATACTCACTAGTATAGATTTTTATATTGCTTGGTAAAAACTTTGCACTTTGTCCATAGTGTAGAGCATTTAATGTTACAAGTGTTCTATTTTATGCAGTCCCTTTAGGATTAAATGAAATATTTTATGGTTAAATATTTCAAATTAACGCAATTCCATTTTATACTTAGTCACAAAGATCCTATGATTTACTAATATTTTCTTTTGCATGTTACAAAAGTGAGGGTTTGGACAAATACTATTTTTCTTTCTTGTCTTATAGATTTTATGCAATTCCTAGATTGAATCCATTACTAGGAGTGCCAGATAGCTGGTTGGGGGATCTATCTACAAGACAGCAATTAGCAATAGTGGACACATCTATAAAAACAAAAATTTATTTGCAGCATCCAACTTTATTTTTTGTAATGGTAGAAATTCATTGCATACAACATACACAAAAATGAAAAAAATGTTTTTAACTTTACACCAATTTACAAAGTCACAAACTCACAATGCTACTTATGATGTAGTCACATTACCGTATTTGCTCGATTATAAGACGAGGTTTTTTTCAGAAAAAAAATTCTGAAAACTACCCCTTGTCTTATAATCGAGTTCGTCTTATAATCGAGGTCGTCTTATAATGGATCCAGGTCCCCAGCAGAGCTGCAGGGGACCTGGATCCCCCTCTCTAACAGCAGGGGATGTCTGCGCGATGAGCCCGCCCGGCACGACCGCCGTGACTTCTATGATGAAGCCGGGTACTTCCAGCTTCGTCATAAAAGTCCCGGCGGTCGTGCCGGGCGGCAGCAGGGGAGGTCTGCGCTCATCGCGCAGACATCCTCTGCTGCCCCACTAGCCACCAGGGAGAATCTGGCAGCTTGGGGATGTCTGCACGATACGTGCAGACATCCTCCATGCTGCCCGACACTTCCGTCTATTATGACGGACCAGCTGTCCGTCATAATAGACGGAGGTGTCGGGCAGCATGGAGGATGTCTGCACGTATTGTGCAGACATCCCCCGGCTGCCCCCACTAGCCACCAGGGAAAGAGAACAAGGTGAGGGGGGTGGAGGGAGGGGGGACCAGAGCAGCAAGCGGAGGGGGGAAGACAGAGACAAGGGGAGGGAAGGGGGGAAGACACAGAGACAAGGGAGGGGAATAGAGGGAAGGGGGGAAGACACAGAGACAAGGGAGGGGAAGAGAGACAAGGGGAGGGAAGGGGGGAAGACACAGAGACAAGGGAGGGGAAGAGAGACAAGGGGAGGGAGGGGGGCACAGGGGGGAGAGGGAGAAAAGGGGAGCGAGGGGGGGAGTCAAAGGGAGGGGGGGAGCGACAAAGTTGAGGGCAAGGGAAAGAGAGAGGCAGCATTGGCACATAAAAGGAAATAAAAACAATAAATGCATTTTTTGATATAATTTTTTTTTATTAAAAAAGCAATTTAAATGTTAATATATACAAGTTGAAGTTTTTTCCTATAGGATAGTCTTATATTCAGGCTTTTAGTTTTTTACCCAAACGGAATATCCAAAGTTTGGGGGGTCGTCTTATAATCGAGCAAATACGGTATATGGCCATGTTATGCTTACATGAGTACATCAAAGTACTCTAATATAGGTGGGTCCTAACACTAAATTATATTGCTTACCAGGGACCAAAGGCCTTCCTATTGTACAATACTGAGTCACTCCTACAATTTATCCTACACCTTTTGCACGTATTTTGTGTACATACACACATACACAAACACAAAAGGTTAAGAATTCACATGAACAAGAATTTAATCTAAAGAGGAGGCTAAAATTACCTTGTAGTTAAAAAATTATATATATATATATATATATATATATATAATGTGTGTATGTGTGTGTGTATATATATATATATATATATATATATATATATATATATATATATATTTTATTTTAATTTTTTAAACATGGCTGTTATAATTACGTCAAGCAAAACTAGAGAAATAGGTGAACTTACAGTGTAGGAACCCAGCAAATGAAAATACAGTGCACAAATCTATATACGGAATGAAAAATATACACACAAATTACAGGACTTACATAAGATGTAACTAGGGTCATTTAAAACAAACACATAAATCATATGCCACTGTTTTTTATATGATTGAATTCATTGCATATAAAAGGAAAAATGAAATTAGGTTTATGTTTTCAGCATCCATTTTGTGAATAATTCCCATGATGCAACTTCATCCAAAATCTTCCAGCCAGTCTAATTTTACAACTGTTGCCAATGCCTGCATGATGATGTCATACGATACTCCCCTGCTCTCTTACTGGCTGCTGTGTATCATAGTGGGCAGGAGTAGGTGGTTTTGTATAACTTTTTTTTTTTTTTTTTTTTTACCTGCCTTCCAACACAGAGAGGAGATTAACCTTATCAAACAGGATCATAACTCTGCCCCCTTGTTATGTAATAGTTACATTACCCTCCCATTCAATCCAAGTCTATGATTAGAATTTAGACTTATAGATTACATTCTGTGTCCCCAGCACCAAAGTTATCAATTTGTGCCACTAGGAGGTGGCACCTAAAAACACTATATTTCACAAAATGGCGGCACCCAGTCAAATTTGTTTAGTTACAGATTTTATTAAATACAGTCACATAAGAAAAACAAAAGACATATCTGAAATCAACAATACAAAATAAAAAAAAGTAAAACTTTTTCATTTTTGCTGGGAGTGTCCCTTTAAAAGATCCACTGATAATTTCTTGGTACCAGATACCACAGCACACTTTCAGAGGTCCATGCCTCGATGGGTCAGGGATGTGTTGGCAAAAAGGGGACTTACACAATATTAGGCAGGTGGTCATAATGTTATGGGTGACTAATACATATATATATATATATATATATATGTAACGGACCATCTACCGGACGTAGTAGACCCTCTGTCCGTTGTGTGAAATCACCTCCTTAGCCCCCAATTACAGCTCAGCATTCACCCAGCAAGTCTTTCTGGAACCTTGCTCTTTGTACCCAAATAGACAAGACATCTAGCAGTTAGGTACAGCAAGAATGAACAACTCATTTATTTGTGAAAAAACACAGACTTATAAAAAGACATAAACATGACATCACAGACATTAGTATACAATGGAGGGATGGAACTAACATAGTTCTCCAACTAACTGGGGCTAGGAATACATTAGACTGCAAACCAAATAGGAATTACCATACAGTAGTAGACACACGGTAAGAAACATAATGTACACAACATAATCAGTTTACCAGTTAATCCAGTTAATACAGAACAATGGATGTTGGAATAAATTATCAATTCTAGTCACTGAAACACCAAAACCCTTCAGAGTGGTCTACTCGCAGAATTAAACGTTACATATAAACCAATATACTCACAGAATATAACTAACTAACAGCTTTAACGTATAGAGTTATGGTACATAAGCCAGGGTCCATAATCTTCAGGCCCCTCCAAGAACCCCAGTCAGGCAGGCTGTCAGAATTCACTTTGTGACAGTATGTATGTGTGTAACTGAGGAAGAGTTTTAGATATTGTATAGTAGAAGGGTTTTTTTGTGATGAGCTCACTTTA
Source organism: Pelodytes ibericus (assembly GCA_036172795.1). Classification (NCBI taxonomy): domain Eukaryota; kingdom Metazoa; phylum Chordata; class Amphibia; order Anura; family Pelodytidae; genus Pelodytes; species Pelodytes ibericus. The sequence goes on along the minus strand of CM069860.1, from coordinate 128,884,483 downwards.
AGGCATTTTCTACCTCTGAAACACCAGCAATTCAACTGGTTGTACGGTTATGTCAGGACACTTGCTTGGCTGCTGTCAATCTGCTAGTAGTACACCGCTAAATCAGCCTTCCTGGGAGTCTTGTGTTTTAGTTAATGATTTTTGGAGGTGCTGACTCAGCATAGTGGGAGAGATTGCAGTACTGTAGTCAGGTAAGCAATAGACCAGCACAGATACTGCAAAAACTACCTTGCACATCTCCTGCCAACTATTCTAGCAATTATAAAAAGCCTTCATTAAAGCTGACCCCATGTAATTGCATTCACCAGACAATACTCCATTTATATTTAAGAAAGAAGACCATAGCACAAGTCTGAAAACAAAAAAAAATAGCAGATACTCATTACTAGAAAGCTACCACTGATGTGTGTGAACTTTTAACCCTTAGTACATTTTCAGATCACATCTTACATGCGTCCAATGTTGCTGCACCTGTGCCAAGTCTTGTGCGTGCAGATAGAAAGCAGCTTTAAGTCCTCTGTCACAGACTCGCTGACCTTTTCAGAAAATGTGCTACAAGCAAAGTATTTTGCATGGTATGTAATTTTATGTTTCTGGGTGTCACAAGCATGATGAGTTTCGAGAAAAATTCGACATAGTTTGAGGGTCAAAATGAGTTTTCAAAAGGCCCAGCTGACCACACGAAGTTCAAGAATAGATTTACTCAACAATTTGTTTGAGGAAACAAATGTACATTTCAAGCACAGAATTCTGCCACAAAGCTACCACAGGAGATCAAACTAGTCACAGGAGATGCACACTATTTCATTTGGCATTTTGCCTCTTGGAGGAAAACTAAAAACATGAGTGTAGAAAATACCGGCACTATGGTACAGTGCTGCGGAGGACTTCTAGGAAACGGTTTGTGTACAGAGATGGAATGTTTGTTGTTTAAATAATATGACAGGTGGTTCAATAAAAATATAACACTGCCTGGTCTTCTGAGAGTGTTGGCTGTAAATCCCCAAATATTTAAAGGCTCACTCAACATGTTTTTCCACTTTTATGCTCCTTGGATCTTAAGCACTTTCTGAATTGATATTACAAGAACTCCTCCTTCTCCATACATAAATGTATTCTGTGCATTATGTATGATTAGCCATTTCTTTGAGGGGGACACATATCTTTTACATTCTGCCCTGCACAATGTTTAATTCATGTGTGTCCAGAGTTATATCAGTTAATCAATGCAAAAGGGGATCCCCTCTTAAACTAATTAATTAGTGTGTCTTCTTTATTCTGCTGGAGAGCTTGTATGGGTCATATCAGTTTATTTAAATTAAAATAGTTACATACCCCTAACTGTCCCGCTTTGTGCAGGTCAGTCCGTCCCAATTTGAGTTAGAGCTCAGCGGGGCAGTGGGATTCAGGACCAAAATCCATTGGGACTGATCGCATTCTCTGGTTTCTCGGAGAACGCTTGATGCGCATAGAGGCTACTGTGGCGCTCTAACCTGCAAGCTAAGGATGCTCAGGATGCATGACTGTGCTACCACCCATGCACAGTAGAGTTGTCAGTTTGAGTAACAGTGCAATCAACTTTAATATGCCTGAAAACTGGTAGGTCACATGTTTCTTGTGCTATGCAGCATCAATTCATATCAGAGCTTCAGATAAATGAAAACCACCAACAGAAGTCTTATTGATATGACTTTATTTTTCTTCTTCCAATAAGACTGACCATTCTTTTTTTATTTTCATTACTAATTTTGGACTATAGTATAGAGAGTCCCATCAGACATAGTTATCGCAGTAGAAGACTGCAGTGCTTTCTTTGTACTTATTTGTTTCTCCATTAGTGGTTAGTGTTTGTTCAAGTATATATAGATAGATACAATGATACGTACTTTAAATAAATAATGTATAGTAGAATAATTTCATATAAATAATATATAGTAGAATGGCGTGAGAGCAAAACATCAAAATAATAAATTACTCCTTGTACAACCATAATTTCACTACATAGCTTTGTATTTTTAACTATATAAATTTATAAAAATCATCTGCTTTAACCAATACACAATAAATCTTAATCTATTTATTTAAAATGTGTTACCTAACTATAGTTTATACTGTGAACAGTATAAACTATTTGCGGATGGCAAATTGACATAATATTCACATCCTGTCTTTTTTTTTGGGGGGGGGGGGGAGGGGTTTGTGCCTGGATAAGACTTCATTTAAAGTGTTTTAGAGTATTGTTTTTCCCTGGTTCAGCTCTTGTTTGGCATGTATTTAGTGGGGAGCAGTATTTCATCCTTCGACCCAGGCAGCAAAATGTCTTTGGCCGCCCTGACTGCGAATGTGCATAAAAATACAAAAAGTTATCTTTCACTTATGTCAGCAGAAGCGCATGCGAAAATGTGTGGGGTCTCATGTTTATGACATCACCTGTGGCTTCTGACACTAGATGTCATAGATAGATAGATAGATAGATAGATGATAGATAGATAGATAGATAGATAGAAAAAAATGCGATAATTGGAATCACACAGACTATTGCCTAAAATGTAGCAAGTTCACAAACAATTATTTGCTAAGATTTGAAATTCCAATTTGTATAACAGCAGTTCTGAGATTTTGCAGACATGGTTATATACCAAATCACCCACAATTTAAAAGACAGGTTTAATTACCAGAAAGCCGAATATACCACACTTGTGGGCAGAGAAACTGTTACTTCCATCCAATTAAAGCTGCATAGTGTGATTTGGGAGCACTGAGATCTTTCACTGGTCTACACATGTTAATGCTGGATGGTAGCTTAATTCCCCTTACAGCCGAGGCAGCATTCTCGGTAAACATCATAAACCATAGTCTCCTATATAAAGTTCTTGTTTTGACTGTTTTGTAAAATTAAGTAATCATACAGAATTATTGGTGTCACAAACTCCCCCAGAGGAATACGGATGTAACATAAATGTGACCAGTGGTTCTCAATGCCTTGTAGTCAACTCCTTACTAAGAGATCATATAACTTTAAAACGAGCCTTAATAGTTTTATCAAGTTGACCAAATAAGTAAATGAAAGAGCTCCCTGCTTTTGATTATCGAATGCAGTGAATACAATATCAAAAGTTAACTAAGCATTGTGTGTTCAGAATTGCAAGAATATGTACAAATTACAATTAGAAGAATGTGTTTTAAATATATCTGTGGTGTCCTTCGTTTATGATTATAATACACAGCACAGACTTATTTACAATTGTTTCTCTTAATCTATGCATTTGCTTGCAATCCTACTCATACATAGATCAGGTTTCATCAGTTTATATTCTCTTTGTTCACAGTATAAAACATGTTTCGGTAATGGAGTCCCTTTAAATGGGAGCTCTGAAAATGATTTTCTGCTGTTATAGTCAAACCTTCTGATTTAATGCAATTCATAGTACCAGCAGAGTGATTGCACTTGCCTGAGTTGAAGTTATAACTGGCTAAAATTGTGGTTTGATGGATTAAGATCCCTAAAAGTTAGACTGGAAAATCCAAATTATCTTTAGTAGACACATTTTTCTACTATCATTGCTGATGTCCACAAATATTTAGATTCTAAAGCTGTTGGGTATTAAGAAAATCTTGTAATAGAGTCTGTGGAGTACAAATGGAGCCTGGCAGCATCATTAGGTGTAGTAGATGGGCTATTCTAATAACACAAACATTATAGACAATACTACAATTATAAATATTTTATTCACAGCTGAAGTTGAGTTTCTATCTGCATTATATTTTAATCCCAGTTGGGTTTTTTTCTGCTAAACAAACCTGTTTATTACCTAGCATAGTTTTAAGTTTTTGATTGTTTTTAACTTTCTATCAGCATTATCCTTGCAAATCCGCATGTCTGTAAGATTCCCCCCCACCCACCCCCCAACACCAGAAAACCCCAACAATCTCTTCTTATAAGGCAACCTTTTGCAGAACATAAAAATAAAAACTGGAGAACATTTAGATATTCTGAATTACAGGAGAGAATAGTCTCTTATTCCCAAGAGTTGGCGCAAGATAGAGGCCTGTGAATGGAAGGGCTGGAAGATCTGCTAGACACCAATATATTGTAAGTGGTATTCTGAATTAATAAAAGCATGAGACATGATTTGAGTTTAAAATCAATACTAGCACCTTGATAGGCACCTTCAATTGCTTAGCTACTTAGTTTTCTGAATTATTTTCCTCTCTTCTGATTTCACCCTGTATAGCAGCATTATGAAGGCATTTAAGTGCATACAATCAATTTTCATTTTTACACCTTCATTTCCCTTCTGTGTATATAGCCAGACATAATTTACTATTTCTCTATAGTATCTGTACATAAGAATGAGAATAATCTGTATTGTTTTTCAAGGCTTCCACTCACACATACCTGAACCTGAACCACTATGAGCCTGATGTACTGTAGCAAGTTAAGCCAGTGTTGATCTGACTGGTTACAAGGCCCAGAGTTAATTTATTATTTTATTTTATTTTGCTCTCATCCCATTCTGCCTTATATTATTTATATGAATATATTCTTCTCTATATTATTTAAAATACTTATATGTGTATATATACATATAGAGGGAAAATGTAATCAAAATTACAAGTAACACAGACAGGCCAAACCTGAAAGAGGTCTGGCAGAAGAGGCTAAATTTGGTAGTTAAGGTTTGTCCAAAATATATTGCTACAGTGTGCAAGTAGATTACAGGACAATACTTTAAACGTGTTCGATAGTAATCAATGCTGTCCTCCCCTGCATTGACGCTGGCATGGCAGCACCAAAGATCTCTAGTCCTCCAAGCACCTCCCTTATTGTATTGAGGAGCTGGAGGACTTACAGCTGCCTGTCAAGCCGAGCGCTGTATCTTCGGGTGACAGTGGTGCCTCTCCTCCCTCCGTAATGGCAGGCTGCAGAGAGCATCCTGCCGATCTGCTCCCTAGCCGCCACCTACCGTGCCTGCAGGTAGCACCAGACCTGGTGCGGGGTGCTGACCTGGCACTCCCTTATAGCATGGCACCCGGGGCAGCCCGCCTTCCCCTTAGTAAGCCACTGGTGACCCCGCAGCTCATTTACTCTTGTTTAGACTGTGTATATCACAGGGTTTATTCAATGTGCAATGTGGGCATTTGCCAAGGGTCCTCCACCAAAGGGGGCAACAGCTAGAGTTGCCACCTTTTCTTCAGAAAAATACCGGCCTTGGTACTGTCTCCATAGACTTAACATTGGCCTGATGCCAATTTTTTACCGGCCTGCTGGTAAAATACCGGCCAGGTGGCAACCCTAGCCACAGCCAGGTTCAGTTCTTCCACCAACTGGAGAAACTAAGTAGACAAAAAAGACAGGGGAAGTAAGACAGTGTAAAAAAGACTTCATGTATGGTAAGGGGAACCCTTTTATCTGACCACTGACCATGCTTGGTAAGAGGCAAGATGAAGCGGACAACCACAGCCCAAGGTTCCATATTGAGGAAAATAGGGGTGGAGATTAACTTGTTTTTCTTCAATTGATAGTTGCTTCTTATAATATGATGAGGAGAACCCACTATTGAGAGATTTGCCCCATGACCACGAGTGCCTTAAAGCAGCCCTAGCTAGACATAGTTTACATGCAATGTTGCATGGTAATGTCAGGACAGACGCTGGAAGAGGACACAAAAACCATGACTGTACCGGGACTGTTGTCACCCATGAATAGGCAGCATTGGAAAAGTAGTTAATAAGCAGAGCTGAATGTAAGCCTGCATGTATCTAAAAAAAAGTCATGTTTACAATAGCATTTTTGTTTTTTACTTTTGTTTCTTTCAAATAAAAGTTAAAAGAAACTTTAGTTCCACTTTAACCAAATCTTAACTCCATGTGTTCATATTTGAAACCACACCCAGTTCAAGGAGATCAAATGTTGGAAATTTTATCAACAGATCAGAAAAGCAGATAAAAAGTTCTTTCAATGCTGTAAACTTGTAAATCTACTGTTTAGGGAATAAACCCTAAAGTGTGTGTTGTGGCCATGCATGGCTCCATTTTAACCTCAGTGCTGTAGAGTGTAATCAAATATATATTTTAGATCCAAATGGCTCTAGTAAACAGTACATTCTTCAGTGACCTGTGTGTGATTCTTCAACCATCTGTAATCATATGGTCGGTTGGTTTCTTGTACTAAAACCACCAAAAATAAACCAACTTGATCATCATATGTTTTTCTGAATTAGTGTATTCTCTGAAGCAGAAATCTCCTGTGCAAACCCGAGCGGGAAACAACTCTGAATTATTAAACAATGTTCATTTGCTTATGAAACTAATCTCCCCTCTGGTCACAGCAAGTCTGCAGCCTGATGAGGATGGAGCTCATAGCTGCCTCAGAGCCAGGAACCAGGTATTTCCAAGCTGGGTTTTGGAAATTAGTTTTTCTCCCTAAAGTAAAACTAATATTAAGAACTTATGAATAAAATCAGCCATGGAATTTAAAGCAACATCAACCTTTTTTTTTAATAAAGTGGTACATTATAATATGATTAAGTGGCACAAACAATTCTACAGAGCTGCACATTATGTCATTATATAATGCAAAGTGCCATCCTCATTTAGCCTACATGTAGTTAAAGTGTGGATTGGTTTCTATACTGTTCTTTGTTCAGCCTCTCAGTGCTCAATGTAATGTTTCATGCAGTAAAACTGCAAAGCTCATACCTCCCAAGTGTCCATATTTATAAGGGACAGTCCCTAATTTGAACCCAAAACCACATGGCCCTCTTTCCTCCTCCTCTATTGTCCCTCTTTTCTTGGAGCTCAGAATTGATTTAAATTTAGTTTGACTGCACCACACTAAAACTCACAATAAAGTGAGTTTAAACTGCATGAAAGAGCAGCAGTAACCATCAAGTTTTCTCACATATGCTGGTTCATGCACTAGCAAAATCTGGGTTTGGGGCATGCCGCCAGTCAAAAAATAAAAATAACCATGACTGTTTCTTTAAAGCACAATCCCATGTAGCTGGTCTACAGTAATTCAGTAATGTTGATTTCTAGTACTAAAAGCCCATACACATACTGGGAACTGCTGTAACATAAATGCCAGCTGGTTATCAGACAGACCCCAACTCTAGTGAACTAACAGCTAATGTCGCCTAATTGTCGATTTGGCCCAAATCAATATTTGGAAATTCTTTGTTGTATAAATTATGTAAATATAATTAAAATTTTATTTGTTATTTATTTTCTATTATTTCCAGGATACTATGTGAGCGAGAGACTTTATAATCACTGGCTTCTCTTCTTTCTGTGACATTTTGATCTGTAGTAGCTTATCTGCCACTTTTATAATGGCATGTGTACTTTGACCCAGAGAATTAGAGTTTGACAACTCATTGTTGGCCTTTGGGTCAAACCCTTCTCCTTTGTTTTGTTTGGGCTAATAAATAAAAGTCTAATACTAATTCACATCATCCTTAGTGTGTGTCATTATTTTAATTAACAATTTACAACATACGGTACTTAGGTACACAATTAACATAAGCTGTTATATCAGTGCAATAATATGTACACATGTTTATTCATTCATACATACACATGGGTTGAAGGGTCCATGGGTGCACATGGAGATGTCTAGTATGACATCTGAGGGATAAATAGAAAGGGGAATTATTGAATTTTCTCAACCATAGGTGTCAATTAGTACATAGGCTGACAGCCAGCCACCCTGGTATAGTAATCAGTACACGTACGATTGAACATAATACTGTTCATATGGTCATTATATGTCATAGTAAACATTTGTTCTAAATATTCAAAATATTCACATTGTGTGTTAATTACCCCCTGTCACCAATATTTATATTTTGGTTAAAGGGACACTACCACTTCCATAATATGTAACTAGATAACCTGGCCATTTAAAACAAACACATATATATAAATCATTTGCCACTGTTTTGTTTTTTTATATTATAAAAGGAAAAATAAAATTAGGTTTTATCTCCTGGCTCCATTTTATGAATATTTCCTGTGATACAACATTGTCCAAAATCTTCCAGCCAGTGACTCACTTTACATCTGTGACCAAAGCCTGCATGGTGATGTCATAAAATACTCCCCTGCTCTCCTACTGGCTCCTGTGTATCATAGTGGGCAGGACTAGGTGGCTGCATACAACTTTGTTTTACCTGCCTTCCAACACAAAGAGTCCTGCCTTCCAACACATTAACCTGATCAAACAGGATCATAACTCTGCTCCCTTGTGATGTAATAGTTACATTACCCTCCCATTCAATGCAAGTCTATGATCAGAATTCTGACTTATAGACTGCATTCCCCAGCCCCCAAAGTGAGAAATTAGTGCTGTAAAGTCAATAGGGCAGGGGTGGGCAATTAATTATTACCGGGGGCCGCATGAGCAACCCGAGCACTGCTGGAGGGCCACATCGACAATATTTCAATTAAATTTTGCTCAATATCGGGGGGCATGTCCAGCAGGCGATGTGAGCAGACGTGTCCCTAGGGAGCTCCTGCCCGCCAAGCGCCGAAACAGCGTATAACACAGGACTTTACTCACCTAAACAGCTGAAACAGCATGGGGAAACAAAAGAAACAAACCCCGCTACCCCACAAATGCAAACCAGCACCAATAACCCCACTTACCCAGTATTTGATGCCATGCGACCAGTCCTTGGCGGCCTCACCTGTCATGGCGCCGTCCAGCCCGTCGGCGGGAAGCGGCTCTCAATCTGAGGGAGAACAAGACACAGAGAGGGTGAGTGGCATGACAGACACCCTGCACTCCCAACTCAAAAACATGCCAACGAAAATGGACCTAATGGCCCTAACAACACAAGTCAGAAAAGACTTTACAACAGCAGTGGACCAGATCAGGGCAGCCATTAGAGACGAAATGGCGGAGATCAAAGATGATATCAGACAACAAGGACAGAGGATTACCACAATAGAACAAGACCACTCTATTATCCAAACTTCAATGAGTGGACTGGCAAGACAACTAAGAGACCAAAAGCAATTAACCACACAGCTCTCCCGCCAACTGGTTGACCTGGACAACCGTGGGAGAAGAAATAACCTGAGAATAAGGGGAGTCCCTGAACCAGAAGACAAAGAGGACACCATACAGGTTGTAACGGACATTTTCAATTCCATTCTTGAAAGAGATCCAACCTCTACTATTGTCTTGGACAGGGCCCACAGGGCACTCAGACCCAAACTAATACATGCGCGTACGCCCAGGGACATCATATGCTGTGTCCACTCCTTCACACTTAAAGAAGAGGTACTACGCAAGGCGAGACAGAAACTAAATATATCGTTCCATGATGCACCGATCCAAATATTGCCAGATGTGGCCTGGATGACGCTACAACAGAGGAAGTTACTAAAACCAATGACGGATTTATTAAAAGAACGTAACATTCCCTTTGCATGGGGATATCCACTGTCGATCACAGTCCGCAATGACAAAGGAACTCAGATCCTACGTGGTACTGAAGATCTCACCTCATTTTGTGAGGCATTACAAATACCAACGCCGGACCTTCAAGACTGGCTGAAATCTGCAAACGATGAATCGCTGTTACCGTTCATGCCGCAACCAGGATGGCAACCTAGGCCCCAAAGGAGGCGACGCATACAGCCGGGACCAAGCCCAAGGCGTAGAATCCCAGAAGACGCACTAAACGCAGGAGAGCAATGAAACCATACCACCATTGCGCATATAGCACATGGAGATCCGAACACTGAACATTAAAACCATGCGAGAAACATACCTTATAGATCTCATCCCGGGACTCAACAAACGAAGGGACATTACCTGAGTAACGTATTCCCCGGTCCAGATAATATATTATACACCCTTCACTAGCGATTCCCCACTTCAAAAAGGAAGCAGGTAGAGTTGCGTTCTCTTTCAGAGCGCCTCATATGTGGAATAGCCTTCCTGTTTCTGCTAAATCATCATCTAGTCTAAGATCCCTGAAAATAAGTATCTCCCAAATCCTCAAAACAGATTGTACCTGTTATTAGTTTACAAACTCTTTTGTATACTGTACATGTTGTTCCTTTTTGTATCAATAATGATTTACCCTGTATGTTCCCCTTCCAACTTGTTTAATATATGTATGTATGTATGTATGTATGTATTTTTGAATCAACTGTTAAATGTGTAACTCTGTGTAACTCCATTCTGGACTGTGTCCCCAGGACATACTTGAAAACGAGAGAAATCTCAATGTATTTTTCCTGGTAAAACACTTTCTAAATAAATAAATAAATAACATGAAAATACCCCCTTCTTATTATGATCCCCTGTTATGTTCAAGTGAATTAATGCTGAATATATGCTGTAATATGTTCGCTGTTTCGGACTACTGGGCTAGGCAGACCCATGTACCTAGTAGTCCATTTGTTGTTAAGTGTTTATTTTTATGACATCACTGCTGACCCCCCCATCGCAGAAGTGTATTTGTATAATAGGATGCAGCCCAGTCCTCCAAGGAGGATTAGGGATGTCTCCCAACACAAGTCTGTATACCCAGCCGACCAGTTGGGTAGCACCTTAGGTGCGATAATATTTGTAATATATGTTTCTATTCAGAATAGTCAAACAGTTAAGCGTATAGATACGCGATCGTTACCCCATGTTTGTGACACCCATTCCCCCATACAGGCAAGGCACCACCTTACTGAAAGATACCTCAAAACACACACTCACCTACTTAATGGCAGTTGATAACACAAACGCCAACCCCTATACAAATAATTCTTGTCACAAACCAGGGACCAATAACCGGCCACTCCAACTTAAAGTAGTCTCCATCAATGCAAAAGGCCTCAACTCCCCCGGGAAAAGAGCGAGAATGTTCAGGGAACTGAAGGCCCTGAAAGCAGACATTGCTTTGATACAAGAGACGCATTTCTGCAGAAACAGGTTACCTATTCTCTATGACTATTATTATTCGAAAGGATATTTCTCACACTCGCCTTTTAAGAAGACAAAGGGAGTAGCCATATACCTTGCCAAAACGCTCCCGCTAACGAACATCTCAATATGGAAAGATAATGATGGGAGGGCAATTTTTATTAAGGGCTCGTTAGGACCAGAATGGATAACCATTGCCAATGTTTACACACCAAATGTCAAACAACCTGTTTTTTTACGTTCCATCATAGGGGAACTCGAGGCCTTCGCGGAAGGCATCACTATACTGGGAGGAGATATCAATATGGTCCAGGATCCCTCCTTAGACTCCTCCACCGGCGCCGCCACTCTCTCTGGGACAAAGACACGTAAGTTGAAACATATCCTGAATGGAGCAAGACTAATCGACACATGGCGATCTCAGAACCCCCAAATAAAAGACTACACATATTACTCCCCCCCACATAACCGGTACTCGAGGATAGATGCTATTTTTATATCACATAGGCACATGCAATTAGTCCAAGATACAAGCATAGAATCAATTACGTGGAGTGACCACGCTCCGGTCACATTGTCTATACTCATACATGCAATGAGGAGTAGACAATGCAACTGGAGGTTAAATGAGACAATATTGAAAGACCCTACCAGCATGGAAAAATTGAGGGACACACTGACTTCTTACTTTCACATCAATAATATACCAGAAACATCTTCACAGATGACCTGGGAAGCTCATAAATCGGTCATCAGAGGCCAATTTATTAGCATTGGAGCGTATCTCAAAAACAGAGAGGGGCGGCTATAGTGGATACATTAAACAAAATCACAGGTCTAGAAAGCACCCACAAGACCACGTTATCCCCGCTAATTTACCAAGAATTAACACAACTTAAGGCCCAACTTGCTACTCTGTGCAATCAACGACTACACAGCTCCACCCTTAGAACACGTAGCCTCTTCTATGCTCAAAGAAACAAACCAGGCAAAATGCTGGCCAACGCGCTACGGGCAAAACAAACACAAAATTATATCCCATTGATCAGGGACCCCCAAAAGGGCAATGTACCGGCATACCAGGCCGAAAAAATAGCCTCGGTGTTCCAGCACTACTATCAGGGCCTATACAATATACGCACACGAAAAGAAGATGCCTCAAATATAAACACAACCGAGACATACCTGAATCAATACATGGGTTCTAAACTGACTACTGAATATACTGAGATACTAGATGCACCTATTACAGTAGAAGAATTGAAAGAGGCCATTAAACAAACCCCATTAGGGAAAAGCCCAGGACCTGACGGACTGACGCTAATATATTATAAATCCTTCCAAGATCTTCTATTACCCCATCTATGTGAGTCACTCAATAAACTATCCACTGGTGAACTGCTACCACAACAAGCCCAAGAGGCTCACATCACGGTGATCCCCAAACCAGGAAAGGATATTGAGTATTGCTCAGGGTTCCGACCCATATCCCTACTGAATACAGACGTTAAACTGTTTGCAAAAGTACTCAGCACACGTTTTAGACAGGCCCTCCCAGACTTCATCCACAGGGACCAAACAGGATTCATACCCGGAAGAGAGGCCAGAGATAACACCACTAAACTTATAAGCCTTATACACCGAGCAAAGAGCAACAACATACCGACTTTCCTGTTGTCTACAGACGCAGAGAAAGCATTTGACAGGGTGAGCTGGTCCTTTCTTAAACAATTGCTCCGGCATATTGGAGTTGGAGCCTCCATGTTGAATTGGATTAATGCCCTATATAACACCCCCCAAGCTCGCATACGGATCAATGGGCAGTTATCGGAACCGGCCACCCTGTCAAATGGGACACGACAGGGATGCCCGCTGTCACCTCTCCTCTTTGTTTTATCCATAGAACCTCTGATTAATGCCATAAGAGCTAACCCTGATATCTCAGGCATACAAGTAGGCCCCCATCATCATAAAGTAACAGCTTACTGAACGTACTACCAAGACTGCTGTACATAATACAGACCTTACCGATTCTTGTACCAAGGACATTTTTCATAAATGTAAAACGAATGATCACAAAGTTCATATGGAACTCAAAAGGGCCCAGACTGGGATATCAGTATTTGGTCCGCAATAAAGACAGAGGCGGACTGGGTCTCCCAGACGTTGAGTCATACTACAAAGCCACACTGTTATCAAGAATTGTGGAATGGTCTATCCCTGCGAAGAAACTTTGGGTATCCCTCGAGCAGAGATCCCTTAATGTTCCTATACCTATAGCAGCATGGGTCCCTGACAATCAAAAGGTAGTGGCAGACTACACACACCCAACAGTACCGGGCACAATTAAATTATGGAAAAATTTGAAATGTATACCCGACCTATTAAATCACCCTACCCCACTTCTAACTATAATAGAAAATGTAAATTTCCAGCACGGAGTCAGCTCCTCGACGTTCCGTGATTTTTTCCACAGCCATACACCGTACCCTAGACTAGGACATTTTTTACAGAATGGACAGATCAAAGACATAATGACCCTCACAGGTGTCGCTACCAATACACCACTGAACAGGCTTTTATATGCACAAGTAAGACAATACATCCAGTCCCTTCCCGGGAATAACAACCCGGTAGTATCCCTCACCACAATGGAATCACTCTGTCTGGAATCCGAACCCCAGCGCAGGCTGATATCGACGCTACACTCACTACTTGTAAATATCAAATATGCCACTAAGCCATACTTCATAAGAGAATGGGAAGTAGACTGTAAAGTCAACTTCACAGACTCACAATGGAAGAAAATTGCCACTGTAGCGCATAAATGTTCGGCATCTGCCAACATTCAGGAAAATGCTTACAAAATAATGACGAGATGGTATAAAACACCATCTAAACTACACAACATTTTCCCCAATGTCTCTGACAGATGCTGGAGATGCGCAAACAATAAGGGAGACTTCCTACACATATGGTGGTCATGTAGCAAAATCCAACCTTTCTGGAAAGCGATAGCGGACATACTAACGGAAGTAGTAGGGGCCGAAATTCCCTTCGAACCCTGCGCATACTTACTACACCATAACACACAGCCTATATCTAAATACAAAAAATCTTTGACCATACACCTCCTAAACGCAGCCAAGCTCCTTATACCCAGATTGTGGAAAACGTCCCGTACACCGTCCTTCAGAGAGTGGCTGGCGCAGGTGGAAGACATCCGATCCGCTGAAGACCTCATGCTCACCTCTCAAGGTAGACACTCTCAACACGTATCCCAATGTTTTCACTGGACAGAATTTTTGTATAGTGATAAATATATAACTGCATTGCAAAAATATCTATTTTAAATAAATTATACGGTCTATGTATGTGAATTAGGCGTCAGCCAAACCTGTACCCCAACAGTTTTTCTCCCTTCCCTATATACCCTTCCAAACTTCAATGTACCTCTCCCCCCCCAAATATATATATATAATTTTTTTTTCTTCTTTTCATATTATATATATTATTTTAATATTATGTGAAGAATGTTATTAGTGAAATGTTTATATATATCGTGACACCAAAGAAATACGAAATACGAAATATATCATCGAAGATTTTGTTACACAACAATATTAAGATGTAAAATGTAAACTTACCTATATATTTTCCCCCACTGTGTCTCCTTTTACCTTATGTTCCATCCCCCCCAACCTATATTACTTGAATAAAGAAATATTGAACTAAATTTTGCTCAATATCTGTCTCTCCCCGTACCCTCATGTCTGTCTCTCTCTCCACTCATGCTCCATGTCTCTCTCCACTCATGCTCCATGTCTCTCTCTCTTTCCATTCATGCTCCATGTCTGTCTCTCTCTCGCCACTCATACCCCATGTCTGTCTCTCTCTCGCCACTCATACCCCATGTCTGTCTTTCTCTCGCCACTCATACCCCATGTCTGTCTCTCTCTCGCCACTCATACCCCATGTCTGTCTCTCTCGCCATTCATACCCCATGTCTGTCTCTCCCCTCATCCCTTATATCTTTTTCCATCTCTATCTTTCTGTTCCCCATGCTGGTCTCTTGTACACACAGTCATACATAAACACACACAGTCACACAAACACAGTTACACACTTAGTCACCCTCACAGACATACATTTACACAAACACCCTTATACACACTGTCATACATACATAAATACACACAGTCATACATAAATATACACAGTCACACAAACACAATTACGCACTTAGTCACCCTCACAGACATACATTTACACAGACACCCTTATACACACTATGTCACACATACATAAATACACACACAGCCACCTTTACACACAGGATACACTTGCACAGACACTCATGTACATACACTTACACAGACAGTAACACACACATAGTTATACACATTGAAACACACATACACACTTATACACATTCACACACACTTCCACAGACACTTCCTTTCTTTTTTTATTTTAACCCCCCCCCCCCAAACTGTTATTACCTAATCCTCCTTGTTAATCCAAGCACAGCACAATGGGGGAAAGCTCCGCCACCGTCGGGTTCTGTGATTGGCTGCAGGGAGGAGGACGTTCTCTATGGTGTCTTGGCAGATACCCTAGAGAACGTCCTCCTCCCTGAAGCAGCCAATCACAGAACGTGACCGGGCGGAGCTTACACCCATCGCGCTGTGCTTGGATTAACAAGGAGGAGGATGGCAGGGAGAGAGCTCCCTGCTACAGCTCCTCTCCTCCCTTGCGCCTGGGCACGCGGGCCGGACAGGGACGCACAAATGGCCGGATGTGGCCCGTGGGCCGTAAGATGCCCAGGTCTGCACTAGGGGGTGGCACCCAAAAACACTATATTTCACAAAATAGCGGCGCCCAGTCACACTTGTTTAGTTACATATTTTACCGGAACCGGAATCAGGATTTCTAGATGCCAAATGGGCATCCCCAAATGATGCTCTCTAATTATGTATAACAGTTTATTGCTATTATTATTAGTATTTATGTACCATATATACATAATTCTTTACATGTTCAATATATGGCCAAATATCATTTTTTCAACAAATATTCTAACCATGGACATTTGTATCAAATATGATATTAGGGTAAATATATGAATCAATTTCCAAATAAAAAAAACACTCTAAATATTTTGTACTGTACTTTTAGGCCATTTAAAGTTTAATATTTGGACATGTTGATGTTGAAGAGTAAACCAGAAAGGGGTGAACCGCTGCTTGCCACTGTCAGTGAACAAATTTACTTTAAGTGAGCAAGGAGAAGTAGGTAATTAGGATAGGGAGCTGATGTGTGCGCTGGTCCAGAAAGAGGAGTGAGAGGAAAAGTTGCAGAGCAGAATAGTGGTAAAATATTGGTTTATTACAACACTTAAAATACAAAATGGACTCTCATACATATGGAAACAATAGTAAAATGGAGTAAAGGTAAGTACTAACAAGAAACAATCCCCAATTATAGTGTAGTCTTGCACAATTCTAGAATGCATTTGTACTGAGCAGCCACTTCCTCCAAACAGTACACTCAAAGCAGCGTATTAACGAACGAACTCATGACCTAAATAATAATGGCGTCCACAGACCTCAAGGATTACTCCTGCAGTATTAATAATTGTGCTACAAGAGCTCAAACAGCATTCTCTAGCATTAATATTCACTATAATTGTGCTAGATTGCCCACATATACACAGCAATGTGTGCTAGTGTTAGCCTATAGCACTTAGCAACAATGCAATTCTTCTTATCATCAAATTCTCCACAAGCAATATTGTGTGCAACTCTTTCTCACTCCTCTTTCTAAACCAGTGCACACATCAGAAATTGTAATAGTTCCAGAATTTGGAACTTGCTTAGATGTTGAGAAATGGTGCTTATTGGGTAGCCAAAATCCTATGCTTTTCATGGCAAAGTTTCCCTGATCCAAATGCTTCTGATATTTTATGGTTGTGCATGGCTGGAACATCCAATTTAGCCCCAAATTCTACCATATTCAGCAGCCATAATTCAGAAATGTAAGAAATATGGCTGTTTTTAATGATTTGGCTCTATTTCAACCAGATAGCACTATGTTTAGTAGGCCCAGAAATCTCCCACAAAAATCCAGTAGCCACAGAATTGTGGCACTAACTGTGAGGAAAGAATAACATGAGGACATAGAACATCTTCTGTTTATCAACCTAAAATCCCTAATTCACTTGAAATATATTTATTAAAAACAAAATAAAGTTGAATACTTTTTCAAATTTTTTTATTTCATTTTTAAATTTGTTTTATTCTAATCCTTATTATAACTAAATTACAATAGTAATATGGATGCAGTAAATGTCGCCATCCCTGTGTCATGATTGGATTATGAACCTACTACCAAACACATTTCTTGCACCAGTCAGACTGATAACATTGCTTTGTCTGTAAGCAGCCAGCACGGCATTAACCACTCAATGCATTTTATTGGTATATTAAATATTCAAGGAAGAATAAAATGAGGAGCTCATAATGCAAGCATTCTGCAGGTCTGTATAAGATTTGTATTGACAGAAAGAAGACAAGCAAATTCTCAGTTTGAATTATTTTTTTAAATCTGTTGTCTCCCTAAACAGAACTTTTCCAAATGTGCCTTTTTATTGGCATAGAACAAACTAATTTTACTAATTTCAGTATTTGTTTTTCTTACTTATACTATTGATGCTGCAGGTCCACAATAGTGATTCTGATCAGGTACATTTCTCACTCTCCACTTGTGTATTGCTCTTTACAATAAATAATTCTACAGGCTGAATTCTTTTATGTATGCCTATTCTGAGTGCTTCCAACTTATGAAATGAATGTGCTTGCTCGAACAGCAGGAAAGTTAGTGGAGATTTGCTTAAAAAAACTGACAGATGTGCTTGTGGCAGAATAGGCATCAACATTCTACCAAGAAAACTAAACTAAATATAGACTATAACAAAGAAAAGGAACATTTACAGACAAGAAAGCCTAGCTCTCCACAGGTAATTACTAATTATATACTTGTACTTATGCACTGCTGTTGATTTTGTTCATTTTATTTTGAACGGGTTCTTGATAGAAATATGAAATATTATTTTATAAACTTGTTGCTAAGAAATGAAAGCAAAAAAAATCATGTTACACCTAGCTGAGTTTGACTGGTGTCTTGTCAAGGCTTCTTCTCAGGTTGCTAGGGCCTATTTGTACAAGCTTTGGAAAAGTTGGTGGATCCTGTGGATCTGCTCAATATCAGGGGTGAGGATATTGTCAATGGAAGGTTGAGGTCTGCACAGTGAGATGTAGTGGGGAAATGTTTTTCTCAGAATAATTTTTATCAAACATGACAGGGACCAGAAACTCTCTTTGAGTATGTTTATTATAACAGCAGTGAGATGTGTACAGGATCAGAACTAGGCTCAACAGGTAACTAATGGTTAAGTATAGATACATGGAGTTGTTTACAAAAGCTGCACATGACTAGCTGTTTGGTAACAGAGATGGCACTGACAAAATGTTTAAGGGCAAATATTTTATAAAAATTGGTAGTGAGAGAGGACCCACTGCTAAAGTCTTTGCCCAGGGCTCACTATAGGCTTAAAGTATCAGGGACAGCATAAGTGTGCAGGGGAGTTTTTACAGAAAAAAACACTAAGGGGAGACTAACTTGTATCTTTCTCTGGAACAAATGGACGCCCACTCCTGAGGTGGCTGCACCTTCAACATATATTATATACCCAATGTTTTGTTTTTTTCGTTGAACATTCCTCTATTTTTTTTTTTTATAAATATATTTTTACTTTATTTCAAATTAAATACAGATTACAAAAATGTATACATCATACAATAGGAATCGGACTATACATGTTACAGAATATTCCAACCAACATCTTAAAAAATAATTAACTGTTATATTATCTATGTGTTCTGGGACATATACCTATCCTGTTTCCCCTTATTCATATATACCCAATGTTGACCTTTCCTATGGCAGAGCAAATTATATTTAAACCAATGTTACTAATAACTTCAGTTTCATCAGCTAAAGAAACAATACAGTATACAGACAATTATAAATTACTAAGTGGAACCAGTATTGTCCAACATTTTTTTAATGTGGAAGGCTGCATGTCATACAGAAGCATGTGTTGGAGTCCATACTCTATCCAACTGATATGTTACCATAGAACCTACAGGCTTTTCAGATAGGGACCACACAAAAACCATTGAGGCCACATTCATGGGTCACCAGTTGGACAATCATGAATGGAACTAACAGAGCCAAAGATCATTAACATTGGGGACACACTGCAAACAAGGTATCAAGCGGGTGAAGAAAACTCTTTCATATTTAAACAGAGCAAGCATGATTTTTCTAAACTGATGTTTTATTTCCAGGTCACCCACCTCTGTTGCTGATAGAGGCTCACCTGTTAATAAAGGTATTTTGCAGTAGATAGCCCCTTCTCTAGTCCTGTTAGTCATGCTCTAGGGGTAGGAATATTAATTAGTCTGTGAAAGCCAAGACACATTGTCCATTACCTGGTCATTCAAGTTCTCAACAAAAGGAAACACCAGTAAAGTTTGAGTACAAATTTGTGCATATTTCTGCAAAGAAACAAATGCACTGGTAGCCTGCATTCTTTTCTCCATTAAAAAAATGCATCAAAAGCCCCAGCAAACCTGCCATGGGCACTATGACAAGAGGAGTCTATTAAAACAGTCTTATGCTTCTTGTAATGCCATGCTATCTGCCTGTGGCAAACTACTACATAATACATCTGCTCACTGTATAAATATGAAAAGCGCATCTAAAGCCACAATGGTGCATTATGGAATTGCTCTCTGCTGTTTAATGGGAAAGGACAAATCCATAGAGAGCCTTTACATCCACTGTTCTGGGCCGCAATGTGACTGGATGAACTTCTCCCTGTACTTTGATGGATTTCCTATTATTTAATAGTTGCCTTAGGCACTTTCTGCTTAGAAATGCTGAAGATGGACAAGTACAGATACTGCATAACTTTTTTTCCAGGTGACTGTATGAGTGCTGATATTGTGCTAAATGAACAAATCACTAAGTCATTTGTTGCACCTTTCTATCTTTACAAGCGAACTCTGAAGACAAAGTTTATTTCCTATTAAAAGGTTATGATGTTCAAAATGTGTGTATAGGTGTACAAGATCACACCTGAGGCAAGCTGTACTGTAATGGCTTCAGTAATTCCCCATTATTATTAAGTGCTATTGCATCGTATGCTAGACTAAATCCAGCAAATTCTATTATAACACACAGCACTACAATAATAATTTACAACATTAACAATATCTACACTATATTTCTTATCTATTTGATGTTATTTATTTATTTATGTATTTCTTCTTTTTAATCTTTATCAATCTTTATTGTTTTTCAAAAAGTTATTTACAAACAGATTCACCACAACATTAATGCTTAACAACTCAAAAATGATTCACTTTAACACAACCAATTACTAAAAAAAAAAAAAAAAGACCGTTGTTGCTTGGTTAATAAATAAATAACTATATTTCATTCACACAACATTCATACATCAATCAAAACTGAGCTCTGCTAAATGATCTTACAGGTTGTTGTTCAAGGAACAGGGGGGAGGAGAAGGAGGGTCAGCAATGGTTTAACATAATGATATAGAGGGCGAGATTTAAGGAGCATTGCTTCACAAGTACAAAAATCTATTATTTGATGTAATTTTAATGGACAGAATTTGATTTTCTTTTAAAAACAAGGACAATTCTAAGTGACCAGACACATTTGATCTTAATCTATGCATTGGCTTGGTATTCTGCTAGCACAATGTACTGATCAATTTTGATTCTCTAAATTCGCAGCATAAACAATATTTGGGTGATGGTTCCCTTTTAAAGGCCTTAGAAGCGTAATTAGATAAAGGCAAACCCAAAAACATTCCAATCTAAAGGAAGGAGGAGAAAAGTGAAACATTAGGTAACATGTATAAACTATTCTTAGTAAGTTGTTTTTTCCTTGTTTTTGCCAGAAAAGTGTATCCGTTTATTGTATAAAAGCTAAAATACATTGTTTACAAGAAGTTTAAAATTACTTTACTTTTTACAAATCGTGCATTGATTTTATTCTTGGCTCCTTTTGATACATTAATTAACCAAATGGAATTGCTGTTCTTTATATATATTTTTTTCTTGCAAACAACTGCAGGCTTTATAGTTAGAGTTCAGGGACACGCGAGAATGGTGTACTTCAGTTAAAGCATTTCAATGAAGTGCACATAATGCGGCATAGATACAAAGCAAATGCAATTTCAGCCTCATACTGCAACCATTCAATAGGAACAAATTAGGAACAGGAATGCTTCTACCAGTCAATACAAGTCTGTACATTCCTCTGTCTACACAATATGGAACTGTAACGTTGGTTCAAAAGAACATGGTTATTATTAGTAATATGTATTTGTATGAAGTTATTCCACAATGCTATGTGTAGTGAGAAGAGAGTAAATGACAATACATTAGGCTAAAAGAGTTTTGTCTGTAAGCTTACAATCTAAAGTCGAATGGGACAGATGAAACACAGTTCACAGTGTAAAGTCACAGTTATTACCCTGAGAGAGGCCACAGGTTGACTTAATTTGCACGAACCTAGACAATAACTATGTTGACTTTTATGTTTATTAAAATGTCATTAAATGTTAGTGACAAATGAATAAACACTGGCTTTGTTTTTCGTTTACCTTCAAATCCCAGAAACTGGGCACTATTAACCACTTCTGTGCCTTTTATCTGCTGTCAGACTTTTTTCTTAGTCATTTGCAGGACATGTGGATACTGTAAGCCAACTGCTTGGATTTTGGCAGGACCACATTCATTAGTAAAGGGTTTTGCAAGAGCTTCAGCAATTATGGTAGCTGACTTAAGTGCTTATTCTTAAAACTATGTTCCATCCAGTTCCAACTGTGTCTATAACTGCTGGCTTTGAAGTACTGCTGTGACCATTTTCAACACTGGCCTTGAAGTGTGTCTATTACCTCAAAAGAACAGTCATATTCAGAATTTTGTTTTCAGTTCCTATTGGGAGATGTTAAAATGTTGATGTCAATAGTTGAGGCATAGTGTTCCCGTGATAAGTCAGTGTGCCTTTGCTCTTATTACTGGAGGAGGGGGCTATTGGATAGTAAAGAATATTATAAATCCTGATTTATTATTATTATTATTATTATTATTTTGCTTATTTGTTTATTTTGGTAATGCAGATCCCAAATATAATGCTGACTTTTCCTGCTCTGCCGCTTCATAGTTATTTTTCTATTAATATTTTATTATGTTTATAAATAAGTTATAATTACATTATATTTGAACAATTGCTTAATTAAATAATATATAAACAAAAAATAAAACAAAAAATAAATACAATCTAAAAATATAAAAATTAAAAAAAAAAACACAAAAAAGATATCTTTTGAGTATTATTTGTTTCTGTCTGCATAGTTCTAGGTGTCTGAGCACTGGATGTCATGTGACACCAAGCTCTGATGTTCCAGGAAGCACAGGAGCATGAGGGAGCAGGGCAGGATGTGTCTGGGAAAATCTTATAAAAATACTGGATCTGAGCTAAATCCGGGGCCAAAGTGCAATTGAATCCTTTTGTCCCTCCCCCTACAGCTGCATATGTAGAGTTTACAAGAGCCTGTGCAATATAATGTCATAGCAATTATTTTACAGATACATAAAATCATACACACCCTTTTGCTGGGAGCTCTTCCCTAGTGATCAGTTGTGCTGAGGGAGCTCTCACCCTTGTTACAGCTCTGCAGTTCACTGTTTAGTGAATAAACCAAAGAAGTAACTGGAGGGTCTAAAATAAGTACATTTTATGTATGGATCACTGTAGGTTGAGTAGAGGATCTAACTCAACGACTGATTGTACTTTAATTTCCAGTATGGCAGCATATCTTTTTCAATACCAGAAACATGGACATTGTCTGCATAGTGAAATCTAATGGCAGTTCTATCAATAATCTGCCCTTTTATGCAACTTCCACTTATAAGGAGTTACAGGACTTTTTTCATAGCCATGGGTGTAATGTACTGTTCAGCATAGCAATAGTATGCTAGATTATTCCCATTGTGCTTTCATTTTACAGGAAGCATATAATTAGTAGGAAGGACACCTTATTTTGATTTTTCTTTTTTTATGCATATTTTAGAAAAGATTGAGTGTAAATGCCACCTTTTTTCAAATTTTGTTTAAATCTGAAACGTATTCAGCCACTGCACATTTTGAATAAACTAATTTAGAACCTCAGAACTCGAGGATAAGCCAGATGTTTTCAACCATTTTAAAAAGCATATCTCTGCAGTAATCCTCGTAATCCTTTCCGCCTACCTTTCATAGCTCAGATAGAGCTATGTGATATCACTGCAAGACGGGCCAAGTTTAGTTGTTATATTTTTCTAATCCAATCTCCTTAAACTACTGATTCAAATGATAAACAAAAAAACATGTAAGTCATTTTAGAATTGCTACAATATATTGTTTCCAGATACACACATCCAGAAAAAAACACACAAAAAAAAACACAATGGGGGGTTAATGTATAAAAACTCCCACACTTTTTATAAATCCTGACAATTTTCAGTGTGCGAGAGGGATTTCAAACACTGTTTGGCAGTTCCCCAACACTAATCAGGCACCTGATTTTATTTTATACATTGGTTGCGCTGGAGCAGTGAGTGCCGGCACAACCAGAAACCATGTAACCGGCAGAAGCGGCACAGACATTCGCTGGGAGTCTGCTTTATACATAGGAACATACTCAGATTTCACCAGTATTTGCATAGACTCTCTTCTAAGTCATTCACCACAGTGGAGCCGTTAACATGAAATAAATTAATATGCCCACACTACCTTCTCATTTGCCCAGTGGCTACCCTGTGTCTTGGGGCTGCATGCTGTCACACAACTCGTTTTGTTATATATATAGGGACTATCTAATACATAATGCCATTTCCATATTCCTGGTTACATGTATGGTTTGAAGCAGTGGTTGCCTTGATTTGTGTGATCTCCAAGAATGTCATTTTCTCAATTAGGTAAACAGGTCTATAGTAAATTCCCACAACACAAATTTTAGCTTGATAAATTACAGTTTTTGCAGATGCTACACCATGCACCCACATGCCAGGTAGAGTGTTTAATTAGACAATAGACTCGCTATTATCATGCACACTGGGGGCTATTCACTCGAACAAACATGACAAGTGGATTATAACCATCATTCATTAAAGGGACAGTCAAGTCCCCAAACTCACTTTGGTGCAAGATTAAGATATTAAGATATATGTATAGTGCACTGGCTTTTTCCCAGTGTGATTTCATCCAGGCATTCTGTATAAATAACATTTCTAATATTTGACTCAAGCCCTCCCCCAGTGATTACTGTTGATGTATACTACTGGTGCTGCAGCACTGATAACATAGACACTGAGCATATAAAGTGTTGTTTAATTTAGTCACTTCCTATGCATTGTGTGGAATCTAAGTAACCTTGCTCTTGTACATGTAGGATCTCTTAACAGTGCAACACATTGTCTGATGACATCACTAGAGGGACAGGAAATTCCATTCATTTGAATAAAATAATTCTCATTGGCTTCTGCAGCAAAAAAAGGAAATTGGCTTTTACTCAGCTATTGTGAACAGTCCTGGCTTCTTGCAAAGTGCTGTGATTTTACAATTTCATTTAGCTGTATTTTTCTTTATATATTTTAAGCAATGCAAAATGTAAAACATGCAATGTAAACACTTTAAAAAGCACATTAAAATGCATCAATATTTGGAAGATGCATTTTGCCCACCAGACAGTTCCTTTAATAGTTGAGTTTGAAAGCTGTTGTTGGACAATTTTGGTCATCATGGCTAACGTTTTCAGTATACTTGCAGTTTTAGTGTGTAACTCGCATTGTTATAGAGCTTTTATTGTAGTCAGTTGGCTAGCTTGCCAGAGTGTAGGTGGGAGAAATATAATAGTATCTTTGCAAACCTGCAAAAACTGGGATGTGTACTGGAAACTAAATTCATTAAAAGATCAGCCTCCTATATACCAGAGCTGACCTGTAAACACAATCTCTACTATATCAGTGTTGTAACTGTGACTGATAGTTATGCGGCAAGTACAAATGGTAGCTGACAGATGTCATTTTTCTTTTCATTTCAAAGCCCATGCTACTGACATCTGGGAGCATCATAGGACTATTGAACAACCTGAAGCAGTGCTTCCTATAGCACAGAGTATTAATAGAATCTTCTCCTGTGTCTTGTATTGCCTTTATCTCTGCCTTTGGCAATATACTACTTAATACAGCTGCTCAATGTATAAATATGAACAGTGTATCTGAGGCCACAATGCTGAATTATTAGAAAGTCTGGCCTGACTGTATGATTCTATTGTGCAAATACAAACTAAGGATTTGAAATTTCTATTAACCCTTTAACTTCCATTGGCCTGTGCACAAGATTATAGCTATAAAATTATAGATCGAAATGCCCCCAGACCCGATCAAATAATTTTTCTTTACCTACTCTCCCTAGATCTTCCTTGCCCAAGTAGCAGGGGATGATTCCCTTGAAAAAACCTAAGTCCCTCTCTTAAGCATCCATCCTCAGTGGAGGATGGATACAGAATTAAATCCTTCTCTCACTGTGCCATTTGACAATCAGAATCCTTCAATCCCAGCTCAACTATTGTCTGGTTTTCATGTATAATGGGGCTGTGAGCCATTTGGCCCAGGTAATATTGGCCCTCCACCACCTCTCTCTCTCCTACAGGGTAATGAAAAGGATATAGAATGTTATTGGGCGTTGTACGTTACATGTTTGTCAAATGTAGGTGGTAAATTTAGACACAACTAATTGAATAGATGTAGATAAATGTATTTTAATATTTAATGAACATCAAGGGAAAAGTTCCAAATAATGTTAAGGAAGTATTTATTGTAATTTTTGTACTTTGTATAATAAAAAAAACAAAAAACAAATAATGTTTTTTTATTAATTATTTATTGTTTATTTTCCATTGCTTATTCATTCTTTTCTTTTTGTCTTTTTTATATTTTTTGTCTTCCTTTTTTCCTTATTGTCCCCCCCAGTTCCTGTACAATTTATTTCTGTGTTCCAGCTATTGTAATTTGTCCGTTTTGTATTCTTGTGTCCTTTAACCATAATGTTTCAAAGGGCCTTTAAGTTCAACACTATGTGCCTTTACGGGATCAAGCTTCAGATTTTTCTACTGGCAGTATATCCACTGAATTGGCACTAATTAACCACTTATCAAAAGAAATCTAATTGGGACATGTCTAGTGGATGGGTGAGAGTTGCATAACACAGCTAGATCTTTACAAATTGTATGTATCTCCTCCATGATGTGTGTCCCATACATGACTTGTTAAATCATTTGCAGGTGCTGGTTCTGTGTCATCCCGGTGGATTCTCTACCATTACCCTGACCATGGACAACTCCTGGTTTGCCTGGCTAATATTCAGCAGCTAAATACTCCACAGAGGGCCAATCCAAGGGTCACGGACTCCTGGGTGCAGGGTTTATTATTTGTGTAATTCCTTTCCTTTACTAATGTCTGTTCCAGACATGACCATATCATTTTTAGGGAGTGCAGCACAAATTTTATTTTGACATAAAGAGCCAGCACAAACGTTATTATAGGGTTAAAGGCAGATATTTATCTGTATTTTAAATAAACATATCTCCCCCACATTCATAGTGTCTTTTTTCTCTCCAATGTTTGTCTCTCCTCCTACAGACCCATGTCTGTCTCTCTCATCCTATACCCCCTATGTGTCTTTTTCCACTATGCTCTCCATGTCTGTTTCACTCAGCTCATACTCCGTGTGTCTCTCTTCTCCATGCTCTCCATGTCTTGCCTGTGTCTGTTTCTCTCCCATGTCTTGACATCAGCAGGCCTGGAAAAAGACCTGCTGCTTTGGGGAAGCAGAGGACAGGGAGACTATAGCGTGTGGGACTTTGTTACTCAGGGGCCACAAGCAAATAGGTTTTGACAGGTGTCTCGCCTTATGGTAGCTCCGGCTCTATAGCTCGGCGCCCCTCTTTCACCTCTATTCGCTGCTCCTAGGTGTGAACATATTCAGTGTCACATCGGAGCAACATGAGTGGCTCGACATTTGCGTCCTAATGTGTCACTGATGTTCCCCGAATCAGTCCACAATTCGGAGGCACCATTTCGGGGCCGATTGTGAGGGCATACTGGGTCAATAACATAGACAAATTGGGAATGTGGGACAACAGGACAGTTGCAAGGCTTGCATTTCATCTTTTGATCTATAAATACCAAGAATATGTATAGATTAAAAAAACTTAGCTGAAATTTGCCTTCTATTCTGTTCAGACAACCGCAAAATAACTACCACACAGGACATGCACCTCAATATCTGAAGCTATGTTTATGCATGGGCAGTACAAAGTGACAACACATTAATTTTACATGACAGATGCATTTTTATCTGTTCTGTCTATGGGTAAAGTTAAAAAGGTTTGACTGGCAAAATTCTACTTAATCATGGTTTGTTTTTCAATTTTATATTCATATTATGAAAGTAAAGGCTTCAATAACTTTGAAGTACAAGCATGACTAGTTTTAAATATCCATACACCCGTAGATACACAGCAATGCTAAGGATTGTATAAGAGAGATCAGAAAATGAGCATACTAAAAGGGTTATTTTATTCTCTTGTGCAGTTAAACCCCTGAACTCATCCCTCCTGTAACATTGTGCAATAGTAAAACGTAAGTTTCTTACCTGTGGTTAATTAACCTTTGAGCTTCTTGTCTGTACTCACAGGAAGTTGTATGCTTCGTAAAATGATATTAATGAGTCATGAAAAAGATGAAAGGCTATTGAAAAGACTCAGCAGCTACGAACTGAGAACAGTAATTGTTTCTGAGCATTTTGCCCACTTCATAGAAGAGATGTGCTGTAAGGTGGATTTATAGATTAGTTCAACTTAGTAAATCTGACCCGTCAGCTCCTAAATTCCACAGAATGCCTTTATAAGGTCAAGGGTTGCTGGCCCCAGAGATCTGTTATTATGTGAACTGACAGCACTGAAGATTTATTAGTAATGTATCGATCAGATTCCCTTAAGGTCAAAGGGTTAAAATGCAGCCTAAGTGGGAAATAACAAAAAATCAATACCACTTGCAAAATGAAATAATTTTATTGTGTCTCCCACTGGGCATTTTTATATATACCAGGATCTGATCATTTTGGGTCTTGGCCTAGCAGAATGCACTGCTTAATGTACCATATAAGTCATCCTGTTTCCTGCTAATGTAAATCATTCATTGTTCTGTACATTGACAGTTTCAGACCTTGTTGTGTTAATGAAGGATGGGTGCTAGTACATTAGGTTATTTTTCCTGCATTTCTGGTACAGTTCGTATATTCAAGCTGTATCCCAAGTAATATTACATTTCATTATTACATTTAGTTCCACATTGATTGTTTTTATTTTGGATTCATTGTCATAATCATAAATAAGAGTTATATCCAACCTCCATGGGTTCTACTCAATAAATAGAGAATTGCAGGGGGTTAAAGCTAGAATTGTCAATGTAGCTCAGTTGGAAAAGTTTCCCCCATTCAGCTGCATTGGAGGATTTTTCCAACTCGGCTAGTTTGACCGAAAGTTTGAAACTCCCATCTCAGTTCTCCGCAGTTCAATGCTCTTTATTGAATAGACCTCCATTTAGATTTGAAGTAATATAACTATGTATGTACAAAGGGCTCTCTAAAGACCTGTTCATTAACAGAACAGTATAAAGTACAAGAGGTCACCCACTAAGACTTGAGGAAAGGAGATGAAGTCTATGACAGTGAAAGGGATTCTTTACTGTGAGGACAATAACGATATGGAATTCACTGACTGAAGAGGTGGTGCTAGCAAATAATATAGATGCCTGTAAAAGGGGCCTGCATACTTTTATAATGAGTCAGAACATAGAGGGTTATACATGTTAGCATAGATAGTTATATTTATTTAGTTCTTGTTGATCCAAGGAGAAATCTGATTGCCTTTTGAAGTCAAGAATAATTTGTCTATTACACTTGCACATAATTCTGATCCCATGAGGGTGGGGTGGAAAGAAAAGTGTTATTTTATTTAGAGCAGTTGGGGGTCCCAATCCACATCTCTTTCAATGCAGCATTTGGAATCTCATCCTGCTTTACAATTATCATCAGGATCATTAATGCAACTTTACAATATACACACAACAGTGGAAATGCAGCATAGTTTATCCTTTAACTTCAAAAATTCATTTATTTTGTCATGCCTACCAACTTCTGCCACCCAGTGAATCAGGATGCCAGGGGGCACTGTTTGGCAGGTTAAGTGTGAGTGCTACCACGCATGTCACTCGAACTGGCAGCGCCACTGCACATTACCACAATTCTCCACCAATCCCATGGTCGCGATGCCCTCACTCTAGCTGAGCTCTACTTCTGTTCTCTGATGTGGTAGATTCCTGCTTCTATGGATCTGGTGCTTTGTGCCTTTTCTTTTGCTGCTATTATCAGTGCGTCAATGCTGTGTTTAGAAGCTATTCATTTGTTATGGCTGTCATTTTGCCAGCAGAAGAACCAGCTGTCACTTTCTGTGAATGCTAGATTCTCCCCAGCCAATCCTAGTCTCAACATCGTCAGTATCACAACTGGTAGTTAAGAACACAACTGATTGTGATTATATTTGCAATAAAGTTAACACTAACTGCTACATCAGGGGTCCTCAAACTTTTTAAACAGGGGGCCAGTTCACTGTCCCTCAGACCGTTGGAGGGCCGGACTATAGTAAAAACAAAAACTATGAACAAATTCCTATGCACACTGCATATATCTTATTTTGAAGTGAAGAAACAAAACGAGAACAAATACAATATTTAAAATGAAGTAAAGTTAAATCAACAAACTTACCAGTATTTCAATGGAAATAGTGTGCCAGTCAGATGCCCAGGAATATTATGCCAGTCAGAGCCCCGGAATATTTTGCCAGTCAGATGCCCAGGAATATTATGCCAGTCAGAGCCCAGGAATATTTTGCCAGTCAGATGCCCAGGAATATTATGCCAGTCAGAGCCCAGGAATATTATGCCAGTCAGAGCCCAGTAATATTATGCCAGTCACAGCCCAGGAATATTGTGCCAGTCAGATGCCCAGGAATATTATGCCAGTCAGATGCCCAGGAATATTATGCCAGTCAGATGCCCAGGAATATTATGCCAGTCAGAGCCCAGTAATATTATGCCAGTCAGATACCTGTAATATTGTGCCAGTCAGATACCAGGAATAGTGTGCCAGTCAGAGCAAAGGAATATTATGCCAGTCAGAGCCCAGTAATATTATGCCAGTCAGATACCTGTAATATTGTGCCAGTCAGAGCCCAGGAATATTATGCCAGTCAGATGCCCAGGAATATTATGCCAGTCAGATTCCCAGGAATATTATGCCAGTCAGAGCCCAGGAATATTATGCCAGTCAGAGCCCAGGAATAGTGTGCCATTCCAGTGCTCGTTATACCTCCCTCCTCCCCCGCTTCCCCATCACTTACCTGCTGCTGTGTCCCCGGCCGGACGTCTTGCGCAGTGTTCCCTCCTCCCTGCAGCCGCATCCAGGTAAACAGCGTGCGGGGGGGGGGGGATAAATGTCCTCGGCGGGCCGCATGTGGCCCTCGGGCCGTAGTTTGAGGACCCCTGTGCTACATTATCCTTAAGTAGCTGAAGACTAATATAATAAAAGATTTTCCTGAATTAGAAGTAATAGCATCTAATAGCCTCGAACATAATGCTCGAGGACATAAGGAATACGTTTTCATGACCTTGTGTAAATGTTTCATTTAGGTTTGATTGATGCATATTCAGGATCTACAATGCGGTGAATGTGGGATTTATATAAAAGTGTTTAGGTGAGAAAAAGTGGTGCAAATGCAACATAATTAAAATGTATATATATATATATATATATATATATATATATATATATATATATATATATATATATAGATGTGTGTATGTATGTATGCAAACAAATTAGTGCACGAGTTGCACCACAGAAGAAAAGTGATCAAATTAAAATTTGTTTACATATTTTGTTGCAGACTACATTTTAAAAACTAGCAATAGTGGGCCATTTCTAGATCACCTTAATGCAATACCAAATATTTTTATATATTTACCATACAGGTTTTGGCATAGGCATCTGGAGGGGGACAAGTAAGGACACTTCCTCTGGACAAACTGCCGCTGGTATGTATATTTTTAAATATAACTTTGAGCTGGCTGGAAGATCTACCCTAGCCAGTCCATCAGTCGGAACAGAAGGAAGTAGCAGACTTTTCAGCCTAAGAGTTAGAGCTACTGGTGTCTGGTGAGATCTCAGCACTGTCGGTCATTGAATAGTGTGAGACAGCATGTGGGCAGAAAGAGGAAACTGGCACAGGAGCAAAATGGAGCCCACTGGACCCCTTGTCCCAAGCCTCAAATGAAAGGCAGTCGAAGTGAGGGGCAAGGACCCAATATTGCAAAAAAATAACTGGAGGGGTAGGAGATACCTGAAGTGGGGTGTAGTCAGGGCCGCTTTAACCAGTGGCCACTGCCTTTTCATGACTCCCTCACACGGAGAGAGTCATGATAAGGCAGCACTGCTACTTCAGTATGACAGTGAGTCATATCCGGTGGCTGTATGTCCCTCCTCCACGCACCATGAGGGAAGACTACGGAGAAGACAGCTGGGGACAGAGGCCGCAGCAGTAAGGTGAGTACTGGGGAATGAGGGTTGGGTTATAGGTTTTATGGTGCAAATTGGCTGCAGCATATTAATGAGCAGACTAATAGTGACATATTAATGAGCAGGCTAATAGTGGCATATTAATGGGCAAATTGGCGGTGGCATATTAATGGAAAAAATAACACTGGCATATTAATGGGCAGGGTAATAGTGGCATACATATTAGTGGTCAAAATAACACTGGCATAATAATAGGCTTACTAACACTGGCATATTAATGGCCAAAATAACACTAGTATATTAATGGGCAGATTGTCTGTGGCATATTAATCGGCTTGCTAACAATGGCATATTAATGGAAAGACTAACAGTCGCATATTAGTAGGCAATTTGACTGTGGCATAATAATGGATAAATTGCCTGTGCATATTAATGGGAAAATTGCCTGTGGCATATTAATGGCCAACCTGGCTGTGGCATATGTTAATGGCAAAGTTACTGTGGCATGTTAATCGGTACCTGACTGTCGATCATTTTAATTGTCAAAGTGATGCTGTGGCATATTCTGTGGGGCAAAATAACATTATGAAAGTGTCTGCTGACATCCGTGGGTTTGGTGGCAAATATATAATTGGAGCAATTAAGCTTAGACATAGAAGCAATAATTTATATACTGTGTAGGATAACCCTACACTGTGCCATCAAGTTCATTAATATCTTCTTAGTCTCCCCATTCTTGCACATATACTCAATCATTTTTGCATGAATAGCTAAACACTAACGTGCCAGTATTAGATACAGAGATTTCGTTAGTTGTAACAGAAAAAGTGTTATGAAAACTGATTAAAAAAATTCTTACTCCAAAAGATGCTGTGTTTAGCCTAAATAGTCGGGTCTAGGACAGTTCAGCGCGGCGACTTCATCGCTGACATTTCAGCGCGGCAGTTAAAACGCTGAACTGTCAGCAATGAAGAATAACGCGTCCGTTTCATCGCGGACACGGCTATGTAAGAGCTGACAGTTCAGCGCTGAACTGTCAGCCCTTACAAACGTACCAGTTAAAATAAAATAACCCCCCCAATAAATGATTCCCCCCCCAAGTGCTGCCCCAAACCCTAATACTAAAATGAACCCCAAAACCCCAATACTAAAATTAACCCCAAAACCCCAATACTAAAATTAACCCTCGAACTCTAATACTAACCCCCAAACCCTAATATTAACGCCCTAAACCCTAATACTAACCCCCGAACCCTAATACTAACCCACTAAACCCTAATACTACCCCCCGAACCCTAATACTAACCCCCTAAACCCTAATACTAACCCCCGAACCCTAATACTAACTCCCTAAACCCTAATACTAACCCCCGAACCCTAATACTAAAATTAACCCCCTAAACCCTAATACTAAAATTAACCCCGCACCGTAAAAACTAATTCTAACCCCCTAAACCCTAATTCTAACCACCCTAAACCCCAATACTAAAATTCTAATTCTAACACTCTATCTTCTAGCTGTAACACATTAAAACTCACCTTTAGTGATGAAATGTCCTGTGATGAAATAAACCGCGACGAGCTCTCGTGTGGTGAAGTGATGGTGGTGAAGCGGCTGCGCAGATGCAGCCGCGATGAAGTGTCCCATCCCCAAATAGTCAGCTTAAATTTTGTTTAAACATTTTAAATATTCACCTATTTTTTATTTTGAAGGGTTTGGGGTACTTTGCAGAAGAATAAACCTTGGATTCTTCTTTTTACACCTAAAGCCTATGAATTCTGCTTGATTCATCATAATTGACTGTAATACCAAGAAGTTTATGAATAAAGTTTCTTTTCCTAGAGTCGGAATGATGCATTTAAATGTACTGGAAGTGCATTATTTTTTCAATGTATGAAGGGTTTGTTTTATAAAAACAAATTCCTATTGCATAATATTAATGTCTTCCCTTATCAGTAGTAGGGTATTTTCCTGTTGACTCTTTCCATTATAACAGAGCTGTAGTTGATTACGGTTGATGTCTAGGTGCTGATACATAGTTTTAGTGCATTAGATCAAGTGTAGTGGAGAATCCAGGCTATGTTTTTTCCAGATGAGTGATTTTGCTAGAAAATTGTATAAAAAAAAAAGTGGAGGAGACATTACAGAATTGGGGAAAGTTGTTAGATACTTTAAATAACTATTTAATACTAAACAGCCACAAGACAAATACCCACATGTAATCTAATATTCTAACCATAAACACAATATGGTATGGTAATATAAATATATAATCTGGGATGTTAAACATGAAATTATTAAGCAAGAACGTTATTAAGGAAGGGGGTGTGTGGTGGACACACCAAAAACACAGATAACAATTCTCCACACAGTCTCCTGTTCATTGGAACATTTATAACCATAACCATAGATGAGTATAAGTGAATCACCATAAATGATGTGATATCTGAAGAAGAAATCAATAACGACATGTAAATAATAGAAAAACGTAGTTTAAGTATTTGTTTTGTAGACTCCCATTTTGTTGCAATGCAGTATCCTTGGTATAACAGGTGACACCCTTTTGATTTAAAGCCACAAGAGATTTGGGGCTTTTTATTGGAACACAATAATCAACTACACCAGTAAACGCAATAAACAATGACAATAATATCTGTTGAAAGGGCTTTTCAAAAACAGGGTGGGCTTTCCCTTTGCAGCACTTCCATCAGCAACTACAAAACACAATTTCAGAAGAAGGATCCAAGCTGCAGAGGTTCAATGTAGGCACATATTGTGGTAGAAAATAATTGCTTTTATCATTCTTTTTTTTTTTTTTAGGCTTTTTCATGGCTGTAGTGGGTGGTCAAGTTTTTTTGTTATTGTTCTTTCTCACCATTACCACTCATAATTGGATGTTTTTACTCTTAGTACTCAAAGACATTACATTTAGTTCTTTAAGTAGACTGGTGTTCGTAATTATACTGCAAAATAATTTGGCAAACAAAATAAATTATGTTTAATGGAAAGATTGCATCAGGTGTAGCCATTTTAAATAGAAATACCTTAATGAAAGAATACAAATAAAGTACCTTGTTGAGCCCTTTGTGTCTGTATAGCTCTGTCAGAGGGCTCACATTTTTTTTTAGAATCTTGACTCCGATGGGTCAGAGGAAGAAAAATCTGAACCACGGTGTCTGCCCCCTGATAGTGCTGTACAAGCAAAGAAGTCTCAGCAATGTGCTCTATTTATATTCTTTAATTAAAGTGTTTATATTTAAAATGCCGACATTTGATGCCATCTTTCAGTTAAACATAACTTATTTTTTGCCAACAGTTGTCCTTTAAGAGTAGGTCTAGTCTTGTGAATTAAAAGGCTCTTGACTCTTGGTAATATGAAAGGTTAAAAAAAATGAAATGAGAAATGATAGATCATACATAAAATAAGCCTTGAATTGTCCCAAGCTTGCATGATGTTTTACAGTAATGATAACAACAGCAGCAATGATAATACTATAGATAGAATTACATTGAGAGAGGGGTGTGCAGAGGAAATTAATTTTCCATAAAGCACTTTTCAGCCTGCTAGCGCATTCCCTCTGGATTCTGAGAAAATTGAGCTGATATTTGCTTACCTTAAATGATTAAAAAAAAAAAAACACTTTAAAGCATAGAACTAAATGATGCCCTGAACATGCAATGGAAGATAGGAGGCATCAGGAATTTCCATTTTTATTGAATTGGCAAATGCACGTACAAGCCTAGCTGTGTTTATTATGGTCTGCGTGCTGCTGTAGAACTGAACACGCTCTACAAATTATATCCGCCTCTGGGCTGTGGGAACACACAGATTGAAAGGGGTTAAAATTATTTATTTATTTATAAAGTATTTTTACCAAGAAGGATGCATTGAGATTTTTCTCACTTTCAAGTATGTCCTGGGTAATATAACAGCATGAGCAAGTATCAAACAGCACAGTGTCAAGTCTTAACCCTTTCATTCTTTAATCTACTTTTCCTGCTGCTTAGAGAACTACATCTAATATTCAACTGGTATTGAATTCCACCCATAATATATGTGTGAATGTTGCAGTAATTTCTGCAGATTATGTAACCTGCCCAAAAATATTCCATGTATCTAGTGGAAGAATATTGTGTCTTGGTGGACAACAGGGTGACCACATCACTGTTTTCTTCAGGGACATTTATGAAAAATGCATGCTTCAGGGATGCTTAGGCTAGCAGGAAGACTGCCGACCAGTATATATTGGACTGATCTATTTTTCCATCCCTAAATAAAACAGCAATGTGGACAAATATTTTGGATTCCCTTCCTACAAATGGAAGAGCAGAAACGTCTATTTTCATCAAACAGACATGTGGGATAACATAAAACACTATCCAGAAAGGCATTGATTTTAGTGCAGATCTTAATCATACATGTTCCTCAGCCAATCTGGTAATCCTAATGTAGACAACCTCCTAAAGTTATAGAACCCACTGCAATATAACCCCACTCGCTTATCGTTATAAAAAAATAAAAGTTTACCCCACCAAGTAGTGTGTGGGGTGAAGTCTCTGTAATCCTCATCCAGCTAGTATTTATATGATAGAGCTGGAATGCCTATCATCCCCAGCTAGCTACTTAGTTTTTATTGTACTTTGACTTAAAGTTCTTCACAGTTATCACCATTTTCTTTGTGTCTCTATGACTGCTCTGTATTTGCACACCACAGCAATCTGAAATTAGGCCAATTAATCCCCTGCAATGGCCTCTAAGCGTCAAATGAAGGTATGTACAGAACATTTTTTTGTACTTAATCATTTTGCTGATGTGACTCGCTTTATTGTTGAATTTGACTTATTGCGATGGTTCAGAACAGAACCCGCAATAATTTTAATGTCAGAGATGGCACTCCTATCAACACCAGCCAGCTGGTACTTACATGAGAAAAAAAGGAAACGCCTCTCATCCTGAGCCAGCTGGTAGTTATATCAGACATAGAGATGGAATGCTTTGATGACATGACTGACATTATGAAGTGGTACACACTGGAATCTCTAATAGTTGAACACATTATCTGATGACATTACTAGGGAAATGGGAAATCCCATTTAAATTCTTGTTGGTTTCTGGAAAAAAAAAAACTGTGGAACTGTGACACATAAATATTGTTTATATGTATGTATTTTAAGGATAAATACCAAACAATGTTTACACTGTGACTGTAGAGGATAAAAAATGATTGAAAATGATCTATACATTGTGCTAGCAAAATTTAAAGAAAATTCCTACTTTTTAATGGCAAATGTGCAATTTGCATATTAAGCCATAGGTGATGTCATAAAGAGACACACTTTATCTCCTAGTTTAGGCGTATGCATGCAATTTTCCTAACACAATGTATAGCTAAATTCCAATCATTTTATATTCTCTACATTCACAGTAAAAACAATGTTTAGGTGATAAAGTCCCTTTAACAAGACAATTGCCTGCTAAAAAATGGTTATGTACAATTGAAAGACTGCAGCAAGTGTAGGCATGTTAAGTAGAAATGGTGTAATAAAGATTATAAATAAAGTACCATATTGAGCCTGCTCTGCTTGTATAGCTCTATCAGGGAGCAGAAATCTTGGGTCAGCTATTCCATCATTTTAGCCATCTAACCCTAAACAAGATGTCTGCCCCCTGATTGGGCTAAATAAACCGAGAGAGTTCAACCAGGTATTTTTGTATTCTTTTATTGAAACATTCCTATTTAAAATGCTTACACTTGATCCAATATTTCAATTAAACATAACTTACTTTCAGTCCAGTGACCGTCTGGGCTTTAGTGTGTGCAAGTGTCAAGCATTCAATAATGGGAGAGGAGATGGGCAAACACAATTACCTCCCCTGCTGAAGCTGTGTTTGGCACCACAGATGCTGCATAATAATCAGTGATGCCTGTCACTGCACTTACATAGCAGTCTGGAAGACTCTGTGAGACATCCAGAAGAAATGGTAATCACTTCTGAACGGTGCTCAAAGGAAGTGGTCTTCTGTGTGATTAAAAGTGTCTCTGGAGGGTTTAGTCTCTTGTTAAAATGTCATATGTTATATTTAGTCAAAAGCAGCAATGAGTAACTGGGATTTTAGTAATGCTAAAATGACACCCACTCTTTCTCCAGATTTCTGAAATAAACAGGTTTTCTACTAAATTTCCATGGCACAGAGAATTGTGAAAATATATACAAAATCTATACTGCATGTTTACACTTGCATGTATTTTTAATTCATTATTATTATTTTTATTATTATTATTTTTCATTATTATCCCATTTAACTCTGATGAGTAGTGCGACGAGATTTCCTTGATTTCAAATGACAAACCCAAGATTGAGACCACTGTCTCCAGACAGATGTGTCCCAGCAAATGTGCCCGGATCAGTGATCATGCCATTTGTCCTAACAGGTCCAGCCAAAACCCAATGCCAGATCACCACTGTGTATTCAGATGGGGATGTGAGAAGTAATGTAATTAATACATGTACATAAATGCAAAACACATAAAATGCATTAAAATAAAATCTGTGAAAAAAAGCTTGTAAAAAGGATTTTTACTGCCTGAATTAAAAATCTGGTCACCTCTTACCCATGAATTCTTTGCAATGCACGGCTCCCCCTTCTGGCGTCTAAAGGATTAAAATCTCTGCTTACTGTAGCCTATGCAGGGGTGGTAGCTGATATTTTCTCATCTGTATCAAATATATGAATGCAACACAGCCACACACTGTACTGACAACTACTTTAGAAAATCTTGCAGCTGCCGATTAGTTATTCAAGAAATGATCTTAAACAAATTAACAATTCTTTTTAGAGCGAGCAGGAAATGAATATAAAGTACTGCAAATAACAAAGCGGGGCAGCTGTATTATGATCCATGTGTTTTGTTCCTGGCTGCATAAATTAGACATCTTTTTGTCTAACCTCTGCTTCAGTACAAAACACCATGTGGTTGCTTACCCGTTAAGTGCTTCTGGGGCCTAGATCTTACAGAATAGCACACGCAAACTAATAGCTGATATTTTGTACAAGTTATCAAAAATGCAAGATGCAGAATGAGCATAGGACTGAAGCAGAAAAGGAACTGTACGAGATTAAAATGCTAAATGAAAGGCAGCTTGTATAGTTCCTGGGTGACCCTAAGGCAAGTCTATGGCAGGATTGAGCAATATCTTGCCCATCTGCTGGTGTCAAACTACAATTCCCATGATTCCAAGTCATTCTTTTGTCTCCCATTGGGCCATTTTGACTATCATGGTTTTATGGAAGTTGTAACAGATGGAGGTCTGCATGTTTCACAGCCAGTAGTGTGTACCCCCAGTACTCAATGTAACGGCCCAGCTAACATGGGTACCTGTAACTGCAGCTACCATTGCTGTAGTGTCTGGACCCATATTTGTGCATATGTATGTAAGAATATATTATATAAAAATACATATAAAAAATTATGGTTATAAAATTGATAAGAATTTGATTTTAAAGGGACACTTTTTTATTTTGCATTGTTTTTGTTAAGCGAATTTAGTTTTATGATATATTTTATCTAAACAAGTGTGACTTCATTTTGTGAAATATAGTGTTTTTGGGTGCCACCATCCAGAGAACTAGTATCTCACTTTGGGGCTGAGGACACAGGATGCAGTCTATAAGTCAGAATTCTGAAATCATAGACTAGCATTGAATGGGAGGGTAATGTAACATAACATCACAAGGGGTGGAGTTATGGTCCTGTTTGATCAGGTCAGTCTCCTCTCTTTGTGTTGGAAGGCAGGTAAAAAAAAGGTTGTACACAGCCACCTAGTGCTGCCCACTATGATAGACAGGGGCCAGTAAGGGGTGTATCTTATGACAGTATCATGCAGGCTTTGGCCACAGTTGAGATAGATTTTGCTGGAAGATTTTGGAGAATGTTGCATCATGGGTAACATTCTCAAAATGAATGCTGGAGATAAACACATAATTTTATTTTTACTTCTATATGCAATTAATTCAAACATAGAAGAAAAAAACAGTGGCATATGTCTTATATATGCACATGTAATATAGTTACATCTTATGTAAGTGGTAGTGCCCCTTTAATTTGTCTTCCATTATTCACACACTACCACAGGTCTTATTTTAAGGAAAAATTCTCACTGCAGGTTAGATGTCCCGGAATGCAATGAGGTGGATCCCAAAATGTCCCTTTTCCCTTTTGGCTTTGCCCCAGAGCCTATTTTAACGGAAAATTCTCACTGCATGTTTAAGTACAACTGTAGCAAAACATTTACTTTTGTTTCATTGCAAGATCAGTGAGGATTGTTTATACAGAAGTGTTTGAATTAAAGAATACAAATAAAATACCTTATTGCGCCCCCTTTGCTCCAAGCAGCTCTAACAGGGAGCAGACATGTTGCCTTCAATCTTGGGACAGATCACCCTGAATGGAGATCTGATCCAAGATTCTAAACAAAAAGTCCACCCCAATTGGACTGTAGCATTCAATACATTATTTTATTTGTATTGTATCATTAAACTATTTATATTTCAAACATCTATACTTGATGCAATCATTCAATTACATAAACTGTTCAGTGGCATGCGACTGGGCGAGCTCCTCCTTCTGCTACCTCATGTCCGCTTTGCTGCTGCTTCACATCCGTCCCAGTTCTCAGACATCATCTGCCAGGGGCATGGGGGACAAGAGTACAAACAGACCACTTGTCCAACACCTAATCTCGTCCTCCTGCATTCAACTTCTAACATTCCGCCCTGCTCACTGCTGTTTATGGCCCTTGAGGGAGCAAGCGATCTCCAATAACGTCACCTGGAACATAGCATCAACATTACTTTATAGTCACTGCCCTCTTAGTACACAGAAGATACACACACTCAAGCCTGACATGCTTCACAGCCTGAAGTACCCATTTAAGGGCCAGCTCTGCTTCAACAAGTATGATCAGTTTTGCAAGGTGCGCTGATGGAGGGAGGTGGACTGCACTGGTGATGAGGTGAAAATCTGCCCCCTCCTTCTACCCTGCGAAATACATGATGCTCTGAATGATCAGTGTGCGTGAGGACCGTGAGTAGCACTGCCTGAGCTCTGTGTGTGTTTAGCACACAAAGCTAGTACTGCCTGTGCTCCCTGGTGAAGCTTCCAGGTGAAAAAAATGAAAAGGAGGTGGGGAACAAACCACAGACTTTTGGGGGAGTTCAGGGGGGAAGGGACAGACTACAGACATACAGTGGAGGGAGTGGAATGACCACAGACATACAAGGTAGCGAGGAAGACCAAAGACATAAAAGGGAGGGGGAGAAAGACCAAGGGGGGGGGGGGTGTAAGACCACAGACATGGGACGGGAGGACAGATATGGGCGCAGGCAGGAGAGACATATAATGGGGAGATAGGAGAAAAAGACAGGCATGGGGAGGGAGCGGAGAGGGACAGACATGAGGAGGGAGAGGAGACAGACAGGGGGACACATTAAGTAATGTACTTTTTTTTTTATGAGAAAAAAAACTGCTCGCTTGTGTATATGTGACTTTCTATGTGTATGTGTGACTGTTTCTGTGTGTATGTGTGATATTCTCTGCATGTGACTGTCTATCTGTATGTGTGTGTGACTGTCTCTCTCTCTGTGTGTGTGCACACGACTATGTGATTGTGTTTAAGATTGCGTGATTGATGTGCTGTTGTCTGGCTGTTATAAGTAGGCAGGGTAAGGGGAGGGGCAATGGGGCGGAGCCAAGGGTGGCACAATGAGGGTTCGTCTAGGGCAAAAATCCTTGCACTGGCCCTGCTCAGACAGGTCAGCAAATTTGCTTTTCCCACAGTTATTTCCAGAGCACAGTGTCACCACTGCAAGGGATTATGGATAAAAATATGCAAATACTTTTAAAAGACATAGAGCAAACCCCCAGCTTTTGCATCATACACTGGTGCAAATAGTGATAGCACTAGTATTTGGCATG
Source organism: Pelodytes ibericus (assembly GCA_036172795.1). Taxonomy (NCBI): domain Eukaryota; kingdom Metazoa; phylum Chordata; class Amphibia; order Anura; family Pelodytidae; genus Pelodytes; species Pelodytes ibericus. The sequence continues at coordinate 128,842,734 of CM069860.1, read as the reverse complement.
ATTTCTGCATGTGCATCTTGTATACAGAAATGGCTGTGAGGCAACTGACCAAAGGAATCTGTGGAGAAATGTGAGCCACTCTTAAAGTAAAGGTGCACTAGAGTGAGCTGAGTTTGGAGTTACTTTATTGTAGTTTTATTGAAAGTCACACATAAATAAAATTCATACTATAATGCTACATCATGTATAATGGATGATTAAAAAAAATATATATACTTCATGGCCACATGGCAAATGTTTTTGTTCTTATTCATTTTCTTATTCATTTATATGTGAGTCTGTACAGATCAATCAGAAACTTTAAAAATGCTTGTTGATGTAGAACTTACTGATGCAATAAAAGAGACGAGAGATGTCAGGTGCCTACTGATAAAGTGATAGTGTCACAGCACACTCATTGAGATATATTTAGTCAGCTTGCTTTTATTTATATCTCTTTCCTAGGGAATGAGCTACAGACTAATTAACACCCTTAGGTTCCTGGAAAATCAGGTTATTTGTTAGGAAGAGGGCAGTTAACTTGGTTATATGTGGCATGTAATAAAAGGACTGTATAACTGAATGACACCACCATCTGAAGTGACTATTACATGGACATTGCTACACAATTATAAAAAAGCAAAAAATGGGGTATAGGACATCAACCAGATAATCAAAAAATGCCTGAAAGTTTATTAAAATGAATGCGATGACTAGAAGTTTACAAAGTTATAATACCTCCTGAAAACGTTTGCAACTGGTGAACCTTAGCTTTAGATGTTATAATAATAGGTTGACTGTGAACTGTTGAAGTATACAAGCACTTTATTAACTAAATTGGTAGATGTAACAGCAATGCCTCTATATTATATAATATATATTCCTATTTTGTGTTATTTTCGATCCTTTTAATCTGATATAAAAGATAAGAACCTAGTATATGTTCACATATTAAGCCTGAGCCATCTTTTAGCTGTACAAATACAATATTAAATTGTAACTATTGCTACAGTCTTTTCTTCAAAAAAATATTGGCCATGCTACTCACTCTATAGACTTAATGTTGGCATCAAGCCAATTGTTTAATGGCCTGCCGGTAAAATACCGGCTGGGTGTCAAGCCCAAATGTAACATGCTTCTGGTTGGACAGTTTCTATTAGATATCACTGAAAAAAAAAAAAAATATATATATACACATATAAATCTTCAGATAATGTATCAGTAAAACATAAAACAAATAACTGTTCCAGTGAATATAAATTGCATTATGCAGTAACATCATATTCCTCATTTAAACCCCCTGGAGTAATGGAGTCTAAATGGAAAATCCAATATGATTCTTGCAGACATAATTGAGTAAACCTTCCCCTTTGGGAAAACTGAAAGGAATATGTTGTAAAACCACAACTTTGAGCCTAGAACAATATATATATATATTGTACTTGTTAGAAAATAAATGTTGGGAAACTATCAGTTTAAGTTTAGTATTTATAATATTACCTATATGTTTAAAGAACCGGCTTCTCAGCTCATGTTCTATATGCATAACGTGTTCTAAAGTTCACTTTACAGTTACTGAATCAAAAACAAATTTAACTAATTGTGGTAGGTTCAGTGCTGGAAAAAGATAAAGTTTAAATAACTTTCCTTCAGATAAAATATTTTTTGTTAATACGTCAACTAAGAAGGAGCAGATTTTTGTTTGATTTCTTGGTTTATGTTCAAAGGCAAAACAAAACTGTTGGTTTATGAATAAACACCTTAAAAAGCACTGAGGAGCCTGTGTCTCTAGTAAACCTATCACAGACATATATTTGTAATCCATACCCAAGATGAGGAGTCAGACCTTTCAGATGCTTCTAGAAACCTGCAGAAAATGTTTGGAGTAAAACAGTGTAAATTACAAACAATACTCCTAAAAACATGGATGTTTCTCAAGGCCCATGACTACAAGTAGCTATTGAAATCATCACATATCCAAAAACCTTCAGCAGATTTTCCAAACATGTCAAGAATATGAAAAAGCAATTGTAAAAATCATACACATGCACAAAAAGATCATCTTGTAGTGGCATGATTTATAAATGTGTAAACTGATATCCCTTCACTGCACAGAAACTGGAAAGTGGGGGGAAAACATGTAGTATTCATTCCAAAGGATGGTATGCATACAAATCACATTGGAGAAGGATGATATTGGTAGCTGAATATAGAAACAACTAGTAACTGCCTTGTTTTAACAGCAGTAACTGGGAGGCACAAACGAATGTATGATGTCACTACCCATGTGCAATAAGCATCACCAAGGAAGACCACTAATGGGCTTTAACGAATGGCTGTGGGATATAATTTTTTTGCTTGAGCTACTGTTGTCATGATGGTCTGAACCACTTCCCAAGGGAAAGCTTGCATCATGGGATTTCAAGTTAGATATTGCAAAAACTGGAACAAATAAATGTATACATATTTTTATAGTGGAAACTTTAGTATTTAATTAATAGGTTTTTTTTCTCAGATTGGAGTGATCCTTTTGAAGTGTTTTTTGGTTGATCAAAGTGTATGGGTGTAGTTTGTTCAAAAACTGAATAAGCAATACTATTAAGTAGTAATTGGCTTCTAGGTTTGGATGTGATGTATGTTCATGTCTATGGAGAATTAGTCAAATACAACCTTGAAAACCGGATCCTTACTGCAGGGAACCTTATGCCAGATTGCTAAAGAAAATATTATTGATAAAAATCATCAAACAGTGTTAGCACTATAACTATGTACTACAGGTTCATGGCACATAAATCTGCCGTTTTACAACTTGTCTGTATAAAAAAACACTGTTTTTTGGGCTGGTGGACCATGTCTTGGAACATAACTACATCAACAAAATAAAAAAACACAATGAATAAAAGTGTTATCTTCTCAATTATTCTACTGAGCATTAAATGAGCATTAAAGTGTAAATGTTATGATGTGCTGGGGTCAAACAATGCAATAGAGGAAGAAAATTAAATTTTCGCTGTCATGTAAATAAAAGGTATGTTAACAAATTGCTTTAGGGGAATTAAACTGTCAGTTATTCTAATCTGGATGATGTAGTATTTATTTTAAATGCCATTATCTCTGAAATAGAAAAAAATATATTTAACATGAGCTGAACTTGGTCTGTTTGCATTGCTAATTAATTTACAATATAAATATACTTCATACATAGTTGACAGTTTCATTGTTATATGAAATTAAATTATATAATTTTAAGACAAAATGTGCTGGATTTACATTTCTGCACACCTGAAGCACTATGGAAACACAACTGTCCACATTGCATATATCTCTTCTAAGATCTGCATACACTTTTGCATAGCTAGTACATGTCAAATGAACTTTGGTGGATCCAAAAATGATGTGATACATAATGAAAATCTTAATGGCGCAAAAATTAAATACCTCAGTTTTGAGGTAATACCACTGAAATGTTGACTTATGTATCAAACCTAACTTTCTAAATACACTAATAGTTTTCTTTCTAACTTCTTTTGTTTAGATAATCATCCTATTGTTGCAGCTTTGTTCAGATATCATAGTAACATAGGGGTAACCTAATACTTTAGGTTTAAAGAAGACCTAAGTTCATTAAGTTCAACCCTTCTACATATTAAGAGAAAGCAAAAAAAAATCAATTTGAGCTATTTCGCAATATGCTGCTTGGGGTTCTAAATTCCTTCTTAACTCCAAAAGGCAATCCGATTTCTCCTTGGATCAAGAAACTGTAAAATATTAATGTTTATACCATTATTGAAAGCCCTGTATGTTCTGCTTTAAAAAAAAAATCATGTTTTTAATGCATTTGTTGTATTTGATTGTACCACCTCTCTTGGCAGTGAGTACCATCTCTTTATCTGTCTAGCCAGCCAAGGGGTTAACTCCTCTGACACTGCCTCTACCTGTCTAACCATCCAAGGGGTTGACTCCTCTGACACTGCCTATATCTGTCTAGACACCCAAGGGGTTAACTCCTCTGACACTGCCTCTATCTGTCTAGCCACCCAAGGGGTTGACTCCTCTGACACTGCCTATATCTGTCTAGACACCCAAGGGGTTAACTCCTCTGACACTGCCTAGATCTGTCTAAACACTCAAGGGGGTTAACTCCTATGACGCTGCCTAGATCTGTCTATCCACCCAAGGGGTTAACTCCTCTGACACTGCCTAGATCTGTCTAGCCACCAGCCTGGAGCACTCCTGTCACTCAGAGGCACGATGTCTCTCAGGTATTTCCGGGGGTTCGTGTGCTGAGAACAGCCAGTTCTCCCAGCCACAATACCCGAGAGACGTTGTTACATCCAAAAGACGATGCTGCGTTGAATTTGACAACAGAGTTACTCACTCTGTTGCCAATTCAATTAGCACGAAAAGTATAAGAAAATCTGTATACCGTATGACTCTGTTGCCGAATTCAATGCAGCGTTGTCTTTCAAATGTATTTCTGGGGTTTGTGTGCGCTCTGTTCGAAGCACACAGACCCCCAAAAATACACAGCGCGGGTGCTCCGTGTTAGGTGTGCTGCGTGCACCTAGCACATATGGAGCATCCACCACTGACCAAGGGGTTAACTCATCTGACACTGCCTATATATGTATAGCAATCCAGGGATTAACTCCTCTGACACTGTCTATATCTATCTGGATTTTGTTAAAGGTCACTGGTCACATTATGTTTTAGGAAATTGTACAGCCTATTATCATAATAATGATAACTCTCCTTTCACCTTATGGGTGAGCTCTTTGAAAAAAAATGATTTTATTATGTATATAAGAAGTGATTTAGTGGGCATATAAAAATAAAATGTTTTTTTTTCTAAGAGCTCATCCACAAGGGGAAAAGAAAGAAATGGTAAAACAAACATTACCGTATTTGCTCGATTATAAGACGACACTGATTATAAGACGACCCCCCAAACTTTGGATATTCCTTTAGGAAAAAAACTAAAAGCCTGAATATAAGACTACCCTATAGGAAAAAAGTTAAACTTGTATATATTCAAATGTAAATTGCTTTTTTAATAAAAAAATTATATCAAAAAATGCACTTCTTGTTTTTATTTCCTTTTATGTGCCAATGCTGCCTCTCTCTTTCCTTTGCCCCCAGATTTGTCTCTCTCCCCCTCCCTTTGACTCCCCCCTCACCTCTGTCCCATGCCCCCCTTATTTCTCTCTGCACCCCTACCCCCCATTGTTGCTCTGTCCCCCCCTCCCTCTGTCTCTTCCCCCCTTGTTGCTCTGTCTCTTCCCCCCTCCCTCCCCTTGTTGCTCTGTCTCTTCCCCCCTCCCTCCCCTTGTTGCTCTTCCCCCCTCCCTCCCTTTGTTGCTCTGCCACCCTCCCTTCCCCTGTCTCTCTGCCCCCCTCCCTCCCCCTGTCTCCCTGCCCCCTCCCTCCCTCTTAACTGTAACTAGATACCTGGTGGCTAGTGGGGGCAGCCAGGGGATGTCTGCACGATACGTGCAGACATCCTCTATGCTGCCCGACACGGCAGTCTATTATGACGGACAGCTGGTCCGTCATAATAGACTGCCGTGTCGGGCAGCATGGAGGATGTCTGCACGTATCGTGCAGACATCCCCCGGCTGCCCGATTCTCCCTGGTGGCTAGCGGGGCAGCATAGGATGTCTGCGCGATGAGCGCAGACCTCCCCTGCTGCCGCCCGGCACGACCGCCGGGACTTCTGTGACAAAGCCGGAAGTACCCGGGCTTCATCACAGAAGTCCCGGCGATCGTGCCGGGCGGCAGCAGGGGAGTCTGCGCTCGTCGCGCAGACATCCCCTGCTGTTAGAGAGGGGGATCCAGGTCCCCTGCAGCTCTGCTGGGGACCTGGATCGCTGTTTTATAATCTGACCTCAATTTGAGGTCAGATTATAAGAAGACCTCGATTATAAGACTACCCTTATAAAAAAAATTCTGAAAAAGACCTCGTCTTATAATCGAGCAAATATGGTATTATGGAAATAGGCTGTGCAATTCCCCAAAACATTATATGTGGCCACTGACCTATAACATGATTCAAATATTGTACATTAAGTTTAAATGCTCAAACAGCTAGGGTACACATTTTAACTATGGTCAGCCAATAATCGCGCCATATAATTATCATATAGAAAGGTGTTCTTGCATTACATTAGTTTGAATTATCATGATTTTTTTTGGGGGGGGGTCTTGGTCTAAATTTAAACTCATTTTCTACTTTGCTTTGCCCAGTACCCCCACTAAATCTTCCTGCTAAGAAGAAACATCTAGGTTACCATGTGTAATGTTATGTCATTAGCAAACACTGATTCTTTTCAAAAGAAAATGTCTGACTTTCAGATCCAAGCTCCCTGCAGTCCTGCCTCTCAACTGTGTGTGGCCCCGCCTCATCTCTCATGAAGCCCGCACACTCTTACAATACCACTGGAAATACAAGCGCGCACATTACGCAGCTTGTATAGTGGTAATAAGGCTGTGTTGAGAGATCTGGTAACAGAAGCAACTGGGTTATATTGAATACACATGCAGTAAAGGTCACCCTAGATGTATTGCTCAGAAGGTATTTTACATATCTGACAATCACTCTTGAACAGCACCTTCACGAATGTCACTAAACCTTGATAGTGTTACTGCGCCTAGCGCAATAAGAGTAGATTTTTAGAATAGAACTCCCAGTCATAACACATATGATAACAACATATATAGTTAGATAACTAAGTGTTCAATGTTACACAATACTGTTACTGTGTTACTAATTTTACTTTTCCCGTGCCTCACTTAACTTTATTAAAAACCAATTCAATTTAAAGTATTTTTTTTGTTTCTCAATAAACATGATCTGAGTGTAAATACACCCCGCTTCACTCACACTGAACCGCTTGATGCATAGACTGTGGGAGGTTAAAAAGGGGATAGGAAGTAAATGCCAATGCAATTTACAGCAAGTAATCTACTAAATAGAAGATGAGACTGATTCAAAAGGTGGAGTGTTGCAACCTTGGAATATACCTGTGGGTGTCATAGATGAGCTAATTCTGTGGGAGGGAAGTAAAAAATGCAGCTTCCTTTTTCATTTACCATTGGATTGGACTTAAGGACCACCAAGCCCTTTAGCTGCCTTTTAATCTAGGTGAAGATGGGGTTAATGTATCCAGGTCACCCCACTACAGCTTTATACCATAAAGAAAAGCTTTATGAACTGAAACATTTCAGCTTTTTTACATCCATTGTAGGATGTTTGCTTTCACAGAGAAATAACACTTACATAGTGTGTGGTATTTAGGGCAGGATGTCCCTCTAGACATGCACAGTAGGATTGTGCCTGGGGCATCTCATGGTTTGGGCTGACATGTTAAACTAAAATTTCTGAATCCCTACAACACTTTGGACTTGTACTGAAATGTGCTGCTTTACTTTATTACAAACTGGAAGTAGGGTCATCCTGTGATTCCGTCAATTCATATAAACTTTTTAAAATCATTTTTTAAATAAAGTGTATTGAAAGCTCATTACACATCTTTATCTACTTTCTGAAGCCTTCCTATGATCAGCACCTTCACACTCCCTCTATAATATATATAATAAATACTTGTTATTAGGGAAAATTAACTGATGCCCATATTTAGATTTTATATAAGTGTAGGCTTCTGATATACAAGTTTTATCATGTGGATGTACTTTCATTATGTATATTCATAATCCGCATGAAGTAGTTACAGGTTGTACTCCAGGAAGTTGCCCAAGTGCCAAAAGAGCCCAGTAACCTCACTTCTTACTGCTCTTTGCAGCCAGGGAGGATGAGTAGGAGATTTCAAAGCCTTTTATGTTGTGAATTACAAAGGCCGATTAATTTTTCTCTCACGCACGTTCCTGTAATCAATAAGTGTGCAAGACTGCTACAGTGTAACAATGTAGTATTCATATTGATGAAATAGTTTGGCTACAGTGTGACATTTCCTTTACAACCTTGGGCTTGGTGACTCTGAAACATGTGCCCTTCCCAGGACATCCAGGTCATTCTGGCAGAGTGCTCTGAAAAAGCCCTGATAGGGCGAAACGCGTCGCGAGCTTGGTGACGTCCCACGTGAGCTGTCTATCCCGGAAGTCTTTTTGTTGTTCCACTACACGAGATTACTGCTTACCGATTCGTGGAACACTGACTTTTGGATCATCTTGCCGCTGCAAGTAACTCTGCTGAAATGGACCAGCTTGGTGAAACTGCTTCCGATTTCGTCTTTTATTATTTTTATATCTGATGCTGTTTTCTGCTGTTTTTTATGTAAGATTTTAAATCGGGGGGAGATTAAAATGTATTTGTATTTTTATACTACAACTGGATCCCTCTACTTGTACTTCCATATATATCACTGCGACTCCCCTGATGAACGAGCACTTTACCCTTGGGGATCATAGGACTTAGAGTCCATCGTCTTATACACCTAGAGCCGTTTTTTTAGGCTCTAGACATTGTGAGTATATCTCTAAAGGGGGAAATATTCACTGGTACCACTTATTGATAATACTGCACATTATTTTTTCTATATTTTTCTTTTACATATATGGATCATTACATCAATCGTTGATAAGTATCTTTTATATATTCCACTCTTGCGCAACACTTTATCACTTTTTCACTTTGTCTACCTGTGCCCTCTGGAGGGAAAGCACTAGTGTTTTGCTGCACTTTATATATTCTTTAGCGCTTGTCACTTTATTGTCACGTTTACACTATTCATTGTGTCAACCAGTAAACAATATCCAGTGAGCAAGTATCTTAGCAATAAAACTAAATAATTTAGGGGATAGAGTCTCACTCAGCAAAGAGTCAGCACAGGAATATCCATAGATAGGGCCTACAGAATTGTATATCTGTCAGTCTGGTGTATCTACATTATCATGATACTTGATACATTATCAGAAAACATGATATTGGCCTGTTGACCCATCCATCGGACTTGCATAGGTGCCCAGATACCCCCTTTATGGAAGGGATGTAAATAATCTATACCTCAAATCAGCATTATACATGAAATATGGCCTATTTAACATATTATCATTTTCTATGAAAATGCTAAAACTTTCTTTTTGCAGCTCCTGTGGTTGTACTCATTCAGCACCATTCATTAAAAGAGTTGTAGATGAGTTGAGATAAGATGAACATTTCATCTCACTAACTTAAATATGCGGATAAAGCTTGTGAGTTTCTTCAGCCAGAGGAACTGAGTTAGCCAGTGTAATCCTTTGTTCACTCCATATTTACACTCTGCAAATGCTAGAACGTGTTCAAACATTCAAAGTGGAAAGAGGTACATGAGACAAAAGGGAGTTACGTATAAAAAGTCGTGCACATGAAAGTGTTTGGAAGGTAGAAAAAAGGCTCAATCGCCATCTCTTATGTATAATGGTGATTGTGACTTACATACTATCCCGGTCATGTGTGGGAAAATAGTGCCTCCACCAAAATAGATTTGGCAGAGGTAGTCCACCTCTTTTCAGGTACTTTTGACATCTGTTTTTTTTTTTTTATACATGGGTTGTGCTATAGCTAAAAAAACCAGCGCACCCATGAAGTACAAGACCAGCACACGCCAATAGAACCACTTTTTGGTGCTATTTCCGTGTGCGCTGGTTGTATACGTAAACCCCCGAAGTCTTACATTCTCTACTAGATATCTCCACTCACACAGCATTAATCCTGCCTTTTGAGTACTTGTAAAAATTGCCCCCAGAGCACATGAAAGTGAAAATCAAACCTGCATTGTCTCTTTAAATATTTTAGTAATATTTTTAGTGGATAGTGTACAATAGGAAAGTAAAACTTAGGAAATGTTATCCTGCCAAAGTTCAAGGATTCTCTAAATAACATGTTATCAAAGGATTAACAGTATGTATCACTTTGAAATATTCTACATATTATTCTTAAAACCTAAAATTTCTAGTTTTGCAAAATACTAAATTAGGACCACTATGTTCTAACTGGCTATAAATAAAAATATGACTTAAGAAGTATAATTATGTATAGGTTCAATAAAGGTTGCAGGCTTTTAATTTTTTTTTATTTTTTTTATCACTGCAGTATTCTTTTCCTCAAATATTACTAATGTAAGCTTTAAATGACAACTTTAGTCAAAAAATTATTTAGGTTTTTTGATTCAAGTTAAAGATCATTCAGATTTATGATTTTTACATTTTTAGAATTTATTAATTGATTGAATATAAATAATTTACCTTTTTGAGGGCTCTTAGAAGGGATTAAAAATCTTTAGTTGAATGATGGCAGACCCGAATCTAAAGAGCAATGTTTCATCTACAAACCCAAAAAGTCCTCAAAATGTGTGTTATTTATGTTCAATTGTGTGTGAGTGAGCATGTCATCCACAATAGCTGTGGATGACAAGACCAGATTTAGTTATGCATATACCTAGTAACTGCCAGCAAACATGTAGATCAAGAGATATCCAGATACCTGAATGAAACTCCAAGATGTCTGCTTCTTTTGTCACAATGGGGACGCGCATGGAGTCACAAGCATCTGCTCATTCCCAAGCAGACATCACCATCAATAATTGTCACGCAAGCTTGCAAGTAGAATGCACGCGCATCTATACCTGCAGCCATCTTTGTCATTTTTACCTGCTACACCATAGCGGAAAGGCATAAAAGCATATGCCTTAATAAAAAGATTCCTATATCTGAAAGAAATGTTAACCAAGTTGTTCCATTTAGGAGGGACAATCGCTATTTTGTATCCAAACCCCCTGTCCCTGTTCACTCTAGAATGCTTAGTTTGTATAAATGTATCATATTCATTTGTGTAACTCAAAACTATTATTCCTATTCTAAATGATTTATCACATTACATAAATAGTTACCATTTGGCCATACAGTCGCTGAAAATGTTCTGGTATTCATTACCCATTCATTACCACCCCTTCAGCCACTACCACAAAAATTGAGTGCCCCTCTTTGGACATTTAAAATGTTTGGAGGCATGGGATAGTCCAGATCATGCAGAACAATAGACAGTAAGATGGAGCAGTTCATTAAACAGCATAGCATTTTGATGCATGGGAGAAAAAGCTTAATGAAATTCACAAATTATTATTATTATTAGTTTTTTAAAAGGGTTACTGAAAATATACATGTAAGGGAGGTGCTATCCTTTATTTATTGATATTTCATATTATGCCAGGGTTCAACACTGACCTTCTGACTCATGCATTTAAAAGTCATTATTTATGTGCTTATGTTCCTCCTGCCTCCTCTAAAGGTCTCCCTACCTTACTTTGCTTGTATTCCTTCCCCTCTGTTTGGTGTCAGGTGGGCTCGTTACCTTCTGCTCACACCCAGGTTAAATAGCTGCAGTTTCTGGCAAACAGTGCTTTTGCATTGAAGTTGGTGCCTGATTTCTGAGAGCTGCTGCTTCTGTTCCTGATACTCTCCTTAAAGCCCATTTGTATTGTGACCTTGTCCAGGAACTTGGAATCTGACCCTGAGTGGCTCAACCATCTCAGTATATGATTTTCAGCATCTCCTGAGACCCTCTGAGTACATCAAGATCTCTTCAGCTAAGTTATTCCCTTTAAGCTACCCTTCTCATTTCTCACCCTCTCTAGGGTGTTCCTGCTTAGTCACCCTCACTAGGGTGTTCCTGCTTAGTCACCCTCACTAGGGTGTTCCTGCTTAGTCACCCACTCCAGGGTGTTCCTGCTTAGTCACCCACTCCAGGGTGTTCCTGCTTAGTCACCCACTCCAGGGTGTTCCTGCTTAGTCACCCACTCCAGGGTGTTCCTGCTTAGTCACCCTCTCCAGGGTGTTCCTGCTTAGTCCCCCTTCTAAGGCCTCACCCCTACCTTTGCTTTGTCTACAGTCCCTACTATAGCTCTTTGTTCTTTCTGCAGTTCCTACTCATACCCTTTTCCTATTCTGCAGTTCTTTGCTAAATTCCCTCTTGTCTCTCCTTCAGTCTTTATTCCAATACCTAGCTCTGTTTCTTTATCTGTTCTCCCTTTGCACTATATTTAACATGCAACCAGACACCTCCACTATCCCTGCACTTTACCAGGTCAGGTAGGAGTTTAAGACCCTGACAGATTATGACGTCTACAGGTCCCATGATGCTCACACAGTCAAAATGGGAACTGTAGACCACATAATTCATAGTAGCAAAATACTACTAGACCAACCTTTTTTTCATTAAGAAAGTGATAACTGACATGTGGCACCCCAGGTATTGTGCACTGCAGTTCTCAGGGATATCATGGATCATAGGGACTTTAGCTTATAACAGCTGGGGTACCATATTAGCAGCCTGATACATAACTTAAATGACTGCTGAGAGCAAGATGTTGAGAAGTTCTTAAAAAAACATAATCATTTGGTTAACTTAAGACTAACTTCTCTTAAGACCCAAAACTATTCACATGGTAAGCTAATTCTTGCATCCTCGTCTGTGGAAGAATAGAAGCAGTCTTTAATATTTACTTATTGTTCAGTGTTTTTTTTTTTTTTTTTTAAGTTATCGTTTCAGGTGACTGGACTAGAAATGGGAAAATTGTTGGCAGTTTTTTATTCCTAAAAAGTACAAGATTATTGTTCAGTTATCTTTTGGACCCTTGACTAGTGGTTGTTAAAGTCCACCTCATCTAAAAGTCATCTGACCTTGGTACAAACGGTTAAGAACTGTACTGCACACATGGAATAGGATGACCTGATCCTGACAGTCAAGCCTGACCTTTAGTATCTAGAGATGGTTAGTTATCTTATAGAGTTTGGATTTGTGAAGTGTAACCTTCCAGTGTCCAGTATCAATCACATTGTGTCTATTCTATGCTTAGATTCCTGCAGACATGTTTGATTAGGTTATGACCTAGTATTTGAACAATGATAGGGAAGTGGTGGCTGTTGATTAAGTTGACTCAGTTGGTCCCTTTCTCCCAGGAAGCTGCAGTGATTTTTATGTTGTTGCTATGTGTAGATCAGGAGTGTTAATACACAGAAGCACTTAGCAACCACAAAACCAAAATGAATAAATAACTGATACTGAGCACAGAGCATCACACACTGTGTATTTTCTAACAGATCCTTTAAATAGATTATACCCTCAAACAATATTGAACAGCTTTATTAAAGCAGCCCTTTGAAATATTAAAACACATTTTACTAAAATTGAATTATGTAGACTGAACAATTAATTGCATAATAAATTTGTTCACATTGCTTAAAATGCTGTGACCATGCTAACTGATCTGATCAAACATGCATAAACATGCCTTGCATTCACGGACCAAGTTTTTTCAGGTTATCCTGTTCCAGGGCAGCTTACGCTCCCAGACAAATGTTCCAGGGTTAAAGTTACACTTACAGCCTATTAAAATGTATCAGTCAATATTAAATATTTTGTATTCCAGTCCAACATCTTTATCACGATATGATATAAAGATTAACAATGAAAAAAAAACAGCACAATACCCCTTCTCAGGGCATTCTCCGTGTTCTTACCAGAGTATGGCAAAATGAGCCCCTTGGCCCATTTTTGGAGCACTCTTAATCAATTTTGGGTGACACCTCCCTTGAACTGCCTTTCATCCCTCAGATACTTTTTATCATTTCTCCCCTTACCTTCCGAGGCACCCTCTAAGAACAATTAAAGTGTCTCGCATCAAATCACACTGAAACAAAAAACAGAGTTTGCAGGCTAGACTGTCCATTTAAGTATGATAATTATTTTTCATATATACAGAGATTGGGGCATCACCTTATAATCAGGGTCATCTTATTTTCAAACAAATATGGTATATTTTGGTTATTTTTCACTATTGTGCCAGTAAAGGAGGCCTGGTGCCATGCTGCACCTGGGCCTGAGCACAGCAATGTCTCTTTGCTGGTGAGACATGGGACATCTGCAGCAGTTGGCCATAATTTGAAATTCCCATCTAAATTCTCTGCAATTCCCATTTTTATTCAGAAGACCCTTGGTGTGAGCATCCTAAAATTGACAAAACCCTAATCCACAGGCGTAATAGTCTGGATTGGGGTGTATATTTATTGGGGGCTCCCAGACCACTGGTTGTGCAATATATTTATGCACTTGTTGGAATCTTTGATTGTTGTACTTTTCTGAGAGCTGAGTAGGAGGGACAGGAGAAGGTTGTTACCTTGTGTTTGTGAGTAAACTAAACATAGCTGATTTATCATTTCAAAATGAAAAGCGTGGACTTCTAGCTAATATATCATTCCAAAATGAAAAGCATGGACTTTCACCATATGTCACACTGACATCATGCTGCCATTAAGAAGAGTGGACATAAGGGAGCAATCTTCTGGAACAGATCCCCACTCCCAGTGATAGATCATGTGAGGTCCTACTGCTCACATCTGGGGAAGCATTATCCCGACTAGCCCTCTATATAAAGCATAAAGGGAGCTTTTAAGTTAGATAGACAGTTTTTCCAAAAGCCAGTTGTTTAATGTGAAATTAAAGAAAACTTTAGAGTGATGTTCTGTGATTGAAATGTACTTGGCATGATTTGTTTGACTTTACTGTTCTAAAATGCATAGGGACATTGGGAGTAGGAGGAAATCTGTGTAGAATAACAGGTATAATTAGTGACTAAAAGCAAAGCCAGGATGGTTAGAAAATTTTTATATTTTATCACATAGACTTGACAGAACATTTAGATCAGCACTGAAATGCATGGCACGGAACAGACTTAAACATTGGATAATGGTGATGAAAATATACTAAATGGTAGAAACACAACTATACAAACATCTGGACTCTAAAAGAATTTACATTAAATAATCTGCCATCTGGTTCTATTCTCTTTCTTTCCTATTCCATTTTCTGCTGCAACAATTTGTTCTTTGTAACATTAGATGCCTTAGATTTATTTACATTGCAAGTCTGATTTCTCATAATGCGCATGTGTTTCTGCTTCTAAACTTTGTGTGTGTGAATGGACAGGTCCTTAGGCTTTGTCCTCCTGCTTCACCTGTGGCTGTGCCATCTGTTTATTAGGTAGGATTTAGGCTGATAACACTGTCCATCTCTGTGCTGCATATGTTACAGAGTCAGGGGAGCCTAAATGTCCTTATTCTTAACTGTGAAGAAGAGAATGATATGTACTAAACTGTGTTAACAACCTAAGGTGCCGAAATGAATGTCACATATGTTTTTGTGCTTTGTTTCTGTTCATTGTGGACAATATCTATAGAGGACCCATTGTTATTGGAACTTCACCTAAGAATAAAAATAAGTTAAAGGGACACTCCACCAAAAAATTAAAAGTTTTTTATTTTGTTCATTTCAGATATGTCTTTTGTATTTATGTGACTGGGGTGCTTCCATTTGAAGTATAGTGTTTTGGGGTGCCATCCCACAGTGTCTTTACAGCACTAATACCTCACTATAGAGCCGGGGATACAGAATGCAGTCTAAGTCTGAATTCTGACCATAGACTAGCATTGACTGGGAGGGTAATGTAACTATAAGATCACAAGGGGGGAGATGTTATGATCCTGTTTAATCAGGTCAATCTCCTTTGTCTTCCAGAAAGATGTACTTTTTGTGTTGGAAGGCAGGTAAATATAAAAACGTTTATACAGCTACCCATTCCTGCTAACTGAGTGATCCACAGGAGCCAGTAAGAGAACAGGGGTGTATCTTATGACATCATCATCCAGGCTCTGGCCACAGTTGTAAAGCGAGACTTGCTGGAAGATTTTGGAGAAAGTTTCATCATGGGTAAAATTCACAAAATGAATGCAGGAGTTAGACACCTAATTTTAGTTTTACTTTTATATGCAATTAATTCAAACATATAAAAAAACAGTGGCATATGTGTTCTATATGTGTTTGTTTTATATGCACAGGTAATCTACTTACATCTAATGTACGTGGTAGTGTCCCTTTAAGGGACTGATTTCAGGAAGGTAGCACAGACGCCTGTAACCTTTATTACAGTATAATACCCAAAAGGCTACATGTTTTTCCGCTGCTAGAGAGTAGAGATGCCAGTTACACATAAGGGTTGTTAGAAGTCATGGAGGAGTAAATCTTTGACCTGATCAGATTCAGAAAACTGTTCCCTCTAAGAACCTTTTTTGGTGTGGTCCAACCCTGAAACCCTTTATAATAACCACACCATGAAGTTTGAAAATGAGTATATTTTGTTCCTATGCAAACTGAAGGATGTGATTGTGATAAAGATCCCTTTCTTAACTTTTGCTGCACTTGATCACTCACAGCAAAATGCTTTTCACAGAAGAAAAATGGAAGTGTCAGCATACTCACTGAATGTCAAACTAGCTGGTTACATAGCTAAAATGCCTTTACAATGATTAAAGAAAACATAAAAAATTAACTCTTAAAAATGCTACTTCTTACCATTTTGTATTTGGTCAAATTTTAACACTGAAATGCACTACAGGCATGTTTGGAATATAAATTATGAAATCTGGCTAATACATTATTCATATTAACAGTGCATCCTTGTGGTTATACCGGTAGTTATTTTCTAAATCATATGTTGCATGAAATATATGACAAAATAGCTAAGCATAGCACTTGTCTCTCCAGCACTCACAGAGTTAACAGTTAATTATTCTTGTGATTAAAATATATTACACATTGAGTACAGTAACAGTTGTGTCTGAGTCTTCTGCCAGTCTCAGTAACATGAGTTTACCCACCATTTTACATGGTCAATTCATCAATAGCTAATTAAAAATAATACATGGTTAATTTTTAAACATTTTAGTTGTTAGAACTGCATTGAGCCAACAAATAAAGACAGCTTTATAGCTTAAGTATGATATACCACTGTATGACATGTCACCAGATACACAAAAGGCAAAAAAAAAAACACACAAGTAATAATAGCTGATGTTCCTATTGAGCTAACAGTAGTGATGCTAATGTAGTGATGCTAATGCAGTGATGCTAACACATTAAATGAGCAATGTGTATATTAGACATCTACTTTCTCAGTGTACTTGCTGGAGCTGCCATGTCAACCATGGGGTTTGCATTTTTTTTTTTTCATTTTTTTTTCTTTATTACATACAATAAATACATACAAATTCAAAATCACAGTACAGGAACATCACATTAGGCACTTTGATAGTATTACTAATTTCATCCCACTCTTTTTATATATTTTACACAGTCTGTCAACCGATTCTAGGAAGGTCGTTAAATATTGGTTGATTATCTGACTATTGATTTTATTATAAATATCTATGTCAAGAAGAGGGGAGGACGGGGAACAGAAGTAAAGCTTAAGGAGTTCCTGCCAGTCTCACTTACATCCAACCAAAAGACGTAGTCTATCTCACCATACCTACTAATACACACTTACTATCATCTATCATTCAAAGCTCGTTGTCCTCGCTATCTCGGTGGCCCGGGGTCTGACCATGGGTCTTGGGGAGAAGGGGCGGGGAGGTCCCATGAGGGGGAGAAAGACTAATCAAGATAACCATTCATTGGGGTCCAAATGTCCCGGAAACTTGCCTCTGATTTAGATAGGGGCTTTTCCATTTGTTGGTTTGCATTTTCTTCTACATTACCTCCATTTGGTGGGAAATTATTGGTTTTGGCAGCCTGTGGAAAATAAAGGTAAAATCTGGACAGGGTAATTATCGGAAATTTCGTTTTTTGCACGAAATTTCATTAATCTCATCTTATTCTTAATAGAGGTAAAAGAGAAACGAATGTCTAAAGGAAATATTTATACATATATGTGGATAATTTCAAGTTTTTTGTTATAACCAGTTAAAGTGACTGTTTTACTTAAAGTCTAAAACAACATTTTCTAATTTTGTTTTATTCTTTGTAATATGTTCTGTTTATTATGTAAACATAACATTCCAATTATCAGAATACAATAGGTTATAAGTGGTTAACGTGTTTTTAAAGGGCGCAACCTATAGTGGCTTAATGAGTTTAAATTATTAATTGTCAAATATTTATATCTGGATTTTCCGCTGTGTACAGGGATATAAATAGTTTTAACCTTTGGTTTCACTGGGCAATCATTTACTTCAGTTCATTGTATAATATGTATTGATATATAGCAACACTGTTAAAATAACACGGAGTTGAACCCCTGAAGCATCGTATTGAACTTATCCTAAAAATCAGTGCAAACATCTCCCAGGCAGAGCCGGATACCAGAGCCTGGTTTCAAAGCCAAACACAAATTCCTGCAAGGCTCAACCCAGCCCTCTATCGTTCACTTGAAATGCAGCATCTTATCAGCGTCTTGCTTTGAATCCACACAAAATAATAATTAGGACCCCCTCCTCTCATCCTCCCTGGCACAAGCCTCTCCCAGCCATAGACCACTTGCACTTATAGGTTGTCGAGAACGTCCCTTCCCACACACAGCTCCTCCCTCACCATCCTCAACTCAGCACCCTCTCCGCACTGATTCTCTCCAAGCTACAGAGCTGGTCAGAGAGCTCAAGAGAATTGGCGTCTACTCCAAATCTATAGTTGACCCCACAGGTCATCACACAAGAGCTGGCAGAAGCATTGGGATATCTTCATATTCTCCCAGTCACCACCTTCTGCACTTGGCTGGAACTGTCCTTGGTGCTGAAACCTGCGTCTTTTGACCTGTTGTGCTGAATTTTGCAAACTTACTTGGATGTGAGCAGAAGACATGGATATGATATGATGGCATTCGGATGTTCTTCAGGCAGATCATTGGATGTATATGTGTGCTGCTGATGGTGCAGTGGAGATGTGAAGAGGGCTAGAGTGCCCACATGAATGTCTCCTTCATTTACTCAGGGCGGAGGAGGAAGACAAGGAATGTTGTTAATGATCTTCCCCAAAGAGAGTTGTTGGCCACGGGAAATGTTTCTGATCGGCCTTTTGATTGCTTTGCGAGAATCAGTGGCAGTACCAACCCCTACAGCTGAGGATATAAATCGAGGAGTAGTAAGTGACCAGCGCGACATTTTCTCTGCGAAATAAATATATATATATATATATATATATATATGTCACGATATTTATACTGCTCTATTTTGTAGGAATATTCCAATTTAGTTTACAGTGCCAAGTGGGGGAATGTGAAGAGGACTTTATTAAGATTGAAGAATGCAATGCAGATTAACCCTTTTGTGTGTGAATGACATGCTGTAAAACCAATGTAAAAAAAACTAGAATTTTGGAGTTTGGAGATTTAATCATTTTAACGCAGACAATAAACAGAATGGTAACTTGCATTAAGTGACCATTGTATCGCTCAGCATGAGTTTCATAGATAGTCATTCTGCAGTCAATTGATCAAAAGAAGGGGAAGATATTGGCTAAGTAAAAAAAAAAAAAAAAAAAAAAAGCCGTGTGCATTGAGCTGTTTGTGCCAGGAGAGACCTTGAATTAAATGGACTTTATTTTATTAAAATAACGGAATATTGAAAACAATATTTGTATTGATGAATTAAACACCATTCAGTTATACCATCCTAAGATTATATGCACCAGTGATCGCTGACCTTTGGCATCCAAAGTTGTGAACTAAGGATCCCATGACCCTCAGCCTTCCTTTGGAATGCCAAAGGTTATCCATCAGTGATATAAGCAATGCTATACAGAGCAAGGCTTTCTGTTCAGTTACATCAAACTATGCACACGCTTCCTCTTTCTTCATACCTTACCCGCAATGCAATTGCAAGCGTGGGCAGATGTCCCAAGGGGTTAAAATATTAACCCAAGCCGTGCCCGCACTGCGTTAAGCATCACCAAGCGTAGGCATGACTAATTAAAATTAGCAGTAATCTTTACATGCAAAGGGTTAATCACAGTGTGGACACCGTGTTACATGCATAAACGAATATGTCACATATGGTTTCAAGTGATTGGCACTTCGGAAGGTGTTTGGTGCCTGGCCAGCTGCGTGTTTGGATGAGATGTTTAACCTATTATGACTTGGGTGACCAGCCCCTCTAGGGCAATCGTAGAAGGGCAGGGACAACCAGACCCTGATAAAATATTTAGCGTAAACTGTATTATTATTATTTTAAGCACCGACATATTCCACAGCACTGTCTAATGTACAAATATTGGAAGTTGCAGTCTGAAATGCCTAGAATGGCAATATGTAGAGGTGTTAAATGCACGTGAGTTATATATATTTTTATATATAAAATATAATATATATTTAGTTGTTTATTGGGTTAGAGATAGCCTTTTGGTTGATTATATGGCATATTGTCTTACCCCAATTTAAGTTGCTTGTATAGCTTTGAAAAATCATTCTACCAGTAAAAACTGTCTAAACTGAGAACATATACACAACCTTTCCATCAATTGTAAATCATATAATTGTTTAGAAATAGTTAACTTGACTGAGCAGCAACACATTAGAGCAGGATCTTGTCACTAGAAAGGGTAAACTATCACTGCTCCAGCCTTGAAAGGTTGGTTAATAGTTTAATCTTCATCTGCAGCCTTTTAATTAACCCAATTCTGGTTTCTTGGAAGTTGGGGAATCTATGGTCTCTCTTCTTTCAAGGGAGTGACAGACTTTGAAATTCTTTGTAAATTTATAAAGCTCTATGCACTTTTATTTTAACCATGGGTATGTCTTAGGCAGCTCAATCTTAAAATGAACCTGCCCTAAAACCCCAGAGGCAATTCTATTGCTACACTTTAAGGGGTCAGATAGTCCAAATGTTTTAGGATAGTGTTGGGTAAGGTATGGCACTTCAGATTTTGTGGATGAATAGGAAAAAGCCAGCCTTACTGTGTGTTGTAGGCTTTGTTACTCAAAATGATCAGTCAGCCAAATGGCTGAGCATTCTTGGCAGTGTGATCCACAACACCTAAGCTGCCAAAAGTTTGTCATTGTGTTAGAACATCTCTCTCAGAAGATGCTTTATTAATAGCTCCCTGGAACATTATCTAACAGTACAGTGTTATAACTGTATGTGAATAATAATATGATATGTACATAAATGCCTTTTAATATCTCAGATTTCTAAAAAAAAAAAAAAAAAAATGACAGTGAAGATTTACAGATAAATGTTTTATATAACAATAATATTAGAACTAATAAGTTTATTAAATGCCCTCATAACACTTTCCTCATGGTTCCTTTGTCACTGCTTGTTACTTTAATCTGCTGTCCATTTGATGTAATTCTTTAAAATATTACAAACTACTGTTGTGACTGTATTAATAAGATTGGCATTGCATTATCACAACATCTACAAAGCTGCGATATTTAATGCCATTATTTAGTATACTTGCAAAATCAATTTTCTACACCCTTTCTGTAAAATGTAGAATGACTATAAATACTGTTCATTTATGAGCAAACATCACACAAAGGACACATTCTTCTGTTCTGTGTCATTTTCTTTAGATTGTAGGTCTAGATTCATTGGATGACATTATGCCTCAAGAAATGTGATTCCACACCCCAGTACCAGTTTAGGTTCCATAAGAATTCATATTTTGTTGTTTTAAAATGTTCTTTCCATGGTCTGTCAATGGAAAAGTGGACTAACTGTCTTGGCAAACTTTGTTTTCAAGAGCTTAAATATAATGGCGATGTGCAACGCTTTTAGTTTTTATATTAGACTTTTAAGGTAAACAGCTAGAGTGAAAAGTACCTTTATGTACCTTTGGTCATAGCCCATCCACTTTTGCGGAATGCTCAGTATACTTTTAGTCAGCAAAGCTTTTTATTTAAATCATTCAAATTAGTTAGAGAAAGGGCGTGCCTACATACTTTCTACCTATGGTAGCCTGGGCCCTCAATAATTTTTAGTGTATAATTTGGTTTCAAATCACCCAGGGTTCCCCAGTAACAACAGGTGACAGCATGCAAACATAGAATAAATGCTTATATTAATAATAATAATAATAACCAGGAAGGATATATTAGAATATGCTCTCATTTTGAATTGATGCTATTGAATACTATTGATGCACACCCAGCAGCTATAACTACTAGCAGACATATTGGTGTTCATTTTGTCAACCTCAGATGGATGAAGTCAGCATCACCAGGAATTAAGCCTAGCACATTGAGGATTGAACAGAGTTTTTGTGGCCCTCAATCGTGCCAGCTTTGCTTGGACAGAGGCTGTTTATGATGGTCATGGGATTTGTAGTTCTATTGGTGTGCTACCTGTTGGTATTGCAGGAATAACTAGGAAATGATTCTAAAGCTTTGGCATACTTACTATGAGAATAAATGTATGAATGTTGACAAATTGGTATTATTAGTAGAGCTAAAAGTATTTTAAACCCAAATAATTAGAATGTAGTCTAACACGATTTCTGGTGTGTTACCAGAATTGCAAGCAAATGCCTAGATTAAGAGAATAATGTATTTAAATTGTGTCTGTGCTGTTTAAACGATTGCTTATGACATAACCTTATAGCACCAAATAAAAATGACATGTTCTTCTTTGTAGTAATTACATTTGCATATGGTGCCACAAAGATGTTATAAACATGAGATATGCAAAATTACTAAATACATTTTTTTCCTTAATCTATGAGTCTGGTTGCAATGAACACAATGAATAGATCTGTTTTATTTTCTAAAATGCAGTACTAAAAAGAAGGCTGGTCCAGGCTTTTCTGCTTTTTTTCATAAGCCATTGTGTTGCAATAAAAAGCTAGAGGTAGCACAGTACATGAGATTAATAAGTATTATGGTGAAACATGAAAACTGCCAGAACTTTTTGTTACCCTGGCCACATATTGTTAGAAACACCTGACCCTCTGTGTTTTCTGCCAAATATGTATAAAAAGGACAGTGTTGCAAGCATATTCTTGTTTCATTTGTTGTGCAGTGTTTCCAATGGAGCGTCTGTATCAAGCTGACTCTATCAATGCCATGCAGAGATTCATTGCTGTTGTGTGACAGATGGAAGTTCATTTTGATACAGATCTCGAAGGCAGATCCGACCTGGTGTCTTATGTGACCAAGTGGAGTCAGCTTCAAACACAATCGAGCAGCTTTCTAAATGTCTTCTGGTGCCTCTTTATTCAGGAAAAGCATTTTGATTAACCTCTTTGTTGCCATGGAGGCCAGCAATGCATATATATCACCACTGACATTACAGCATATTTTCCAAAGAATGCATTACTCATTCCTGTGGCACTGAAAGCATTAATACATTACTCCATATATTTTGGAGGCTACTACTCAATACATTGAACATGCTTCCAGCAAAAACAAGACTAACCCTTTCAGAGCCAAGTGGCAGGCAATGCCTTGCATTTCCCACTACTTTGATAGGGAAAGGGTTAACATATGTAGGAGCTTATGTCTGTAGTGCTTGAAAGAAGATACGAGTCTAATCATATGGATGTAGGGGGTGTATAACTGTGCTCCAGTCTGTAGATATGCTGGTAGAAATTTTACAGAGGAAACTGTCAATGGCATTCATCAGACAGGGTTTTTGTTTTCAAAGAAAATCCTGTCCTAGCATCAGTTTAGAAATTGCTTGTTTTAAGTTGAGACACAGAGAGCATACCTGATGAGCACAAGACAATCTCTTCTTATCCCATTTATCACCAGACATCATTGGATTTAGATATCAGAGGTGGGATATCCTTGACTTGGATGTGCAGATAAACTTGCAGTTATCTTTGGACCAAACATTCTTTCTACAATCCATTGTGGTGTAGTCCAACTTTAATCTTGGTGGGGCTTCAAACATTTCCTTTGCATGCATTAGATATATAGTATTAAATTGATTATCTTTTAAAATCTTGTTTTTTAATTAAGATGGGGCCATACACAATCTGTGAGAACCACATCCCTCTAGGTATAACAAGATGTATTTTTCAGGTCACCTACTAATCAGGATTACATGTCCACAGTAACCAAACTATTCCACACATCACAGAAAAATCACAGAGGGTCTAGCCCATTCTATTGTATGTCTGGCCTTTGTTGCCACCAAGGGTTAAATCATTATTATCCTCCAGCAAAAAAAATTAGAGAGAATTCACCCACGCAGCCCCTTCTTTCCTACGTAATAAGGCAATAATAGATATACTCAGTGACAGCCATTTTCGATCAACCCTGAAAAAAAATGCAATAGAAAATGATCCATATGGATGGATGTATTTAAGGGTATATAATTATATGTATTGGCAGGCTTGATGTGGAAAAAGACATATATGACTAAATAAATATTTGATTACAGTTGTACAGTTACAATTAAATGTTTTGCATAATTCCTTAATCTTTTGGCAGTAAAGGGGTTAATGAACAGTGCAGCATTATCATACTATAAGCCTTCGAAGCTTAAAGGGTTAAGTTGTGCTGTTTTTCTTTTTGAGTAAGGGTATGCTATTTTCCAATTGAGCCTTGGTGCCACCTTGGGTTCAGTGGGACAGCTAAGTTAAATTACAGTAGGTAATGTGACTTTGCTCTTAACAGCAGTAACTGTGATGATGGAAACATTCCAAGTTTGCTGCCAAAAAGTTGTGTGTGTGTTCTGATAATCGCAGCATGTTTAAGTCTCAGAATTGCAATCCATTTTGGAAAATACAAAACACCAGCATGTGTTCACTTGGGTTCACACTCATTGATATCAATTTGAAAGATGAAAATATGGGTTAGGTTATGTTATTCCCTTTCGCATGCTACGGGTGATTAAACAGAACATGGGAGAGACCTATGATTCTTGTGATTTATATTCCTTACATCATAGTGAGCTTATACTGCAGGCTCCTTGTTATAGAAATAGATGCTTTACTTACTACCTACTTCATGGAGATGCCACACAGGGCTGCTTGGGATTGGAAGCACAAGATTTGGTACAGACAACAAAAGGGTGACCACAGATTCCACTGACCATGTCTGTTCCTTAATTTCAATGTGCCCATTACCCCCCTTTAAGGACTTTCACTTTAAGGACACTCATGAAAGTACAGTGCTTCTGCTTGTATGACCACTAATGCTCGAATGGGGGCAATTCTGTCTATTTAGACATTTGTACTGTTGACTGTATTTGTTGACTGTATGAGAAAAGGTAAAAAAGTATGCTTTACTTTAACATACATGCCCTGCACCAATTGTGAATGTTAATGTGAGGTACGATGTATTGGGTTTATAGCATATGAATACTCATATAATAAGGAGGAAATAGAGGTTTGGGTATAGGACAGGCGACAGCAAGGATAGTGGGATTTCAACTCGCTATTCCGTTCTGCAAATCTGATGTACTTGAAGTTTTGACTCTTCTGCACTAGACATATAAAGGCAATTTCATCAAGAGTGGAGTTAAATGCTCAGAAATGTGCTTGTGGTTATATCAATATCAATATCTACAATAGAAGATATACCAGTAGTGTGTGTTTTGTTAGTCTTTGTTCTGTTTATGATTGTGTAGTAATAATAATATAATGTAGGCGTGTGCAGTAAAATTGATCACATATGATTAAATATCCCTAGTGCATGACATATTTAGCTTTGACTTAAGACTATTGACAGATCTTTAATGATCTGTAAAAATATTACTGAAAGGATGTTAATTCTCAGTGGAATTTTCATAGCATGGCTCAGGAGTGATGGAAGAGGAGGAGGGAGATTGGGGGTGGTTGAGACCCATGGGATATATGTAGTGCGTTAGTTGTTGTATCTATAAGCAACAGAGACTGGAACATAACATTGCTTCCTTAACAGTAAAAATAAACATTGGTTATGTAGTGTATTGGTTATCAGCACATACATTTTAATGGTCAGTGAATCACTCAACCAAGAAATGTACAACTGGGGAATCACACTGAGACATCCACGGCATACGTACCACAATATCTTTTAAAACCAATGTCCTATTGACCCAATAACACGTTTCACTTCATAAGTCTTCACTAGTTCTTCTGAAATCAAAAAAAGCTACTGAGTACTCATGAGCTCCGATAACAATGTAAATTTACATTTAAAATGTGTATGTTTTCAAAAGCTACTGAGTAGTAATGTGTTTGCTGACAGTTCTAACAGCTGTGAATCCGTCAGATATTTTGTGAAAAGTATTGAAATACGACATTTAGTGGGTTCTTCAAACCACTGAGCAGATCTGTCTCTTTAAGTATAAAACGGAAAACATGTAGCTCTCCTGCTGTCATCTGTTTGTAACTCTCATCATCAAGGCCAGTTTCTGAAGGTAATGACTGTAAAGAGCAACAACTGTTACCAAACACCAATGTAACTCTTTCAATGACAGACTGAGCAAGACAACCATTGCTTTGGAGTTGGAATTGTTGATTGACTATAATTATATTCTTGCTTTGAAAAGGAAGAAATTTAAGATTTTGTATGTATTGCAATGAAAGGTTAATTGTTGTGATTGTTTGAATATTCATTGTAACACACAGAGTTAACATTGATATTTCACTTCATTAATGTGATGTACTAAGGCATATGTAGTCAAGCATTGATTTGTCATTTTAAAACATAGAAAAAGTACGATTCTCTATGGAGCATCTGTCAGCCTTTAAGTAACACCAATGTCTTGACCTGGCTTACTGGTGGTGTGGCAATTTTATTTATTATGCAGTCGCTCTTGCTTTCCTAGACCCCATGTCCATCTGGGACAAGATGCTCTTTCCAAACAGGTGCCAGATATATTGGCTTGCTCTTTGTGTAATTAAATTCATCTGTCAGGCATTAGTGATGTCTCCTGCAGGAGCCTTATACAGAGCAGAAGATGGGAGCTGGAAATACCAAAGACTCTCTCAGATAATGTTTTATTTCACTGTGGCTGGCAACATGCTACTATCAGAAGGGCAAGAACCATAGAGTAATATGTTCAGATACTGCTAATGGAGAACCAGTGGGCAGTAGAAAGTACTTATATCATTGTGCTGGCGTATTTATATATACATGACACAATGTACAGTGAGTGCTTCAACACTTTTTACAAGAAAATTAGCTTGTAAAGTGTTGCCAACACAAGCTATAGCAACAGGCCCCTGGGTCATAGCCTCCCTTATATAGTTACGTTTACACCGCACCATCTGAACAAACAAAATATATCCTCAATTATGAAGCATGGATACAGTCCACATCTGATTTATGGAGTAATTTCTTTTTCTGAAAGAAAAATCATTATCAACATAGCAGATGGCGGTTCTCTACTTTACTACCAGTTCGATCGTTGACCTTATTTTGGCCCACATAAGGATTGTTGCTACTTATGGGATCAGTATTCAAATAATCAAGAAATTGAACTTTTTAGTTATTCAGGGAACAATTTCAGTAATAAATGCGTGTATATATGTTTTATATATGTGTGTGACAAGCAAAAATATTAATGGGAATTGATTGCAAGCCGAAATAGTCAAACTGCTGAATCATTAATAACACTGAATTGAGATTCTGTAAGATTACCTTGAGGCTTTGATTTGGATGGCCGTATGCAATTTTTTCATATAATTATTGGTTTCCCTGTTTGTTAAAGGGTGTGGGAATTGTGTAGATCTACTTTTGCCACTTAGGCTCAATGTCTATGGTTGATCATCTTCTAAACAAACAAACTTGTATCATGCTGCGCTATCAATAGGCTGTGTGACTATTCAGCACTGAATGTCTGGTTTAACTTGAAATGTGAATATTTTTTGTTTTAATAACTAAATATGTTGATCCCAACATGCTATGTCTTTCTCCATTTGCAATGCACAAGTCACAAGACCTAGAACATCTCCTAGTGCTTAGTCCCATCCCCCCCCCCCCCCCCCCCACACACACACACACACTTTACTTACTCACTGATTGCAAATATGCATTTGGTAATTTAAGTTCTATTTAAAGCCAAAGCATGCAGTAAACTAATGTTAGGATTGATAAGAATGAAAATAGTATTAGTGAAAATAGGCCTAGAGTGATTTGGATCAAATCAAACTTTGCTTTATTGTCTATCTACTCCTTAAAATTAATTAACTAATGCGCTCTCCCCTAGAAGTAATTCACACCGGAGACAACGTTTCTGATCAGTGAAAAACCTGAGGCAAACCTTTATTTCCCAGAGTGGGAGATTCCTTTTAAAGCAGAAATACGTCATGTACAGAGTCACAGTTAAACATACAGTATACATTCAACAATTGGCTAATAGTTTCAGGGGTCTTATCTAAACCCACCCTACAGAATGTGACTTCATCATTACAGAGTTCTCTCACTCACATTCCAGCTCCATCTTGGTTACACGATGGGAGGGGGAGTGAGTAGTTACTGAACAAAGAGGGGCTGCAGGGGAAACAGTTACTGTTACTTTAACAGTGAGTCTCCATTTTGTTGCACGTGGCACATAACTGTTAACTTACACAAAGGAAGTGGGGGAGAAGTTAATAACGGAAACGGAAATAGTTACTGAGCAAAATTATGACCAAGGATATTCTTTTAGGGAATGTGTGACAAATAAGACATAAACACAAGTGTATAATAGTAAAAGAGACATTTGTCCATAACAAGAGTAGGATGCAAAATGGAGTAGAATGCAGAAGATTATGTACAATTCCAGTGGGTTGGGGCAGTGAGAAGTGTCTTTTGGTAAACACACCGAGGAACTATATTTACCACGATGCTAATGTGCAAGGAGTATAAAAAGGTTAATATAGTGGAAATGGAATCAGCACATGGTTGACCTTTGTAAGAAGTAAAACCGAAACATTGAAGTCTAGACCAGCCAATAATTCTGATGCTAAGGTCATTTTGCAGAGGTCTGTAAGAGATTGACATAAACCTCTCTTTTGCTTGGTTTAAACGTGACTATCATATGAAAGATTATACTACTGCTGTAATCGCTACCAATTACAGCCATTATAATTGAGAGTCATAGATAAGTGTGACAATGACAAATTACACTTTACATTGACTTGCAACCTTCCTGTGTCAAAACTTGATGAAAGAAATACTAGTTACATATCCAAACACCTCACCCCCTTACTTACCTCATCATTATACCAGTTTTGATTTGTCTTCATCTGTATGTGTTGTGTCAAAGTGATGCAATTACCAGCAACATATGTGTATAGATTGTACTGAGCTATGAAGCAAAATCACTATATTTTTCTAAATTAAAACAGAAGATCCACACACTGCATTTTAAATTGATATGATTGCGGCTCCATGTGTATGGTAATATATGGAGAAAGTGTAGACTTTATATTAAGATGAGATATGTTTCTTTAGCAGCATTAAACAACAGCTGCTATAATTACGAGATGTTTGCATCAACATTTGGAATGGGAAGATAAATGTTTGGTGTGGTTGCAAATGAAAGCAATACAAAGGCCCCATTTCTACTAGAGACAGGGTGACCAGATTTTGGAAATAAAAACTGGAACACCCATTAGCGATACAAAATTGCCCAAACAATATGCATGTAACGGAGCTACTCACAAGATATACAGTATAAGTAGGCATAGCAATGGCAAAAGTAAACAGAATCCTTAGGACACACGCTTCTTGATGACAAACTCAGTAAACAGTGCAGGATGGTACTGCTGGCAAACTGCAGATGCATTCTGGATGTAGGTCGAGGTCAAGGTCATGTACTAAACAAGTGCAGTCGGTAAAAAAGTAGGTAAAACATGAGTAAGGAGCAATTTGCGACTATTTGTAACAGTCTGCACTTTTTTTCCCTGATTTGCGCTTCTTCCATTTATTTTTATTTTGCGTGCATTTTTCTGGCTGCGCTAAATAATTCTTATTTGCGTGTGAAAATTACACCAGCTTTTAGCAGGTGCTATCAAAAGAGGTAGAAAAAATATTCGCAAAATTGCTTTTTTTTATTCTCAATTATACCCGTTTTTATTTGCAATTTGCTCGTATGTACTATTTGAGTGTTAAATGTTTAGTACATTGCACAAAAATAGTTTTGCACATAAAATATATTTGCGTTTTTTTAGTACATGCCCCTCCAAGTTGAAAATAAGTCCATCTGGAAACCAGGTACTTCCCGCCCTACTTGTTTCGTGACTGGACAACATCGCTTCCTATGTGTATAAATTTGGCACCAATTAAACCAATAAAATTACTCAATAGATCGATTTTTTTGAAAACAGGGATTTTTGCATCCCAGGAGTTTTTCGGGTCACACAGGGACAGAGTATCCAAAACCAGGATTGTCTCGGTAAAACCTGAACCATCTGGTCACCCTGAGTATAGATTTCAATCTAAGTCCTGGCCAAATAGTAACCTGTTCTATTGGGAGTAATAAAGTATCAATGAATCCGGCTGAACATTGTCTATCCACAATCCAGTGGTGGAGCTGTTTGGGGCTGATGGAGATGCACAAAGTTGAGAGGATTGTGTCATATGTTTAATAGATCACTATAAAAGAGGTTCAAGGCTGTGTCAGTGATGGGTGAGACTTTCCTCACTGCAAACAACATGTTCATGAATCACTAACAGACAAGCAGGGAGAAAAGAAACATCATTCTGCTGAATGCTGTAAGAAACCTCCCACATCAGTCTAATTCATTTGGTGACCTCATTAGCTCATTGTTCTTGAAATCTTTGCATGGTTTACACAGCTGTACCCAGAGGAACTCTCAATAGAAGAAGTAATGGCTTGAATGGGGATGAGGGTAGATAGTTGGTCACATGTCTGTTTAGCAATCCTTTGTGAAACCTGCTATTATTAGAAAATGTGCTCAACTATTTATATATTATAATGGAGAGAGTAGAGAGTAGGAAACAAAGCATGTGCTTGTTCCCTTCAGAGGTCCTTCTAAGAGCTCAGTACTTTGGCATCAATTCACTGAAGCATGAATTCATGTAGAAACTGACAGCTCTGTTTTAACCATTTCCTTTTTTTGGTATATCTTTGCCTGCACACAAGTCTCTTACATATGACTGTGGATCTGCCTTGAGCATTTTAAAATTCAATTGCATCCTCTTGACTTTCCCCGCACTTCCTGTAGGATACTGTAGACAGTATATCCATTGTCAATCAGTGTCACAAAGTCTTTATTGTTCTATTTTAAATTTCACAGTCACAATAACTGTCTGAAATCCAATCAGAACTCTAAACAAGTGACATATACTAAGCAGAATTGAGGAACTCTGGAATTTTTTTTTATATGAGCAAGATTAGGTTTATGTGGTAATTTCCCTGAACTATTTTAGTTTATAACTGTGCATTATGCAGAAATTCACTTAATAATGCTCCTAGCAATCATTGCACCAACACAAGTGTTTTTTCCCTTTTGATAGAACACAATGCATTGTGACATTCCAAACAGTGATTTGTAGATAGCAGACAAGTAAACAAGATTGTTTATATTACCATATCTAAATAGATGCTAGTAACACTACCTATTCATATATTTGGTGCCATTTATTTTTTTTATATACTGCACCTGTTAAAGCAGAACTGAAGTGTATTCTTGGAAATGCCTTATCTGTGGGACTGAATTTGAAAATCAACCCTGTTAACCACATAGGGTAAGCCAAATATCAATGTACAAGTACTATAGAAAATTATTCAGAAATAGCCTAAATGCAGTGTTTCCAAGAGGTGGTGTTTATTTTTTCCTGAGCTAAAATGTGTCCCTATATGGTTGACAACCAGGCTGGTATTTTACCGACAGGCCAGTGAAAAATTGTCTATAGGCCAATGCTAAATCCATGGATGCAAATAGCAGGGCTAATATTCTGATGAAACGGTGGCAACCCTAGCTCTGTACATGTAGTGTTCAACATCTATAAAATATACCTGTTGGATACGTACTTGCAGTGCTGTATTTATCGCGAGGCATCCTAGGCGGATGCCTAGGGCGTCACATTTTGAAGGGCGGCAGCGCCCCCCAGCACTGAAAACAAAACAAAAATTACAAAAAACAAAAACCCGGCCCTTTAAAAAAAAAAAAAAAAGACCGCGCTTGCAGGGAGAGACGGAGGTGAGAGGGGATCGGAAGATCCCCCCTCACCATCGCTCTGCCTGCCAGGCTGCACGGGGAGCCGAACAGGCAGCACAGAGAAACCTCCATGCTGCCTGTTCGGCTCCCCGTGCAGTTTGACACGGAAGTGCCGACAGTCACGTGACGGGCGCGCTGACGTCATACGCGCGCCCGGTCACGTGACCTGTCGGCACAATCGCCGGGAAGCCGAACAGGCAGCATGGAGGGACCATGCTGCCTGCCACTAGCCACCAGGGAAAGGTAAGTGCTGATGGGAGTCAGAGTGTGTGTGATGGGAGACAGTGTGTGTGACTGAGTGTGATGGGAGTCAGAGTGTGTGTGATGGGAGACAGTGTGTGTGATGGGAGTCAGTGTGTGTGACTGAGTGTGATGGGAGTCAGAGTGTGTGTGATGGGAGACAGTGTGTGTGACTGAGTGTGATGGGAGTCAGAGTGTGTGTGATGGGAGACAGTGTGTGTGACTGAGTGTGATGGGAGTCAGAGTGTGTGTGATGGGAGTCAGTGTGTGTGATGGGAGTCAGTGTGTGTGACTGAGTGTGATGGGAGTCAGAGTGTGTGTGATGGGAGACAGTGTGTGTGACTGAGTGTGATGGTAGTCAGAGTGTGTGTGATGGGAGACAGTGTGTGTGACTGAGTGTGATGGGAGTCAGAGTGTGTGTGATGGGAGTCAGTGTGTGTGACTGAGTGTGATGGGAGTCAGAGTGTGTGTGATGGGAGACAGTGTGTGTGATGGGAGTCAGTGTGTGTGACTGAGTGTGATGGGAGTCAGAGTGTGTGTGATGGGAGTCAGTGTGTGTGACTGAGTGTGATGGAGTAGGAGTGTGTGACTGAGTGTGATGGGAGTAGGAGTGTGTGACTGAGTGTGATGGGAGTAGGAGTGTGTGACTGAGTGTGATGGGAGTAGGAGTGTGTGTGTGATGGGAGTATGAGCTTGATGTGAGTCTGAATGTTATGTGTGATGTGGGGTCATGAAATGGAGGTGATGGGGCATGTCTTAGGTGTGTAACGTGGGTGTGCAGCTTGGGTAGGGGGGTGCCCGGATTTTGTCTGCCTAGGGCAGCACAAAATCAAGATACACCACTGCGTACTTGCTCTGTGAGCCACGGCTCCCAGAAAAAGATTCTGCCTCAAAACTAGCAAACTTTCCGAAGCCCGCTCACAGGCTTTTAAGACATAGAACTGCTATCATAATGAAGCTCATCGATCGTATGCCGTCTAGGCAGAAACAAACGGCATATAGGCAGAGATATTGGTGTCAAAGGCATGAACTGGTTAAACCATTTTCCTTCCTAGAAAATGCTCTTCAAAGTATACCAAGGAAATTGCTCCCCTGATCCTGCCTCAGCCAGCAATTTTATTTCAAATACTTAAATGGTCAGCGAATTAGTGGTTAGGGCGGAAATGTGGAGCATAAAAAAAATTTACACGCTTGTGCCACTACAAGAAAAATTGTGTTCTACATTTGTTCATGCTGTCTCCAGTTTTTTTTTTTTTTGGATCACCATGTGGTGTTAAACACACATGATATGTTTTCCATTGCAGAATGTAATTTGCATATGGTTCCACAAAGTCATGGCATAAAGATATATTTTAAAGCATTTTTCTACTTTCTACGTTTGCTTGCAAGTTTTGTTCTTTGTCCCTTTAAGCTACTTTTTTTTTTTTTTTTTTTTTACCTCACAACAGTGTAAACTCTAAAACAAAAAAAAATTATTTTTCCCTGGTACTTAGACTGTTTGGTGTGTGAATGGATTACATCGTTCCACGGCAATAAAACGCATAGTAATGCATCTTTAAACTGCATAACATGTGCATATAAATTAGTTGATGCAAATAAAATACTTTGCTGTTTTCCGGATGACTTACTTAACGATATAAACAGCTATAAATATATTATGAAGTCACCTAGAAATGCTTGTTAAGGTGTAATAAATACCCAATATGGGGGGCTTTATGGGGGGGGGGGGGGGGGTGGAAAAAAAATCAACTTTTCTTCATTTTCACACCCAGGGGATTTTAACAGCATTTTCATTTGAAGTCAAGAGCGCTGGGCAAACATTGCAAAAGCAATCTGAAAGGTAACTGTTTCCAGTCCTTCCAAACTAGTAAATGTATCGTCACATACAATAAATGAAAAGTTTGGACTTCGCAAGCTGTGCGTTAGAACACATAGTGATGTATTTTATACAATTAGCGCAAAGTGGAAATAAGATTAATAGAATCCCCATATCCGCATAAGCCAGTGGAGACGATTCAATGAGTTAATTTATCTTATGGCATTGAATACTATAGACTGTAATAGAAACATTGGAGTTAAAATACAGTGATAGATTATATTTTACATAATTGAATTCGGGCCCCATGGATCATGATAACTCCAGACAAACATGTCGTGTCTGCTGAATCCATTCTTATGTTTTGCAACTTATTATTGGATGAAAGGCACTGATTTGAAAAATCAGCAACCTGTGTCTGATAAAAGTATGGGGATGTACATAAAAAGGTGCAATCACTATTACACATAAAAGCTCAACGATTACAATTTATTTTCAATGTTCCTGACATAGATGGATGAAGAGATAGAAAATTATGGCTCCATTTGGGTTTCCTAGAACCAGAACATCGATTACAAAAAAAGGACTATGCATTAAAATAATGAGCTACTGCTATTACTGACAAAATACACAATAAGTCTATTAACAAAAGTAACAATACTTATCTGCCAATTACCATAAACAAAAATCACCTGCACATAAATCCTATAAAGCCATGATTCCAATTATTGGGCTCAACAATATTCCTTGCCTGCACAGAGAGCATGTTAAGCAACATTATAAATGATCTACACAAGGTTGGTGTTACCAAATTAAGCAGCCGTTTGGGATCGCCACTTGTTTAGAGTCCTAGAGAGGAGACTGTTATGTAGAGGGGACAGCTACCTAGTACAGGGCCTCATTTGGATTTTCCCGTTGGGCCTCTAAAACCCAAGAACCACCAGTAGCAAATAAAACATTTCATGACGGTTCTAATGGAGATCATTTTTATTAAGAGGAGAGGGAAGGCAACTCAAAATTGTATACATAAGGCCTGCATCAAAATCAATGTCAATCTATTTTTTGTGACTGATATATTGTGGTAATGAAATTGTGACAGTACCAAGATTTCTCAAGATCCTTAACTTTTCAAGACTTTATAATTATAAATTATTAGTAAAATCCAAGTTTTGGTAGTCCAGTCCTATAAAGGTATTACTGTAACTTTATGAAATCTTATATTATTCAAAGGAACATAAACATTGTCTCTAATGTTCCTTTGTTTTTTATTTGGCCTAGTTACCCTTAGACCTTGAGGTTGGAGTTTTTGCATACCCCAAGTTATGTTGTCCTTTTTTTTTTCCATTCATGTAAAACAATAAAACCTGGACCTCCACCAAACCCTGTGTTCACCACTTAGAAGGGTCATTTCTATACTTGTGTTTTCATACATGGACTAAGTTAGCACAAACCCAAAAGTGCGGATCCAGCACAGTAGCACAAAATGGCCATTTATATTTGTACAACTAGTCACCTTTTTCATAACACAAAAAAACACAATGTGTTTTATATGTTGTAATCCTAATTTCAATAATAACACTTGACTAAATGCTTTTAATACACTTGGGTGTTCTGACACCTTGGTTATCTAAGCAGTCGCTGGTATAGCCTAATATATGTTGTCAGAGCTCCCTCTAGTGGTTTGAAAAATTAGGATATCAAAGTAATTTCATTTCTCCAACCTGTTCCATTTTAGATCATATTCCCAACACATCTGCCTTGAAGCCAGGATCTTTTATTTTTGTCTCTTGAGCTGTCACAGTTACTCAGGTTTTTAAGCAGAGGAAGCACTTTGTATAATGAGTGTTTAGCCTTTTGTTCACAGAATTTAAAGTAGATTCTTACTCTAAAAAGTCTATGCAGTGTGGCATTCAAACATATACCATCTGCTCTACGTATCTTACCCTCTATGACTATTGAAGGGACAGCTTGTAATATAAAAGAATAATTGCCAGTTACCTTGTGTACAGAATTGCTTTTAAATAACTAGGGATTTCCATAACCATGGATTTAAACTGTAACACTTTCATTGCCATGGCAGTGTGCTTGGAATGTGTAACATTTAACTAAAGTTCATAAATGGGTTAACTGCAACAACTTTATAAGCTTTTCACTCAATTCAACAATGAAGCTACAAGCCCACTTGAAGCAATTTGTTCCACTGCTTTTTAATGCGTGCCCTAAGCAGTCATCCTTCTCAAGTATACTTTCTAAATGACTTGTGTATTAACCTGAATAAATATTACCCTAACTCCACCTACTTCTGATTCCAAGCATACCTACGTATGCTCAGCCATTTTGTTTGCGGCACTGTACATGCTGCCCTGCAAAATGTATAATTCATATGTGTTCAGAGGGAAATTAGTTAATCAAGGTAGTCCCTTTGGTATCCTCTCCTTGATTAATTAACCATTTTGCTGCTACTGGCTTAACATTGGGCTCAAGTTAATTTGTAGGCTCTCGTTTCATGTTTTGTACAGATTAGCATTCAGTCTCACAACACAGGTGTAATTTGGTGTGTATCTGTGCTACATTGAGATCTGAATTTTGTACATATCAAGAGGGTGTTTGTTCAGATAAATACAGAGCTTTGATCAATCACTTGTTTACTTTGTAAAATGACTGTCTAACAGCATGATATCCATTATAACTTTTTTCGATACTTTGCATGCTGTACCTTATAGTATGTTTGCCCCTAATGTGCCCCCCCCCCCCTGTACTTACCTGGATGCTGCTCGGCGTCTCCGGAGAAAAGATTCCTGCACACATGCTGCGTGCAGGAAGTACAGCCACCGGAAGTGACGTTTCTGGTGGCTGAGATGAAATGCGGGGGATGCGGATCACACGGCTCCTGCCCGATAGTGACTGTGAGACAAGAATGAATGGCCCATGGGCAGCTGCCCCGTTTGCCCACACTTTTTTTTAAACATTTTTTTTTTGTGCAGGGGTCGTAGGGCGGCCGGGCCCCTGGAGTGACGGGCCCAGTCGCATCTGCTACCCCTGCACCAGTGGTAGGTACGCCACTGTATGAGTCTGCTCTTATATAATGTATATCAAATGAATACCCTCACTTTCTTTACCTCATAGACTTCATAAGCCAAGGTCTGGGTTTCCATGACCCCTGGATATGACAACATTTACTTCACGTTTGCAGCCTACATGTAGTTAGTTGATTGGATAAAGTCTAAGCTAGTGAGACTGTTTGAATTCTAGAATCACAGAAGGACTGGTTTTTTATCTGGTGGGCAGTAATGCTTATTCATTGATTGAGCCTAGGTGTACAAACTGAATTTGTGATCCCTACTCTCATTGATGTTCTGGGTGACCATACATGGTCTATACATCAAGGAATCAATTCAGGCACCCTACCTGGACATTTATAGATGCATTTCAAAATGGTCATTATTGGTCCAAGTTACAGTGGTGATTTCATAGAGGCTAAGTTCAAGACAGAGTTCTATTGTATTTATTATGGCATCAAAGTGAGGCCAAAATGGCACTAGTGTATATGTGTTGCTTAAGATGCACTTAAAAGCAGAATTAAAAGTAGCGTAATGCCAAAATGAAAAATAATAACTATCTCAGTTTTTAACTTCGCTTACTGTAATTTTTTTGTGTAAACAATATTACTGGAAAAACAAACACTAGGGGGTCTATCTACTAACATTTAAGATTGGAGCTGAAGATCATATTATATTCACTAACTTTTTTTGCAAGGTCAAATTGAGTCGGGTCAAGATGAGGTATGGCGTGAAGGTTTGCTTCAGGGCAAAACTAAGTCAAATTTGATCTTAGTTTGGACTTAGTCTCGAAAGAATCTTTAATCAATTTGCCTCCCATTATAACCTAGGGGAAATGAAATTAGCATTTTTTCAAATTTGAGTTTGGAGGTCAAGTTTGACTTTGACCATAGGAAATAATGGGACTCACCAGCGTTAGAATTGACTAGCAAGTTCAGAGAAGTGACTTCCCAACTCGACCTACAGAGATTTTTAGTGATTACCATTTTTTATGCTTTTTTTGTCAGGGTTGGTACCTGGGAGCGTAGCGCAGGGGTGTTGGCACTAGGTGATGTGCACACTAGAAATAGTCCAGAGTGTCAACAGTACCAAGGTGTAAGACAGAACGAAGTCAAATACAGTCTGAAGGTTCAATGCAGGCAGAAAAGATTCTGGGTAGGTATTGGAAAATCCGAGGTCAGGAGTGGAGAGGTAAACGTAGTCCAAAATACAGTCCAAGGGTTCGGTAGCCATGAGATCAATAATCACAATGAAACAAGGTACAAAGATTTGGATAGGGATCGCTGTAGGGACTAGCCACACTACAAGCTTGAAAAACGAGCAAGCACTGAGTGAACAGTGCTTGCTGTTTAAAGAGGGCGCCAGGACCTTTGCTCCGCCCACCATCCTGCAGGTCACCGTGCCCCTCTGCCTTTAGCCAGATAGTGAAGGCAGGTGTAGGACCTGCCCCCTCTCCACACCGCCCGTGCATCCTTCAATGGGAGCATGCAACCGGACCGCAGGCCACGTCCCCCCAAAATCAGATTGACACCTGCACTTACGTTGCGCGAGGCAGGCTGTACTACAGGCCGGAGTTGTGGCCTACACCGCGATAATGTGCCCCCCCCCCCCCCCCCCGGTGGGGTGCAGGGTACTTGGAGTTGGCTGGACCAGGTAGCGAGTCCCTGTAGGTATGTGACGGAACATGGGTCTGACAATGAAACTCAAAGATGAGATGGTAGGTTTACTTTGGTTAGTTGTGTAGAGTAGGGGTGAACTTGGATGCTGAGTTTTCTTTAGTGAATACCTCTAGGAGGTCTGGTTGGGAGGTCAAATTTTAATTTCCAAAGTCAAAGTCAACCTCCTCAAGCTATTAATTACTTTTAGTAGATAGACTCATGGGACACTTCCTTCAGCTGGAGGGTATGATCTGTGGAGGTGCTCCTCTCTCCCCTGCCAGTTTGACAGAAAAAAACTTGGTCCCTAAGCTCCATTAAAAACCAGGTTTCTCTCACCAACCTATATTTGGTAGCAAATAATTAAGCAACAGGAAAGAGTGGTACACAAGTTCCATGTGAATTTGTAGCGTAATAATCAGTTTAGAACAAGCAAACATGTAAATCTCCAGTGTGTTTTATCCTGCTTTTCTTGCTCAGCCAAATCTCCATTTTATGTATGAAAATGCATCTCCTCTTGAAACTGAAATCATCGGTTAAAATTGATTTGGTCCTTTCTGATAAAATAACCATTCTACATATCCTCTGTGGGAGAAGGGGGCTTTCAGCTTGATGAGTGTAACAGCTGTTAAGCATTGCTTAAGCACCCTGCATGTTCCAGAAAGGCTTTTAGGCACCTTTAAATACTAAACATAGCCAATCCTTTCAGAGTTTGGCAGCAGCTCAGCCATGGTGGGTTTTAACATAGTGATACTGTCTCTTTGTGGCCAAAAGAGCTACTCAGACTAAGAGGAAATGTACAATGGTACAACTGGTAGGAACATTACCACCCAACTGAAAATGTCTAAATATTACCATAAAAGAAGACAAAACATAATACAAAAATAATACTCTTATGGTGGTAACAGCCATAGCCAAACATACACAATTCTGTCATCTGCCGACCCTTTAAACCAAACTAACTGCATGTATATTCTTTGTTCTTTTCATTGTAAAATGCCTCCCACATTAACCTGTGCATATGTAGACACTGTAACAAAATAAAAAGCACAGGCAGCCTAGCTGTGAGAAAAATGCTCCATAAACAAAAAAGAAAAGCTGCTACCTACAATGTCTGATCAAAGAACTCGCCTACTCTCTACTATTTGTACCTATTTGTATGTGTGAATGTTTTTGAGCATGAGTGCCCAATATAAAGTTAGAGATCTCAAGGTGTCTTACATTTCAAGCATTTTTCCACCCCTTAATATCAGTTACACTGTTCAGTCTGGCTGTCCTTTCCTTCGTATAATTTCTCTTGCACCAAAGTGCACCAATATCTTGCACCAATAACCGCTAATGTCAGGCTAAAATTGTACCATTACTGAGTCCTCCATAGCTGATGGCGGCACATGCTGAGTGTTGTTTTAGAGGTCTTGGAATACCAGTTGTGGCACCACTGACAAAGGTTGTCTATCCCTGACCAACTCTTAACATTTTCTGTGGGCTGTCCTGAATCCCTTCAGTTATCTGTGGCTCCCTTAGTAAAGCACCACTTTTCCACTGGGATAGGCTCTAATCCCTTCCTGTATTCTATGCCACTAATATTTTATTTCTAGCCCTAGATGAAATCCAATTGAATTAAAAAAAAACATCTCTAAGAGAAACATGTTACGTAGTCTAAACATTCTAGTGCAAAACCAAGGCAGAAATAAAGAATCAAAATAGTATCTACAATTACTACATATTAAATGTGCACATCTTCATATGAATATAAAACATTTTTTATATTACTGGTAAAAAAACAAAACACTATAGAGTCTACTTGAGATGGAATTTCAAACTTAAGGCCAATGTAGCTGAGCTGGAAAACATCTCAAATGCAGCTGAATGCTAATTTGGCCTCAAGTTTGAAATTGCCGTCTCAATTCCCTGCAATTTTCTCTTTTATTGAGTAGACCCCCAGAACCCTTCCATTGATATCTGCTTGAGATGATGGTTTTTGGATAGGGTCTAGGACACTTCCGCACCGCATCTTCATTGATGACAGTTCAGCTTCAGTTAGAGTAATAATCAGGTTAGAACAAGCAAAAATGTGAGCGTGTAATCCTCAGCCAAATATCCATGTTTTATGCTTTTGTATAATGCATCCCTGAAAACCTGGACACATTCTCCACCTTGTACTTTGTCCCCAGTCCAGCTATTAATGTGTCATGCTTTCTATTTGGTTGTCAGTTAGCTACTTATTGAATAAACTGTATGGTATTTTCCTGGGATTCTGTTTTTTTTTTTATGTGTAACATACTACATGACATATTAATAATGTGATTGATTGGGCACCGGTGTTGCCATAGGAACCTTAGAAAAATGTATTAAACCTCTTTATCTAAATGATATGTGATCAGGTGACTTAGGAAAATAAATAAAAATTCTGCTCTGCCATCACAATGTTCAAGAATGTATCTAATTATTTGAATTGAAGACCATGCATCATTAAAGTAAGCTCAGAATTTGGGGATTTCACACATGGAACAACTTTCTAAACAATTTTCAATGGTGTGGATATAGAACAAATGAAATATCTGATAGATGCATACAAGTGAAATAAATCATATTTTAAAATGACATCTCGTTTTTAAAATATCAAAGTAGATTTTGACAATATATATAGTGCATGTGAATATAGTGTTGTGAGCTTCCCGCTCCATGCTGTCAAACATGCTATACTCTGCCCTTGGTGTTTTTACGATAACTTAACCTGTGGGGACAGTGACTGTTGCGGTCTCCGAAAACCTCCTGAAACCTGCTTGAAACAACAAGAATTCTGCCTTCTTTAGTGTTACATTTTTCGCCAATGCTGTACTTAATGTATCTATTTTGGTTTCTTTTAATGTTTTTCATTTTTTTTTTTTTTTTGTATCACACAAACATGAGATACATTCATATCACTTTATTTCCCCCCAGACTTCAGCCAAATGCTGTCAGAAGAAGATGCAAACCTGATATTGGTCAGTAAATTAAGCAGATTTCGATTATAGCAAATCATTAGTGATTCCAGCAGGGACAGTGCACAAGTTTTTGCCATGATAGGCAAAAGTATATTTTGACATCTCTTGCTGACTGCTCAGGGTTCCGTCATAAAAGTCAGGAAGCATACAAGGGTATCTGTACGCATCACCAACATTGGCAAGTCTGGGGCAGGTGTGTGGCTGCATTGGCAGTCTGGGGGGTCAGAGGAGGGTCACAAGGGCAAGTGTGTGGATGCACTGGGAAGTCTGGAGGTCCAGACTGTCGCTGACAGTTATATTGTACTCTTAAAGAAATATTATGTATCACAGATTTTCAGAAATAAAAAAATTCCTTGTCCAGCTTTTCTCCATTGTTGTCATATATGTATAGTGTTAAGTTTGTGAAAAGTAGGAAAACTGCATTATGTTTATTATAACTATTGTATAACCTGCCTGTTTCAAAAGATGATGTGTATGCTTTGACTGCATATACATCATTCTGTTCTTTATGAATACATAGACTAACAAT
This sequence comes from Pelodytes ibericus, assembly GCA_036172795.1. NCBI lineage: Eukaryota > Metazoa > Chordata > Amphibia > Anura > Pelodytidae > Pelodytes > Pelodytes ibericus. The sequence goes on along the minus strand of CM069860.1, from coordinate 128,800,548 downwards.
ACATTCAACACAATACATTCCATCCTCTGTAACTGATAAACTCAGATATAGATGGGATTTATACATACACAGAAATATGACATATAGTGTCAGCTCCTCAGTTACAAATATATTATGTTACATTGTTTGTGTCATTGCTACAACTACTGCTGATTTCCCCTGTGACACTCTTGATAGCAGCATGGTGGATTACATAGAGAAATGTATTGTTATGACATGGAAATAATGATACAGAGTTACTAAATATATATATATTTAAGCGGACATACTCTCATTTATAGATGTGGATATCAGATTTTTTATTTAATTTACTATGTGTGAATTACTGCCTGCATTTCAATTAATATTAATTAATATTCAATTCTATTAATTTTATGCTTTCCACACTTTATTGTGGGCCATTCTCAAGATCAAAACCTGCTTACCTTCCAGGGGGAAGTTGCTTTGATTTCTTTTAAAACTCATACATTCCCATAATACTCTAGTACACAAAGCTGAGACAATAATATCCTAAAGGGAAAACATGATCCTCTGGATTCTTATTTGTAGTAAGCAGGGCTTATAAATCATTGTGACAGTAGCTGCTCATTCTCAGTTCCTATTTTACAGTCTCCAATGGATAATTAATGGATAGTAAAATTGGTTCCTCCTGGACACACTTGCATTTTACATGCAGTGCCATGGTCACTATCAGGGAGGGGATACGCCTGTCAACGACCACCCTCCCTGGCTTGGACCCCCTTAAAAAAATGTTTAAAAAATTTAATTTTAAAAAGTTTTGCCGGCAGAGGCACTGACTGAAGAGATCAAAGGATCCCCCCACTAATCTCTCTGTGGACAAGCAGGCAGCATGCTGTCTGTGCGCTGCTTATCCTCCCATGCTGCCTCTATTTCTGTGGTCAGAGCTTCAGGGGTCACGTGACCTGCCAGCACTTAGACTACAGACCATGTGTGGAGTGTAGGAGGCAGCATGGTAGGATGCAGCATGGTAGGATGTCTATGCACCTGGGCAGCACATAGACACCATGGGAGCTGGGGTGTGCAATATGTTGATGGGGCATGTTCTGGGGTAAGTCCTGGGTGTGCAGCGTGGTTGATGGGGCATGTTCTGGGTGTGCAATGTGGGTTCTGGTGCATGTCCTGGGGTGCTGGGGAAAGTCTGGGTGTGCAATGTTGGTGATGGGGCAAGTACTAAGGTAAGTCCTAGGACTGTAATGTGGTTGATGGGGCATGTCCTGGGTGTGCAATCTTGGTGATGGGGAATGTCCTAGGGTAATGGGGTAAGTTCTGGGTGTGCAATGTGGGTGATGGGGCATGTCCTGGGAGTGCAATATGGGTGATAGGGCATGTCTTGGGATTCCGGGGTAAGTCCTGGGTGTGCAATGTTGGTGATGGGGCATGTCAAAGGGGTGCTAGTGTAAGTCCTGGGTGTGAAGTGTTGGTGATGTAGCATGTCCTGGGGTAAGTCCTGGGTGTGCAATGTGGGTTCTGGGGCATGTCTTGGGTGTGCAATGTGGGTGATGGGGCATGTCCTGGTTGTGCAATGTGGGTGATGGGCCATGGGGTGGGGCATGTCCTGTTGGTGCTGAGTCATGTCCAGTGCTAGCTGAGGTAAGTCCTGGGTGTGCAATGTCAGTGCTAGGCCATGTCCTGGGTATGCAAGGTGGTGCTATGACAAGGGATGTGAGGGTAATAACAAAAGGATAAATGGGGGGGGGGGGGGGGGGCAGACCATTTGGTCAGTAAAGGGCTTCACAATTCCTGATGTCAGCCCTGTGCAGGGGAGCATGTAAAGGTAATATGTCAAGCAAAACACTGGCTGACCTGTCAATACAGACTTTATAGCTGGTAGAAAAAAACATGCAATGTTTGTTTAAGGATCCTGTGCAATATGCACACATTGCAAGAATAGTTATCATTTAGGAGACTACTTGCTTATTGAATGTTTGAAAGACTTTAAAATGCTGCTTTATTTCCTCCCAGACTTCAGCTAAATGCTGTCAGAAGAAGCTGCAAACCTGATATTGGTCAGTAAATTAAACATATGTAGATTACAGATATTGAAATTTTAATAAATGCATACATAGCTTCAATATGCATTTAAAAATGTAGAACATTTTTGAATGGGATTAGTCATTTAATAACGGTGCTTCAGTTACCACCTTCCTGCTTTATTACTAAACATTTCCGTATGTAATTTTATGTATTCAAGATCTCTTTTTCTAATGTGATCATTCCCCACTGTTTCCCAATAATCCCCTGCTTATTCTTCTCTATGTAACATTCCCTGTTTATCTGTTTCTTTAGCCTCAGTCTGTTAACCAATATTCATTTTCTCTATGCAACAACATGTCCCTTATCCAAATCTCCCTGACTGCTATTCAGAATCACTTACTGTGCTTGGTGGAATAAATTGCATTTAAAATGATCAAAGAAATAAAACAATGCTCAAAAACAAAGCAAAGACTTTAAAGCTAACAAGTCATTAATCCCCTTACCGTCTGTATATGGCAGACTGTATTGTGCGTAGATATTTAAATCCAGATAATACTTCAGTTTCCTGACTGATGTGGATTTTTCCAGATCTACAGCAATACGAGAGATGAAAATCATGAAGAGTTAGCCCAAGTGTCGTCCGGCTGTTAAATCATCCTCACACAGTCGGACGCTGGCTGCTATCATCTTGGCTGCTGATCTTACAAATCTTTGTTCTCATTATCTTAAAGTCCCAGCAGTTTGTCTATACTATTCTTGTCTACCAACTGGGGACTGCAAGGAATGGCAGAAAGAGATATATTAGAAGACTGAGTAAAATTAAAGATGAAAGCACACATTAATGTGTGAATACCTATTTAATGGTCTTGTGGATGGGGATAAGATATGAATGTCATAAACTTTCTGAGATGCAGATGCATATATTTAACCAAAATAAAAATATTGTGCGCTTCTAGTGTATATATATGTATCACAATCCAAACACTCAGTAGAGTAAATACAAAAAACCCGTAAAGTGCGCTTAAAAAGCAAACTGTGGAAATAATGCACCTTATGTGAAAACAGTATATACAGGTGAGTCTCTAATGGAGATGAAGGTGTCTGTGGATTCCTTATCCAAAATTCAGGGAGATTCTTATGGTCCCCCTCAAGGGGATACACTTACAGACTCTCTGAGATAAGAAGGCACTTCAAATTTATCCTGTTGGGACCAGACTTCAAGGTTGTAGGTCTCAAAGAAATGCAGCAACAGACATTCAATTAGTAGAAAGAATGGTACAAATTTAATACAAAAATAATAACTGCTTACATGGGGGATCTGTATGTCACATAGGGTGGGCACCACACAGCCGTTCTGACGAAGATCCTTCCAGCAGACAGATAATAAAAAGATATTTAAAAATACACTTTAAATATAAAATAAAAAAATACAATACAAAGAGAGCAGGTTGAGTCCAGATCGCTACGCGTTTCGCTCTTCATGAGCTTCGACCAGGCGTTATTATTTTTGTATTAAATTTGTACCATTCTTTCTACTAATTGAATGTCTGTTGCTGCATTTCTTTGAGACCTACAACCTTGAAGTCTGATCCCAACAGGATAAATTTGAAGTGCCTTCTTATCTCAGAGAGTCTGTAAGTGTATCCCCTTGAGGGGGACCATAAGAATCTCCCTGAATTTTGGATAAGGAATCCACAGACACCTTCATCTCCATTAGAGACTCACCTGTATATACTGTTTTCACATAAGGTGCATTATTTCCACAGTTTGCTTTTTAAGCACACTTTACGTTTTTTTGTATTTGTCCATATTGTATTTTTGTGTGGTTTAGGGGCACACTACTTAAGTGCTGCTAAGAGCTTAGAATTCAGCGCTGGGTACACCTTTGTTTTTTACACTCAGTAGAGTAACAGCGTACTGCACAGTGACCACTCCCTGCATGTTGGAGGGCTGAGAGAAATTATTGTAGTTCAAAGAGCCACTTATGGTCTGGTTTGTGAGGCCACTAATGGTGTTGACTCATCAGCAAATCAAAAGACACTCTGATGCTGAGTGTTAGTACGAGGTTGATTGATTGGCGTATGAACTTACTACATTTTGTGTACTGTTACAAACATTCTCCCATTCAGCTACATTGGGGAATTTTTCCAACTTGGCTATATTGGCCTAAAGTTTGAAATTTACATCTCAATTCCCTATAAGTCCATGTGATTCTTTCTTTATTGAGTATACTGTCTTCAGAATTAAGATACAGTATGATTTCAGCAACCTTTATGTGAACATTATTCCCCATTTCCTTTTTTACCTCCTAATTTACCTTGAAATGACAGTGGAAAAGGCTAGTAAGTCAACTGTGTATCGAAACCAAATCCTTGCTGACTTCTTAATGCTTACATACTGCCTTTCTTCAGTACCTTAGTGGACAGGGGACCAAGGAAAATTGACTTGCACAGGCATGAAATTATGACCCCTAATATTATTGGCTTTTAAAGGTAATTTAAGGAGAGCTGAATTATGGGTTACATGTATAAGATCAAGAGTTTTTAAAAAAGAAAAACCAATCTCTGTTTATAACAGCGATTGTGCTTTTTTTTTTATATAACTCCTGACACTTTGCAGTAAGAGAGAGAGGGACCTTCATTAAACTTTGTTTGGTAGAGTTTCCACAACACAAACCAGGCACTCATCAGCACCTGATTTTTTTATACATAGGCTGCGCTGGCACAACAAGCGCCGACACAACCTATATCTATGCATTCAGCATAGATAACCTAGTCTCCCATATCTTGTCAAGGGGTTGTAGGACTTTTCTTTGTAGCAATGTCACAGATAGATAAGGGAAATATGATATAGTCGTTTAGTACTGCTGGAGAGTACTTATATAAGACTCCTCAATTGCATGGACTTGCTGACAAACAGTACCTGCTTCCTCCTTGCTTGATCTAATGTTATGGTAATAATATTACTATGTTTATTCAAAGGATAATGATTTAAGAGACCCGTCATATACACTGGCTTTCTCTTATAAGTAATCTATACATTTCAAAAGGATATTAAAGTATTTTCATACCAGTGTACCCTTAAGAGGATATACACTTGTTTCTATAATGTAAAATAAGGAACCTGAGTAGTTATGTTTTGATTCAGGTAGCTCAGAGTTCCCATGAGAGAATCAGAGCTCTGAGTTTCAGACCACTTTGGTGATCCACATAGCCCGTGAATTCGTGCTACTTCTGAACTGGCATGAAAATCAGCCATAGTGTTCTATGGGGAGGATGGAGATTGTGAAAACAGCCGAAATAAAATAAATGTATAATCTTTTTTTTTTTTAAATAGCCAGCAGGGACATGTGGACTGCCACTGACCCCATAAATGAAAAATAAGTCCCTGAATCGAATATGGCCGAAAATTGTCCCTAAATCGGAAAAATTGGAGTAGCCAAATATCGAAAAATTCAGAAATTTGCTTCTTTGACCGATCCAGCCCCATTTCAGTATGCCCTTATGTAGATGCAAAAGCCACACTTAGATTGTTCTTCGTTGTTTCTTTAATTTCCCAGTTCTACCTGAACACAATCCAGCTATAGCTCTGATTTACAGATCAGGTTGACCTTCTCCGCACATAATCGAAATTAAAACAGGTCAAGTTCTTCTTTAAAATGACAAAAACCATTAAGACAACACAATTTTAATCATTTCAGGTTTTTGGCACTACATATCTGGTCAAATGTCAGAGTTCATGTGAATGGTTAGAGTAACCTAAACTCATATAATAAGGCTGCCCTTTCAGAATAGTACCCTAGTTTTATTCACCAGGGAAACATTAAACAGATAGAATTTACATTTTTTAACCATTCACAGCTGTACAATTAAAGCACATTTAAGGGTCTACTCAACAAAGAGTGAACTGCAGGGAATTGAGATGAGAATTTCAAACTTTAGGCCAAAGTAGCCGAGTCTCACCGTCTACTCGTCTCAGTTCCCTGCAATTCTTCTCTTTATTGAATAGACCCTTTTACAATTATTCACAAAACCATTCATTGCTCTACTGCTTTGACACCATCAACTCTACCTGAAACTCATAGGGAAATACAATGCATGTTAAAGACTTATCTAAAGTGCACATTATAAACATCTTGTACTTTTGCAAACATGCATTTCTAGCTGATGTAATTAGAGACAGCCTTTTAGTGACTAAAACATCAAATAATGGATGAAACATGATGAATTCTAAAAAGTCAAAAATATAACTCAGTACAAATTGCCGAAATTAGCTTTCCGTTTATGTAGAGTAAGCATGTTACTTAAGCTTAGTAAGTAGTTTTATTTCTTTGGAATATATGGTACATTAATGTGGACCTAACTAGTTTTGTGTTTTACCTGTTCAGCATTTATATAAGCTGGAGAGAGATGGTGAGATGGTGGGCTAGTGGGGTGATAAGCTGGAGGGAGGGGATCAGATGGTGGGAGAAAAGGGATATAGGGGTGATACAATGGAGGGAGAGGTTAAATGGAGGGTGAGTGAGTCATAAGCTGGTGGGAGAGAGTGAGATAAAGGTGAGAGGGGTAATAAGATGGGGTAAGATGGTGAGAGTGGTGATAAGCTGGAGGGAGGGGTGAGATAGAGGGTGATTCAGTGAGAATATGGAGAAAGGGATGATGAGCTGGAGGGAGTGGGGAGAGGGATAAGATGGAGGGAGTAAAACACTCTCTAGCAAACCTCTTTTTCCAAACCAAATTTTTCTTTGGGCACATAAGCATATTGCATATTTTCCTCCTACTGCCCATTGGAATTCTAGGACTTGTTACCTCATCTGAGGAAGCCACAGATTCTGACTGGCAGCTGGCATTTTGTTTCCTAACATCTGGTGACCAGCCTCATAACAGCAAGTGTGCAGCAACGATAGTGTAGACCAGGGAGGTAGGCACCTTCGGCATACCCAATGTTATGGACTACATCTTCTATAACACTCTTATAGCCATAATCCTGGCAAAGCATCAAGGGAAATGTAGTCCACAACATCTGGAGTGCGAAGGTTGCCTACCCCTGGTGTACAGCATTTCCAAGTAAATTCACATTGAACGTAGTCATAACTTCACATGCTAAATAAAGCTACGTTTCAATAATAATAATAATAATAACAAAGTATTTTGCTGGGAAAGGTATGTTAAATTTTATTTTGTTGTCAAGTACATCCTGATGATGGGAATTGGTTCTACAACCTTGCGAATTGAACAGTTTCTACAGTTGGTGCATTAGCCCACTAATCTATCCCATGTTAGGTTGCTTAGATGAAAATGATAATACTAATAATAATAATATGTTGATAATGCTATTCTAAATGATTTATATAACTGCATTTTCAGAAGACAGGTCTACATTAAGTATCACCAACTGCTTTGGATGCCTCTGGTCAGGGCCGGCCTTAGGGGTGTGCGACCTGTGCAAGCGCACAGTGGCAAAACACCCCAGGGGGCACCTGCCCGGCCGCTCCAAAAAAAAAAGTAAAAAAAAAAAAAAAAGCCGGTAGAGGCACTGGATTGGGGAGATCAAAAGATTCCCCCCCCCCCCTCACCAGCCCTCTGCTCGGCAAGCTCTGTTGGGTCCAGGGAGGGGATGTAGCTAACCGGCTGAGAGGTGTAGCTCCGCCCCCCACCCTGTGAAGCAGAGCAGCGTCTGCTTCACGGGGAGCTGCGGGCAGCAAGAGAAAGTGCTGCTCGGCTCCCCATGCTTGCACTAAGCATGGGGAGCCAAGCAGCACTTTGTCTTACTGCCAGTGAAGCAGATGCTGCTGTGCTTCACAGGGTGGGGGTGGAGCTACACCTCTCAGCCGGTTACCACCGCCCCCTCCCTTGATCCACATTTGTAGGAAAAGGAAGGGGTGGGGGGGGGGGAGAGAGAGAACAGGGGGTGAGAGAGGGACTGAACAGGGGGTGAGAGGCAGATCAGGGGGAGGGGCAAGAGAGAGGCAGAACAGGGTTTGAGAGAAGGACAGAACAGGGGGTGAGAGGCAGAACAGGGGGAGGGGAGAGAGAGAGACAGAACAGGGGGAGGGGGTGAGAGAGACAGAACAGGGGGAGGGGGGGAGAGAGACAGAACAGGGGGGAAAGAGAGAGACAGAACAGGGGGAGGGGGGAGAGAGAGAGACAGAACAGGTGGAGGGGTGATAGAGAGACAGAACAAGCGAGGGGGAAGAGAGAGAGACAGGAGGTAAACACAGTCAAGGATTTTAAGCATGCGTGGGATAGACACAAGGCTATCCTAGCTATAAGACCGGGAACGGGGGACTAATAAAAGTACTCAAAAAAAAAATAAAAAAATTGGGCAGACTAGATGGACCGAATGGTTCTTATCTGCCGACACATTCTATGTTTCTATGTTTCTAGGAGGGGGGAGAGAGACAGAACAGGTGGAGGGGGGGAGAGAGACAGAACAGGGGAGGGGGAGCGAGAGACAGACATGGCAAGGAAGAGGAAAAGGACACATACGTAGGGGGGTGAAAGACAGGGGGGGGGGGGGCGCCATGGGGGAAGCCCGCACAGGGCGCCGGGACACTTAAGGCCGGCTCTGCCTCTGGTTACATTTGCCCCTTACATTCCTGGTGTACGTCTGGAAAGCAGTGTTGTTGCTAGGGCGGGGCTAATTGGGATGAAGCCCCAAGTCTCCCGGTGAAAGCCCCAGATGTTTAGTTCAGGGCTTTTCACATGATTAACATGATTAGTCCCAAGTACACAATACTCAGGATAGAGGAGAGCTCCCATACCCTGACTCTCTAAGTTTCAGACAGCACAGACACTCCTCCTCCTTTTCCTCCTGCTGACTGCAGCACATTGCCTGTACGGCTCTGTCAGCCAGAGAGCCAGGTCACATGACCTCCAGTGGTTCTGACAGAGTGGCTTGAACTGTGAGGAGGAGGAGTCTGTGATGCCTGGCAATGTTTAACCCCTTAACGACAGATGACGTGCCAGGCACGTCACGGCAAATTGAGGACTTGCCGACAGGTGACGTGCCTGGCACGTCATGCACTAAACTGAGTAAAGAAAGCGACCAGCGGTCGCTTTCTTTACTCTAACGGTGTTGCTACAATGCCTCTAGGTAGAGGCATTGTGCAACACCCCCCAAAAGTGCAGGGGCGCGCTACGATCACTCCACGGAGTGATCGTAGCAGCCATTTAAAAATGGCTGCGCCCGCTGCACACATGTGCTTAGAAAGCGAACGATCGTTCGCTTTCTTAGCATCTCCGGTGTTGTTAAAGTGCCTCGCCAGCGAGGGACTTAACAACACCTTCAGGCTGCCCAGAGCCGATGGTGGTCGCTCTCCTGAGCGACCCCATCGGCTCAGTAGAAGGGAACGCTGCCTGTACAGGCAGCGCTTCCCTTCTAATGGCAAGAGCATCGGAAGTGAAAGTATTTCACTTCCGATCCTCTAAGGGGAGCCAATCGATGCCGGCACAACAGATCTATGTGATCTGTGTGCAGGCATGTATGGTAAGTGCTCTGATGAGCACTTACCATACAGTCAAAGGCAATATTAGCAAATATTGCCTTTGACAAGTATTGATCTGCCTCCCTCACCTTACTAGTTATAGTAAGGGAGAGAGACAGATCAGATAAAGTAAAAAAATAAAATAAAATAATAAAAAAAATATTTAATAAAATTTTAAACACCAAGGGCTTTTATAAAAGCCATTTAACCCCTTCCCTGCCATTGATCGCTGTGTACGCAGTGATCATACACAGCAGCACATTTTTTGCTGTCTGTGCATTTTTTAGGGGTTCATTTCTTTTTACTGTAATTCATTACAGTATAAAAAAAAGCTCTTTTAAGAGAGATTAACCCCTTTCTTGCTGTAGATCACTGCCTAAGCAGCGATCTGACGCAAATGCAGCAATCTTGCTGCAGAAGCATTTTTAAATTTTTTTTAACTTTTTTATTACACCCGTCACGTGTTAATTATACCCGCTAGGGGACTACGTTTAACGTAAAAAAAATTTTTTTTAGCTGTCTGACCGCATGTATAGCGATCAGTAACAGCTGATAAGTGACAAAGGCGGGTTGGCGTTTGCTTAGATGAGCATCACCATTCGTCTGGTTAGATCAATATTTGTAAATATTTGATCTGACCCGTGTAGATCTGCCTCCCTCTCACTTGAGTTTTAGTGAGGGAGGGAGACAGAGCTGTATAATGTAAGTTTTTAATTATAATATATTTAATAGAATTGAGACCCAAAGGCTTTTATAAAAGCCGTTTCCAGTATTTAACCCCTTCCCTGCAATTGATCGCTGTGTACGCAGTGATCTTACACAGCAGCACATTTTTTGCTGTCTGTGCATTTTTTTAGGGGTTATTTTTTTTTACTTTGATTTATTACAGTATATCAAAGGCTCTTTTAAGAGCTATTAACCCCTTCCTTGCCGTATATCACTTCCTAAGCAGCACATATGGTCACTGCCTAAGCAGTGCATATGGTCACTGCCTAAGCAGCGCATATGGAGCAATCTAGTCGCAGAAGGATTTTTTTTTGCTATCAGCATTTTTTTTGTCAGACTCGCTAGGGGTTAGTTATACCCACTAGGGGATTACGTGTATTCCTTTTGAAGCTGTCTGAACGCGTGTATAGCGATCAGTAACAGCCGATCAGTGGCAAAGGTGGTTTGGTGATTTCTCAGATGAGCATCACCATTCGTCTGGTTCGTAAATATTGTTCTGACCCATATGGATCTGCCTCCCTCTCCTCACTTGAGTTTTAGTGAGGGAAAGAGACAGATCTGTATAACATAATTTTTTAATTGTAATAAATTAAATAAAATGTTAAAAAATTGTGAGTCCCAAGGGCTTTTATAATAGCCATACCCTTTGTATAGTGCAGTGTATTAACCCCTTCCCTGCCACTGATCACTGCACAGCAGAACATTTTTTCTTGTCTGTGCATTTTTAGGGGTTAATTTTTTTGTACAGTACTACAAAGGCTCTTATAAGAGCTATTAACCCCTTCCTTGCTCTACATGTTCAAATTCCAAGTTTGAAAATCAAAAAGCGCACCTCTCAAATGTAGCCTTTCAACACCCAACAAAGCTGACAAAGCTATGCATGGGTGGTATCCCTGTGCTCGGGAGATGTTGCTGAACATATATTGTGGTATTGTTTGTCAGTGACACATACCGAAATATGTGAATTTGTGTCTAAAGTACAATGTATGTGGGAAAATATACACAATAAAATGACTACCACAAACTTTGACAAAGGCTGGTGGTAGAATTGGTGCATGGAAAGTGTTAAAATAACACCATTTAAAATAGCCTAGGGTGTCTACTTTTACAAAATATATACTTTTTGGGGTAAAATACACTGTCCTACTTTAAAAAAAAGTCCCAAATGAAAGATGGGCTCAGGCTGGCTACACGTTAATATTCCAAGTTGAAAATGCGCACCTTCACAATGTGGCCCTTTTAGCCCCCAAACAACCTAACAAACCTATGCATGGGTGGTATCCCTGTACTCAGGAGATGTTGTTGAACACATATTGGGTTATTGTTTGGCAGTGACACATACCAAAATCTGTGAATTTATGTCTAAAATAAAATATTTGTGAAAAAAAAACACACAAAAATTACTACCACAAACTTTGACAAAGGCTGGTGGTAGAATTAGTGCATGGAAAGTGTTAAAATACCACCATTTGAAATAGCGTAGGGTGTCTACTTTTAAAATATATATGGGTTGATGGGGTAAAATACACTGGCTGGTTTCAAATATGTCCCAAATGGGACATGGGTGCAGGCGGTCTGCATGTCAAAATTTCAATTTGGAAAACCAAAAACTGCACCTACCAAATTTGGCCTTTTACCCCCCAAACAACCCAACAAACCTATGCATGGGTGGTATCCCTGTACTCAAGAGATGTTGCTGAACACTTATTGGGGTGTTATTTGGCAGTGACACATACCAAAATCTGTAAATTCATGTCTGAAGTACAAGGTTTGTGAAAAAAAAACACAAAAAAATTACTACCACAAACTTTGACAAAGGCTGGTGGTAGAATTAGTGCATGGAAAGTGTAAAAATACCACCATTTGAGATAGCCTAGGGTGTCTACTTTTAAAAAATATATGGGTTGATGTGGTAAAATACACTGGCTGGTTTCAAATATGTCCCAAATGGGACATGGGTGCAGGCGGTCTGCATGTCAAAATTTCAATTTGGAAAACCAAAAACTGCACCTACCAAATTTGGCCTTTTACCCCCCAAACAACCCAACAAACCTATGCATGGGTGGTATCCCTGTACTCAAGAGATGTTGCTGAACACTTATTGGGGTGTTATTTGGAAGACACATACCAAAATCTGTAAATTCATGTCTGAAGTACAAGGTTTGTGAAAAAAAACACAAAAAAATTACTACCACAAACTTTGACAAAGGCTGGTGGTAGAATTAGTGCATGGAAAGTGTAAAAATACCACCATTTGAGATAGCCTAGGGTGTCTACTTTTAAAAAATATATGGGTTGATGTGGTAAAATACACTGGCTGGTTTCAAATATGTCCCAAATGGGACATGGGTGCAGGCTGTCTGCATGTCAAAATTTCAAATTGGAAAACCAAAAACTTCACCTCCCAAATTTGGCCTTTTACCCCCCATACAATCCAACAAACCTATGCATGGGGGGTATCCCTGTACTCAAGAGATGTTGCTGAACACTTATTGGGGTGTTATTTGGCAGTGACACATACCAAAATCTGTAAATTCATGTCTGAAGTACAAGGTTTGTGAAAAAAAAACACAAAAAAATTACTACCACAAACTTTGACAAAGGCTGGTGGTAGAATTAGTGCATGGAAAGTGTTAATACCACCATTTGAGATAGCCTAGGGTGTCTACTTTTAAAAAATATATGGGTTGATGGGGTAAAATACACTGGCTGGTTTCAAATATGTCCCAAATAGGACATGGGTGCAGGCTGTCTGCATGTAAAAATTTCAAGTTGGAAAACAAAAAACTGCACCTCACAAATTTGGCATTTTAGCCCCCAAACAACCCAACAAACCTATGCATGGGTGGTATCCCTGTACTCAGGAGAAATAGTAGAATCTATTTAGCATGTTTTATCGTTCGCTATTGTCGATGAGGAGAAGTTGTTTCAAATAAAAACAAAGACATTTGTGTATTTTTTTTTACCATATTTTTTTTTTTTTTTTAATAATATGATAAGATATGATCAAAAATATGGCATCCATAGAAAGCCCTTTTTGTCCCGATAAAAACAATATATAATATGTGTGGGTACAGCAAATGACGAAGAAGAAAATTACTGCTAAACACAAACAGCACAGAAATGTTAAAATAGCCATTGTCCAGAAAGGACAAAAATGTTTCAAAGGCTCTGTCCTTAAGGGGTTAAGCCTCCCCTGCCATGTGTTCCCCAGAGAGGGGGGTAATAGAGACAGTCCAGGAACATGTCCTCAGGACAACCTAACCATGAGCTATATAATACCCAATGACCGCATCCTCTCTCTCCTTCCATACCATTTCCTCTCTCCAGCTGATCATTCCTCTAACCCTCCATATCACCCCTCTGTCGGGCTTATCACCCCTTCCCTCCATCTTATCACCCCCTCACACTCCATCTGACCCCTTCTCTCCATCCTATCACCTCTCTCACTCTCCATCTCACCCTCACTTCATCTTATTGCCCTCTCATCCTCCATCTCACCCCTCTCCAGCTTATCACCCCTCTCATGCTCCATCTCATCCCCCCTCCATCTTATCACCCCTTTAATTTTCATTCTGATTCCCTCTCTCTAGATTTTCACCCAACTCACCCTCCATCTCACCTCCTCTCTCCAGTTTATCACCCCACTCACCCTCCATCTCACACACTCACTTCAGCTTATCACCCCTCTCACCCCCCATCTTACCCTCTCCCTCCAGCTTATCACCCCTCTCTCTCATCCCCTCCCTCTAGCTTATCACTCCGCATCCTCCATCCCTCTCCCTCCAGTTTATCACCCCACTCACCAATGATGGCACATTGGAATAATTTACAAAGTGTATGCATTTACTGCTTATTGGCATCATAGACACAGTTTAAGCACTTACTGCTCATTGACATGATATAAAAAGTTGATGCACTTATGCATGTACTGCTCATTGGCATGCAAAGCATGCATTTCTTGCTTATTGGCATCCTATACATCATTTATATATTTCTATTGGCATAAAACCTTGCATATAATGTCACTGCTCATTGGCATCATATAAATACTTGTATGTATTGCTCATTGCTTAGTATATATAACTATTGCTCATTGGCATCATCATATATCCCTTATAGGCTTGGCCAAGCATCTGAGCTTCTTTACTCTGTTTCTATCAAATCTGCAATGGGCTCTAGAACTCATGGAGACCTAGCAACGTTCCTGCTGTGAAGAATACGGTATTAGCACTAGAATAGTGGACATTGTGCATTCCGCAATTTAATGGATGATGGTGTCAGCAACTACTGAGATTATTTAGGGTGGTTAATCTCTATTGGAGTGCACTGCAGTAGTTGGGGGGGCATCATTAGTTGCTGGAAAGATTTTATTTGGAGGTAGGTATGGTTGATTACTAATATTACAGAGGCTGGTGTGGAACTGTCATTGTGGTGCTGTCTGTCATATCACTGTCTGCTATAAATAGGTCTTCTTGTTGGTAATAAGGGTTTTATAAAAAATAACTCTGTCATTGCTGCAAACGAAGTCACAGTGAAAGTGTCTGTCATTTTTAGGGGTTAGGTTTTAGGTTGTCTTCTAAAACCTGATAATATAGAGCAGAAGTAATTTTATGGACTTTGGGATTTCTGCTGCTCCTGTGCTGAGTGTGATGAAATTGTTATGAAGCATTTACATTATGTATTAAGTGTATATAATGTGTGTAAGTAAGGGGGGATTTTGGATATCAAGACTGCAGGTTGAAGAAAATATCCATGTCAATTATAAAGTGATAAATAATAACATAAGCACTCATGATTCTATACATCAACTGGTATGTACATATTATCATTATGGTTTTGATTTCAGTGACACCGGTTAAGAGTTACCATGGTTACCATAGTGAGGATAGGATGACTAATTAACTGCAGCCCAGACTTGGCAATGTGAGTGTTAATATACCAAACGGCACGCTGGTAGAATTTCTTTATAGCTGGATATTCCTGTCTTTTCTTTCCCCTGACTTTCCTTTTCTTTGACCATCTATACGCTCAAAGCAAATACTCTCACTTTCTTTTCATCCCAAGATCTTGTAATCATCTCCCCTACAGAGTTCGCCCACCTGTACTTCCAGCAAACTGGCTTGGAAGAGTATTTCTGTCACTCAAACACTACCTGCCTTAGGGCTGCTTTCTTTTTGCCTTTGTAGCAACACAGTGCTGCCTGGAGCCAGAGGCTAAAAAAGGTCACAGAAAAATCCGTTATGGTAACGCATGCTGACTGAGGTGGGCACCAAAGGTTAAAAGCTTTAAATGTCCACCTCTATTACCACCCACTGCTTAGGTGGAAGTCACTAAGGAGAGGATGACTCCTGCATCCCCCAACCTCTCCACAAATTAATGATTTCTTTGCAATCTTGACTTGGAGATCAGCTACCTTCGAATAGTTATTCAACTGGCCACCCAGGTGTGCCAGCTATAGGCAAATCAAGGCAGGTTTTACTCTGTCTGCCATAAGTACAAGATGGTATTTAAAATAAGAATGGTAATATATCACCTAGTGTTTATAATGCCTCTGGTTTAATGCAGATTATGGATAAAAATATATGTTACAGCTCTATATTAGAGAGGAAGGCTATAACAATATGGACAATGACATAATTAGCATCAAATGACCTATCATTTTTAAAATATATTGCAGTATCCCAGGGAATACAAAAGAAACACTTAAATGTATGCCAAAATAATATTTAATTAAGTGTCGAGCAGTTTTCTGGACATTTGTTTTTTATTCAATATTCTTACAAATGGCAAAAGAATGAAATAAATATTTTTTTTTTAATAGTTGAAACAAATGTTTTTTTAAACCCCACATTCCCAGGTGCCAGCACTGTATTTCCCACCTAGACAAGCGTCTTCTCTGCAGACGAGAAGGCAGCATGGTGTCTGTGTGCTGCCCAAGGTCATAGACATCCTTCCCTGATCCCTCTCAAGCTCCCTGTGTGTGTCTGAAGTCTGAGCATCGGGGGTCATGTAATCTGTCAGTGCTCAGACTTCATACCACACAAGGAGGACAAGATGCAGCATGGTAGGAAGTTTGGGCACACAATGCTGCCTGCCACTAGACACCAGGGTGATGGCAGGGGTAAATCCTGAATATGTAATGTTGGTGATGGGGCATGTGCTGTGGTAAGTCGTGGGTGTGCACTATGGGTGGTGGGGCATGTACCTGGGTAAGTCCTGTGTATGCAACGTTGATGATGGTGCATGTGCTGGTGTAAATCCTGGGTGTGCAGTTTGGGTGATGTAGCATGTACTGGGGTATGTCTGGGGGGTGCAAAGTTAACAATGGAGCATGTGTTGAGGTGCTGGGTTAAGTCCTGGGTGTGCAGTGAGGGTGATGGGGCATGTACTGGAGTAAGTCCTGGGTGTGCAATGTTGGTAATGGGGCATGTCCTGGGGTGCTGGTGTAATTCCTATGTGGGTGATGGGGCATGTCCTTTGTGTGCAATGTGGATAACAGTTCATGCCTTGCATGTGCAATGTGGGTGATGGGGCATGTCCTGGGTGTGCAACATGGGTGATGGGGCATGTACTGGGCTAAGAACCTGGGTGTGGAATGTTAGTGATGGGGCATGTCCTTGGGTGCAGGAATAAGTCCTGGGTGTGCAATGTTGGTGCTGGGACATGTATGTATGCAGAGGGGATAGATGCCCGATTCCTGAGACATACTATAACCCCACAATCCCCCATAACCATACCAGCCCATGTTCCCCCCAATAAATAGACACGAGACTTGTGATGGTACAACAAGGCCACAGCACTTCTTTATTAAACATGTATCAGGCTGTATAAACCACCACCATCCTTTAATACTTATATGTATAAAACAGAATACAGCCTGACAAAATGACTAAGCCCTTGCCAGAAAAACCATTTAAACTTAAATCCATATATTTACATAGTGCAAACTTTAACCAACCAAATCCAGAATCCAGAAGCTCGCCTCCCCTCCTCGTCCCTTGAGATGCCATACCTCCACCTGGTCCATCTCTCCCACAATGCTTACCACTAGCCGACTCACTTGGGCTCAGTGGGCACGTCCAATACAAACAACTTCCATGTTGCTTTTAAGGTTAGGAGAGGACCCGAGCACCATTCTCCTTATAATAACTCCAACTTCATTTTCCAAAACATATCCCCTACTGGCAAGGACTGCCAACCCCCACCTGCTGCGACAAAGAAAGTTAATACATAAAAAACATATAAACAGAGGGAGGGAGGGTGGGAAAATTGCTACCAGGTGCGTTTACAGATTAAAATGGCTGCTGGGGAGAGAGGCTCCAGGGCTTTTATCAACTCCCCCCTGAAGCCCCTCCCCCCAGCCCCCGTCAGTCATCTCTTGCCTCCCCCTCGCCCATACATGTCCTGTACAATTAATTTGCATAATTTCCCAGGGTTCTTGTCCTGAAGTGATGGTATAAGTCATTTATGTGTATGGGGCATGTCTTGAGTTTTCAAAGTGGGTGCTATCTTTGGTATACTCTTGGTGTGTTCCCAGATGCTTGACTTAATAAGAGCTTTGGTATGTCACAGGAACCTCTTTCTCAGCTCTCAGGAACCACTTTCTTTCAGGAAATGTGGCACAATTACCTTTTTTGGTCCCTATTTCAGACACTCATACCAATCATTATTGTCTATGCAGGCTGCAGCATTTAAAATTTTTCACTATGAAGTCATTTTTATCTATACTTCTCTCATTCTTGTTCCGTGCTAGTTCTGACTCATTTATCATGCTCATGACTAGACACCGTCATCATAATGGACAAGGTATTGGGAGTTCGTTCTCTGATTAGCATCTCTCCCATCTTGTTTTAATAAAGTAGATAGAATGCTAGCCCTCTAAATTTAACAAATAAATAATATATTGAATGATGTTGCCAAGTAGTGGAAGGGCCTGAATTCATCCACAGGAAAAGTACAGAAAAAAAATAATCACCACACATTCATAAGTGAAAAAATATCAACTTTTAACTGCACATGGTACACAAAACTAACTTTTCGACCCTACAAAGATGGGTCTCTGTCAAGCTTGCTTTTTTAATTTTTGTACATGCTTCTGACTAAGACCCATCTTTGTAGTGTCTAAATGTTATTTTGTGTACCATGAACAATTATACGGCATTTTGATTTTTTTTTTCACGTATAAATATGCGCTGAGTACTGTATTTTTTCCATTTTGTTTTCATCACAGATCTGTTTTTTGGAGTTCCAGTCATACTTATGCATGTAAAGATAATCCTGTGTATATAGCTTCTTTTGGGCTGGGTAACATCATTATGTTCTGACTCAATTGTTGACATTGTAGATGGAAAGCACTTAGTAACCCAGAAAGCAACCTTCTGCTCATCAAAAAAGGTAAAATGAACAGAGTTACCATGAGCTAAAACCATAGTTGTAAAACATATAATACAATTTTTATTACTTTTTTTTAATCTTGATACTGACCCTTTTAGCCAATGCCACTTTATACATTATTAAAACAAAGAAAAAAACTAGCGCTTTATCTATGACCAAGCAGCACCAGCCTATGTGTATCTCTGCAAACACACATGAAAAGTAATTAGCAAAAAGCAAAAAGTGCACTAGGTGGCTTCCACCAATACAGTGAAATATAAAAGGAAATGTAGTAATTGCCTTATAAAAAGGTTCACTCCTATAAATCGATGCTTCTATTTGTCTCAAAATACATGAAAGACAAAGAAACACAGACCATAGTGTAGTACAATTCAACAATATGGAATATATAACGAATGTAAGTTGATGCACTCACAAGACAAATAAATGAAAAGAGCTTATCTGGTATATTTGCAATCCTTGTGGAATCTTCTTATTCCTCATTCAGCAAAATATGCAGCAAGGTGATGAAGGAATATATGGAGAAGAACGGTGAGTGTGTAATATAGTACAAAATGTATCTTACATATTGGATGCAGATTGTACAGCATAGTGGCTCCTCATATAAACAGTAGTATTAACGTGATGTCCCACGGTGGTGTCAGAATCCAAAATGAAAACAGGAGCACAAAAACAATATAAAAAACAATAAAAGACTTAAAAAACTTTCAGTCCACAGAAAAAGGCCGAAATAAACAGTACAGTGAATCACGCTACGCGTTTCGCATTTACGAAGGCTTCCTCCTGGCGTGTTTCGCCTTTACGAAGGCTTCCTCCTGGCGTGTCTAGGACACGCCAGGAGGAAGCCTTCGTAAAGGCAAAACCAGGGCCGGTACAAGGATTTTTGCCGCCCTAGGCAAAATAAAAGATTCTCACTGTGAAAATTACAGTGGGAAGACGCGGAACATCCATAGAAAAGCATTCGCAGCTGAAAGGAGGATCGGGGAGGAAAGTTCCCAGCGCCGGCGCTGGAGAAAGGTAAATGGCTGAAGGGGTTTTAACCCCTTCAGCCCAGTGGGAGGGGAACACGGGGGTGCCCCACTCCTAAGGACTATATAGTGCCAGGAAAATGAGTTTGTTTTCCTGGCACTATAGTGCTCCTTCAACACCAGTACTGCACAGTGTCTTTTCTCTGCAGCGACAGGCTATAGACACCAGTACCACTAGATTAAACTTTAGTGGTTCTGGGACTATAGTGTCCTTTAAATGTGAGGTAAATTAGTTTCAAAGTTAGTATTAATAACTAAACAACTAAATAATAAACATATTGAATTGTCTACTTACCACCAGGACAATAAGATGATCTGGTCTCTGGCTGCAGTCTGGCTCTTGGTCTGACTCTGGGGACTCTGGGGACTGGAGCCAAACACCAGTGGATTTTGCCCCCCAATATGCCAGGACTTAGCCACCCAATATGCCAGGATTATTATGCCACTCAATATGCCAGGATTATTATGCCACTCAATATGCCAGGATTATTATGCCACTCAATATGCCAGGATTTTCCCCCACAATATGCCAGGATTTGCCACTAATATGCCAGGATTTCCCCCCACAATATGCCAGGATTATGCCCCTTAATATCCCAGGATTTTGCCCCTCAATATGCCAGGATTATGCCCCTCAATATGCCAGGACTTAGCCACCCAATATGCCAGGATTATTATGCCACTCAATATGCCAGGATTTCCCCCCACAATATGCCAGGATTTTCCCCCACAATATGCCAGGATTTGCCACTTAATATGCCAGGATTTCCCCCACAATATGCCAGGATTATGCCCCTCAATATCCCAGGATTTTGCCCCTCAATATGCCAGGATTATGCCCCTCAATATGCCAGGACTTAGCCACCCAATGTGCCAGGATTATTATGCCACTCAATATGCCAGGATTTCCCCCCACAATATGCCATGATTTGCCACTTAATATGCCATGATTTTCCCCCACAATATGCTAGGATTATGCCTCTCAATATCCCAGTATTTTGCCCCTCAATATGCCAGGATTATGCCCCTCCATATGCCAGGACTTAGCCACCCAATATGCCAGGATTATTATGCCACTCAATATGCCAGGATTTCCCCCCACAATATGCCAGGATTTTCCCCCACAATATGCCAGGATTTGCCACTTAATATGCCAGGATTTCCCCCACAATATGCCAGGATTATGCCCCTCAATATCCCAGGATTTTGCCCCTCAATATGCCAGGATTATGCCCCTCAATATGCCAGGACTTAGCCACCCAATGTGCCAGGATTATTATGCCACTCAATATGCCAAGATTTTCCCCCACAATATGCCAGAATTATGCCCCTCAGTATCCCAGGATTTTGCCCCTCAATATCCCAGGATTTTGCCTGTCAATATGCCAGGATTATGCCCCTCCATATCCCAGGATTTTGCCCCTCAGTATGCCAGGATTATTATGCCCCTCAATATCCCAGGATTTTGCCCCTCAATATGCCAGGATTTTCCCCCACAATATGCCAGGATTTAGCCACCCAATATGCCAGGATTATTATGCCACACAATATGCCAGGATCCTCCCCCCTTCCCCCTTACTTACCTCCTCGCTGCTGCTCTGTCTCCCGGTGCTACAGGTCCGTGGCTGTGAGGGAAGCGTTGTGCACTCCCCTCCAGCCAATGCAGCTTCAATAAAGTTTGTTTTAAAAAAAAGTTTAAACAAACTTTATTGAATCCGCATCGGCTGGGGGGGAGCGCACAAGCTTCCCTCACAGCCATGGACTTGCAGCACCGGGGGACAGAGCAGCAGCGAGGAGGTAAGTAAGGGGGAAGGGGGAGGATTCTTTTTTTTTAACTCACGGTTCCGGGTTGTGGGACATCACGTTAATACTACTGTTTATATGAGGACCCAGTGGTGTATCTTGATTTTGTGCTGCCCTAGGCAGACAAAATCCGGGCACCCCCCTACCCAAGCTGCACACCCACGTTACACACCTAAGACATGTCCCATCACCTCCATTTCATAACCCCACATCACACATAACATTCAGACTCACATCAAGCTCATACTCCCATCACACACACACTCCTACTCCCATCACACTCAGTCACACACTCCTACTCCCATCACACTCAGTCACACACACTGACTCCCATCACACACACTGTCTCCCATCACACACACTCTGACTCCCATCACACTCAGTCACACACACTGTCTCCCATAACACAAACTCTGACTCCCATCACACTCAGTCACACACTGTCTCCCATCACACACACTCTGACTCCCATCACACTCAGTCACACACACTGTCTCCCATCACACACTCTGACTCCCATCACACACACTCTGACTCCCATCACACTCAGTCACACACACTGTCTCCCATCACACACTCTGACTCCCATCACACTCAGTCACACACACTATCTCCCATCACACACACTCTGACTCCCATCACACTCAGTCACACACACTGTCTCCCATCACACACACTGTCTCCCATCACACACACTCTGACTCCCATCACACTCAGTCACACACACTGTCTCCCATCACACACTCTGACTCCCATCACACTCAGTCACACACACTGTCTCCCATCACACACTCTGACTCCCATCACACTCAGTCACACACACTGACTCCCATCACACACACTGTCTCCCATCACACACACACTGTCTCCCATCACACACACTCTGACTCCCATCACACTCAGTCACACACACTGACTCCCATCACACACACTGTCTCCCATCACACACACTCTGACTCCCATCCCACTCAGTCACACACACTGACTCCCATCACACACACTGTCTCCCATCACACACACTCTGACTCCCATCACACTCAGTCACACACACTTACTCCCATCACACACACTGTCTCCCATCACACACACTCTGACTCCCATCACACTCAGTCACACACACTGACTCCCATCACACACACTCTGACTCCCATCAGCACTTACCTTTCCCTGGCAGGCAGGCAGCATGGTCCCTCCATGCTGCCTGTTCGGCTCACCGGCGATTGTGCCGACAGGTCACGTGACCGGGCGCGCATATGACGTCAGCGCGCCCGTCACGTGACTGTCGGCACTTCCGTGTCACACTGCACGGGGAGCCGAACAGGCAGCACGGAAGTTTCTCAGTGCTGCCTGTTCGGCTCCCCGTGCAGCCTGGCAGGCAGAGCGATGGTGAGGGGGGATCTTCCGATCCCCTCTCACCTCCGTCTCTGCCTGCAAGCGCGGTCTTTTTTTTTTTAAAGGGTCGGGTTTTTTTTTTTTTTTCTTTTTTTTTTTTCCAGTGCTGGGGGGCGCTGCCGCCCCCCAAAATTTGCCGCCCTAGGCATCCGCCTAGGATGCCTCGCGGTAAATACAGCACTGTGAGGACCAACTATGCTGTACACTCTGCCTCCAATATGTAAGATATTACTATTTATATTAAAATTTTGTACTATATTCCTTCATCACCTTGCTGCATATTTTGCTGAATGAGGTATAAGAAGATTCCACAAGGATTGCAAATATACCAGATAAGCTCTTTTCATTTATTTGTCTTGTGAGTGCATCAACTTCCATTCGTTATATATTCATATTGTTGTATTGTACTACACTATGGTCTGTGTTTCTTTGTCTTTCATGTATTTTGAGACAAATAGAAGCATCGATTTATAGGAGTGGACCATTTTATAAGGCAATTACTACATTTCCTTACCACTTTTTACTTTATACATTATATTGAAAATATCATGCAATAATCAGGTACTTTTGACTTTTTATATTTCCTATATTATTATACACTCCCTTACTTATTATCTTTTTATTGAGATGACAAGCAAATGGTAAGGGAAAATCAAAAATCTTATTTTAGCATAAAAACCATGGTTGTTTGAAAGTCCTATATGGACTGATGACCTTTTTTTCTGTATTAAATACAAATATTTTTGTGGGTTGGGACAAAACTAAAGGTTTGGATTCCCAATTTGTCTGTTGTCCTCTTCCCACGTGTCACCAGATCTTGCTTCTTACAGTCGCAGGGATGTGTCAAAACATTGATGGTCTTCAGAAGTATCTACACAAGCAATTCCAAGGGGAACAATTTCTCCATGAGTTAATCCATGAAGTCCAATTCTTCATTTCATAGCTGAGATTCCAGCAACAGCAAACACTGGTAACAGGTGATGGGTCCCTAGTTTGTCGATAAACTGCCAACAGCATTCAGCCATCTGGCTCAATAAAGAAGTCACTTGAAAAGTGGCAGCTTTTCGTGGATAGGGAATAAGTGAGGAACTTGGCGGTGCGTGCTGGCTACAATTAACTCTTATGTTGCCAGTACATTCTGTAATTTGCGTAGACGAAAGCTTTTACAAAGTAATCCGGTTCAAAAACATGACATGGAACACGACAGCTACCCCTAGGGATTTATGAACCTATTATTGCAGCCAATATTAGTAAGTATGGCAGAATCCACAGGTATAATATATACAGTCTAATCTTGTATCAAAGTGTAGTCTAATTTACAAAATACAAAAGATAACAACCTTTATAGAATTTCTTTTAAAAATATATATATATATTATTTCAAAATGCATACAAAATAGCATTATAAGCCCTTTTTTACCAACACGACCAGGAGATGGGACGTTCCTTCAATTGTATGTATTCTGAGGCAATATACCCCGATCAGTCATAACATTATGACCACTGACAGGTGCGAAGCCGGTGGAAGAAGTGTGAAGTTTTGGGCAGTGTTCTTTTGGAATACCTTGGGTCCTGCCATTCATGTGGTTGTTATTTTGATACCACCTACCTAAGCATTGTTGCAGACCTTTTCATGGAAATGGAATTCCCTGTTTGCATTGGCCTCTTTAACCAGGATAATGTGCCCTCCCACAAAGCAAAAATGGTTCAGGAAGGGTTTAAGGAACACAAGTTGAAGGTGTTAACTTGGCCTCCAAATTTCCCAGATCTCAATACAATCGAGCATCTGTGGGATGAGCTGGACAAAGAAGTCTGATTCATGGAGGCCCCACCTGTTCTATGGACCTTCACAGACCTTGTCACAGAGAGTGACGGCAAGGCCTCACTACATCCCTATATCAAACTGCATTTTTTAAGCAAGTTGTATTGTTTTGTACAGGTTATTGGGTTATTGTTCTGTTATTGGTTTTACAGTGGATACCTTGGGAATGCTGCTGATACTTGACTATGACAATAAATATGAATTGGCATTATTGCTTTGGGTAATATTTTTTGGTCCCCCATCAGATAGCTGGAGAGAAAGACCATTGCATGTTTGTCACCATTTGTTTATTCTGTTAAATCTTATTATGTTGTTTTTTAAATAAACAGCAGAATTCTTGAATACTTTAGTAATTCAAGCTACTGATTGTGTAAGAGATGGGCATATCATAATAGTTTAGCTTATGGTACCTAAAACCTATAAGGTGTTTTGTTTTGTTGTTCTGTTAGTGACACTGCAGACAAGATACAGAACACAGTAACTGGTCATCGGAAATTCTATGGTTACCATAATAACCCTGCACTCTCTTTTATGGAACTAAATTATGATTAAGATGTTAATATGAACAATGAAGCTTAGTGTCTGAGGGAGGATAAATGTTGCACATATTCGGCAAGCCTAACATCCCTGTAGGTTCATCAATGAAGGTTATGTTGTTTTTCTTTGCAGGCTACCCAGAGCCATTTTAAACGAGGATGTCAGTTTTAACAATGTTTTCATTGAAATAGATGAGATGGGCTCCAAACAACCTGAACAAAATTCAGTATTTTTCTGAAAAAAGGCTCTAAAAAGCTGAACAAATGATCATGTTAGAGAGACTCGCAGAGCACACAGACACATTTTCGAATGACTCAATAAACAGGCATGTCTCATGCTGGGTTTAGGTCAATATACCATGCGCTTAGAAAAAAATACTAATTTTATAGTTAATAATGGCAAATTCCCAAGAGGTGGTCTCATGCTGCTTGTTGCCATTTGAAGATGATATGAGGATAAAGGACACAAGTCCCCACTGATTTCAAGATTTTTTTTTCAAAATTCTTAGCAAGTTTCCAATATGTTATTGTTCCCTGCAGCTAAGCAGGTCTAAACATACCATACCGCCTGCATTATTTTTCAGCTTTCTATTGAAAAATGCCCAAGCATTTATGCTGGGATTCTGTTCTATAACCTTTAGTGATTTTGCTATTGGTTCATTATGGAGCTAGCATGCGGATTCATAAGCCATACATATTTTGAGGATTACAGAAGATAAAAGAACCCTTCTGTTACTTTAGTTTTGGGCAATGTCCACTATAAATTACAATTAATTAATTTGCTGGAGACTGTAAGAAATAAACATTTAAAAAAAGATGTAATCATTAATTTAATAATTTGGGAAATATTCTCTGTGTTGACTGTAAAACATACTGTTTCACTTCTATTATTACAAACATGTAAATTATACCAATACAGCACTTAGTTTCATAATCCTTTTTTTTTTTTACCAAGGTCTCCAATACTAAGTATCTTGTGCACCTGTAGGAGAAAGGGTACACGCAGCCAGGCTGGTTCTAGGGTTTGTAAGGCCAAACAGTGCAAGCTGCTTATTTATTTTAAAGATCACGGGGGATGTGTGTGGTAACAGCTGCAGACGTCTGTGATACATTCTTACACTGCATATTACCGTGAGTTTTATTGCTCTTTTAGACCCCTACACCCAGCATTACAACACCTATGCCTTTGGGCAGGAGGGAAATACAATGCCTGGCTGGTAGTTGAGTGCCCATGGGTCTGTACGATGTCCTACTGCTTCCATGTATCTCTGCTAACCTGGCTCTCCTCCATCACTCAGTGCAATGGATAATTTAATGATGTTCTATGACAGACATTGTCATGGAAACTGGTGTCCTTGTATGGATAATCTGCCTATCAATGAATGGGGGTCACTACATTCTGAGACAAGTCTTTGGCCCCACAGAATCTGTTCTTTAATAGAACTAACCATAGCTGGGATACACGGTCAATGCAGTTCCCAGAGTGGTCACTGCTTATTTAGACCTCACATAGTGGTGGGTCTATAACTGATGTGTTATTGACTAATCGAACAACTGAATATAATTGCCATAGTCTACCACCTTAATATATAAAAAAGATTCTCTTTAACCCCTTCATGATGAATGGCGCATATGTCCCATAAGACACAAGCACCAAAACATGATTTTCTTTGTTCCTGGCAAGATCACAAGGCAGTGCAGTATTTACCGCGAGGAATCCTAGAAGGATGCCTAGGGGGGAAAAATCATGAGGGGTGGCGAAAAAAGCACCCCACAATATCAGCCGGACCGCGACGCAATTGGGCTGCCCATGCCTTTATTTCTTGGGGGCCGGCACTTACAAGCTATATCAAGGCACACAGAGGGTATCAGTGAATCTCTGTAGTATACATTTTCCTTAAGAAATGCAGGTTATATATCCTAGCAGGGCATTCTATAGCAAGGAATATTTGCCATAGAAGGTAATTTGGGGAGGATTAATTTTGTTGAAATGTGAAGGGAGGATAACGCTGGGCTCAGTGCATTATGACAGATTCTCCAGATCTATGGAATTAACTTAGTGGTTAACACAGTGGGCTATGTGCTAATTACTTCGTAAGCCACTGCTGATGACAAATACTGGTATGAACTCTAAATATATTCCTGCATGCTTATGAAACAGAGATTTTTGGGATGAGCAACAAAAAATAGACCCAAAACAGATGTGAAAAAATGTATGCTTATCCTGTTACTAATCACTTTTATTCATATTTTAAGGTTTTGTATCAGTAGATGATTTCTACATAGTATGTGAATTATGAAGCATATTAACACACACACTGTTTATAATTGTATACATGTTATGTGATTATAAAATGGCTAGATCATAAGTATTCTGCACAAATTCATATTTAAATGGAATCCACTCGAAAAGTACAGTACAGTAACAGACAATAACTTGTTGTCAATATATTGTGTTAGTCACACTGCCTGCACAATGGTAGATGATTTTATTTTAATTCTTGTGTGAAGCCTTTATATGTAAGCTGTCGGCATGCCAACAGTGCTCGGCATTCAATCTTGAATCGAGAAGATGCTTTCAGATAAGGACATAAATGTGTTTTCTTGTTTCATGATAGACTGCTTTTGGTCTTTCCTTCAGCAATGTCATAGGTTTAAAGTGTGCGCTGACTGAGTGTATTTGTGAGAGAGTGTGTTCTGCCTGAGTGTACCTGTGTGAGTGTGTGCTGGCTGAGTGTACCTGTGAGAGTGTCTGCTTACTCAGTGGGTATGTGAGTGAGTGCGTGCTGACTGAGTGGGTCTGTGAGTGTGTCTGTGCTGGCTGAGTGTTAGTGTGTGTTTGCTGAGTGTGTCTGTGAGTGAGTGTGTGCTGACTGAGTTTATCTGTGAGTGAGTGTGTGCTGACTGAGTGTATCTGTGAGAGAGTGTGTGCTGGCTGAGTGTACCTGTGAGAGTGTGTGCTGGCTGAGTGTATCTGTAAGTGAATGTGTGCTGACTAAGTGGGTCTGTGAGTGAGTGTGTGCTGACTGAGTTGTCTGTGAGTGAGTGTGTGCTGACTGAGTTGTCTGTGAGTGAGTGCTGGCTGAGTTTATGTGGTATGCTGTTTGGGGACAAAGAGGGCAGTGTCATGTTTAAGGACAATGGCAGCAGTGATTAGCTGTTTGGTGACACAGATGGCAGTAATTAGCTGCCTGGCCACAAATATAGCACTGATAAGATGTTTGGGCACACATATGGCATTGACAGGGTGTTTGAGAACAATGATGGCCCCGACGAGCTGCTTGGGCACTGAGATGGCATTGGAAACGCAGTTGAAGGTCATAGAAGACACTGATAAGTAGTTTGGGGACAAGATGCATTGGGAAGATGGCGGTGCAGGGGCGTTGCTAGGTCTCCAAAAGACCTGGGGCTGGAGCCCAGGGCAGATTTGATAGAAGTGGAGTGAATGCTTAGGCGGGCATACAGATGAACATATGAGATGCCAATTAACAATAAGTATATTTGGGTATATATCAGGGCGCAACAAATCCCAGGCACCACAAAATTAGACCTGGCACCCGGGTATTATTGTCCCCACATGGTGCCCTCGCTGCTGAGATCATTTTTTGTTTTTGTATTATCCAGTGGAGCACGAGGGGGAAGTGTGTGCACCTACTTCCTGGTATGTCCCCATGCGCACCACACTATAATGAGTGCCGGGTGTGCTCAGCAGGACTAGAAACAATGATGGTCTGTGCCTGTGTGAGAGGCACAGACCAGACTGGAATGAGGTATGGCAGCAAGAGGGGGGGACATATTGATAGATAAAAAAAAAACTGCTGGCTTGTGTGTAAGTGTGTGTGACGGACTGACTGTAGGTGTGTAATTGAGTATGTGTGTGTATGTGACTGTCTGTGACTGAATATATATGTGTGACTAGCTGTATGTGTGTCTGTCTGGGACTATGTGTTGTTTGTCTGTATGTATGCTACTGACTATGTGTGTGTCTGTGTGTTACTGAATGTATCTGTGTATGTCTGTATGTTACTGAATGTATGTGTGTGTGTCTGTATGTTACTGAATATGTGTGTGTGTGTGTGTGTCTGTATGTTACTGACTGTTTGTGTCTGTATGTTACTGAACGTGTGTGTGTCTGTATGTTACTGAACGTGTGTGTGTCTGTATGTTACTGACTGTTTGTGTCTGTATGTTACTGAACGTGTGTGTGTGTCTGTATGTTACTGAATGTATGTGTATGTGTGTCTGTATGTTACTGACTGTATGTGTGTGTCTGTATTTTACTAGATGTATGTTTTTGTATCTGTATTTTACTGAATGTATGTGTGTGTCTGTATGTTACTGACTGTATTTGTGTTTCTGTATGTTATGGACTGTATGTTTGTGTGTGTCTGTATGTTAATGAGTGTCTGTCTGTACAAAGTAATATTAAGAAGAGAAGTTTATAACCTAATAAATCCATGTAAAGATTTATAGTATAAAAAAGTTACTGACTGCATCTGTGTGTGTCTGTGTGTATGGTACTGACTGCATGTGTGTGTCTATCTGTGTATATGCTCTTGACTCTATGTGTGTATGTGACTGGCTGTATGTGTGTGTCTCTCTGTGACTGACTGTATGTATGTATGTATGTGTGCGTGTGTGGCTGACTGCGTATTTGACTGTCTGTGATTGGGTGTGTATGTTGGGTGTGTATGTGACTCCATGTAAAAGTTTGTGTATGTTTGTGTGTATGTGCCGTTTTCTGGCTCCTGGATTTTTTTGCTGGCTCCTAAAATTCAGTTAAATTTGTCAAGCCCTGGTATATGAATAATACACAGACACGCATTACAAACACACTGTCTCACACAGACACGCATTACAAACATGCTGTCTCACACAGACCCACATAACAAGCATGCTGTCTCACACAGACACGCATTACAAGCACGCTGTCTCACACAGACACGCATTACAAGCACGCTGTCTCACACAGATACGCATTACAAGCACGCTGTCTTACACAGACACGCATTACAAGCACGCTGTCTCACACAGACACACATAAGCACGCTGTGTCACACAGAGACACACACAAGCACACTGTGTCACACAAATACACATGCTGTCTCTCTCTCTCACACACACACAATGTCTCACACACGTCTCCAACAGACACACACAAGCATGCTGTCTTGAAATTGAATATATACAATTTCTAATTATTTAAATGTGCATAAAATAATTTAATACATATAAATAAAAAAACATAAATACAAATATACACAAAAATACAAAAAACACAATGACATAAACATATGTTCTATGGCATAAATATAATTTGCATTACCAACAGAGCATCAAAATATATAGATACATAAAACATCCGAAATAAAGACCACTAAAATAGCTGAAAAAATCAAAATAAGGAAAATACCTTAAAAAGTAACCATATGGGCTCACTGGGTCTGGCCACAGGCACCCGCACTAGAAGTCACCATAAACTCCAGGAAACTGTTGCATGTGATCTCGCAAGGATAAGCCAGGCTCAGGCCACAAAGAACAAGGATGGCAGGTATAGCCTATAGGGCGTGAGGTGTGTGAGCCCGCTGGCTGCAGAGCACTTCTGGGTGTCGCACGGCAGCTTGCAAGGGGGCAGATTGGCAGTTAAATGCGCCCTTATTCACAGACACCATTACACACACAGACACAGAGATACCCTTACACACATAGATACTTTTATGCACAGACACACATAGACACCCTTACACACACACCCCCAGACACCCTTATACACACACACCCCCAGACACCCTTACACACACACACCCCCAGACACCCTTACACACACACCCCCAGACACCCTTACACACACACTCCTAGACACTTTTATGCACAGACACACATAGACACCCTTACACACACACCCCCAGACACCCTTATACACACACACCCCCAGACACCCTTACACACACACCCCCAGACACCCTTACACACACACACCCCCAGACACCCTTACACACACACACCGACACACTTACACACACACACCCAGACACCCTTACACACACACAGACAAAGACCCTTACACACATACACACCCAGACACCCTTACACACACACAGACATAGACCCTTACACACACACACACCCAGACACCCTTACACACACACAGACATAGACCCTTACACACACACACACCCAGACACCCTTACACACACCCAGACACCCTTACACACACACAGACATAGACCCTTACACACACGCACACCCAGACACCCTTACACACACACATAGACCCTTACACACACACACACACCCAGACACCCTTAAACACACACACACAGACATACACCCTTACACACACAGACATACACCCTTACACACACAGACATACACCCATACACACACACACACACACACACACACACAGACAGACACCCTTGAAGATTTTTCTTTCAGCAGTAGTGGTGTCTGAACCATCTCCCTCCCTGCTCCTTTACCTTACCCTGCAGCCGGCCCTGGTGTAACAAAGCGCGAGGGGGCGAGCACGCACCCCTTAGCGCTTCTCTCAGCTCCACATGCCCGATGGAGGCACGCTACGGAGGTGCCTCTGCCCTACACGCAGCCAGACACAAACAGGGCTGCGTGAGGGCTTGAACACCGCGCCGGATATGAAATCATATCCGGCGCACTACACTAGAAGACGGGGCGATGCTGGGTGGTCCCAGGGGTCGCCACAGGCAACCAACAACGGCAGGTCAGCGACCCCTGCAGTTACCCACCACTTGCAGAGAGAAAAAAAATGTTTGGTGACTCGGGATTCGGGGCTATGGGGATGATATTCGGGGCTTCAGCCCCAGTAGCCCCCCCCTAGCGACGCCTCTGTGGCGGTGGCAAGCTGTTTGGGCAGATATGGAACAAGTCCTTGTGGGTGCAGTATTGGTGTAGTTGCCAAGTTCTTGTGGGTGCAAGATGGGTGCTGTGGTGAATCCCTGTGGAAGCAATAAGTATGCTTTGGTGGGTCCTGTTATTATTAGACTATTGCAATAATAATTGTCAAGTCCGGTGGGTGCTACAATGCGGTGCTGTGTTGTGTGTATTTGATCAGCATATGAATGTGTTTATTTATGTCTCAGATGTCTCCTAAATGTGTACACTAACACACATATACTAACACTCGTATGCTGATGAGATACACACACTGTGAGCGTGCTATTTTGCGTATTTGATCAGCATATGAGTGTGTAGGCGTGTGCTCATGTGTGTGGATGTGTATATTTGTGTTAGTGTTCCCTTTTAGGAGACAGCAACGTTTCATCTATAACAAGTGTTTTTGTTTATAGATATTTGTAGAATAATTATGAGAAAAATAAAATTCTAGGAGCTGTGAATTCCTGATTGCTGGGATTTAAGGCTTGTCTTAAAAATGAAATTTATACAGTTAATTTTGATTAACTATTTCATAGATATTTTATTTAATTATGAGTGTCTGTGAGGGCCTCTAGTCAAGTATCACTTAAGGCCTCACAAAGTCTAGAGCCATCTCTGGTCTCAGTAGAGACATCGCCTCTTCATTAAAATGAAACACGTCCATCAATGGGAATAGTTGCACTGTAACCATATCCTTTTTGCAAGGTCCTTAAAGCAGGGAGCTGGCATTCACAGACAGGAACTCTAAAAGAATATGAGATTCCTGGATAGGCACCAAAATCAATTTAATGATTTTCTATGGACCTTCGCACACCTTACCAAGAACACTGGGGTCTCTATATAGACAATTTGCCTATCCATGGACTTCAGTCAGTGGACTAGTCTCCAAGTAAGTTTTCAAATAGCACGCCTTGGTTTCAGTGAAGTAGTTCTGGAGGTAGGGCAATTTCACAAATTGTAAGGTGATTTTCTGTTCTGTTTTCGCTTCTGATGAAACTGTTATTTAATTATTAGTAATTAGTAGGAGAAAATTCTTGGGACTACCAGAATTTCGGATAATGGATATTTACAGTTAACAAATCATTTCGGCAGCAGATGCACCATAAATAATCCACATTACCTAAATTCAATACTTACACGGTACTGCCGAAATAATCTGTCGCCTCGCTATAGTCCCTCCCATGAGCACTGGCTCCAAATTTACGGAGCCTGGGAGGGTGACGCAAAGGAGCTTCACCACTGGGGAGCCAGGAAAGTGAGTATCCTTTATCTGAACTGACCCACATCCTTTGGGTCTTTTCGGATTTTGGATCTTCGGATAAGGGATACTCAAGCTGTATCAACAGATGTTGTTTCTATTTTATACAAACACATTAGTGACAGTTTTATTGCTGTGGAATTCTCGGGGCTGTCAGAACACTACTGTTGCAGCTTTTGTTTTAGTTTGTTTTAGTTACTAAAACTCTCCACTAGCTATAGAACCAGGGCCGGTGTAAGGATTTTCGTCTACACAGGCGAAGGTGCATTTTGGTGCCCCCCTGCTCTGATCCGCCACGCCTCCCACACCATTAAGCCTCCTTCCATTATATATATATATATATATATATATATATATATATATATATATATATATATATATATGAATAATGTATAGTGTAGAAAATAAATACATCTAAATATTCAACTCGCATGCTCTAAATGTGTCACACATTGAAACCCTTAAGCACAAAGACCCCCTTGCAGTCACACACAGAGACACCCTTACCACTTACACACACACACAGTTACACCAATTCACACATAACCTGAGACACACTATTTTGCCACTCAATATGCCAGTATTTAGCCCAGGGGTCCTCAAACTTTTTAAACAGGGGGCCAGTTCACTGTCCCTCAGACCATTGGAGGGCCGGACTATAGTAAAAACAAAAACTATGAACAAATTCCTATGCACACTGAATAAATCTTATTTTGCAGTGAAGAAACAAAACGGGAACAAATACAATATTTAAAATGAAGAAAAGTTAAATCAACAAACTTACCAGTATTTCAATGGGAATATTATGCCAGTCAGAGCACAGTAATATTATGCCAGTCAGATGCCCAGGAACATTATGCCAGTCAGAGCCCAGTAATATTATGCCAGTCAGAGCCCAGGAATATTATGCCATTCAGATGCCCAGGAATATTATGCCAGTCAGATGCCCAGGAATATTATGCCATTCAGATGCCCAGAAATATTATGCCAGTCAGATGCCCAGGACTATTATGCCATTCAGATGCCCAGGAATATTATGCCATTCAGATGCACACGGACCATTATGCCAGTCAGAGCCCAGTAATATTATGCCAGTCAGAGCCCAGGAATAGTGTGTCATTCAGATGCCCAGGAAAATATGCCATTCAGATGCCCAGGAATATTATGCCAGTCAGATGCCCAGTAATATTGTGCCATTCAGATGCCCAGGAATATTATGCCATTCAGAGCCCAGTAATATTATGCCATTCAGATGCCCAGGAATATTATGCCATTCAGAGCCCAGGAATATTATGCCAGTCAGATTCCCAGGAATATTATGCCAGTCAGATTCCCAGGAATATTATGCCGGTCAGATGCCCAGGAATATTATGCCAGTCAGATGCCCAGGAATATTATGCCAGTCAGAGCCCAGGAATATTGTGCCATTCAGATGCCCAAGAATATTGTGCCAGTCAGAGCCCAGGAATATTATGCCAGTCAGAGCCCAGGAATATTATGCCAGTCAAATGCCCAGGAATATTATGCCATTTAGATGCCCAGGAATATTATGCCAGTCAGAGCCCAGGAATATTATGCCAGTCAGATGCCCAGGAATATTATGCCAGTCAGAGCCCAGGAATATTATGCCAGTCAGATGCCCAGGAATATTGTGCCAGTCAGATGCCCAGGAATATTGTGCCAGTCAGATGCCCAGGAATATTGTGCCAGTCAGATACCAGGAATATTATGCCAGTCAGATGCTCGTTATACCTCCCTCCTTCCCCAGACCCCAGTACTTACCTCCATGCTGCTGTTCAGGTCCGTGGCTGAGAGGGCCGTGCGCATTCAATAAAGTGTGTTGAAAAAAAAAGTTTCAACACACTTTATTGAATGCGCACGGCCTGAGGGGAGCGCACAGCGCTTCCCTCTCAGCCACGGACCTGAACAGCAGCATGGAGGTAAGTAAACGGGCCTGGGGGAGCGGGCGATTTTCCCGCCCCCCCATTGGGGCGCCCTAAGGCAACCGCTTGTGCTGCCTTACGGTAGCGCCGGCCCTGTATAGAACTGTATCATGATGGAATAAAATAAGAATAAATAAATAACTCAACAAAATAATACATTTAAACTAGAGATATTGCTAAATTAAATTTAAAAATAAAACACTTATATTATTAAGCAAGTTAAAACAAAAGTATACCATTAATTTAATCCATATATTTGCTAATGGTTTTGCCAATCACAATTTTGTGAATGACAGGTCCACTTTAAGTAGTGATATGGCTATTTCTGAGTCTATACATTCAAGGATTTATATGTAAGTAAGTTACACAATATGGCAAGGGTTAATAACCTCACAATACCTTGAATTTCCCAAAACCAGATGTGGTAGGCTTACTAATGACTTCATTCACTGATTCATTTGTCCTAATGAAAATAATGAGGAGAGGAGAATGCTGCCGATACTGAAACAAATGTCTACAATTTATTCCCTTTTCAGCAAACATTTACCTTTAAATCACTGAGACCCACTAAAAGTGAACATTGCTTTTGGATGCAGTGAGACAAGCATCCAGCTTTATGATTTGCCCAGTGCCAGGCTATTAGCGCAGTTGTTTTCAGAACAATGCACTGGCTCCCAGTAGACACCCTGCTGATTGTAACAGACCGTTTTGGACTGAATATAAGGCTGGAAACGAAGAATAATTTGGAACAGTATAGTTCCGGCCAGGTATTTCAAACAAGCATTTTATTGTAGCAAATGTGTTGGATTTCTTTATAAATGTGATATGAAACCATTGCTGTTTGCCTACACTAAGTTAATAAAGAGTCATTAAATTGCAAGCTCTTTAGTGCAGACTACGTGATTTAAATAAGTTTGCAAACTGTAGCCAATGACAGCCATGGAAGACATTTTCAGAAATCCCACTTTTTGCTTTGAATTTCCTTAAAATTTCTGAAGACTTTTTTCACTCATTATATAATTATATACTTTTTTTTTGGTGTGCTTTAGCAATGTCTCTCGTTCAAGTACATTTGTTTATAGCGCTGTGTTGTTATTTTATAATCTACTTCTTTCTTGCTAATTAGTACATCGGCAGAAAGGAAACATGCTTTTCTTATGCATATTTATATTATGAAAAATGCTCTTATTTTATTTGAAATTATTTTATGGGAGATGGTTAGGGTGATCACATTCGATGTTTTATTAAGGCATTCATATGATAACTGTCTACTCCAGGGTTGCAGTCTACAGTTTTGTTGTCCTGAAGTATGCTGTTTTTAAACCAAAATAAAACTGATGTATACACCAAAATCTGCTAGAAGAACTGTTTCAGCATGTTTCTGTGCTGGACAGCACTGATATTCCCTGGCCCAAGTCATTTTCCTATTCACTGGTATGCTTTTCCACTCAATTCATCTGTTCTACAGCTTTGAGAGATTCTTCAATTCAAATTAAATCAGATTCAAAGCACTGAGAATCTAAATAGAAAATGCAAAGGAAGATTTTAGAATACATGAGATGTGAATGTATACTTTTGTTTGAATAGACCACAGACTTATTATTAAAATGTCAGTTCAAATCTCTGCTTGAGCACCGTTTACCTAATTAAGGATGATTCCTGTATGACCTGGCACATTTGTACTGCCAATATGCTTAAGATTTGTCCTACTAAATAATCACCTCTAAAGTCCGTAGTTGGCTTATAAATGCTGCAGAGAAAATCTCAAGAATCAAAATGTATCCAATTAGGATTAGCTTCAGATTATGTGAGTAAGAGGGGGACAAAGGGTAGAGGCTCTCTGCTTTTTATATATAATATAATTTAAATTGCAAAAAAAAATGGCAGGTTGGGATAAAGATGAAAGAAATAATGTGTTCAAAGTGGAAAATGATCTATCAAAACCGATAGAAGGAAAAATAGACTGGGGAAATGGATCAATGAAAAATATTGTGCTATGACCTTGGGATGGATGTGTATAGGTGTAGAAAAAGAATGGAGCGATAATCTGTAGGTGTGTATGAGAAAAGTGTGTAGTGTGACGTACATGTGTAATGTGTGAGATGAAGATAATAATATAAGTTGATATTTGGGTGCAATGGAACATACAAAGAATTGTGTCCAGAGATATGTTGACAGTTTCATTTTGTTACATCCAAGATGCATACAAAATCGTTCAATCATGACTTTGCATGATGGATTGGAGACATATGTTAAATACGTCTTTTTGAATGAGCTTTTGATTTAAATTGCTTCTTCAGTCATATGTTGTTGTAATAATAATTTATGATATTTTGTGAAATATAATAGCTCCCTGTGAGCTTCAAAGCACTTTATAAATATGCATGCAGACAATTCAAACTGTGAATTCCTGTTAGTCTGATGAACTAGCTAAATGTCTGAAACAGATGAGTCTCGAGCCTTTAAGAAGTCTGTACTGATGGTTTGTTTTTAATTGAACAGAGCACAGACTTTCAGAGTATGGTATTCTCACAACTGGACCTAGGAGCCTGATTTTATGTTCACTCTGGGCACTGTCAAGGGCAGTAAGCTAAACTGAAGCCACTGAAGGCACTGATTTGGGATGCAAGGTTCGAGGAGAACTTTCAGGTAGTGAGCCCTGATTGTTTAACTCTTTAAAGGTCAAGAAGTCTGTTTTAAAATATATTCTGAATCTAGGTGAAAGCTAGTGAAGAGAATGTTAAATATGTGTGTTATGAGTCTAGCTAGTTAATATGCTGTCTACAATCAATGACCTTCTTGTTATGGGAGACCTGGGAGAGGGGTTTACAACATCAGCCATCCACTTCTATTTTAAGTGTTCTATTTTTTAAAATGGCTTTCAAATTAATGACAAATTTGAAAAACATCCTTATGTCTCAAAATCCAGAAATTGGAAGCATTTGTTTTTATTTTTGAAATGAAAATCTTTGCAAAACTTATATTCAGATAGGAACGTTTACTGTTAATTGGCCATCACTGCTAATAAGGGTTCATTTTAATGGTTTGACTTGAAGTCATGTGGTTATTGTAAAAAAAAGTATATTCTGCCTTTGTCCCTATCCATTACTTTTATGATTCTTGTTTTGTTCCACTGGATCTGTTCATTGACTAGCAGTTCTGTAATACAACTTGAACCCACCAAAGTGTAAAAATATTTCCACCCTTATAGAAACATAGAAACATAGAATGTGTCAGCAGAAAAGAACCATTCGGCCCATCTAGTCTGCCCAATTTTCTAAATAAATTGAAACACCGTTAAAACCCTTTGTTTTGTCACTGTTGTGTGCATTTTATGTGCAAGACTGGTAAAAGTTTATTCAGTCATATGTGAGTTGCTGGTGATATAAAGGGACTGTCTAGTGCCCACAATTCATTTTCCAAATATTAATGCATATTATTGTGCTGTCAGAGTACTTTAAAATGCATGTCTTACATTTTGCATTGCTTCAAATATAAAATTTAACAGCTAGACTTACAGCTAGAAGAAATTGTGAAATTACAGCAGTTTGCAAGAAACAAGGACTGCCCACACTAGATGAGTAAAAGTCATTTGCTTTTTTTTTTTTTCTGCAGTAACCAGTGAGAATAATGCCATTCAAATTAATGGTATATCCAGTCTCTCTAGCGATGTCATCAGACAATGTGTTGCACTGTTAAGAGATCCTACTGTGTACAAGAGCAAGGTCACGCATAGGCCACTCAATAGACTCAATTTGAGGAGGACAGGAAGTCACTATATGAGACAAAACATTATATCCCCAGTGTCTATAGAATCAGTGCTGCCCACCTGCAGTAAACATGCAGAGTAATCACTGGGGAGGGCTTGAGTCAAATATTAGAAATGGCATTTATATAGAATGCCTGCATCAAATCACATAGGGATAAAAGCCTGTGCAGTAATCCTC
Organism: Pelodytes ibericus; assembly: GCA_036172795.1. Lineage (NCBI taxonomy): Eukaryota > Metazoa > Chordata > Amphibia > Anura > Pelodytidae > Pelodytes > Pelodytes ibericus. The sequence continues at coordinate 128,761,306 of CM069860.1, read as the reverse complement.
ATCTTGCACCAAAGTGAGTTTAGGGTCTTGACCAGGGGTCCTCAAACTTTTTAAACAGGGGGCCAGTTCACTGTCCCTCAGACCGTTGAAGGGCCGGACTATAGTAAAAATAAAAACTATGAAGAAATTCCTATGCACACTGCATATATCTTATTTTGAACAAAACGAGAACAAATACAATATTTAAAGTAAAGTTAAATCAACAAACTTACCAGTATTTCAATGGGAATAGTGTGCCAGTCAGATGCCCAGGAATATTATGCCAGTCAGATGCCCAGGAATATTATGCCAGTCAGATGCCCAGGAATATTATGCCATTCAGATGCCCAGGAATATTATGCCAGTCAGATGCCCAGAAATAATATGCCAGTCAGATGGCCAGGAATATTATGCCAGTCAGATGCCCAGGAATAATATGCCAGTCAGATGCCCAGGAATATGATGCCAGTCAGATGCCCAGGAATATGATGCCAGTCAGATGCCCAGGAATATGATGCCAGTCAGATGCCCAGGAATATGATGCCAGTCAGATGCCCAGGAATATGATGCCAGTCAGATGCCTAGGAATATGATGCCAGTCAGATGCCTAGGAATATGATGCCAGTCAGATGCCCAGGAATATGATGCCATTCAGATGCCCAGGAATATGATGCCATTCAGATGCCCAGGAATATGATGCCATTCAGATGCCCAGGAATATTATGCCATTCAGATGCCCAGGAATATTATGCCATTCAGATGGCCAGGAATAGTATGCCATTCAGATGCCCAGGAATAGTATGCCATTCAGATGCCCAGGAATATGATGCCATTCAGATGCCCAGGAATATGATGCCAGTCAGATGCCCAGGAATATGATGCCAGTCAGATGCCCAGGAATATGATGCCAGTCAGATGCCCAGGAATATTATGCCAGTCAGATGGCCAGGAATATGATGCCAGTCAGATGGCCAGGAATATGATGCCAGTCAGATGGCCAGGAATATGATGCCAGTCAGATGGCCAGGAATATTATGCCATTCAGATGGCCAGGAATATTATGCCATTCAGATGGCCAGGAATATTATGCCATTCAGATGCCCAGGAATATGCCAGTCAGATGCCCAGGAATAATATGCCAGTCAGATGCCCAGGAATATTATGCCAGTCAGATGCCCAGGAATATGATGCCAGTCAGATGCCCAGGAATATGATGCCAGTCAGATGCCCAGGAATATTATGCCATTCAGAAGCCCAGGAATATTTTGCCATTCAGATGCCCAGGAATATTATGCCATTCAGATGCCCAGGAATAATATGCCAGTCAGATGCCCAGGAATAGTATGCTATTCAGATGCCCAGGAATAATATGCCAGTCAGATGCCCAGGAATAATATGCCAGTCAGATGCCCAGGAATATGATGCCAGTCAGATGCCCAGGAATATTATGCCAGTCAGATGCCCAGGAATATTATGACAGTCAGAGCCCAGGAATATTATGCCAGTCAGAGGCCGGGAATATTATGCCAGTCAGAGGCCAGGAATATTATGCCAGTCAGATGCCCAGGAATATTATGACAGTCAGAGCCCAGGAATATTATGCCAGTCAGAGGCCGGGAATATTATGCCAGTCAGAGGCCAGGAATATTATGCCATTCAGATGCCCAGGAATATTATGCCAGTCAGATGCCCAGGAATAATATGCCAGTCAGATGCCCAGGAATATTATGCCAGTCAGATGCCCAGGAATATGATGCCAGTCAGATGCCCAGGAATATTATGACAGTCAGAGCCCAGGAATATGATGCCATTCAGATGCCCAGGAATATTATGCCAGTCAGATGCCCAGGAATATTTTGCCAGTCAGATGCCCAGGAATATTATGACAGTCAGAGCCCAGGAATATTATGCCATTCAGATGCCCAGGAATATTATGCCAGTCAGATGCCCAGGAATATTTTGCCAGTCAGATGCCCAGGAATATTATGACAGTCAGAGCCCAGGAATATTATGCCATTCAGATGCCCAGGAATATTATGCCAGTCAGATGCCCAGGAATATTTTGCCAGTCAGATGCCCAGGAATATTATGACAGTCAGAGCCCAGGAATATTATGCCAGTCAGATGCCCAGGAATATTATGCCAGTCAGAGGCCAGGAATATTATGCCAGTCAGAGGCCAGGAATAGTGCTCGTTATCCCTCCCTCCTCCCCCGCTTCCCCATCACTTACCTCCAGCTGCTGTGTCCCCGGACGTCTCGCGCGGTGTCCTCCTGTGGAGGAGGGAAACAGTTACCGGATCCGGATGTGACGTAACGTCACATCCGGTCGCGGTGAATTTTTTTTTTTTTTTTTTTTCTTCCTGCAGCCGCATCCTTTGCGGCTGCCAGAAAGAAAAAAAAGTAAACGGGGTGGGTGCCGGCAGCACCCCCCGCGGGCCACATAAATGTCCTCGGCGGGCCGCATGTGGCCCGCGGGCCGTAGTTTGAGGACCCCTGGTCTAGACTGTCCATTTAACTATGTATTGTGCAGCACATAATGCACAGCATTCATTATTTATTTTGTGTTTTTTTTAAATAGCAGGAAAAAACAAACAAGGTGGTGTAGCACTTGTAGAGATGAACATAAGCTGTAATCTTTCAGCAAACTACCCCAACTTACCAAATAGATATACACAAAAGGAAATAATTTGTGACAGTGCGCTAAACTGCTTAAAAAAGTGCATATAAATTAATAAATAATACAATGACCTGATGTACATCAGATAATATTCTTCTGATGTATTGGTAGTCTCAATTCAGTTTAGCATACGTAAAAAAGAACATAAATACATACAAAATATGAGTGCTTCTATAGATTTTACCCTCACAATATAGCAGTGGTAATCAGGCATATGTTGCAGGATCTTATTTCTAAAGAGGGATCTGCAACCTCCAGGGGTACTGATAATGATATGCTCCACTTCAATATGTGCACCTCCAAATATTCAGGACAAACAGGTGTAAGCAGTAAAAGCATTTGCACATTTATTAAAGTGACAAAATACACCTTACACTTTCCTATCTAGTATCACACACTGTATATTCAAACAAACAGAGCGTCAAAATCCTCCCACACATACCTGATTACCACTGCTAAAGTGTGAGTGTCAAATCTACAGAAAACACTCAGATTGTATGTTTTTGTATTATGTTCTAGACTATATTGAACGTGTATGTCTTTATGTTCTTTTTTACATATGCTAAACTGAATTAAAACAATTAATCTGAAGAATTTCCTCTGATATACATTGTAATATTTATTCATTTATATGCCTTTTTTAAAGCACTTAGAGCACTGTCACAAATTATTTCCTTTTTTTAATACTGCTGTATATTGGTATTTCATTTGGCTCGGCAGATCTCATGCAAGGAAGCTTAGGCAGAGATTTTTGAGAGTGCGTTACTGTATTTTGATATTGGGTTACATTTGCTTAGCAGATGAGACATTGTCAGGGTATCTGACCTTCCCGCCTATTTATTTTACATAAGCATAGTTTTTACATACTCTAAAACATTCAATTGGGATCTTTGTTCAGAAAATACGTTTGAAATGCAAGTTTGTACTTTAAAACTTTATCTTAATAACTAAAAAATATTTTTGCTTACAACTCTAATTCCTTACAATTAGAGTTTTTTAATGAGGTAGAAGGCCAATCACTTAAGAAGATAATCATATTTTCCCTGCTGAAGTATTAGATGCCGAATACCAATTAGTGCTGCCACGTCACTGAGCATCAGCTCTGCAACAAGTTACCTGATTAAAATATCATCAGGAGGTTTTAGTCCTTCATTAATGCCAAATTTGTCAAAACTAAAAATGTATCCTTCACCATTTTTCTGATATATTCACTTGATTCCTTCAGTGTCTGCTTACACGTGTGATCTGTGGCTGCTCTCCCCTATAGGTCTGTCCCACTGTCAGTCGTGCAGAAAATAACTTATTCACTGAGTTCCATTAAATATGGCTTGACATTCTAAACTAACAATAGGGTATGTTTTCCTAGTGCTTAGTTGTTCCCCTGCTAAGAGTCAAATCTCCTAAAGAGACATGATAAAAAGAAAAACATAACAGCTGATTAATAATCAAAATAAGGTTAATTTATTATAAATAATAAAATATTTGATTTGCTCACTTTTTAAGACAATTGTATAATCAAAACTTTGTCTTTCAAAGTCTAAACCCCTTAATGACTACTACAATTTAATTCCAATGTCGTACTCTGCTACATAATTACCATATGCCAGTATAACATTTTCAGCTTGATGAATGCTACTAACAAAAAAATGACAGACTTAAAATAAAAAAACAAAGTTCTTCCATTATGAAGCAGATAATCTGTTATGCATACGGTTGCCACCTGGCCAGTATTTTACCGGCAGGCCAGGCATCAGGCCAATTTTAAGTCTATGGAGACAGTAGCAGGGCCGGTATTTTTTAGGCAACCCTAATTATGCACAAAATATAGCTGTGTCCAATACGTCTTAGTTAAAGCTTAGTTTAGCTGATATTCAGGACAATTTTTATAACACAAGATGGGTTTAACATATTTTTAAAAAGTGAATTAATCAGCAAAATTTAGGCTTGCTCACTGATCAACACTCTGGAGCAGGGGTCTCCAAACTATGGCCCGTGGACCAGACCTGGCCCGCAGGCAGTTTTGATCAGGCCCGCGAGTGGTGCGGAACGCACTGGGTGAAAAAAAAAGCAAATTGAGCGCTGACAATTTTGCACTCTTGCTGAGCAATAAAATATGTACATAGGAATTCGTTCCTATTTTTTTCAAACTATAGCCCGCCCCCAACAGTGTCTCAGAGACATTGAACAGGCCCCCTGTTTAAAAAGTCTGAGGACCCCTGCTCTAGAGACAATGGAATCTTTGTCATTCACTGCTACAGTGCTGGCTCATAAATGTCTGGTTCCCACCTTCAAAGTCCAGAAAAGTCCTGTTTCACACTAAACACATAATTCACATAATCATTTTTCAAATTCATGTAAAGCACTGATTTTTAACTTGAAAAATAATTGTTTATGATATTCTATGACCTGAGATCAAGCTCGGTATCTCCTTTTTACATATCAGTTCCCAAATATATTTAATCATTATGCCCAGCAGAAGCCACACCCTGTGTGGAGATTGCTGTTTTATGTCATTCTCATGAAAATCATAAAACAATTTATTTGGACAGTGGTACCACATTTAAAGGGATTGATTTTTGTTTCCGTTGTATTATTCAGTTAGGTCTATCCACTAAAAAGACAGTAAGCCGTGGGGAATTTTTAAAGGAATTGAGAAAAAAACAGTAGTTGAGTTGGAAAAAATCTAATTTTCCCACTCAGAAACTATTGTTTCATTTTTTTTCCAATTCCCTTATTAATATTACACTATTTATTCTTCAGCAACTAAAATATGCCAGGCCAGGAATAGTAAAAGTTTCTAACATGCTCATTGAATTTATGGTAAAAAAAAATAATAATAATAGTAATACGTATGTTAATAAGTCATCCCTGGTTCCCCTGGCTTTTATGTGTAGAATTTGGACCTTTAACCAGAATGCACCAGGGTATTGTAAGTGGTATGAGTTAAGGACACCCAAACAATGAACACATTTCCCAGCTGTGTATGGAGAGTCATGTCGCAGATGGTAATTTTTTAGTCATTTGCACACAGAATAATGTTTTGGTTATGTAAAATAAGCCAGTGAAGCACAGCATGAGTCCACACAGCACAAAAAGCCCAAGGCCACTTAGCATGCCTGAAGGGCTACTATCTACTCTTTTTATTATGAATATCCATGTGTTCTAAACCCGGCTTGATAATCTGTTTTTTTAAACCACCCTCAACATAATCTAGGTAGCAACATGTAGACATGCACGAAACAGTATTCCTCTGTAAAATATGAATTCATATGCGTGCATGATTGAAGGGACTCGTGCAAAGCAGATCAAGTACCATTTTCATTTACTGAATGTAGTGAGACAGTTGACAGGTAGCAGTTTAAGTTGTCTATTTTTAATGAACCTATGCTTGTAGGGCAGGTATTAACAGATTTATGTAGAATTTAGGAGCCAAACATACCAATTCAGGTGCCAGCTTTGTTCTTTTTAAGAGCCAAGGAAATGGAACTTACACAGAGCTCAATGTAAAACAATCCAAATAAAAGCTAGCAGAACCGCTATCTCCTTTAACTGTCTGTGCTTTTTCAGTGCAGCTAATGCAACACATTGGATTTTCCTAGACCACATTTTTATTTCATTTTACCAACCTGTGATCAGCTCATAATTCAACTGTCATATCACAAACTTGACAATTTGGTTAAAAAAAAAGTTGGGACTTTTTCGCCCCATTTCCTCCATATTTCGAACTTAAGGAATATAAAACCCATAAAATTTAGGCTAATCACTAGACTGTGTACTGGGGGAATGATATCATCATACAAGTGAGTACCGGAGAAATGACAAACAACTGTGGTTTTTAATTATTTTAATAGCACTATTAGGGAGAGGCTAGCTGTGGAAATGGAAGCATGATCAAATATGTATTATAATACTGTGTAGGTATAATAGCTACTAATTGGCTCCAGGACTAGGGTGTATTATCCCTGCATACCCACACTAATACTTACCTGTATAGAAATGTGGGATTATACTATATACTAGTGCAATTACCAATCCTTTGCACTCATTAATTTATTTAACTGTCCATGTTTTTTTCTTTTTCTTGTTGTTTTTTCACTTCTGCACAGTATAGACCCTAAGTTAGTTATTTTTAACTATTGAATTACATTTTAACTAGGCTTTAGTGAGTTTGCCTGAAGCTATGTCTTTAAAAGAAGGGTTATAATCATGGGCATCGGCAGAAATTTTTTCAGGGGGGGGGCATAATTTTACCGTCATCCTTTCTGAGCCGCGCCTATTTTTGACAAGTTATCATGAAGTGGAGGAGCTTTGTCATTATCAGTGAAGGCATGCAAAGGGTTGATAAACCCTGCACCAGATACAGATCCACAGCACTAGATATAAACCAACCACACTAGATATAGCCTCACTGCACCAAATATAGATCCACTGTGCCAGATATAGACCCACAACACCGGATATTAACCCACGGTACCAGCTATAAACACCATGGCACAAGATATAAACCACAGCACCAGATAAATATCCAGAGCTCTAGCTGAAACTCCACAGCAACAGATAGAACAACATAGCAAAGATATAACCCCATAGCACCAGATACAACACTATAGCACACAATATAACCTCTCAGCACCAGACACAACACTATAGCACACAATATAACCCCACAGCACCAGACACAACACTATAGCACACAATATAACCTCTCAGCACCAGACACAACACTATAGCACACAATATAACCTCTCAGCACCAGATACACTATAGCACACAATATAACCACACAGCACCAGATACAACACTATAGCACACAATGTAACCCAACAGCACCAAACAAAACACTATAGCACACAATATAACCTCACAGCACCAGATACAACACTATAGCACACAATGTAACCCAACAGCACCAGACACAACACTATAGCACACAATATAACCCCACAGCACCATATACAACACTATAGCACACAATATAACCCCACAGCACCATATACAACACTATAGCACACAATATAACTCCACAGCACCAGATACAACACTATAGCACACAATATAAACACAAAGCAACAGATTCCCTAAACACCCAAATTCCTAAATCCATGACATTTCTTTATCTCTTTCCCCCTTTTTTATGTTTTATTCCTCCATGTTTGCCATCTCTTTCCCCATCATTTCATGTGTTTTATCCCTCCATGTCAATTACCTTTTCACCTACATTTTATCTTTTCTGCCCCATGTCACAATTTTGTCTGTATTCTGCTCCAATCAATCACCTCTTTTCATCCTCCATTATCTTTTCTGCCCCATGTCATCCCATTTTGTTTGCAATCTCCCTCCATCTATCACATCATTTTATCCTACATTATCTTTTCTGCCCTATCCACTTGTCACCATGTTGATGTGAGCAGAGCCTGGTCAGAGGAGCTGCTCAGACTGGACAAATGGAGACCTCAGGGAAATGGTAGGGACCTCCTTGGATTTACCCAACTCTGCCATGTACCTTAAAGCTATTATAAACTCTTCCTACCTGTTACAGAGGCTCAGCTATGGTCTCTGAGTATCTTCCCCTGTTTCCTCCACAATGTTGCACTGCAGGCTCTCTTCTGTCAGTCATGCTGCCACATGGAGGGCTGAGGGGCGGGGCTATAACTTCATATCCCTGGGCACCCCTGTCATTGGCTCTCCATGCAGCATGACTGACAGCTGCAGAGACCTGCACCAATGTGGATGGGAGACCAGTATTACAGCAAGCAGAGTTGCAGAGAGCAACAGCTTTGGGTGCCACCTCCTACCCCAGCAACTGGTGTGCAGTCCCCTAGGGACAACTAGAGGCTACATACTGAGAAAAAAATAATAATAATAAAAATTAAAAACAATTTTTTTTTTTTTTTTAAAGGGGAATTGCAAAAATCCAGGGGGGGGGGGGGGCAAGCGCCCCCCCTTGCACCCCCCTGCGGACGCCCATGGTTATAATGCTTCACATTCAGTACAGAAAATGCCAAGCATTCCAAAAATACCAAATCAAGCTTGATTCCATTTATTAACTCTTTGGTGAGATATATACACATATCCTTATGGCATTAAAAATTTCACTTATTTGCTGATGTTGAGAATGTATTTCCTGAGACACTGGTTATGATTTATTTCTAGGAATCAATTAAAATGTTTGTAACAAGAAGGCTAAGCAGCCTGATGTTAATTCTCATTTTGTAAGGGATTTGATATCTCCTCCGCCCAAGTCCTTAGGAATAGAGTATCAGCTTCCTCGCCAACCCCTTGGACGTCAACCAAAATATAGTGATCCCCAGCAGTAGACACAGCTACCAAGGTTTGTCAAAACAGCACATTTATACAGTAACATCTTGATAACAGGGGAGATTGAACAATACACTTAAAGGGATTAACTTTCACATAATGGACCAGTCTGGGAGGTGGTCCAATGAGGATACACAAGCATACAATCACAGTTTAACACACCTTTCCCAGCTGGTTTTCAGAGTCACGGTGTTTCGTGACAATATTTTAACAAGATAGAATACAGGATTGCTGGATTTCTTTTTGGATTGTTTATTGAAAGGGCAAACATTACTTTCTGAGTAGTTTCCCCAAATGTTCCATGATCATAAGTTACTATAAAAGAGGCACTTTAAAACTAAAATTATAGCTATGTATTTCATTGTTATGTGTAAACCACTAAAACAAGGAGGAACTGTGATATTTCACTAGTGTTTCATGTTTGGACATTCCAAACTCATGGAATAAAAGGGTCTACGCAATAAAGAGAGAATGACAGGGAATTGAGAGGAGAGTTTCCAATCTATGGCCAAAGTAGCTGAGTTGGAAACATTCTACCATTCAGCTGTATTGGAGAATTTTTGCAACTCGGCTAAGTTGGCCTAAAAAGTGAAGTTCCCATCTCAGTTTTCTGCAATGTATTCTTGCTCTGAAACATGCAGTGGGACATTTGGTTACAGAGGGATAGGAGCACAGATGCTGTGGACAAGCACAGAAGATAGCAAGCATGCTGGAACTGAGTTGCACTTGCAAAGCAATAAAACACACTGTATTGCGCAATGCATGTGTGTATCACAAAGCCCCACAGTAGTCACTGTAACAAAATCCCTTGTTAAGCTATATATTTTCTGCATAAAAACTGAGAACAGAGACTATTCGTGTGGTTTCCTTCATACGAACAACCTACATCCAATGAGGGGAGGCACAAACAGTTCCGTTCGTGCATTTGACAGCTAATACAACAGGAAAATAGACCGACCACAGGGACTGAAATCGTGGAACTATTTTGGGCATACAAACATACGAACAGTCGGTCATATCCACATTTTTACTAACTTCTGAACCCCTGGTCCAATTTGTGCCATTTCTGGATATGTTGTTCCCATGAATGGATTGATTATGAAAATGTAAGTTTTGTTGAAATCCCATGCATAGTTTTGAAGTTATAATAAATGTGAAAAAGTATATTTTTTAGCTTGGAGATAATTGAGCTGATACAAAGTTGAACTCAATTATCTCCCAGGCAGAGGGGAGGAATGTACTGTAATTACTGGGTGTGTTTCTATTGTAACATTGTGCCTGATTGGCTGCTGTACTTGTACAAGGCCCAGTGGGTGGTGACAATACTGTAAAATCCTGCTGTAAAAGCAGCAATAAATGCTCAGTGGAGTCAGTTATTCTTCACCCTTCAAAATGTAGCCTTGTCTCATTCTTGAAAGGGAACCTGCCCAGCATAAATCACTAACTCTTTTTAGAGCTCTGCCTTATGCTCTACTTGGATCCAGCAGATGGGATAAAGAAACTCCACTACTGCACAGCATCTTGCCAGGAAGAAGGACGTCCCCAATGGCTGTTACCCCCTCTCCCATTGGGGTAGCCGTTACAGTCACATTCACAGTAACATGCAGTTTGAGTGTAGCACAGTGCCCAACAAAATTGAGTAATGCGCAGTGTGTGTATCACAGAGCTGCAAACTCACAGTAGTGGGCTGGGTTCACCTCTTTGCAGGCACGTGAGGCAGCAGGTTGGAGCACTCTTGGGGCTCACTAAGGTTGGGTGAGCTGTAACCTGCCCAACAACTCATAGTTTCTTATACAGTGGGCTGTGGGCAGCAGATGAAATTGCTGCTTGCTCTTCCTTGTGATGTTCTGTGTGAGGCATAGTGACACAATGCCACAATGCCCTCACAACACTTACAGCACTTTTTAGGTTTGAACGTTACTTTTGCTTTAATGATAAAAGTATGTTGCCCTGCTCTCAAAGTCTTGTGATATAATTCTATTTGGACAAAATGCGCATGTTATAGGTAAACATTTCCTCTCTAATTGGCTGAGCCAAACGTATGACTTAAATATGCTTTAGGTAACACATGCTGGCCAACCTGGGTCCTCATCTGCAGTCCTTGTAATGACAAAAAGGAAAATTAATTTAGCACTGATTTTTTCAAATGACATGTTTTAGCTCCTTAGTGTACATTACACCTATAAACAAAATGCAAATGTTTCAGTTTTGATCGCTTACGTTTCAGTTAAAGTTAGCACACAGCTCTGATGCTATGGAAAATCATTTTCCTGTAAACAAAAAGTTGACAGACTCGATACTGGCTCCTGATGAAGTATATCATAACTTTTTCCCATTAAGCTTTGCTGTTGTCTTTTTACAAGAATCCTTTGAATCAAATAGATTATTTTAATGAAGAATTCATTCTGATGTACAATACTTAAGACTTCGTTCATCCCAGGAGCCAGCTGCAGAGAAATGTGTGATGATAAAAGAATTTGTCACAAATACCTCCTTCAAACCCCAAGATAATCTGTAATTATCAGTAATGCAAAGCAACCATTGCTTTATAGATATTTCTAGTGCCTCTCGTGAGCACCTGGTTCATAATAAAGTAAATTTGTTATTAAAAAAACATGTATTACTTCTTCACTTATACCCAATCAAGCAGCACTTTCATCATCTTCCAGAGACATACTTATCCTAATATCATGATGCTCACTGCATGTTTATTGGCACAAGAAAGCACATTTATTTCCTAATGGAAAATTATCTTAATAGTTTGTAGCTTATATTTGAGCACAAGTCATAAGAAATGTTAATGTAACTGTAAAATCATTTTTATAAAATCTTAATTTATTTACCTATATCACTAAAGATCCTATAGTGAGTGTAGTGCTCCCCAAACTGGGGAGTGGGATGTCTATTGGGGGCATGAGTAATCGATGCAGAACATTGACATGTATATTCAATATATCTTATTGTTACAGTTCCAAGCTCACAAACAAAGGGGACTAAGTACTGATGACTAAAGGCTCGAAACATGGAGAGAGGCATGAGATTTTGATGAGAATTGCAGGGTATTTCCCGGTAGCTCAAAGTTTCCCAAATTCAAATCTCTGAATTTTGACCCATTTGGTTCACTGTGGTGATCTTTCACTCAGGCCATTCAGAACTCAACAAGTTGAGTCTGAATCAGCCCAAAAAATAGCCCAAATCCTGCCAGTAGAAGTCTATGAAATTTGACTATAATGGCAATAGCGAAATTCCTCCTGAATTCCCCCCAAATGCTTGATAATTAAGTAAACAATCAAAAATAAATATTAAAAAATATTTGTTACAAATGAAAATAATAAATAAAAAAAATACACTATTAAAAGCTTGGGGTCACTTAGAAATGCCATTATTTTTGAAAGAAAATATTACTGTTCCACAGTGGTAAGACAGCCACAATAGTTAAACAAGAGTCAGCTGCAGAGAAATTTGCAGTAGATGGTACAAACAGATAATAAATAATCCTTCAAATGTATTGGAATAAAAGGACCAACCAAAAAATGCCATGTTGGTGCAAACGTCTTGCACGTTTTGCGCCTCCAATTGGTGCTTGCTCATAGCCTTATATATATTTAATATAGCCACTAATTCAGGCCAAAATCGGCCATACTGAAAAGTCGAATTGGGGAACATAAACGTATGTGGCGTAGATCAGTGCTATATCTTGGCCTTGGCCATCAAGCATAAAAAGCCCCCAAAGTCCGAACCCAACATTAAGAAAAATTGAGCCCACTTGCTTAATATTTGTTGGCAGCGCCAATGTCAGCTTGTGAAACCAACTCTGTCTCCCCCCCCCCCCCCCCCCTGCAGAGATGAGCTTCTAAACTGGAAGCTCTCAGCAGTACACACACAATATATATTATCCTGTGTAATCTATCCTCATAACGAAGAATAAGATGGGCATTACAACCTCCCAGCTGTTGGAGCATTTCCTAGTTAACCCACCTGTCCTGGGGGAGTCTGCCTTGCATTTTGGGTTAATCGGGGGTAAGATGCATTACATGCTCATCAGTCCACACAACCTTCCTTGAATTCACAGAGCAAAAAATGTTTTAGCATTTGTTTTAACCATCTTTTAACCACCCTGCTGGTGGTAAAGACATGAGGATGTGGTAATTCTAAACCTGTTTAACTTTCTGTATGACACTGATCCCAAAGAACAGCAAAGATAATCATGGATTAGTAAAGATTCATACTATTGGTAGAATCTAAAGATTGATCACTAATATTCAGCCAACCCACCTGCTAAGCCTATGATCATTATTGGTTATTTAAATTAAGTGATATTATGAATCCAGCTGTCTGTTTTACAATGGCATGCTTTAAAACAATATCTCTGGAATTCCATTAGTAGTGGGTTTAGTATTTATTTATTATAACATTGCTGCAACCTAAACTAACAGCTCGAACTAGCTGTAAACATAAACAGGTAATAATATACATATCAATAACAATACTTATCATCCATCAGCAATAAGTGGTGGCGTGTAACTTGTCCTAGCCCACATAGGATAGGGCCCTCTGAGGATCTGGCGCAGGCATAAAAAAGCATGTCCTTGCGGATACTGGCGTTGATGTTTTGCTCAGTAGCCGTACTACACTCTCCCCGGGACAAGCCCATGGGGAGCACTGGCAGATAGCTCCCACAGGTTCTTCCACCAAAGTTGGCCAAACCCCCAGTTGACCAACCCATGCACTGGTGCCAAACCACAATGACCCTGCCTGTGCCATAAATAAAACAAACATTTAGGGATGGGAAGGAGGGAAGGTGACAAAATTCTTTAAAAGAGGAAGATTTTTTTTTGAAGCATGACAATATTTAGCACGAGCCCTAACCACCAACTGAGATACTATCCAACCCCTGCCATGCCCTTATTGGGCATAGGATATGACTGAGAACGTGTGGGTTCATGACTGACAACCCTGGCCATGGTGACCTTCTAGACATTATTTAATTCCAGGCTAGTACTGGAAGAAATGATGAATTTGGTAGGGTATATGAAACCTTCAGACAGCTTGCCACATTTCTACACCTAATTGGCAGCACAGGGCTTACATGCATCTTCTAAGATGTTTGTGAATATTTTGAACTTTGATAGATACCTAAAATTCTTTTAAGGAAAATGAACCTCCAGTGCCTTGTCCCTGGATGTGAAAGGGTAGAAATTTAATACTATTTGGAGAGTAAGCACTTTGGATATTGTTCTTTTTTTCCTCATAGGTCTATATTATCTGCCTCAATTGCACAAGGTCCTTTAAACTACACTGTCTTATATAAATATTTAATCCACCTACATTGACCACCTGCCTCTCTATTAGCAAGTTCAACCAGAAAGGGAGAGGTGTTTACCTATACAATGGGGGACCAGCCAATGATATAAACAGATATATTACATTATCCAGCTGGTACCTAGATCGGTAATGCCTCAAAAAGCACAGGGGTAAAGATTTAATACACAATATACCCTTGAAAATGCCATTAGTTAGGAGCCACCAAAAATAAGTGGTTGAGCAGCAATCTGAATAAGCTGGTGCTTGAGTGGAGCTCCACTCATTACACATTGCTCATTACTCCAAATCTGTGAGGTCAAATATTTATTCTGTAAATGCCAGTCACTGGCCCCACAGATTTGGAGTGTTGAGCATTTTTATTGTTTTATACTATCAGTTATGAGCCTCCTTCAACATGAGGGTAGGGCTTATAATATGCATTTGAAACTGCTTAGGATACATATAGCCCTCTTAAATGACCAGTGTTGTATTTCTGCCTAGGTCTGCTAGCCCAGAAATACAAGCAGAGCCCGTGCTTACAATGTTTGCGGTACATCCTTCTTCATTGCCTTGCGCTGCCTGGGCAAACATACAGGCCGCCCCCACTTAATCACCAGGGACCAATATGGTGCAGTGAATATGTATGCAGGGGAAAGTTCCCTTCTTTGTCAATGTGCAATGTCTGCCCACACAAAGTAAAATGGCAATTTAAGCACCAAAATCTAAAGCTATATATACTGAGAAATATATTCATAGTGGTGCATGACAGAACATCTAAATTAAACAAAGTGCAGTCAGTAGACATTAGTTCTTCAACACAAGTGCTTTTCAGTTCTTTATAAAGGTGTTTCATGATAAATGGCTGAACTGGTGAAACTTACAGGGAAGTCATAAATTACATAATGCTAACTAATCCTCCAATTTTTTCAGCTTCACTCTTATAAATTACACAGTAGCAAAAAAAAAAAGTAAGTGAACACTTTGGAATTACGAGCATTTATATATAAATTTGTCTTAAAATATGATCTGATTTTGATCTAAGTTGCAATAATGAACAAACGCAATCTATTTTAATTAATAACACAAAAAATATTTTATTGTTCTTGTACATTATTCAAACAACCCAGTGTGGGTTGGATAAACGTATGTGAACCCCTAGGCCAGGGCCGTCCAAGTTTTTTCTAAAGTGGGCCTCACAAAAAAATGCATGTGCATGTTGAACTGCATTCATTTTTCTTATTTACAGTAGTAGTGAAGAATAGATTGTTAGCCATGGAAAAATGTTTGCTTAATTAGCAGTAATACAAAAATAGTACAAATGTAATTTCACTTTTTTAAAACAAAAGTGTACATTAATAGGGCTAATGAGAATATGGCCAGTTAAGTCAGATAGGTCGCACCTTGCTTTCAAGCTGATTGCCTTTTGGGTGCCCCTGCCCTAGGCTAATGACTTCAAGGCTACAACACATAATGCTCAATGAGGTAAGAAAGAACCCTAGAGTAACAGATAGACTTTGATCATTTCTGTTCATGAGTCTACCATATGCAAAACATTGAACCGGCATTGCAATCCATGGCAGGACACCATAGAGAAGGCTTCTGCTCTCCAAATAAACATTGCTACGCACCTGAAGTTTGACACGATTACCTTGACACTCCACAGTGATACTGGGAAAATGTTTTGTAGACTGATGAAATTAAGGTTCAATTGTTCTGGAAAAAGATGCAGCACCATGTATGGTGTAAAAAGGGCACTGTATACCAACATATTTACATCCATGTCGGGCCTCACCCAGATTGTATCCAGTTATTTTCATGTCTTTCTTGCCTAGCTTTGCTTATTGCTTATGTTAGTTCATGCCTCTGCATTGGACCTCTGCTCCTTGCACTTCCCTATTCCGGCCAAATGGTGGCGCTTCCTTTGCTCATCCACAGTGTGGCGACCTTCCCTTGCTCAGCCACAGAGAGGCATCCTTCCCTTGCTCAGCCACAGAGTGACTCCCTTCCCTTGCTCTGCCACACAGTGTCATCCTTCCCTTGCTCAGCCACAGATTGGCACCCTCCCTTGCACGGCCACAGAGTGGCAGCCTTCCCTTTCTCAGACACAGGGTGGTACTCCCACAGTGTGGCACCATTCCTTTGCTTGGCCCCAAGAGCGGCACCTGCCCAGTTGGCCACAGGGTGACACCAGCCCAATCCACCTACAGTCTGGATCTTGCCCTGTTTTTGGATCCTTGCTCCTGTGTCCTGAAGCCCTTTAATGGGTCTGCTCTGTATCCTAAAGCCCTGTCATAGTAAAGCCCTGTCATAGTTCAACCCTGTCATAATTCACCGTCTTAGAGTCCTGTTTAGTTCTGTCCTGTCTTAGAACCCTGTTTCATGGTTCTGTTCCTTTGTTCTCTTGCTGTGATTCATTTCTGGTTTCCCTGCTGTCTGTAGTTCTTTTGTTCCATTCCAGGTTTTTGTTCTCTCTTCTTGCTTTGCTCAGTTCCTCTATTTAAATGGTCAACCACACCTGTTTAGTTTCTATCAAGTTGTCAGATCTGCAGATTTGCTCAGTGTCTTTTGTATTTGTGTAATTTCGGTTTATAGACTTTCGGTTTATAGAATAGCAAAAGCATTACATGTATTCCATAAACCGAAAGTCTATAAACCGAATGTCTTTCGATTTATAGGCTTTCGGTTTATGGAATACATGTAATGCTATTGCTATTCTATAAACCGAAATAGAGTCCCCATTCATAAGAATAGGTCAATTGACCTATTAGTATGAATGGGGACTCTATTTCGGTTTATAGAATAGCAATAGCACTACATGTATTACATCTGAGAGTCAAATAGAACCGTCAAATACTGTGCTTACAGCGCACCTCAAAATTTTTTAATAGTTTTGGGTGGTAAATAGTACATTTGCGTCTTGCGGTGCACTTCATATCTGAGAGTCAAATAGAACAGTCTAATACAGTGCTTACAGCACCGCCATGGTCACCGCCTCCTCAACCTATGGGTCACTTAGTATAAACTGAAGGAGAATACCCTGCACTCCAACACTCTCTCAAATGGATAATTCTGTTGATCCTCCTGGGAGCCATGCTTTAGATTTAGATTTATGTTCTTCCAAAACTAAAATCAAAGATTCCATCTAGTGCTATTTTATGGCTCAGCTGTAGTTTTAATTTGTATGTATTTTATGTTATTTGAAGTTATTTCCCTATCCATATTTGTTTGCAGGGCACTTGTCTTACCCCCATTTTACTTCCTTTTGCAGCCCTCTAGCCCTTTCCAGGACTTTTTAGAGGCATTTTAGTAGCCAAAAGTTCGGGTCCCCATTGACTTCAATGGGGTTCGGGGTCAAGTTCGGGGTCAAGTTTGAGCCCGAACCTGGACTTTTTTCCGAAGTTCGGCCGAACCCACCGAACCCGAACATCCAGGTGTCCGCTCAACTCTATTCACTAATTTTTTCCCCAAGTACTATAAATGTTTAAGGTTGTGTTCAATAACGTCGTGAAAGATTATCATTGTTTGTGTGTTATTAGCTTAAGAACATTGTGTTTGTCTAAACCTGTGATAAAGATCATAATATATTAATGCAGTAAAACAGGTAATTCCCAAGGGTTAACTTACTTTTTATTGCCATGATACGTTTCTTAAAGATATTTTTAAATGAAGGTGACATTCTTAATCTCCATGACAAATAAGTGCAACATAACCAATTAATTATAACATATGCTGTGTCAGTGCACGCTATTCTTGTTTTCTGCTATGTTAGATCTTACCTCCAGTATAACCTCAGGATGTGCAGCAACAAAGAACATGGTTTGCTAGGAAAACGCAAGTTGGACATGAATTTCCATGGTTTCTCTCATGTTGCGGCATGAGAGCTTAAGAAAAATCCTTTACTTGTCTGCATCAAAGATGAAGGATGATTGGCTGAGGGCAAGATGACTCTGACAGGATTAGGCACCAACACTGTGTATAGTGGACATCAACTGGGTTTTGTGATGTTCAATTAAATGATGTTCTATGGGTCTTCACAGATATTTCCATCGACACTGGTGTCTTTATATAGCCAGTTTGCCTAACAGCCAGAACAGAGTGGAACCTTGCAACAATTTCCAAAAATACAAACAAGTGCCAATGTTTTTAACTTTTGCTTCTGTTAAAGGAAAAAGAAAACCTTTAATGTCACATTAAGCTCTTAGATACATAATATCTGATAAAAAAAAATGATTGTTTTCTAGAACAAGAAAATATAGGAGCAGAACAAAAGGTGGGAGAAAAATAGGATAAGTCCACAGTAACACAAGATATACAGATCATCAGGAGGGCATACTGTAAAAATAACTTATCAAGAATTATCTATACATTATGTTAGAAGAATTGTATGCTTAGGCATAAATAAATAGGAAATGGTTTTTAAATATGTTTAAAAATACCAGCCAAACTATCTCTTCCATAAGCTTAACACTGACCTCTAGCCAATTTTTTACCTGCCTGCCGGCTATATACCTGCTGGGTGGCAACCTTAAACATCAATCAGTGCAGATCTAATGTATGATTATTTTGTATTCCATGCATTCACAGTACACACAATGTTTAGCTGACAGAATGCCTTTAATCGCTCACTTCTCTGCCAAGCATATATGCGGCAGTGTACCTGTGTTAAACTGAATATTCCATTTTAACAAAGCATGATCCCCTCAAGGACAAGGCTTCTGTCAGAGAGAATTTGGTGAATAACTTATGAACCCACATTTGTTGTTTTTTTTATTAACTTCTTTCTTTTAAGAACAAAGCTAATTTCCATTAAAAATGAATGTGTAAATGAAATGATTCATTTTTTCTTTTAGAAGATATTGTAATTGGGTTCATCAACAAACAGACAGGTTCAAATGAATAAACTGAAATAGGCCATTGTATGTGATGTGAAATATAATTTGAAAATCTTCTGTAATACAAATTTCCAGTGAATGTATTATAGAGACAGCAGAATCAAAGAACCGCTGGGAACCGAAGCATCTCCCGTGTCTGCTGTACTAAAAATAAAAAAGGAATGTGCAGCTGATCTCCAAGCTACAGAAAGCTGCATTCACATTAACAGGGCTGGATAAGACCTTCCCTGTACCACTTCTGAATCCAGTTAGGATACATATATACGCCTCAGCAGGGCCGGACTGGGAACAAAAACCAGCCCTGGAAAAAAATTGTATACCAGCCCCATAGCATAACATTTTTAAACCAGCCCCATAGCATAATATAATTTTTTTTGTTCATAAAATGGGAAACCATGCATGTTTTAAAAACACATCTGAACAGAGTATTATTTATAGATAAGACTGATATAAAAGCCTGCCTAGGGCAATATATGAATTGCCCTGTGCAGAGGTATATATCGGAGCAGTGTGTGAGACATATCCTTGTGTACATATTTCTGTAGCCTCTCTCTCTCTCTCTCTCTCTCGTAGCGTCTCTCTCTCTCTCTCGTAGCCTGCGTCTCTCTCTCTCTCTCTCTCTCTCTCGTAGCGTCTCTCTCTCTCTCTCGTAGCGTCTCTCTCTCTCTCTCTCTCGTAGCGTCTCTCTCTCTCTCTCTCGTAGCGTCTCTCTCTCTCTCTCTCTCTCTCGTAGCGTCTCTCTCTCTCTCTATCTCTCGTAGCGTCTCTCTCTCTCTCTCTCGTAGCGTCTCTCTCTCTCTCTCTCTCTCGTAGCGTCTCTCTCTCTCTCTCTCGTAGCATCTCTCTCTCTCTCTCTCTCTCTCTCGTAGCGTCTCTCTCTCTCTCTCGTAGCGTCTCTCTCTCTCTCGTAGCGTCTCTCTCTCTCTGTCACTCTCGTAGCGTCTCTCTCTCTCCTGTAGTGTCTCTCTCACCTCTCCCCTTCCCCCTGTGGTGTCACTCTTACCCCCTTTCTCCCTGTGGTGTCACTCTTACCCCCTTTCCCCCTGTGGTGTCACTCTTACCCCCCTTCCCACAGTGGTGTCACTCTTACCCCCCCTTCCCACAGTGGTGTCACTCTTACCCCCCCTTCCCACAGTGGTGTCACACTCCCCCCCCCCCCTTTTCATCTGTAGAGTCACACCCCCCCCTTCCCCTTGTA
The DNA here is from genome assembly GCA_036172795.1 of Pelodytes ibericus. NCBI lineage: Eukaryota > Metazoa > Chordata > Amphibia > Anura > Pelodytidae > Pelodytes > Pelodytes ibericus. Next base: position 128,740,937 of record CM069860.1, on the reverse strand, counting down.
GTGTCACTCTTTCCCCCTCCCCCAAGTAGTGTCACTCTTTCCCCCTCCCCCCTGTAGTGTCACTCTTTCCCCCTCCCCCCTGTAGTATCACTCTTCCCCCGTAGTGTCTCTTCCCCTTTCCCCCTTCCCCGTGCTCTCACTCACCCTGCTGTCTCTTCCTCCTCACCGCACCGCGCAGGAACTGCTGCTGCAACATCCGGCGGCAGCAGGAGAATTTCTTAAAGAGGCGGCAGCCTCCGAACTTCTTAAAGTGTCCTGCCGCCACTTTAAGCAGTTCGGCGGCCGTCGCCACTTTAAGCAGTTCGGCGGCCGTCGCCACTTTAAGAAATTCGCCTGCTGCCGCCGGATGTTGCAGCAGACGAACTTCTTATAGTGGTGGCTGCCGCCTATTGGCTTTAAGTGGCCAAGGCGGCCCTGGAGAAGGCGGCCCACCGGGATTTTTCCCGGTATCCCGGTGGGCCAGTCCGGCCCTGCGCCTCAGAGCAGACTTAAACCAATACCATTACTTTTTATTCATGCACAAAACATATTCCCGTTCATCGACCTCATAATTAATATATCTTTCCATACATTCCATTAGAGGGGAAATCTAAACTGTGGCATATTATTTTATATAAAAGTGTCTGTGTGTATCTATATATATAAATATATATATATATAAATGTTTTTGTTTAAAATCATCACAAACTCACATAGAAATTCTTATCCCCCTAAAAAACTAGCCTTTGGCTATTTGAAAGGTTGGAAGCATATGGCTCCATCCATATCCTCTAATTCTTTTTTTTTCTCCCACATTCTCCTCATCATAAGAATGATTTGCTTCTCACTTATAATGCCATATTAGTTTGTCCCTATATTCTCTTCCCACTCTCAGATTTCTATTATTCACCGAATTAAGTTTATTTATTTTCCTTAATTGTTTTTTACTATCTGCACCATTTCCATTTTTATTCTCATTATCACTTCCCCCTCATCATTCAGCCCTCTATTCTGAGTGTTCCCATCTCTCCTGTATCTCATCGAATACATATCTAGAGTTGAAGCAGACGTCAGCTGTAAAGAAGGTTATAGTATTCCTAGGTGTTAAAAACACCAATGCTTACTTAGAATGTGTGAGGCGAAACAGCACGTTTAAGGTACAGTCCTATACTGGGATGTGTGGACCAGTAATCAGCATGCTTTCTTTCAGTGTGCTATTGGTTATTGTTGTTGCCGTAATAACCATGTATAACCTCAATAAAATACAAATGTATTCATCAGCCGTGGCAGCATAACGTGGAGAAGCTTAAAGGGACATGAACACTTACATAAGATATAACTAGATTACCTGTTTATTTAAAACAAACACATATATAAGACGTATACCGGGCGGGGGGGGGGGGGGGGTTTCTATGTTTGAATTAATTGCATGTAAAAGTTTTTAAAAAATAAGGTGTCTATCTCCAGCATCCATTTATTTTACCCATGATGCAACATTCGCCAAAATCTTCCAGCAAGTCTCACTTTACAGCTGTGGGCAGAGCCTTCATGATGATGTCACCCCTGCTCTCTTACTGGCTCCTGTGTTTCACTAGTGGGCAGGACTAGGTGGCTGTGTACAACTTTTTTCATCTGCCTTCCAACACAAAGAGAGGAGATTGACCGGATCTCCACCCGCTTGTGATGTAATAGTTACATTACTTTACCATTCACTGCAAGTCTGTGATCAGATTTCTGACTTATAGACTGCATTCTGTGTCCCCAGCCCCAAAGTGAAAGTGCTGTAAAGTCACTGGGGGGTGGCACCCGAAAACACTATATTTCACAAAATGGTGGCACCCAGTCACACTTGTTAAGTCAAATATTTAATAAAATAAACTCACATAACAAAAACAAAAGACATATCTGAAATCAACAATGCAAAATAAAAAATAACAACCCTTTTCAATTTTTGCTGGGCGTGTGCCTAAAAGTTGGGGGGGCTGGACATCATTAATAAATTAATTAACCCCTTAACGACAGATGACGTGCCAGGCACGTCACGGCAAATCGAGGACTTGCCGACAGCTGACGTGCCTGGCACGTCATGCACTAAACTGAGTAAAGAAAGCGACCAGCGGTCGCTTTCTTTACTCTAACGGTGTTGCTACAATGCCTCTAGGTAGAGGCATTGTGCAACACCCCCCAAAAGTGCAGGGGCGCGCTACGATCACTCCACGGAGTGATCGTAGCAGCCATTTAAAAATGGCTGCGCCCGCTGCACACATGTGCTTAGAAAGCGAACGATCGTTCGCTTTCTAAGCATCTCCGGTGTTGTTAAAGTGCCTCGCCAGCGAGGCACTTAACAACACCGTTCTGCTCCCCAGAGCCGATGGTGGTCGCTCTCCTGAGCGACCCCATCGGCTCAGTAGAAGGGAACGCTGCCTATACAGGCAGCGCTTCCCTTCTAATGGCAAGAGCATCGGAAGTGAAAGTATTTCACTTCCGATGCTCTAGGGGGAGCCAATCGATGCCGGCACAACAGATCTATGTGATCTGTGTGCAGGCATGTATGATAAGTGCTCTGATGAGCACTTATCATACTGTCAAAGGCAATATTAGCAAATATTGCCTTTGACAAGTATTGATCTGCCTCCCTCACCTTACTAGTTATAGTAAGGGAGAGAGACAGATCATATAAAGTAAAAAAATAAAATAAAATAATAAAACAAATATTTAATAAAATTTTAAACACCAAGGGCTTTTATAAAAGCCATTTAACCCCTTCCCTGCCATTGATCGCTGTGTACGCAGTGATCATACACAGCAGCACATTTTTTGCTGTCTGTGCATTTTTTAGGGGTTAATTTTTTTTACTGTAATTCATTACAGTATAAAAAAAAGCTCTTTTAAGAGAGATTAACCCCTTTCTTGCTGTAGATCACTGCCTAAGCAGAGATCTGACGCAAATGCAGCAATCTTGCTGCAGAAGCATTTTTAATTTTTTTAAAACTTTTTTATTACACCCGTCACGTGTTAATTATACCCGCTAGGGGACTACGTTTAACGTAATTTTTTTTTTAAATAAGAGCTATTAACCCCTTCCTTGCCGTATATCACTTCCTAAGCAGCACATATGGTCACTGCCTAAGCAGTGCATATGGTCACTGCCTAAGCAGCGCATATGGAGCAATCTAGTCGCAGAAGGATTTTTTTTTTGCTATCAGCATTTTTTTTGTCAGACTCGCTAGGGGTTAATTATACCCACTAAGGGATTACCTGTATTCCTTTTGAAGCTGTCTGAACACGTGTATAGCGATCAGTAACAGCCGATCAGTGGCAAAGGTGGTTTGGTGATTTCTCAGATGAGCATCACCATTCGTCTGGTTCGATCAATATTGGTAAATATTGTTCTGACCCATATGGATCTGCCTCCCTCTCCTCACTTGAGTTTTAGTGAGGGAAAGAGACAGATCTGTATAACATAATTTTTTAATTGTAATAAATTAAATAAAATGTTAAAAAAATTGTGAGTCCCAAGGGCTTTTATAAAAGCCATACCCTTTGTATAGTGTAGTGTATTAATCCCTTCCCTGCCACTGATCACTGCACAGCAGAAATTTTTTTCTTGTCTGTGCATTTTTAGGGGTTAATTTTTTTGTACAGTACTACAAAGGCTCTTATAAGAGCTATTAACCCCTTCCTTGCTCTACATGTTCAAATTCCAAGTTTGAAAATCAAAAAGCGCACCTCTCAAATGTAGCCTTTCAACACCCAACAAAGCTGACAAAGCTATGCATGGGTGGTATCCCTGTGCTCGGGAGATGTTGCTGAACATATATTGTGGTATTGTTTGTCAGTGACACATACCGAAATATGTGAATTTGTGTCTAAAGTACAATGTATGTGGGAAAAAATACACAATAAAATGACTACCACAAACTTTGACAAAGGCTGGTGGTAGAATTGGTGCATGGAAAGTGTTAAAATAACACCATTTAAAATAGCCTAGGGTGTCTACTTTTACAAAATATATACTTTTTGGGGTAAAATACACTGTCCTACTTTAAAAAAAAGTCCCAAATGAAAGATGGGCTCAGGCTGGCTACACGTCAATATTCCAAGTTGAAAATGCGCACCTTCACAATGTGGCCCTTTTAGCCCCCAAACAACCCAACAAACCTATGCATGGGTGGTATCCCTGTACTCAAGAGATGTTGCTGAACACTTATTGGGGTGTTATTTGGCAGTGACACATACCAAAATCTGTAAATTCATGTCTGAAGTACAAGGTTTGTGAAAAAAAAACACAAAAAAATGACTACCACAAACTTTGACAAAGGCTGGTGGTAGAATTAGTGCATGGAAAGTGTAAAAATACCACCATTTGAGATAGCCTAGGGTGTCTACTTTAAAAAAATATATGGGTTGATGTGGTAAAATACACTGGCTGGTTTCAAATATGTCCCAAATGGGACATGGGTGCAGGCTGTCTGCATGTCAAAATTTCAAATTGGAAAACCAAAAACTTCACCTCCCAAATTTGGCCTTTTACCCCCCAAACAATCCAACAAACCTATGCATGGGGGGTATCCCTGTACTCAAGAGATGTTTCTGAACACTTATTGGGGTGTTATTTGGCAGTGACACATACCAAAATCTGTAAATTTATGTCTGAAGTACAAGGTTTGTGAAAAAAAAACACAAAAAAATTACTACCACAAACTTTGACAAAGGCTGGTGGTAGAAATAGTGCATGGAAAGTGTTAAAATACCACCATTTGAGATAGCCTAGGGTGTCTACTTTTAAAAAATATATGGGTTGATGGGGTAAAATACACTGGCTGGTTTCAAATATGTCCCAAATGGGACATGGGTGCAGGCTGTCTGCATGTAAAAATTTCAAGTTGGAAAACAAAAAACTGCACCTCACAAATTTGGCATTTTAGCCCCCAAACAACCCAACAAACCTATGCATGGGTGGTATCCCTGTACTCAGGAGAAATAGTAGAATCTATTTAGCATGTTTTTTCGTTCGCTATTGTCGATGAGGAGAAGTTGTTTCAAATAAAAACAAAGAAATTTGTGTATTTTTTTTTTTTTTACCATATTTTATTATTTTTTTTTAATAATATGATAAGATATGATCAAAAATATGGCATCCATAGAAAGCCCTTTTTGTCCCGATAAAAACAATATATAATATGTGTGGGTACAGCAAATGACGAAGAAGAAAATTACTGCTAAACACAAACAGCACAGAAATGTTAAAATAGCCATTGTCCAGAAAGGGCAAAAATGTTTCAAAGGCTCTGTCCTTAAGGGGTTAATCAATAACCCGTGGCCTTCTGTCCCAGAAACACTTTAAGGCCTCAGGATGCCGGCTGATCAGGAAAGAACTGTGAGACAAAGTTCTATGCCGAGTAATTAGCATGACTAAATTAATAGTTTCCATGACACCGTTAGTTTCACAAGTGAGGCTTGTATGTCATTTTATATATGTTTATTTTGCTAACTGAAATTTGTGTACCTTTACTATACAAATTGTTTGTTTTTATGCTTTCAGTCTCAAAATATAAGAAATAAAATTACATTTTCAGTCAAGTCCGTCAGACAACAGTAAATGCAAAAGGTAAAGTTCACAAGAATTATAAATTCACTCCCCTGTGTCACAGATGTTCTGGTGGCATATTTTAACACATATGAATGATGTCAACCCTTTTCTTTTAAATGTCAGCAAAAGCAACAGGGAGCACAGTTAAGATTATTTACATATGGACTGTCTACACAAGATGATAGAGTGAATATGTATCTAAATACTTTATATGATGGCATTTAGATAAACAGGTAAAACATAGGTAAAAATAGTATCCTAATCCTTGGTTACTGAATCTGTAACTTAACATAGCTGTAAATCAATTATTTGATAGGTAACATCCTTTTTAAAATGAATCAATCTGGTAAATAGACTTTCAAGTTGCAACTCATTTAGCAACAAAGCTACCATAAAGACTAACTTCTTTTTAGAACAATTTATGGCTACATTTCTAAGTTTAAGTATCAGTTACACAAATACCATTACACCTGATACAATCACATAGCCCAGTGTTGTCCAACTTTTTAATGGATAATAATGCATACTATGCACTAACTTACATTCAGGGCTGGAAATTGTTAGCTTCATGAGTTCATACATCACAAATGAAAGGATTTTTCAAAAGTATAAAAACCTTTAAGATCCTAATCAGGCCACCAGTTGAACACAAAGATAGGCACCAACATTAATCATTGGGGACATTTACTGGACTTTGTAACGGACAATTTAATGATGCTCTATCGACCTTCACAGGCATTGCCACGGACAGAATAGTCCTTGTATGGACTCTTTGCCTAGCCCCACTTGGACATTTTTGTTGCCATAGCCAATAATATATTGCATCTATTCAACACCATCCTAAGTGTTAAGCATTATGGTGGTAACATCATTTTATGGGAATGTAGTTTTTCACGAAGCTAGAATTAATAAGAAAAATTTAATTATTGGTTCAAAGTACAAAAATATATTTATAAAATCTGGAATTGTGGTGGAAACCCAATGTTAAATACATTGCTAAATTCACTGTAGTGATTGAACAAGTAGAAAATGAATGTTCTGGAGTGGTGCTGTCCTGATTCTAATCTTATGGATAATTTATGGCTAGAGATGAAAATTGCTGTGTTCCAGCAAACCCTGTCTATCAGAACTGGAATCATTTTTCTATAACAAATGGACCAAAATGTCACCTTAATAATGTGCAAATCTAGTAGTGACCTATTAAAACCAAAAAACTGTAAATTCATTTAAAAAATGAGCTTTTATCAAATACTGGCCTGAAAACTGGATACTTACTCAAAACATACATGTAATACCATACATCTTGTTAGCAGGTTTGGTTGACAATGCCATCATCATTTAACAATATCTGACAATTGCCAGCTTTGAATAAAATTCTGTATGGCAAACAATTCACATTATATTTATAATTCAACAAACTATGACATCTGTTTTAGTGGTGTAAATATATCTCCTACATGATGTAGAATATAATTTGAAAAGTGCCTAGAAAAGACTTCCAACAGGAAGACTGAGAGACTGTACATGGATTGTGATAAGAGAATCCAATAACTATAATGAAAAATGTCATTGATGTGCCTTCTTCAACATGACTGGTATTTATCAAATTTATTTCTAAAATGCTTGTTAGTTTTTCTCCTGCCATAACTTTCCTGATATTGTACATCAGTATCTATAGGAGCAGGTGAAACAATACAACCACTGGGCTTTTCATTCAGTATAAAAAAATCCAACCTAACAGTCAACCGTACCATTGCTTATACTGTGAATGTAGAGAATAAAAAAAAATCATTAAACATTAACTATACATTGTATTAGCAAAATTCCATGTAAATGCATAAAAAAAGAAAAATATATATTTTAAATGTGTATGTGTTGTCTCATGCTTATGACATCATCTGTGTATGCAAATTACACATTTCCCACTGAAAGCCAATTATCTTGCAAATCAAATCACAGTTGATGTTTAACATAGGAGACACCACAGACCTGTTTGAAACATATATTTTATACATTTGCATTCTGCTGACACAAAATATAGGAAAGTCGTCATCAATTTTTGTTGTCTATATTCACAGTATAAGTACTATTTAGGGTGACAGAGTCCCTTTAGGAACCCAATCAACCTGCAGGCCTCCAGTTGGACACAAAGCTAGACACCCAAATTTTTCATGGTGGGGTCTAACTGGCCTTTTTGATTAACAATTCACGGACATTGTTGACACATTGCTTGTCCCTAGTTGAACATTAATGCTTAAGCCCAACAATGCAGTGCATCCATCTGTTCAATACCGCTCTAACTGTCAAACATTATTTTGGTAACATTGTTTTATGGTAAAGTATTTTCTTCCAGGAGACCATGTATAATTATTTGTGGTTGATCATTGGATCAATGCTTTTCGAGAGTCTTAAATTGTGGGGGAAACACAATCTAAAACACATAGCTAAATCCAGACTAAAGTGATTAAAATAGTAGAAAATGAATGTAGTGTGGTCAATGTCCTCATTCTAATCGAAAATGTATTGCTGGAGTTTAAAAAGTGCTGTCTGCTGGTGAACCCGATCTCTTGCAGAGCTGGACAATTTTCCTACAGCAAATAGACCAAAATGTCACCGTAATAATGTACACAGCTAGTAGTGTCCTATTAAAAAAAAACACTTAATTGTAAATTCTATAAACAGCTGCTTCTACAAATTACGGCCTAAAATACTGAATTCCTACTTATTACAGACATTTTTTATGCCATGCATTTTGTTAAAAGGTTTTGTTGACATCAGCATCATCATTTAACAACGTTTAACCTCATCTTTAGCTTTGAAAATAATTTTGGTAAATAGTTAGCAAATTATTTACATGATGTGGAATATAAATTAGAAAAGTGTCTTGAAGAGAGTTCTAATCTAAAGGAAGTCTGAGAGACTGTACATGGATTGTGAAAACAGAATCTCATAAATACAATGAAAAATATAATTGATGTGCCTTCTGCATTACTAGTATTTATCAAATGTATGTCTAAAATGCTTGTAAGTTTTTCTGCTGTCATGACTTGCCTGATATTGTACATCTGCCTGTGAGCAGGTGAAACTAGGAGTCGACTCATCATTAAAACTTTGCAACACATGGTGTTTTAAATTACAGAATATATTGTGCAACTTGAGAACAGAATAATTATAGACGTTGTGCACTCTGTGAGGATGTTAAATGTAGAAATCAGACGACTAGGAAAATAAGTGTATAATACTTAAGTTAATGAGCAAACACTATTTGCTCAACCCCTACTAATGACCCATATAATTTTCTTTTTAATGTATAATACCATTATCTGCAACAATGCCAACATAATGATAGTTATATTTTTTAAATTAGTCGTTCACACTGATGTTAGACACTATCAGAGTTATGTATAAAATAGGGACATGCAGAAATAACACCTGACCTTAGTGTGAGCGAATGTATAATGCTAATGTCTGATATAAGTAACTATAGGTGCCGGTTCTGCACTTTTAAGTTGCTCCAGTGTGTTTAGTGCTGGTGCAGCCTATACATGGTCAAGCAATTGGCCAACAGCATCACTTTTCAAGCACATAATCTCACAATGCAAAATATGTTCCTTTCTTGTAAGTATGACTGAAAAGCTCCTGAAAATTTGGTGCAGGTGCTATTTCCTGCAAATGAAAGCACTGGAATTTTTAAAAAAGCTGCCACCACTGTATATTGCACCTTATGTAAACTTTATACAAAATAAGTAGTCAGGATTACCGAGAGAAATGGTCAGTGGTGGTCTTCTTATCACTGGAGATAGGTATCATAGTAACTTGCCCTTAAATTTTATGTTCCAATATTTCTATAATATGTTACTTGATATTCGTTTGTTGAGTTAGTGCATTGTTCAGTGCTGAGGAAAATGATTGTGCTAAATAAATTAATCATAACAGTCTACCCAATAAAGAGAGAATGACAGGGAATTGAGACAGGAAATTCAAACTTAAGGCCATAGTAGCTGACTCGGTTACCTTGGCCTAAAGTTTGAAATTCCCATCTCAATTCCCAACTCAATTCACTGCAGTTCTTGCTTTATACCCAGTAGTAATCATATGTGGGTGGCAGATTCAGTGTATCTTCACATATAAAGCAATCATATATATTCCTTGTTAATATTTTTATATTTCAGCAGTTCTTAATGCTAATGTATTTCTTTTTGCTGATGATATAATGATTTACAAGGGTTTAGGGTTGATGTTCCAGGAGGGATAAGCCAAATGGCAAATGATTTAGGTAAACTAAAAAATGGTCAGAGCTGTGGCAACTGACATTTATTATGGATAAGTCCAAGATAATGTATATTGGGAGTAAAAACCTAAGGGCAGAGTATAGAAAAGGAAAAAGGATTTAGAGGTAAATATTCCAGAGGACTTAAAGATAGGCAGACAATGTAAGAGTAGCAGGAATGCTTGATTATGTAAGGAGAAGTGTTAGCAGTAGAATGATGGAAGTGCCCATGCTGTTGGAGAGAGCACTGGTGAGTGTTGTACACAGTACTGGAGACCATATCTCCAGAAGGATTTTGATACTTTGGAGAGAGTTCAGGTAAGGGCTACTAAACATGGGTTGAAGGATAAAACTTACCAGGAAAGGTTAAAGGATCTTAACATGTATAGCTTGGATGAAAGATGTAACAGGGGGGATATAATAGAAGCATTTACATACACAAAGGGAATCAACACAGTAAAGGAGGAGTGTATATTTAAGATAAGAAAAATTTCCACAACCAGGGGACATAGTCTTAAATTAGAGGGGCAAAGATTTAAAAGTAATATCAAGAAGTATTACTTTACTGACATTATAATGGGTGAATGGAATAGACTTCCAGCACAAGTGGTAGAGGTTAACACAATGAAGGAGTTTAAGCATAAGGCTATCATAGATATAAGATAAGGCCAGGGACTAATACAAGTATCAAGAAAAGTGGGCAGACTAGATGTGCTGACTGGTTCTTATCTGCCGACACATTCTATGTTTCTATGTTTTATTATGGAGCTATATATAAAAAAAAGAGATCTATAGATCCCATTTTGCATTAGTTAGTTTATATCACTTTTTTCATATATAATCAGAGTTGCCAGATTGCTCTGACTAAAGTACTGCACTCCAAAGTTGCCAAAATGCTTCAATTTACAGGACAGTCACATATTTCCTGCCCCACAGGGCCACTTTAACCAATAGGCAAACTGGGCACTTGCCCAAGGCCCCCTGGTTAAGGGGGCCCCCGCTGGCCACTGGTGTCACCCAGCAGGTGTGACACGCGTGGTTCTGGCATCCCCCTCTCAGCGAATTGCGCTGCTAAACTTTTCTGTGGGAAGCCGCATCCGCCGAGAAATAAACAAAGTAAAAAAAATCATTGCCATCGGATATGAAAGTACGTCATACCTGGTGGTTGTATTTCCCTCCGGAGACACGGAGCAGCCAAGAAGTGAGTACTGGTGAAAGGGGAGGAGGGAGGCATATTATTTGGCAAATTGTCTGTGGCTTATTAATTGCAAAGTAATACTGGCATATTATTGGGCAAATTGACTGTGGCTTATTAATGGCAAAATAATACTGGCATATTATTGGGCAAATTGGCTGTGGCTTATTAATGGCAAAATAATACTGGCATATTGCTGGGCAAATTGGCTGTGGCATATTAATGGCAAAATAATACTAGCATATTAATGGCAAAATGGCTGTAACATATTAATGGACAAATTGGCCGTGGCATATTAATGGCAAAATAACACTGGCATATTAATGGGCAAGCTGTGGCATATTTAATGGACAAACTGTGGCATATTTTAATAGGCAAGCTGACTGTTGCATATGTTATGTCTGTCTAGTGCCCAAAATGCATCTTCCAAATATTAATGCATATCAATGTGCTTTCAAAGTACTTTGAAATGCATGTTTTATATTTTGCATTGCTTAAAATATAAAATACTTACAGCTAGAAGAAATTGTAAAATGACAGCAGTTTGCAAGAAACAAGGACTGCCCACACTAGATGAGTAAAAGTATTTTTTTTTTGCAGCAGGAACCAATGAGAATAATGCCATTCAAATGAATGGAATATCCTGTCTCTCTAGTGATGTCATCAGACAATGTGTTGCACTGTTAAGAGATCCAACTGTGTACAAGAGCAAGGTCACTCATAGGCCACACAATAGATTACATTTGAGGAGGACAGGAAGTGACTATATAAAACAAAACTTTATATCCTCAGTAAACATGCAGAGTAATCACTGGGGAGGGCTTGAGTCAAATATTAAAAATGTGATTTATACAGAATGCCTGCATCAAATCACACAGGGATAAAAGCTTGTGCATTATACAAGCAGTAATCTTCATCTTGCACCAAAGTGAGTTTGGGGACTGGACTATCCCTTTAATGACAAAGTGACTATGGCATGTTAATTGGTACTTGACAGTGGCCTATTTTAATTGGCAAAGTGATGCTGTGGCATGTTCTGTGGGAAAAAGTAACATGTACTATGGGGAAAAGTGACACTGTGGTTTGTTCTGCAGGGGCAGTTCTATGGGACAAAGTGACACTGTGGTATGTTCTGTGGGGCAATTTGACACTGTGGCATGCCAAATTGTGTAGGTGCAATATGAGTGCAAGCCAAGTGCTATGGGTGCAATATAGGTGCATGGCAAGTGCTGTGGTTACTGTATGGTGCTGTGTTAAGTCCTTTAGGTGCAATGCGGGTGCAGAAAAAGGGAATAAAAACAATAAATGCAATTTTTAAACAACATTTTCATTACAAATACAAATAGTTGAATGTGATATGAAAATAGTTGCATATTATATTAAAAAGTTTACATTTACATACAGTTTTTTACAATGCAACTTTCGAAAAAATTGGGTCGAGGGGGGCCCACAGCTAAAGACTTTGCCAAGGGTCCATTAGGGTCTTAAAGCGGCCCTGCTGTCCCAACAAATCTGAGTCTGACATGACATTAACACTGCTTATGCACAGTGCTCAGAACAGCCAGCATTGTATTTAAACTGTATATGTCAAACAGACACATGGTATCTGAACTTATCTGTCTTATATGCATTCTATATACTGCTGGGTTGCACTTGCTGCAGCATGTGGAACACATATGTGTCCCTGTAAAATAGAATTCCTGCACCAAGTAGATGTGAGCATATCATATTTAAATATGTTTGAAACCATTTTGTTCCTGTACCACTGACAAATTGATAAGAAAAATAACTGTAATAATTTCTAAACTTTGTTTGTTTTTTTACCCCTTCTTAACAGGATTGGTTGACTAAATTTGGATATCTGCCCCCACCCGATCCTGTTACAGGGCAATTGCAGACACAGGAAGAACTCTCCAAAGCAATCAAAGCGATGCAAGAATTTGGTGGGCTGAAAGCTACTGGGATTTTAGGTGAGTTAGTTTAGACTTTTCAAACAAGGATGTAGATCAATATTTAAAACTAGAGTATTAATTATCAGTATTCACTAGGAATGTTATATCCATATCTTCAGTCTGTTCTGTTCCAGCTCATTGATCTCTTAATGGGAAGAGATCAATACACGTATTATACCACTTTCTGATGAACACAGGCTTTAGCAGGATTAATGTACATTTCTATCGAAAGGGGATGGAAGATTATGATCAATGCAAGTATTATAACACTATTTAATGTTCGTATGCTTTATCAGAGCAATGTACACTTCTGTTTAAAAGAAATGTCAGATTACATTGAATATTATATTCTGAGGCTGGTAATTTATTGGTTTCAAATCCACTGACTAGTGCTTATCTATTAATCTTATCTTGCTAGCCCTCAATAAATCCATGTAAGGATTTATGTTACTTCCTGCTTTGAAATCACTAATGATATTATCCTGTGTCATGGCCATCCTGGGGTGGTGGGGGGCAAGAGAGAGCACTGGCCTCCCTCTGAAAATTCAAACATGGCCACTGAAGCAGCAGCAAGGGAAGAAGAAGCAGTAGGCAGTTTAGGATAGGTTAACTAGACATAGAGAGCAGAAAAACACTTGACATGCACGAGACATGCACATGCAGCTCAAAAGTGTTTTTATTTTAGTCTATACACCCCCTTCCTGTCTGAGTAGTTCGGTTGGCTCTCTTCCCCTAACAGATGGACTCCTCCCCGTTCGCTCTAGTTGCTGCTGCTTCCCATTCATAGAGTGCCCACCTGGGCAGAGATAAAAGGTAGTTTTTTTTTCCAAATATGTATTGCAGCCAGTTAACACTCCAGCTGTTGAGACAACATTTCCCATGCCTCTCAGCCTGTCTGGTATAGTAAACATCATGGGAAAGTGAGTACTGAACAACCAGAGCGCCAACGGATAGCTATAATATGAATTGGTACTGCAGCTGCTATGTAATGCACATCTCATAATTATCAGCCATAAAATTGGTTCGCTGAACATCATGAGGAATGTAATAACAGCATATGGAGTACCAAAGGTTAGCCACCGCTGCTGCACAACTACCAAGTGTCTGATTTTGAATCCAAGATTTTATGTCCATTTTTACTACCCTCTAGCTACCTTTTTTGTAATACCTTTTGCTTGCTGTGCATCACAAAGTTATACTACACAACATTAACATTTGTTGACTGCAACTCCCATGATGTTGGGCACACAATATTGTTAGTTTATTATTATGGAAATAATAGCTAACTGCTGGTCTTGCACTACAGTACAAACACTAAAAGCTTTATTCATGAAAAAGAGAATTGCAAGGAATTGAGATGGGAATTTCAAACTTAAGGCCGAATGTGAGAATTTTCTTTTTACTTTTGTTGACTGCATTTACAATAATATTCAGTCAGTCATATTACTAGCTGAACTTCAAGGGAATTTCAGTTATAGACTGGGGTTATGGGACACTATGCTACAATACACACTAACTTTGTTGTTGTTAACTGCAGATTCCATTATACACCATAGGAATTGTAAACTGTACTGTGGTAGTTGTGGCTAGTCTTTACAACCCCAGTGATTGCTCAGGTACATGGTGGTATGTTAGTAGCTACTACCTTGGTCATATCATTTTTCCTAGGGTTGGGATAGGAGGGGGGAACAATAGGAAGGATATTCCATCCCCCCTCACATCGGAAAAAAATTATGCAGACGCCCATGCACTGTGTATGACTTATTTGATAGCACTCATGTCCTAACATCTCAATTAACTTTGGGATAAGTATACTCTTAGTTGAGCATTCATTCATGACGGATTGGTATATTCCTATATTTACATGCATATTTACATATCTTGGACCTCATGATACTGCTATTGGACTACATGCTGCATAAATATATGTATTTACTTGGTGTTCTATAGTGGTCACATACTAATGTCTCTTTTAGCATGATATTGAGACCATTTGCAATACCACAGCATTGGGTCTTGGTAGATTTCTAGTAATGAGAGGTAAAGTGTTGCACTTATCATACATTTACACATGTGTCCCTTGTCTTGAGAATGTAACATATTAGAATGGTAATATGGAGGAGCATGAGCATTAGACAGAGGGGTTGATTTCATATAAGTCATATTAGGATGTTGCATAGAACATTATTCTTACAATGGTGCAATGTGAGATTGGCATACACAAATACTAGCCGTTTCCATTTCGGTATATCCCTTACATATTGTCCAATATCCTGGGACAGGGTCCTGAGATGCGGTGGGACACCATGGAAGGTCATGTGGCATCACAGAATGTAGCATAGACAGCTGTCATGCATGGACATACACAAATTTGATGATATAGGACCCCCCCCCCCAAAAAAAAAAAAAAATAAACAGAACTGTGCAGCAAATCTGGGACTGTAAAAAACAATGTCATTACGTCCCACATGTACTTATTGTTTCCAATATTAACATTTATTTATTTACTATGTAAAATTAGTTCTGCTGATTTGTAAGCAATATAGATACCTATATATGGTTGGAGAGCTGAAAATATAGACCAAATGGTTGATTAAAAACTGATGACAACATATTGCCGAATATATCTTCTCAGCTATTTTGACTTACATTTTGCAGCTCTGCTGTGAACTCACCACAGGTCACTGATTAGTGACACCAGTCCTTTGTTGTCCGGGAAGGTCTTTCAAGATCTATCCTTGAACAACAAACGCATTCAAACAAGTTTCCCCCCTCTCCCCTCCCCTCGCCCCCCATCACCAGCAGGGTTCTAGAGGAAACATATTCTCTTCAGGCCTCTTCAGAAGAAGATGGATTAGGCAACAGCTGTTATTCAAAGATCTATCTTTCCATATTTCCCTAAAGACAGAAAACTCTCTTAATTATTAATTACAAATTTGCAATAATGTAGTTATTTCCTTTGTGATGCCAACTGAAAAAAGCACTGCAGCTGTCTAGATTTTTTGTAATCTTTAACCCCTAGTAATGTGCAGCTCACACTTCTTGCACATTGTGTTACACAAATGTAGAAAGTGAAAATAATCAGATCGCAAACTTCTGATGCCAGTTTAGATTCATTTTAAAACACGAAAGATGAACCTGGGTCTCTTCATTTTTTGGTAACACACTGGATTCCTATCTATACAGCTTATCATGATTATGCACTAATAAAATTAATTTTACTAAGCTCACAGTCGAGGTCTATTGACTAGAGAACAACAGATTATTGCCGCAATCATAAATACTGTGAATAAGATGCGATAATTAGCATAATTAAAGAGGGAGAACAATGTGGGTTCATGACTTAACGGCCCCAAGTATAATATTCATCTCATTCAGAATTAAAGCTGGTAGCATATGTTCTAAGCTCATCATCAGCTAAATAACCTGCAGTTTATTGTCCACCTGTAATCTCTAGTATTAGATATCAGTGTTTTATGTATGCGTCACCCATTCTGACCACATTGTATTTATTACTGATTACTTTCTTCCAATGCATTACCCAGAAAATATTTTACATTTATTTTGAAGGCGTGGAAGGCATTGTTATGTCTTTGGGTACCTGGGATATAAATCCAACTGACTGAATAGTAGAGGTTTACTGTCTTCTCTCTAACACAGATGAGGCCACATTAGAGCTGATGAAAACACCTCGCTGTTCTTTACCAGACCTGTCCCACTCAGAAGTCACTAGAAAAAGGCGAAGTGCTCAGACAGTGACAAAGTGGAGTAAGAGGAATCTCTCCTGGAGGTAAATAGGATGTTTCTCTGTGTTACAATGTCTGTTGACAATAGACCATAAGAAAGTATCTGTTTTTTCCTTGTTGTAGGTTGTTTTTTTAGTTTTGTTTTTAGTTGTAGCTTCTATGTATTTGTAACATTAAAAGTACATCATACATAGGTTAGCCATAACATTATGACCACTGACAGGTGGCAAGCCGCCAGAGGCAGTGTAATGCTTTGGGCAATGTTCTTCTGGGAAACCTTGGGTCCTGCCATTTATGTGGATGTTACTTTGACATGTACCACCTACCTAAGCATTGTTGCAGACCATGTGCACCCTATCCTGGAAACGGTATTCCCTGATGGCATTGGCCTCTTTCAGCAGGATAACACACCTGCCACAAAGCAAAAATGGTTCAGGAATGGTTTTAGGAACACAATAATGAGTTCAAGGTGTTCACTCAATCCAGTTGAGCATCTGTGGGATGTACTGGACAAACAAATCTGATCCATGAAGCCTCCAACCCCTCATAACTTACAGGATCTGCTGCTAAAGTCTTGGTGCCAGATACGACAGCACACCTTCAGAGTTCTAGTGGAGACCATGCCTCAATGGGTCACGGCTATTTTGATGTCAAAAGAGGACCTACACAAAATATGTTCTAATGTTATGTCTGATCAGTATATGTCTAAGTACTACTACCTGGGCAATAATGTAAAGTCAGGGGGTTCATGTATTATGTAATATATTATATAAGTAATAAGTGTCCATCGTTGGCCATTTGAAATGGACAGTATGAGTTAATAAAAGGAAATTATTTTTAGACATATCACAATCTAGGATAGGTTTGGTATGGACAATAATATACCCTAATTTAAATTCTATTCAGATACCTTTGGATTTACATTACTTATAATAATGATATATTAAAAATACACTTACATTCAGACAGACCATTTACTACTTCATAGCCCCTTCTCAGGAAATCTTCAGCAATACCTAAGCACTAAGCAATATGCGCACTCTGGCTCTCTACATGTTCTCTAACCTCCAGCACCTTATTTCCTATTCCGCATTACTCAAAAGAAGTGAGCTGAACTGTTATTTTCTCCTACACCTGCCAGAAAACATAACATCTTCCATCAGTACAAAAGCCCTGAAAACATCTGTTTCATTATACCTAAAATCAAATGCAATTTTATTTATAAAGTGTTTTAGCAGGAAGATTACATTGAGATATCTCTTGTCCTGACAACTGTTAATGTTTAATTTTCACTTTAATGCCTTGTACATGTTTGTATTAAATTGGTCCTTTTTTAATTCTAAATACTCCCCAGGACATAGCTGAAAATACAAAAAAAAATCTTAATGTACTGTTCCTGGCAAAGCACTTTCTAAATAATGAATGATGTACTGGACAAAATGTCTCTGTTTTGTAGTAGCCCGCCCAGTGCAGATTAAAGTGCTACATATTTATTTGAAGCCATTTTCAATGAGTTCTTTCCATTATGTGGATTTTCAATTGCAAGTTGTTATTTCACATGGGGGTTCTCATTGTTGGGAAATTATATGGTGATTAAATATACCCCACCATGATATTTTCATTTTATTTCTTCCCATCGTGTTTGTTGTGTTGTGAATTTTCTATGAGAAAATAATGTAGCTGTTAATCTTTATCTATATAAGACTACACATTTGCACATCCTCACTGTTTTTATAAGCTGTTAGCTAGTTACCACCCAATTTGTTTTACCCATCAATGACGCTATAATATAATCAGTGTAATTAAAGTGTGACGAATAACATAACAAAACTGAATAAAAAGCATGCCAGCTTACATTCTGCAGTTTAAATTAATTAACGCTATTATTTATTTGATGTAATTGTGAATTCTTGTTGTGGAAGCCTGCCACATTTAATTCTAGAACTACTCGAATGCAGAAATGTTTCCAGAGAGAGAGGCATTTTGTTTCTGAACAGCATCACAGTTCCATCTCCCCCTTTCCTCCCAACTGACAGGACCACAATAGGGGCTATTGATTCCCTAGTAGTCTAGTAGGTAACAGCAGTCTGTGAATTCCACAAACAGCACAGACACCTCTTGCTGCACATGGCTTTAATAAACCATCATGTGACACCAAGGTCTCTAACAGATGGAGGAGAGTCTGCCTTCTAACAGCAATGAAGAGTAGAGTTGAGTGGACACCTGGATGTTCGGCAGGTTCGGCCGAACTTCGGAAAAAAGTCCGGGTTCGGGCACGAACTTGACCCCGAACTTGACCCCGAACCCAAACCCCATGGAAGTCAATGGGGACACAAAACTTTTGGCCACTAAAATGCCTCTAAAAAAAGTCCTGGAAAGGGTTAGAGGGCTGCAAAAGGAATTAAAAAGTGAGTAAGAGTAGGATACGTGCCCTGCAAACAAATATGGATAGGGAAATAACTTCAAAAAACATAAAATACATACAAATTAAAAATACAGCTGAGCCATAAAATAGCACTAGATGGAATCTTTGATTTTAGCTTCGGAAGAACATAAATCTAAATCTAAAGCATGGCTGCCAGGAGGATCAACAGAATTATCCATTTGAGAGAGGGTTGGAGTGCAGGGTATTCTCTTTCAGTTTATACTAATTAACCCATAGGTTGAGGAGGCGGTGACCGTGCACAGTATTTGACGGTTCTATTTGACTCTCAGATATGAAGTGCACCGCAAGACTCAAATGTACTATTTAGAACCCAAAACTATTAGAATTTTTCAAAGTGCGCTGTAAGCAAAGTATTTGATGGTTCTATTTGACTCTCAGATATGAAGTGCACCGCAAGACGCAGATGTACTATTTAGCACACATAACTATTAGAATTTTTCAAAGTGCGCTGTAAGCACAGTATTTGACGGTTCTATTTGACTCTCAGATGTAATACATGTAATGCTATTGCTATTCTATAAACCGAAATAGACTCCCCATTCATAAGAATAGGTCAATTGACCTATAGTTATGAATGGGGACTCTATTTCGGTTTATAGAATAGCAATATCATTACATAGAAACATAGAAACATAGAATGTGTCGGCAGATAAGAACCATTCGGTCCATCTAGTCTGCCCAATTTTTTTTTTGAGTACTTTTATTAGTCCCCCGTTCCCGGTCTTATAGCTAGGATAGCCTTGTGTCTATCCCACGCATGTTTAAAATCCTTGACTGTATTTACCTCTACCACTTCTGCTGGCAGGCTATTCCATACATCCACTACCCTCTCAGTAAAGTAATACTTCCTGATATTACTTTTAAATCGTTGCCCCTCTAATTTAAGACTATGTCCTCTAGTTGTGGTAGTTTTTCTTCTTTTAGCAGTTTTTCTGCTATTCTATAAAATGAAAGTCTATAAACAGAATGTCTTTCGGTTTATAGACTTTCGGCTTATGGAATACATGTAATACTATTGGCTTTCTATAAACCGAACTAGAGTCCCCATTCATAAGAAATTCTTATGAATGGGGACTCTAGTTCGGTTTATAGAAAGCCAATAGTATTACATGTATTCCATAAGCCGAAAGTCTATAAACCGAACAAAATTCAGTTTATAGACTTTCAGTTTATAGAATACATGTAAGGCTATTGGCTATTCTATAAACCGAAAGTCGTTCAATTTATAGACTTTCGGCTTATGGAATACATGTAATACTATTGGCTTTCTATAAACCGAACTAGAGTCCCCATTCATAAGAATTTCTTATGAATGGGGACTCTAGTTCGGTTTATAGATAGCCAATAGCATTACATGTATTCCATAAGCAGAAAGTCTATAAACCGAACGACGTTCTGTTTATAGACTTTCGATTTATAGAATAGTAATAGCATTACATGTATTCTATAAACTGAAAGTCTATAAACCGAATGTCGTTCGGTTTATAGACTTTCTGCTTATGGAATACATGTAATGCTATTGGCTATCTATAAACCGAACTAGAGTCCCCATTCATAAGAAATTCTTATGAATGGGCACTCTAGTTCGGTTTATAGAAAGCCAATAGTATTACATGTATTCCATAAGCCGAAAGTCTATAAACCGAACGACATTCGGTTTATAGACTTTCAGTTTATAGAATGCATGTAATGCTATTGGCTATTCTATAAACCGAAATAGAGTCCCCATTCATACGAATAGGTCAATTCGGTTTATAGACTTTCAGTTTATAGAATACATGTAATCCTATTGCTATTCTATAAACCGAAAGTCTATAAACCGAATGACTTTCGGTTTATAGACTTTCGGTTTATAGCCGAACCTCGAACTCCAACCCGAACATACAGTGAAATGTTCGGATTCGGGGTACGGACACCGTAATGTTCGGTACGAACCCGAACAGTGCGGTTCGGGTTCGCTCATCACTAATGAAGAGGGGTCTGAGCTCTCCCCGCTTGGCCGATGCTTATGAAGCTACAAACTTTTCTGATAGAGTTTTAAATAACTGCTATAAAAGGGTAATTAACTCTGAAAAGCAGATTGTAACATGGCTACATAACCACATTTTTCAACCATGCAATAGCTGCAGTTTCCAAAAGCCTAGAGCCATGTCATACATCTGCCACTGCTAAGGTAAGCCTAAGCCTTTGGCATCTGTAGTAATAGATGATCTCTCACTATTCCTGTGTTAGTGCTCTTGTACTTAGTCTAAAGCACATGTACTAATTCTCTTGGCTTTAAGCTGACTGGTGTTTCATTTCCAGCTTTTACTGAATGGTACGTGTGGGAACAGTGACATCCGTTTATATCCTATCTCTATTCCATAAAAGCCAATGGCATTGCAGAGGTTAACCCAAGTAAAATTGAAGGCCAGTTTTGTATGTGTTGGATGAAGTAGCGAGTACAGTTTTAAATTATGATGCTTGTTCAATGTT
The DNA here is from genome assembly GCA_036172795.1 of Pelodytes ibericus. Classification (NCBI taxonomy): domain Eukaryota; kingdom Metazoa; phylum Chordata; class Amphibia; order Anura; family Pelodytidae; genus Pelodytes; species Pelodytes ibericus. The sequence goes on along the minus strand of CM069860.1, from coordinate 128,719,281 downwards.
GAAATCCTCACTCTATGTGTTAGAAACCATGCAAGCCTTACTTCCATAAGCATTAATGTAACAATAGCTCCCCCTGGAGACACAGACGATGTATTATTTTACAAATGTTGGGACTGAACGGAGAGACAGAGATTAATTTTCACTATCATGCAGAGTGCTTTGGAAATAATAGAATTATTAAAATAAACATCAATACCAAAATGCTGTGTGTATGGAAAATGCATTGCGATACATGCATAATATTTTTTTCTGTTTGTTTATGTCTGTGTTTTTCATATTTAGCTGCAGCTTAGGTAATTGTATAATAAGTCATCTTACCTCTTCAATTGTCAACCCCTTCCAAAAATAAAAATCTCCTTTTGGACACACAGGTGGCTGGACCACAATATCAAATTGTACTTTTACCTCAGTTGAAACAGTATTCCTACTTGTTTTCAGACTGTAAGCTTGTTTGAGGCTATTCACCTTTTGAAACCTATGATACCCATACCTCTCAACTTCTTGCCCGGTGTTGTGCATTTTTCTGCAAGAATGAATTGCGCATAAGCGTGATCACTCAAATCAGTGATTTGAGATCTCACACAAAATCTGATACCAAGGTGCCAAGAACATCCCACCACCAAAGGTATGCAATCTGTTTAAAATCTGCTTACAGTGATTAGACCATGGGGGTTAGAGTAAGGGTTAGGGTTAACTCTAAGGGGCGGGTTAGAGTAAGGATAAGGGTTAGGGTTACAGCTAACCCTTATCACAACCGAAACCACCTAATCAATGTATGTGGATTTAACCATTTGGCATACCGTTGGAAGTGGGAGACATCATGGGAAGTACAGTTCATGGTATCCCAAACTTTGCCAAGCTGCCTGCGCATGTGTGGTGCCCACTAGTTTGCATTTTGTGCTAGAATTCATTCTATGGCACTTTTCTGCAACCTCGCAGAAAAAGGCAGAACAACAGTATTGCAGAATCAGGCAAGAAGTGCCATAGAATGAATTGTCTAATGTTGCCTTCTCCACCATATTGCAATAGCAACTTTTTTATGTTTGCAAACCAGGCTGTTTTTGAACTGGTATTGTTTGTATATATGCATTTGTTTTTGCTCTATATCTGTAATTTAAGACATGTTACATGAATTACGATTTACATAAAAAAAAATACTATATATATTTTATTTTATTTAAAAAGTGTTTGACCTGGAACAATATCTTAACTTTCCCTCATTTTCAAGTAAGTCCCACAAAGCATTTACGGTACAATATTGAACATTTAAAGAGTAAGTCAACAAAGTTTTAGAAATTTGTTACCCTTTCAAGACTGAAGAGCAGAAATGACTGCCTTTCTAAAGTTCTCATATATGCCTTTTGCTAGCACCAATGACCTTAGTCCCATGACCATCCTTTCATAGCATAGAGCTTCACAAACTCAGCACTTCAGAACTAGCTAATTCCTTAAGAAACAGATTATCACTAATTATTTGAACTATGTAATTATAAGTGTTCACTTTAATTTGTACCCTGCTTGTTTATGTGCTCTTTATTTGCCTAATATATAATTATTGTTTTTTTTCCAAAAGGAAGTGGTTAAAGTAAAACTACATTTTTTAGTCGAGAAAACCCAATGTGAATCTTTAGAGATACACGTGGGTTTACTCCGAGCTACGCCTCTCGTCTGAGATTGACTCTGAGCCAATCAGTGCTGGGGCTTGTCCTCTGCTGTCTGATCAGGTCTATTGGTGCTCACAGTCGCTCTCTGCTAGTGCAGAGCAAAAACTTTATTTGTGAATGCCACCAACAGAGGCGACATATTTAAGAGCGAGCAGAGGGAGACTATTGGTGACAGTCGCTGCCCCGATGCATGTTATAGAAGCATCTTGGCTGACGGTCAGAGGATAAACTTCCATGTACATTTAAAAGTACATGCCAATACATTCTTATAGTGGTGCCACTCATTTTTTCACTTGTGCTTCAAACCCAAGATTTGAACAATATCCTTCTACCAATATTGAATATTACCTAAATTAAGATAAAAACATATGAAAATGCCCACTCATTATAATATCCAACTTGTATTCCTTCCTCTTGCCATTTCTAGGGTACGAACATTCCCTAAAGAGTCAACATTAGGTCATGACACTGTCAGGGCACTTATGTACTATGCTCTAAAAGTCTGGAGTGATATCACCCCTTTGAACTTCCATGAAGTGGCTGGAAATAATGCAGATATTCAGATAGACTTCTCAAGGGCAGACCACAATGATGGGTACCCTTTCGATGGGCCTGGAGGGACGGTGGCTCATGCATTCTTCCCTGGCGAGCATCACACATCTGGGGACACTCACTTTGATGATGAAGAGTCATGGACTTTCCGTTCATCAGGTACGTCAGGGTAAGAGACTCTAAATGAAAGATAAGTACAGAGTCAGTGTGGTGCATAAGTTTCACATATATGGTGATTGTTGGCATTATATAAATACATTTTAATGTAATTAAGACTCTAATAACAGTGTGTGATTATACAGTGAGTATGTTCTTTGCATCAAGTCATGTAACCGCCTAGTTATTATAGCTTTAGCAAATAATTGAAAAACTATGTTCAATGCAAGCATCAAAAATGTTAATTACATGTTAAGTGCTATCAGTAAATAAAACATTTATCCTTTAGTGCAGTAAGAGCACACCTTAGGCTAAACAATTTCAGATCTATTGTAAATCCAAATAATGCTACTTTGTACAATTTCTGGAACACTTTACAATCACGAGTAATTTCCTGGAATGAAAATCTTGTTTTAGACTGACACTTTAAAGGAAATCTATCACTAAGAACAAAGTCAGCTCAAAAATGAGCTGATTTCTTTCTTGCTAAAGAGCTCTCATGTGAGTCATTGCCAACTCTAACTTGCATTTTGAACTTAAGAAGAACATCACTTGATTGGCACAGTAACATTAGCAGCTAAGCTCAACATGTGGGTTAACCTAGCACCAAAAAAAAAAAAACTATACGGGGTCTTCATTTTATTAAACTGTTTGCCCAAATTGTTGCTGGTATAAAAGTTGCACAAAATATGTGAATAATGACTATATTTTAAAAAAACTGTTGAAACCTTTTTTTTTTTTGGACTATATAAAAACTGCTGAAACTAATTTTGGACATTGGTTGAGAGATAGAGGTATGGTACTAGTGTTGGACTTTCTTTGCTTGGACATTATCAACCTGCAAATTCTTGGTCAAAATAGATATTCACCAACATCAGTGGGTATTCCTGAGGGGCCAAGAGCAACACAAGGAAGGATTTGATGGGCCTTAGATTTCTTTCACTACACATTCATGCTAACTCATGAAAATGTACTTCACTCTCCTCTGCTCCATTCTCAATGCATCTACAGCACAATTAAATCAGTACTTGTTACAATACCTGTCACACATAGTTTCTCCATCAAACCCATTCCTCACACTGATTAATAAAGTGATTGTGATATGAAACTTCTTGATTTGAAAATTGGTTTGGGATTAACTATATGTAGATAATTAGAATATTTTCAATACAGGGGGAAAGTAGAATTAAAATTTACCACTTATACCATTTAAAATGAAAAATGTAACATTTTTGAACAGTGCTTCTAGCATGTACCATTCAAAAGATGTTAAACTTTAATATAAAGTCAAATGAAAATGTCCTGGTCTTTAATGAACACATCTTCTAGCAACTACATTATTTGTAGATATGTCAGTAGGTGATTGACAGAGAAATTATCTTTTTTTGCTGTACACTTACAATATCTTTTCAGCGATTTATATGGGAGCATCATTCCAAAGCATTTTAATCAGTCAGAAGTGGCTAAATGCCTCTATTCATTGTCTAACTGGATTTTGCTGGCTTCCTGAAACTCAATCTCTCAAAAGTCAGAATGTTTTCGTCTGATGTCACTTCTTATAAGGGCTCTCTTATGCTACTACTAATCACATTCCCCAAGCTCACTGCCATTATAGACTCTGTCCTCTCTTTCACTCAAATTATCCAGTGAGTCTAGAAATACTGCTACCTACATCTTAAAATTACAGTTTATATCTGCTTCTTACTAACACTTTTCCTAACTGTTCCTAAAGCACATTTCATCTCTCATTGTAAAATACCCTAACTTTGTTCCTCCTCACTTCTCACAAGCTTAATCTTCCCTTTCCTCTTTTCTCTTTCAATGTACAAGGGTGAGTCAAAATCTTTCCGCACTACATTCTGCACTATTCTACAGAGTGCAGATAATTTTTGACTCACCCTCGTAAAAATGTTCTCTGTCTGTCTGTATCTAATGCGATAATGCACTCTTTTAGACATTCCCCTAGTTTTCAGACATTTAATAAATCATCAATTTGTCCAAATAAATATAACAACTTACTGAATAACATCTTTTGTTTTTCATCACAAAATGAAAAAAAATAACTATCCTTTGTGCATGAACATTTCGGAGGTATCAAGGCTACATTCGCGCCTTTTGAATACACTTTGTTGAACATGACTTCATGTATTTATGTTTAGTATTACTGTTTTACCTCCAGATATTCATGGTATGGATCTGTTTGCTGTAGCAGTGCATGAGTTTGGTCATGCAATTGGACTGACTCACATTTCTGACATGGAGTCAATAATGAGGCCTTATTATCAAGGACCGGTGGGTGACCCACTGAAATATGATCTCCCTTATGATGATAAAGTTAGAATCTGGCAACTCTATGGTGAGTTTTTTTTTTATTACAGCAGGTATTAGATAAATAGGAGGTGATTTATAAACATGGCGCACACAGAGATAGCGCCAAATACTGTGTGTCGGAGGTCTGCGCCACCACAGACCATGTATAAAGAATCAGTGTCGGAGAACTCTGTATGGCGGAGGTAATTTTCTTTGACCTATAAAGTGTTGGGATGAATAAAATAACACACAATTGCCGTAATACATACCAAATGGCTATAGCATCTTTTTTCCATTTCCCGACACTTTAAAGTGCAGATATTTTTATAAATAACCCACATTATGTTTAACTGCAGAGATAGTCAAATGATTTACATCATGATTTACATCATGCATCAAAGGCGTTTCTGAATTCTCTCACTGATTTAGCATCTACCATACATTAAAGAAATGTATTCTATATAAAGAAAAATAAATAACTTAACAATAACTATTGTTTACCCCAAAGACGCATGTACAGAAACATGATTTTACATGGTGAATAGTAACTTGGATACAGGAAGACTCCTGTTGGTTGTTGTGCTAGCATATACACAAACCCTGAAGTGTCCTTCAAGTTATATGTATGTATGTATGTATAATACAACATATCAGGCAGTTTTAGAATACATTCCTACAATGTTTGCTAAATCAGTGAGTGTCATGAGCGGGGTCCAGGTGGCATGGGACCCTGAGCCCTCGAATTCAGGCATTATGGTGCAAATACAAATATGGAGACATAGGGCCTGTCAGCGCTGTATTTAGCGCAAGGAAACAAGGCAAGTGCCTAGGGCGACACTTGCCTTATATGCCTTTAAGGTTCAACACAAAAGGCCAAATTTTGTTTTTTAAAAATGTAAAAAAAAACTTGCTTGCTCACCACTGCTGTACAGGGAGCCGAAAAGGCAGCACAGAAAATCCTTGTGTTGTCTGTTCGCCTCCCCATGCGTTATGATGGGTGAAGTGCAGAGAGGTCACGTGACCCGGCACTCTGACGTCAGACACGCGCTGGGTCACATGACCTCCCTGCACACACCACTGGGGAGCCGAAGGACACCATGCTGCATGCCACTAGCCACCAGGGACAAGGGTTAGTCCTGGGGGGATGGGGGCATGTTATGGGTGTAATGTGGTGATGGGGGTCATGTAATGTGGTGATGTAATGGGGGCATGTAATGCAGTGATGTAATGGGGGCATGTAAGGTGATGTGGGGCATGTAATGTGATGATAGGGGGCATGTAATGTGGTGATGGGGGAATGTAATGGGGAGATGTAATGGGGTTGATATGGGGCATGTCATGTGGTGATGGAGGCATGTAATGTGGTGATGGGGGCATGTAATGGGGATGATGGAGATTTCTGATGGGGTCATTTAATGGGGTGATGTGGGTTATGGGGCATGTCATGTGTGTGCAGCGTGGGTAGGGGGATGCCTGAATTTTGTCTGCCTAGGGCAGCACAAAACCAAGATACACCACTGGGGCCTGGTGTAGAGTAACTTCACTCCCCTGAAAGCTTAAGGCCCTAGGTTGGTAGGGCCACATTCTAGGGCACTGTGGTAGCAGCTGTTGTGTCCAGTATAGCCAGGAGCCAGCATAAATCATAAACAAGCAAGCAGAGCAAAAAAGGATACAGAAATAACTTGATACAGCCTGGATGAGCCTGCGTACGGGTTGACTTGTGACAGTGAGAGAGTTCAGAATTGCCTGTCATCTAGCAGGAAGTCAAGTAAATATAAAAATTGTGCTCTCTAAATTAAGAATATATATAGATTCTGTCATCCAATATATGTATATTGGATAACAGGTTTACTTTAAATATGACATTCTTAATTCTTAAGTACATCTGATTAATTTAATGTATATAATATGTTCATAAGTTTTGCTAAAAAATCTGCAATAAATGTGCATCTTTGCTACATTTCTCTCTTGTTCTAAAAGACTGAGCACCGTAAGTGGAGAATTTCTATGTAGAATATCCAATTACTTTGTTGATTTCTCAGTTCTTCATTTTTCTGTCTGGGTGCACTACTTGTGAAATTAGTTTTTGAAGGAGATGCTGTGTTTTATTTTCTGTTGCAGTTTCCCACATGGCTTCTAATCCTTCACCCTCTCTCACCCCAGGAGTCCGAGAGTCTGTGTCCCCTACAGCAAAGCCAGAAATATTCAGAAGTGAAGATCATCCATTTCTGCCTGATCTGCCAGAGAACCGCTCTACCATTCAGTAAGATGTCATTAGTTAGACAGATGGCCATGTTTCTGTCACCAACTTACAGAGCCGTTTTATAGTCAAAATTAAGTTCACTTTGGAAAAAGTATGCTATAAACTACTGTGTAACAAATAATGTGTCAAGTCATTGCAAAACAATTAACTGAAACTCCAGGCATCAAACAAATTTTGATGCTCCTGGTTGTATTTAACCTCTATATTGGACAGGATTTTTTGTATATTTGCATACAAATAAAAGTCAAAAACAATATTTTTTATTTTCATTTGCTTTGGATAGCACCTTATAGAGCATTTCAAATATTTTTATCCACAAAGTTAATTATACAACAAGTTAATTATACATCATTATTAAGTTTAATAAAATTATAAAACAACCTATTGTTCTCTAGTACAGTTTAATAGGGATGTATATTTAACAAAGGCAGGTACATTTAAATCTAGATTCCATAGGCAAATAAGTTCCTGTTCTGTAGAATGTAAAATATAGATAATGACAGAATACTAACCAATCTGTATTCCTATCTCATGTCACGCCTAGTGATCAAAATAAGGGAATTTAAGAGACATACTTAAAATTGTGTTTGTGTCTGTCAAGTACAATTCTTATCAATTTTGCAATCATTTTCATGCTCAGTGTGAATCATATACACGGATGATACTCTCATTGTTTTGAATTTACTTTACCCCCCATGACGTAATTGTAATAGCAAGATCACTATAATATACAAGAACAGCACACAATGACTGCAGTTGAAATAATTATATATTTTTTATATGTATATCAGAGATGAACAACCGATGTAAGTGAAACTCTTGTTGAATTACAACTACCACCACCACCAGCCTGTTACTGACAACTCCCATCATTTTTGGTTGCAATGGCTTTTGGTTGAGTTAGCAGCTGGCATGCAGATTGCCCAGGCATACCTGATTGTAACAACAGAATCATCTGGCTGTGAGGAATTCTGGGAACTTGATAGAGACCTCAATGCAGACACAGGAAATAGATATAAAAATAACAAGAATAACACACTGTAGGTACGAACCTGATATAGATGGTCAAGAAGTAGAGATGAACTAGTAATCCAATAGCGGGGTGGTTGAATGCAAGTACATACAGTAATTGTAATCCAGCAGCAAGATGATTAAATACAGAAACACACAGTATTTGTAATCCAGCAGCAAGATGGTTAAATGCAGGCACATGCAGTGTTTGTTCTCCAGCAGCAAGATGGTTAAATGCAGGCACATGCAGTATTTGTTCTCCAGCAGCAAGATGGTAAAATAGAGGCACATACAGTATTTGTAATTCAGCAGCAAGATAGTTAAATGCAGGCACATGCAGTATTTGTAATCCAGCAGGGAGGTGGCTAAATGCAGGATAAAGGATGGTCAAAGTACAAGCCAGGGTCAGGGTCACCAGAAATAAGCAAAACGATAATTCAGATCGGGTTAGAGGGGCACAGGAAATCAGAGAATGGTCAGGAGGAAGTCCGAGATCAGTAACAATAATAAACGAGGAAGAAAACAATAGTCGCTAGGCTAGAAACACGAGAATCACCAAGCAAGGACTGCATGGTGATTCTCCCTTTTAAATGTTCCTGCGGATGGTGTGAACGCGATGGGCGTGACGTCATTGGGGGCGCACCTCTGTTACCATTGGTAGCAGTGGCGTGTGCGCGCTACCAGAGTGGGTGGCTGTCGTCAGACAGGTGAGTAGGATTGGGTATTCGGGAGATCTACTCCGCTGTAGATCATGACACTGGCACACTGAAAATAATCTACACCTTATGCTAATTTTATAAACTTGGCATTTTAAAGAACAAGAATATTTTCTTTTCAGTGCACAAGAATAATCATTTAAAATTGCATGTTTACATGCATACATTTGAGTGACAACTTTATTGTCCAATGCAATTCAGTTAGGTAATAAAGCTTGCACTCTAATCTAATAAAGGAACATTTTTACACTATAATGATTTCTGGATCATTTTGGCATATTTTCATCTTTGCTGTCTGAATTGGAAGTTGGTTTGGGTGATGCAAAGGTGAGTGCCCCGACCTCACTCATGACTCACTCAAAGCCTGGGGCTCCACCCTTGGGGGAGAGTGGTCACCCTGCACAGGGTATCACACCTACTCCGGCCCTTGCATCTGGACTCCATCCAGAACTGGCAACCATGCCGCTGACAACGGGTATGCTAGTTGGATGGGTACTAAGCTTCATTAAAGAGATGAGTTTTGAGGGACTTTTTAAAGTTTAAAAAAAGGAAGGAGAGAGCTGGATGCTCTACGGAAGGGAGTTCCAAAGAGAGGGGAAAATCTTGGAGGCGCGAGTGGGAAGAGCTGATTAGGTAGGAGGAGAGTTGTAGTCCCATTGAGGAGCTCAGAGGTCATGCAGGTAAGTATCGGTTAACGAGGGAGGCAATATACGGAGGGCCCGAGGAGTGGAGGGCTTTGTAGTTTAAATACAGAATTTTAAATTTTATCCTAGAGCAGACTGGGAGCCAGTGGAGGCATTGCAGAGGGTAGCCGCTGAATCAGACCGACGAGCAAGAAAGATGAGTCTGGCAGCTGTGTTTGAATAGATTGCAGGGGAGAAAGACGAGCCAGAGGTAGTCCAGTCAGAAGGCTGTTACAGTAGTCAAATCGAGAGATCACAAGCACTAGTATTTTGGTGGTCTCCACGCTGAGGAAGGGGCGAATGCGTGCGATGTTCCTTAGGTGCACATGACAGGATTTGGCTAAAGATTGAATATGAGGAACGAAGGATAGAGCAGAGTCAAAAGTGACTCCAAAACATTGGACATGGTCAGCTGGTATGATTGTAGAATTTTCAACGGTGACTGTGAAGCCAGGTATATGGACAGGATTTGAGGGAGGGAAGATGATCAGCTCCATTTTGGAAAGATTACGTTTCAGGTAGCGATCAAGCATCCAAGTGAAGATGGCCTGCAGACTCTCAACTACGTGTGACACTAGAGAGGGAGTGAGGTACGAGAGAGATGCTACGAGAGAGAGAGACGCTACGATAGAGATGCTTTGAGAGAGAGAGAGAGAGAGAGAGAGAGGCTACGAGAGAGAGAGAGAGAGGCTACGAGAGAGAGAGAGAGAGGCTATGAGAGAGAGAGAGAGAGAGAGAGAGAGAGGCTATGAGAGAGAGAGAGAGGCTACGAGAGAGAGAGAGAGAGAGGCTACGAGAGAGAGAGAGGCTACGAGAGAGAGAGAGAGACGCTATGAGAGAGAGATGCTACGAGAGAGAGAGACGCTACGAGAGAGAGAGAGAGAGAGACGCTACGAGAGAGAGAGAGACGCTATGAGAGAGAGAGAGAGAGAGGCTACGAGAGAGAGAGAGAGGCTACGAAAGAGAGAGAGAGGCTACGAGAGAGAGAGAGAGAGAGAGACGCTACGAGAGAGAGAGAGAGAGAGAGAGACGCTACGAGAGAGAGAGAGAGACAGAGAGAGAGAGGGAGGCTACAGAAATATGTTCACAAGGATATGTCTCACACACTGCTCCGATATATACCTCTGCACAGGGCAATTCATATAACTCCATGTAAATACTGGAGATATATATTGCCCTAGGCAGGCTTATATATCAGTCTTATCTATAAATAATACTCTGTTCAGATGTGTTTTTAAAACATGCATGGTTTCCCCTTTTATGAACAAAAAAATTATATTATGCTATGGGGCTGATTTAAAAATGTTATGCTATGGGGCTGGTATACAATCTTTTTTCCAGGGCTGGTTTTTGTTCCCAGTCCGGCCCTGTCCATGTCCCACTGAGCTCTATCTCCGTTCCAAAAAGTGGGACAGAGGTGGAACTTGGCAGGACAGCGGGATTGTCTCCTAAAATTGTGACTGCCCTCGCAAAGCAGGACAGTTGGGAGGCATGGTATTGGGCTGAAACAAAATAGCTCATGCCTGATCTATAGTTATCTGTATGTTTTTTGAGTCAATGCTTCCAGAAATTACTCTCAGTGTGGTTAATATGGTGGCATTCTTTACTTGTGATATGAAACGTTTTGTTTGGGGAAATTGGATTGGAATTAATTATATGTATAGAATTAGAATATGTTCAGTACAGGAGACAAATAGAGTTAAAATGATACTACTTACTGGCTAACTAGGAGTTTAATTGCAAGCTTTCAAGACCAAGTTACTAGCTTCCTTTCTTAGGATATAATAAGACTAAAACAAAATGATACCGGTATTGATAATCTTTTTATAAACACAGGATAACCACAATGGACACTTATTTCAAACTGCAAACATTTAACACCTTCATTGATCTGGTGTCAAATGGTTTTATTTAAATCAGAGGATGGATTGATCAAACATGCTCTGACTCAACTTATTTATCTATTTATCTCTATAACACCAGTTAATTTACTGCTGAGAAAGTTCTTCAGTACTCTTGTGTTTTATATAGTCTTTTTATGCTGTGAATCGTGCTTTGTAATTAGGAAATGTTTATTTTGGTCACATTAATGCTTGAAGAAGGCACCTAGTGACTTGGTCATGAAAGCTTGCAATCAAATTCTGCTAGCCAACAAATGATATAATTTTAACGGTACTTCTTTCTTGAATTTCCATGACATACCCTGTTTTAAAGACTCTTGTGACTAAGGATGTTGCTACACTAAACCATCCCAGTTTATAGACTCTAGTGTTTCTATTTTAATAATGCTGATATGTCTCTACTGAGACAGTACTGTACAGTGCTTCTCATTGTGTGACCACTACAGACTCAGAGGACGTCCATCCAGTGTATTAAGACATTTAGTTGTACACTGAATTTGTAGACTGTATAAGAGAAGTAAAAAAAGGTAATGCTCTGGTCCCATTGTATATGTTAATGTGGGGTATACCCGTACCTTCCTTTTACCTATTTCAGTATTTTTAATAAACATAGCTTGTTTCATACTTAGAGAACTAATATTTTATTCATTATACAGTTCGTTTTTCATCAGCTGTTTATATTAATTTTTAAATAATGTGTGGTAGAGCAAAAAAGATTTGCAATGGAGTACTGCATATATTCATGTGAAAATGAATTTTGGTTAAATAAAAATACAAATAAGTCGAGTATATTTTCTCTTTTTCTTGCCTTTGTAGACCTCGAAAGGATGAGCCTGACAGATGCAACACACATTTTGATGCTGTTGCCCAGATCCGAGGAGAAGCATTCTTTTTTAAAGGTAAAAACTCAAATATATTGTAAAATATCATCAGTCATAGAGAAACTCACATTATATTTTCCATCTGATCTTAAAATGTGAAAATGATAAATTCTATTTCAACAAGCAGAATATGATGTCTGTTGAGAAAATATTTATGCCCAGTACTTTGGCTACATTAATCAAATGGACCAATATGGTTGATTAGAAAAACAAAATATTTGATACAATAAAATTAGTTTTTGGATCCCCATCAGAAGCATTGATTCAGACATAATATTTCCATCTTCCCAAATGTCTCTAAGGAAAGTCCTTTTGATGCCATCTGTTCCTTATTGAATACACTCCAACTTGCTAAGATCTTAAATATATAGCGACTGTCTTTCTGGGGGAGCAAGTACCCTTCAATTCATTAACCCATGATATGCTTTTTTGTAGGGAAGTATTTCTGGAGGCTTACACGAAATAAGCATTTGGTCTCTCTCCAGCCAGCTCAGATCCATCGTTTCTGGCGAGGACTACCTCTGAACATGGATAGTGTGGATGCTGTCTATGAAAGGACAACTGATCACAAGATAGTCTTTTTCAAAGGCAAGAAGCAATGATACTGGGTTGCCCAGATTTGGTACTGAGGGAACTGACAGGTTTTGCACATTTTTATAAACCTGAATTAGCTAAACTGCTTGCTTTTTTCCCAAATCACAGCAAGAAAAGTTTCATTTTTAGCTAGTATTCTTCTGAAGTCTAGTAAAATAGTGGTTGTCTCAAAATGGCAAATAATTTCCTGGTGCAGCCATTTTTTTCCCTGCTGAATAGAGGACAAATCCAGATTTACTATGATTGTGGTCTAACTAGAAAGGTTTGCAATTGACGTGGAAAACATGGATAAAATGTAACGCAAGTCACAGTCACTGAAAAATGCAGTTTGCACCTAAACAAATAAGGGAAATTGGCAAAGTGGCAAGCTCTAAATTTTTCTACCATTTACAGCAGGAATTATAACATTCCTACATTCTAGATTTTACAGTGTCACAGTCTGCTCTCAGCAGACCATCTGTAGTGTGGAATTATTTACCAATTTAGACAGCCTGGCAGTGGCACATACAAAATATTAAAGGGTCTACTCCATACAGAGAGAATTGCAGTAAATTGAGATGGGGATTTGAAAACTTTACACCAATGTAGCTGAGTTTTCATTAAGTTTCAACTTCCTTGTAATTCTCTCTTATTGAATAGCCCCTTATGACACAGTTCATGAGGCATCTATGGCTTCTTGGTTTAAAATCATTATATCATATAATATTAAACAGATCAATATATGTGGTTGAGAGTGATCAGCTCATATAACCTTGTGGGTTACATCATGGGTAATGGAGTATGCACCGGTTCCCACCCTCCATCCCCAATATTATTCCACCATTTTATATGTGTGTGTGAGAATGTGTATATATATATATATATATATATATATATATATATATATATATATATATATATATATAATATATATACACACTAGCACACACACCTCCCAATATCTTCTGCACTCCATGGACTTCACAAGTCTGATACCCAGGTGCTTTACCCAAGATGTATAGACAGGATTTATTCAAATATCACAAAGTGGTTTATTCCAAATCAAGATTTTAGTCTCAATCAGAGTCTTTAATCAACATTTCTTAATAAAAATCTCTGGTTGAGACTAAAACCCTAATTTTGAAAAAATGTATAATATTTCCATAAGAAACCCAATGAGTGAGATGCACTCACAGGTCTTGTATCAAAAAAATAACAAAGTTGAATAAATAAGTTGTGTAGTTGGCATTTGGACCATAACGTTGCCTGTTTTCATTAGCAGAAAAAGGTAGTCTGCACCCCCAATTTTTTTTTTGTTACTGAACATATATACATTTGTGCTCAAAATGTTGCATACCCTGGAAATTGTGACATTTTGGCATTGATTTTAAAAATATGACTGAGCCATGGGGAGCAGAAAAGTACTGTCAAAAGACCTGCGTAACAAGGTAATGGAAGATGGAAAAGGATATAAAAAGATATCCAAAGCCGTTCAAATGACAGTCAGTACTGTCCAATCACTTATTAAGAAGTGGAGAATCTGGGGCTCTTGATACCAAGCTGAGGTCAGGTAGACCAAGAAAGATTTCAGGCACAACTGCGGGACATAAAGAAAAACCCACTGGTAACCTCAGGAGAAATACAGACTGCTCTGGAAAAAGACAAGGTGGTCGTTTCAAGGAGCAAAATATGAAAATATGACGATACTTGAACAAAAATGAGCTGCATGGTTGAGTTGCCAGAAAGAAGCCTTTACTGCACTAATGCCACAAAAAAGGCTGGTTACAATATGTCTGACAACACCTTGACACGCCTCACAGCTTCTGACACACACTAATTTGGAGCAACAGGACCAAAATAGAGCTTTCTGGTCCCAACCATAAGCTCTATGTTTGCAGAGGGTTCAACAAGTCCTATAGGGAAAAGAATACCATCCCCACCGTGAATCATTGTGGTGGCTCACTGATGTTTTTTTATGGGGGGGGGTGAGCTCTAGAGGCACAGGGACTCTCATGAAAATGGATGGCAAGATGAATGCAGCATATTATCAGAAAATACTGGCAGACAATTTGCATTCTTCTGCATGAAGGCTGAGCATGGGACGCTCTTGGACTTTCCAGCATGACAATGACCCTAAGCACAAGGCAAAGTTGACCCTACAGTGGTTAGAGCAGAAAAAGGTGAAGGTTCTGGAGTGGCCATTGCAGTCTCCTTATCTCTGGGGAGATCTCAAACGTGCGGTTCATGCAAGGCAATCAAAGACTTTACATGACCTGGAGGTATTTGCCAAGACAAATGGGCAACTATACCACCTGCAAGAATTTGGGGCCTCATAGACAACTATTACAAAAGACTGCACACTGTCATTGATGCTAAAGGTGGCAATACACAGTATTAAGAACTAAGGGTATGCAGACTTTAAACAGGGGTCATTTAATTTTTGTATTTGTTGCCATGTTTTGTTTTATAATTGTGCCATTCTTTTATAACCTACAGTTGAATATAAATCCCATAAGAAATAAAAGAAATGTATTTTGCCTGCTCACTCATGTTTTCTTTAAAAACAGTACATATATTACCAATTTTCCAAGGGTATGCAAACTTTGGAGCACAACTGTATGTAGTGGCAGAAAGATATTTTGGGGTCCCAGGTACAGGCTACATTACCCATGGTGCT
This sequence comes from Pelodytes ibericus, assembly GCA_036172795.1. Taxonomy (NCBI): domain Eukaryota; kingdom Metazoa; phylum Chordata; class Amphibia; order Anura; family Pelodytidae; genus Pelodytes; species Pelodytes ibericus. The sequence goes on along the minus strand of CM069860.1, from coordinate 128,703,894 downwards.
TACATTACATTAATAGGATATGTAATTGTAAAAAAGGCTCAGTTTTCCACTTTATTTTAATATAACAAATGTTTCCATCTCAGGAACATGTACAGCATATGGTATTCTACCATTCAAAGGGTTTTATTTAATTTTATGATGCCTTTGAGAATAATGACATAATATTCTTGATTCAAAAAACTCTTGAAAGAGACTTGATATATATTGTAGATGAAGAGGAGTAGGATAAAAAGGTCATGTTCCACTGGGCAAGCTGCTCAGGCGAAATGGAAGTAAGGCTTTGTTCATATAAAAGGTGACAGAAATATTGCATTATCTATAAAACAAAATTGGTACAGACTAACAAATCAAGGGGATTCATATTTTAAAAAATATAAAAACTTGGCATAGACTGCAAAGAAAGAAAAACGTGGAATCAAATAACTGTGGTTTAAAAGGAGATGTAAAAAGGTAGACAAGGTGATTATGGTCCTCAAATTCTGATTTAGCATATGACAAGTGCATAAGAAGTTCTGAACACTTCTTCTAACATATCATAACAGTGTCTACATTTTAAGAAAATCTCCTCTGAATTGATCACATTTTCCCTTCTCCTCTCCTATGATGCTTTTTAGGAGATCGATACTGGGTTTTCAAAGATAATAACGTGGAGGAAGGATACCCCCGTCCCATCACAGACTTTGGATTGCCTTTAGGGGGTATAGATGCTGCCTTTTCCTGGTCCCACGATGATAAAACCTATTTCTTTAAGGACAACCTTTTCTGGTGCTATGATGATCAGCAGCACAGAATGGATGAAGGTTCTCCCGTGGAGACTACATTATGGAAGGGTATCCCAGCCACTTTGGATGATGCTATGGGTTGGTCTGATGGTAGGTGCAAATCATTGATTCATGGAATCCAAGCCAAAACTGATTGTCCATTCAAAGAGCAATATAGTCCAAATAACAATATGGTCAGGATTATCATACCTTTTGTTGCAATGCATTTCTAGATATTGTTTACTAATCCTTCCAGCATGATATACTAAAGTTAGGAGCAGGGCTGGTGGAAGGATTTTTTTCTACACAGGCGAAAGTGCATTTTGGTCCCCCCACTACAATCCCATGACTCTCCCTACTTCTCCCCGCCTCTCACCATATCCCTTATCTATTCTCCCTCTCCACATATCTCCTTCCCTAACACCATATCTCTTATCTCTCCTTCCCGATATCTCTTTCCCTCTCCCCCATCTCTCATCTGCTTTCTCCCCCCTCTTATGTTCTTTCGCTCTCCTGCCCCATCTGTTCTCACCCCCTCCTCCTTTGTTCTTACCCCATCTCTGTTCTCTTGCCCTCCCACACAGTCTCTATTCTCTCACCCTCCTACCCCATCTCTGTTTTCTCCCCCTCCTACCCCCATCTCTGTTCTTTCCCCCTCTTCCTCTGTTCTGTCCACCATTTCTGTTCACTCACTTAGATTTCAGTAAGGCTTTTGACACTTTCGCACATAGAAGGCTTATCAATAAACTGAAATCTTTGAGTTTGGATTTCAATATTGTTGAATGGATTAGACAATGGCTGAGTGACAGGCAACAGAGGGTTGTAGTCAATGGGGTATATTCGATGCAAGGTCTTGTTACTAGTGGGGTACCTCAGGGATCTGTACTTGGACCCATTCTCTTTAATATTTTTATTAGCGATATTGCAGAAGGTCTTGTTGGCAAAGTATGTCTTTTTGCTGATGATACAAAGATTTGCAGCAGGGTTGATATTCATGGAGGGATAAGCCAAATGGCAAATGATTTAGCTAAACTAGAAAAATGGTCAGAGCAGTTGCAACTGACATTTAATGTGGACAAGTGCAAGATTATGCACCTTGGGCGTAAAAACTCAAAAGCAGAATATAGACTATTTGGTACAGTCCTAACCTCAACATCTGAGGAAAGGGATTTAGGAGTAATAATTTCAGAGGACTTGAAGGTAGGTAGGCAATGCAATAGAGCAGCAGGAAATGCTAGCAGAATGCTTGGTTGCATAGGGAGAGGTATTAGCAGTAGGAAGAGGGAAGTGCTCATGCCATTGTACAGAGCGCTGGTGAGACCTCACTTGGAGTATTGTACGCAGTACTGGAGACCGTATCTCCAGAAGGATATTGATACTTTGGAGAGAGTTCAGAGAAGGGCTACTAAACTGGTTCATGGGTTGAAGGATAAAACTTACAAGGAAAGGTTAAAGCATCTTAACATGTATAGCTTGGAGGAAAGATGTAACAGGGGGGATATGATAGAAACATTTAAATACATAAAGGGAATCAACACAGTAAAGGAAGACAGTATATTTAAAAGAAGAAAAGCTACCACAACTAGAGGACATAGTCTTAAATTAGAGGAGCAACGATTTAAAAGTAATATCAGGAAGTATTACTTTACTGAGAGGGTAGTGGATGTATGGAATAGCCTTCCAGCAGAAGTGGTAGAGGTAAACACAGTCAAGGATTTTAAGCATGCGTGGGATAGACACAAGGCTATCCTAGCTATAAGACCGGGAAAGGGGGACTAATAAAATTACTCAAAAAAATTGGGCAGACTAGATGGACCGAATGGTTCTTATCTGCCGACACATTCTATGTTTCTATGTCTCTATGTTTCTATGTTTCCCCCTCTTCTTCTGTTCTCTCCCCCTTTTCCCCATTTCTGTTCTCTCCCTCTTCCTCTGTTCTCTCCCCCTCTTCCTCTGTTCTCCCCCCCTCCTACCCCATCTCTGTTCTCTCCCCCTCCTACCCCATCTCTGTTCCCTCCCCCTCCTACCCATCTCTGTTCTCTCCCCCTCCTACCCCCAATTTCTGTTCTCTCTCCCCCCTCCCCCAATTTCGGCTTTCTCTCTCCCCCCTCCCCCAATTTCTGCTCTCTCCATCCCTCCCCCAATTCCTGCTCTCTCACCTTCCTACCCCCAATTTCGGCTTTCTCTCTCCCCCCTCCCCCAATTTCTGCTCTCTCCATCCCTCCCCCAATTTCTGCTCTCTCTCCCCCCTCTTTCCTATTCTTAATGGACGGATCCTGGGAGGGGGTGGACCGCACCGCGTGAGAGGTGAAGGTCCGCCCCCACCCCATGAAGAAGAGTGGCGTCTGCTTCATGGGGAGCCGTGCACAACATGAGCACATCTCCCCAGTAAGTGCCTCTACCAGCAAACTTTTTTTTTTTCCTGGCATTCTCACTGCTGGCTAAACCCCCTAGCCCCCCCCCCCCCCTCTGCTGCTGCGCCCTCAGGCAGGTGCCTAGGCAGCCTTATGGTGGTGCCGGCGCTGGTTAGGAGCCATGCAGGTCCATCTTTAAAGTAGCTATAGAACCTCAAATATTATTTGTTTTAAATTCTTTCTATGACTAAGCATTGCTGATTTTATTAAAGTTTTAATCCAGCATTTTCTTCTTCATGGAGAGTTTCATTTGACAGAACTGGGATCTATGCTTTGTGGAGAGACTGTCATCAACACTGTTGCTATCCCAGTGGGCTCTCCATGTGTTAAAGTCAATAACTTCATCTGCAAGTAGTTTTTATCTCAAAGGATATATTGTAAAATCCTTTGAAATGCACCTCTGGTGTAAATACTGAAATTATTGGGAGATCAGGAATTTCTTTAAGCAAGCAATACTTTTTAAATGGAAATTATAATGAGAAATTATAAAGAAATGCTAGCTTAACTAAAGACAGACATTTTATTTTTGTAACAGCCACTAAAAAAATAATTCACTTGTGCTTCTATGTTGAAGAAACCCTCATTTTATGTGAAACAAAATGAAATATGATTGAGCAATACAAAGCAATTCTCTGACATTAAATTTATTCAACAATCTTGGCACGCATGTCTTACTCCAAGCAATCTGAGAGTTGGCCATTTCAATAACACCAAGAACCGAGAAAAATAAAGCAGAGAGAAGCATATGAATGACTACGTTAGTTATAATAATTGTCAGATATCATCTTCTAATTTCTACTAATGCTCCATTAACTGCGATCTCAGTATTGCTTGCTGACATAACTTGATAAAACAACCAATTGAAATGGAAATTGATCTGATGCAAAATGTGTATTTGTTTTATTTTTAATAATTCCTCGCCTTGAAGTGACAAGTGATATTTTTAGATGTAGTAAATATGCTTAAAATATTAAACTAAACTCTCAATTTTACAAACATTATATGAAAATTAATTACGTTAACAAAGTTCATATTGCATATTGTGCAATTCTTAAAGTGGAACTAAACTTCTATTTTATTCAGTGTTTACAAACCCTAAGCTACAAAATGGGGGTTTCTTTACAAGTATCCTGTCCCTCTCACTTTACTTTGGTGACCTCATAGATAATGTGAGAAAACAGCACTGTCGCCAACAGTCAGGACCAGATTAAGGCATGGGCTTTAGGGTCTGCAGCCCAGTGGTCTCAGCAAAATACTGGCCTTGAGGGCTGCAGCTCAAGGGACAATGCCTTAATCCGGGTGATGGGGAAAAAAAAGCTTTCGCAGTGGCATTGGCTGGGGAAATCAAAAGATTTCCCCTCATCAGCTCCCTGTCGGCAAGCAGGCAGCATGGAGTATGTGTGCTACCCAGGCGCACAGACAAGTTTCCATGCTGCCTGTCTTGCACTCTCCGTCGCTCTCATTGCGGCAGGTCACTTGATAGTGACATATTAATGGGCAAACTAATAGTGGCATATTAATGGACAGAGTAATAGGGGCATATTAATGGGCAGACTACAAGTTGAATATTAATGGGCAGACTCATAGTGACATATTAATGGGCATATTAGATGATCATATGAGATGAGTTTAAACATATGAATATTACAAGTGTATTTTCTATTTAAAATGCAGACAGTAGCTAACCTTATATGCTGTTATTCTCAGCTAAACTTTGTTTCTTTTTTTTCCAGGTGCCACATACTTCTTTAGAGGTAAAGAATACTGGAAAGTTGTTGACAACAACATGGAGGCAGATCAAGGTTACCCACAATCCATTGCAAGAGACTGGCTAGTATGCAGTGATATGCAGGCAGATGGTCCAAGCTCTGAAAGCAGTCAAACTGGTGCACGATCCAGGCAAGGGCAGCAGGACGAAAGCAGATCAGAGAATGGCTATGAGGTCTGTTCTTGTACATCTTCAGCAAACTCTCTCTGTGACCACATATCCAGTGACTTTCCTCTGATCCTGACAATTGTTCACCTATTCACAGTAGCCTTGGTCTCATTCCTATGATGCAGTGACTAAAAGGACTCTATACTTACACAAGAGACTAGATGGTCAATCCAAATGATCCGACTGGTGCCGCACCCCAGCAGGCCGAGGAGCTTGGAAGTGAAAGAAACCAAATTCTCAATGAGAAATTAACTTTTCTTTTTAAGATAATGTTCTATAAACTTGTGCTCGAATTATTGGGAGATGGAGGAGGATCTGCCAATTTGAGCAAACCTCAGTGAAAAGTAATGAGTACAGAAACTTCCTTTCTGTGACTCACCAAGGAAAACCTCTTTCTGTGCAGAGTATATTTTAAATGCATAACAGCACCCAAAACAGTCTTCATAATTGACAGAGCAGTCTCTTAGCTGAGCTCATTAGTTAAAGTCTGGTCCAACTATATGAAAATATTTCTAGAACTTTCCCATCTAGAAATAAATGGTGCAAAAGTATATGATGACTTTCTGACTTTATAAAGAAAAGAATAAGCCTGGTGCTGTTTTATTTTTATTATGATAATTTTGCTTTGAGGTGGTAGGGACACAATCTTATTTCTTCTCAGATTTATTTAGACACTGTCTCACACCAAGGGCTGGATTCCGTTACCTATTAAATATACATTGTGTTGCTGCATTTGTTTTTTATCCAAATTCCCCCATAACTTATACTATAAATTATTTGTATCATGAGATTAAATTCCAACGATCGTTACCTTGAGTTCATTAGATCATGAAGCTGAGTAAAATAATTTCACATATGAAAACTCCCACTATTGCATTTTCCAAAATGTGAAATTTGATTAGCAAATCAAGCAGTTATGCTAATGAATAATAGAATGGAGTGGGAAGAAGCGGGAATTATGTCAGTGATCAGTTCCAAACTATTAAGATTGCACAGAAGTAGCAAAAAGGTGTGCACTCCATGCTCCAGGATGGTGAAAAATAAGGTGCTTTATTATCTTTAAAAATTATGCATACAGACGAGATGAATAACATCCATGGACTGGTAAGTCAAAACGCAGGGGGAGGACCAACTGACGCGTTTCGCGTGTTGCCACGCTTAGTCATAGGTTAAGACCAATTTTCATCTTCAATTTTATTCGTAAGATGAAGAGTTAAATTCCCTTCCCCCATTTTTGGCTCGAGCAGCTGCAAACCTTGCTCCTAGTCAGGGGTGTCAAACAGTAGTCCCCTAACTACTGAAGGACTACATCTTCTATACTGACAGTTCTGCACGGGATAGTGGTAGAGATTTGAGGGTCAGTGGGATTAGGGACTGCAATCCCACAGTCCCAATTTCATTCTCCAGAATCTGTGACAGCAGAGTATGCATTCTGTGCAGGTGCAGAACTGCACACATGCACAATAGCCTTGCCAGTTTGAGTGGCGCGCTGACACTTACCTCCCAAGCTTCACCCCCAGCATTCCAATTTGCCAGAGGAAGAGGTTGGGCAATATGGGTTTATTCCGAGACGACTGTTGATTATTCTATATTTTTGGCTTGTTGCCCTATAAATTAACCTGGGAATCATCATGGAGTTGCAGACAGAATATCATATACACATTCATAATCAGGTTCACCCCAGCCATAGAAGGCCTCATTACCACAATAGAATACAGGTGTGAGAATTTAAATAAATTAAATATAATTCAAATTAACACATTTTTATTAAAGAGAAGCTGATGGATGATGCCAACAGCCTCATTATGAAGAGCAAGTGGAAAATGTGGAGGGAGAAGTGAAGGGGCTTCCCTTCCTGCAGCAACCCGTGGAATTTAACTACCTTAGGTAAAACCATAAGGGGGATGGGTTAGGTGGATTTATTTGAAGATGACTTCTGAACTCAGCTATACCTTACTTCAGCAAAAATGACCAGTTTTTGATGCATTTTTAAAGCAGGTGATGCTTAGCAGGACATTTGTTTCTTGGATGATTTTTCTGGGAATATGTGTATATGAACAGCTGGTTTTCAAACAAAAAAAGGAGTAATTGTGACTTTCTTTTCTGTTTTGAGATTCCCTACAATACTTACGGGCACCAGGGTTACTTTTAAAGTGGCTAGGAGTTCCAGTAACTTTGCCGAAAAAAATGCTTCAAGTGGTAACATTGCAATAAATTGACTTTTTAGTATCAAAAACCAGCACTGGGCCCCAGTGCTTTGTACCTACTGCACTAATGGTACTTCCGACTCATGCTGCAGAAATAGCTTCTAAGGTAAAAGAAGAGATTCTGAACTTCTGAAACGCCCAGTAATTTGAGCACTACCACAAATAAATTATGTAATTTTGCTTCTTTAAATATCTGACAACCAGTTGTAAAATAAGGAGGCACATATTGTTTACACCAAGATAGACACAGGACTGATTTTCTTATAAATCCTGGCACATTTGTCCTGCTGTAGGTATCTGTAACCTCTGTAAGCTTATTACAGTTTTTCATATGTGTTTCACTGTACTAAATAACTGCTTTATATCACCCACTTGGCTGAAGCAATATGAGAACAAAATTGCAAAAGAATAAAATGTTTTTTTATAAGGATATGGAGAAAAAAATTATTGTGTTTGTATGATATTCCCACTCAATTTTATATATATTTCTAAGACAAGTAATGCCAATTTTGACAAGGAAACAAACTAGTCGATCTAGAATATTATTGATTTATTGTGAAATGCCTAGATATTCAATTGCTTCGCTGGTCCAGCTATCCGTATACCTGGTTACATTATCACCGCCTAACCCAATGGATCACGCAGAACTGGCTTGCATGAATTCAAGGCAAAAATAAGCCAGGATCAAATCCTAGCTACCTGTGCTTCTCACCTACAAATGTTGGTACATAAATTGGACAATATGACTAGCTTACTCTATTGCATCTGAATAATATAACAGGTAGAGGTAGCCGGTTAGGTACGGAATATTCTTATATTCATTTTATGGAGTACGGTGGCCTTTGGACAGCCCATGAACACCAAGGGGGATAATTATTTTTTTATATTATGGTGCTTGAGGGCCCTTGGCCAGCCTGTGAACCCAAAGGGGGAGCACTTGCCCAGCTCCTGGCACTATTTATCATAGGATGGGCCGTCAGGGCAAGTAACCCTGGCCCCCCATACATTTATTTAGGTGTCATAAGCATTTTTCCAGCCACAGTTTGATCAAGGGGCCAAATGTTTCGATGAGGGGCCAGTTGGGCAGTTTGCATGGCCCAAGGAGTCACTTTTTTAGCCCGTTTTGGGGGATTTCAGTCCATATTGAGCATGGCGAATCCATTTGATTCTCAGGGCCAAAATCCCCAAGACAGAATATAGGCCAAAATTGGCAGAAATTTAAGGTTTCAGAAAAGAATAAGCTATAGTGAGGAGCTGAATTTCAGATATTTTCTAAATTCATCTACTTTTTACCAATCTGGCCCAATTTCAGTATTTTTATTATTATACCCACAAATGCAATTTACATTTGTCTATATTCAATCTCATTTGCCATTTATCTGCCAAGTTACCCAATTTGTCCAAATATTCTTGAAGTGAAGACACATCTAGTTCAAACTATTTACCTTACTTAATTTGGTGTTATTCTTGAAGATCAACAATTTTTGGTGCTTTCTAACAAATCTCCACTAATATTTTCTAGGCAGTTCTACCCCCACTGACTATATCAACCCACAATGATTCCACATGTTCACTACTGCCATCATATATGTCTTCCCACAAGTAAGGCAATAATGCCTTTGATATATAGACAGACCAATCCACCTCTTGTTTGATCTATCTTTTTTTTCTAAACATCATGTACACATCCAAATTGAGGGCTCCTAAACAATTTTGCTGGCTTTTAAAACTAAATTAAATTTGTCAAGCCCTGTTGTACAGGATAGCTGCCATTGGCATAGAGTTAACCATATAGTGTACAATTTAAAACTATCCAAAGTTAAGGTACTAAATAGCTCATATCAGTATATAAATAATCAGACATAGATAGTGATACCATATAGATCCTATCAGTACATATTTATCCAGACATAGATGGTTGTACTATATATGTAACGTTCACCAATAAACATATAGGTCTAAGTCTGCATCATGGGAAATCTCTGGCAAGTTTGGCACCATAGGAACCTTACTTCAAAGCTAATGTCTGTCATTCTATCTACTGTTAACCCCAGTTTACATGAGACAGACAGATGAACTACACAGCTAGCTAAAAGTATCCCATGATGCTGGCTGAGCATCATGGTAAATGTAATGCACAGCAATTTATATAAATTGTTCCAGAATGGGGTATGGTACTAAGTGTACCCGTGCCAAAAATATACACGTTATATGGACATTTTCCATGTGAATTTTCGGATTGTGGGAGATTGAAACACAGATGCATGATTTATCATTGGATAAAATGTATACATCGGTAACATTTTGGGTCAAGATGAGCAATTTAATAACAGACTGGGCTGTTCCTGTTGGAGGACAAAAGGAAATTTCATACATAGTTGCAGATCAAAGTCAGTACATGGTCACCACCCATATTTATAACACTCCCTTTCACAGTGCTCACACATTTCCACTGGAAGAATAAGCACACAGTAAGCAAGGCTCAAAACTTGTAACACACTCTTCGAGGCATGACTAGAGTTGAGCGGACACCTGGATGTTCGGGTTCGGCAGGTTCGGCCGAACTTCGAAAAAATGTCTGGGTCCGTGCTCGAACTTGACCCCGAACTTGACCCGAACCCCATTGAAGTCAATGGGGACACAAACTTTTGGCCACTAAAATGCCTCTAAAAAAGTCCTGGAAAGGGCTAGAGGGCTGCAAAATGAAGTAAAATGTGGGTAAGAGTAGGACAAGTACCCTACAAGCAAATATGGATAGGGAAATAACATAAAATACATACAAATTACAAATACAGCTGAGCCATAAAATAGCACTAGATGGAATCTTTGATTTTAGCTTTGGAAGAACATAAATCTAAATCTAAAGCATGGCTGCCAGGAGGATCAACAGAATTATCAATTTGAGAGAGTGTTGGAGTGCATGGTATTCTCTTTCAGTTTATACTAAGTGACCCATAGGTTGAGGAGGCGGTGACCGTGGCAGTGTAGGTGAAGCGGCGCTGGAGGAGGAGGAGGAGGAGGAGGAGGAGGAGGTAGCCAACACTGTTTTTTATTTGGTTTTGGTTTTTTAAATTGGGGTAGCCCCCAAAATATTGGGACATATAACAACATAAAACAAAGAATAAGTGCACTTGAGTATAACAATGACTGGGTGAGGCTGGTATAAATGTCTATTATGCACAAGGTACAGAGAAGTCTGGTGGGATCAATGCCTGGTTCATCTTAATAAACGTGAGCTTGTCCATGTTGGCTGTGGACAGGCGGCTGCGCTTGTCTGTGATAACGCCCCCTGCTGTGCTAAACACACGTTCAGACAATACACTGGCTGCAGGGCAGGCCAGCACCTCCAAGGCATAAAGGGCAAGCTCAGGCCATGTGCCCAAATTGGAGACCCAGAAGTTGAATGGGGCAGACCCATCAGTCAGTACGTGTAGGCCTGTGCACACGTACTGTTCCACCATGTTGCTGAAATGCTGCCTCCTGCAAAAGACGTTGCATATCAGATGGTGGTGCTGCTTGTTGTGGCGTGCTGACAAAGGTTTTCCACATTTCGGCCATGCTCACCCTGCCTTCTGAGGTGCTGGGTGTGCCCCAGCTGCATTGACGACCTCTTCCTCTGCCTTCGCCGTGTGCTTCCATTGAGCCCCCGGTGTCATTTTGGAATGCTCTCAGCAGCGCGTCTACCAGCATGCGCTTATAGTCACGCATCTTACGATCACGCTCCAGTGATGGAATTAAGGACGGCACGTTGTCCTTGTAACGGGGATCAAGCAGAGTGGCCACCCAGTACAAGTTAGAATGTGGGCAACTCGGCAGTCGTTGCGCAGGCACTGCAGCATGTAGTCGCTCATGTGTGCCAAGCTGCCCAGAGGCAAGCTGTTCTCTGTGGGAGGTGTATCGTCTGTGTCCTCCGTATCCCCCCAGCCATGCTCCAGTGATGCCCACGAGCTGCGTTGGGTGCCACCCTGCTGTGAACAAGGTTCCTCCTCCTCAGCATCATTTTCATCCTCCTCCAAAACTGTGCCCTGTTTTGACAGTTGTGTACCTGGCCTATGCTGGTGCAGGAACCCACCCTCCAAGCAACTTGTGAATGACTGGCCTGATAACCGTGGAACTGACCCCTCTTCTTCCTCCTCCTCTTCCTCCTGTGCCACATCCTCTTCCATCATCCCACTAAGCGTTTTTTCAAGGAGACATACAAGCGGGATAGTAAGGCTGAGAATGGCGTCATTGGCACTGGCCATGTTGGTGGAGTATTCGAAACAGTGCAAAATGGCACACAGGTCTCGCATGGAGGCCCAGTCATTGGTGGTGAAGTAGTGCTGTTCCGCAGAGCGACTGACCCGTTGCGTGCTGCAGCTGATACTCCACTATCGCCTGCTGCTGCTCGCACAATCTCTCCAGCATGTGCAAGATGGAGTTCCACCTTGTGGGCACGTCGCATATGAGGCGGTGAGCTGGAAGGCCTAAGTTACGCTGCAGCGCAGACAGGCGAGCAGCAGCAGGGTGAGAACGCCTAAAGTGCGCACAGACAGCCCGCACTTTCTGCAGCAGCTCTGATATATCTGGGTAGTTTTTCAGGACTTTCTGCACCACCAAATTCAGCACATGCGCCAGGCAAGGGATGTGCGTCAAACCGGCTAGGGCCAGAGCTGCTATGAGATTTCACACATTATCGCACACCACCAGGCCGGGCTTGAGGCTCAGTGGCAACAACCTCTCATTGATCTGTTGTTCCATGCCCGTCCACAGCTCCTGCGCGCTGTGGGGTTTTCCCCCAAACATATGAGTTTTAAAAGAGCCTGCTGTCGTTTCCCCCTGGCTGTGCTGAAGTTGGTGGTGAAGGTGTTACGCTGACCGGATGAGGAGGTGGTAGAGGAGGTGGTAGAGGAGAAGGAAGAAGTTGAGTAGGAGGAGGAGGCAACAGGAGGCAAAGAGAAATGCCCTGCAATCCTCGGTGGTGAAAGGACATGCGCCAAACTGCTATCTGCCTCAGGCCCAGCCGACACTACATTTTCCCAGTGTGCAGTTAGGGAGATATAGCATCCCTGCCCGTGCTTACTGGTCCACGTATCTTTGGTTATGTGGACCTTGCCACAGATGGCGTTGCTCAGTGCACACCTGATTTTGTCCGCCAATTGCTTGTGCAGGGAAGGGATGGCTCGCCGGGAAAAGTAGTGGCGGCTGGGAACCACGTACTGTGGGACAGCCACCGTCATCAGGTTTTTAAAACTGTCCGTCTCCAACAGACGGAATGACAGCATTTCAAAGGCCAGGAATTTGGAAATGCTGACATTCAGGGCCAGTTTTCGCGGGTGGGTAGGGCCATACTTCCTCTTTCTCTCCTGTGTTTGGGAGATGGACAGCTGAACGCTTCCATGGGAAAGTGTGGAGGAGCCTGAGACCTTTCTTGGGTTTTGAGATGCTTACTCCACTGCAGCTCGTGCTTTGCATGTAGATGCCTGGTCATGCAGGTTGTGCTCAGGTTTAGCATGTTTATGCCTCGCTTCAGGTTCTGATTGCACAGCTTGCAAACCACTCTTGTCTTGTCGTCAGCACATTTTCTAAAGAACTGCCACGCCAGGGAACTCCTTGGAGCTGGCTTTGGTGTGCTCGGCCCCTGGGTGCGGTGGGCAGTAGCAGGCGTACTGTCTAGGGGACGGCCGCTACAGTTTTGCACCCTGCTCCCTCTTATGCTGCGCTGGTGCCTCTTTGCGACCACCGCTTCTTCCTCCAAACTGGACACGTCACTCGCATGACCTTGATTCCATGTGGGGTCTAGGACCTCATCATCCTCCACATCATCTTCCACCCACTCCTCAACCCTGCCCTCCTTGCCGGTCTGCACACTGCCAAAAGCCACAGCAGTTGGCACCTGTGTTTCATCATCATCAGAGACGTGCTGCGGTGATCCTCGCATGTCCACATCCTGACACATAAGTGGTTGTGCATCAGTGCACTCAATCTCTTCCACTTCTGGGGCAAGGCTAGGTTTGATGACCCCGCCAGCAGAGTCATCAGAAAGCAAAAGAGACTGCTGCATTACTTGTGGCTCAGACTACTTGGCTGATTTGCAAGGGGGTGAGGTGAAAGACAGATGGCCATGGGCTGCAGGTGTCAACTCTGAGCTTTCAGCAGGGGACCGGGTAGGAGAAAATGTGAAGGAACTGGAGGCACTGTCAGCCACCCTATCTACTATCGCCTGTACTTGTTCTGGCCTCACCATTCTAAGAGCGGCATTCGGGCCTACCAAATAATGCTGAAGGTTCTGTCGCGTACTAGCACCTGAGGAAGGTGTTTCACTTGTGCGTGTAGCTGGCACAGATCGACCACATCCCCTACTTGCAACAGGAGCTCCACCAACACCAGCAGCACCACGACCAGGGCCACATCCCTTATTTGACGCTCTCCTCATTCTTTGCGGTCACCCACCAAAGTAACAGATGGTTTATGTCAGGCGACAATGTAACCGCCAGTAGTCAAAAATTTTTATTTGTATTTTTTTTGTTTATTGGACTGCAAGAAATGCACCGCAAGACGTAAATGTACTATTTAGCACCCAAAACAATTAGAATTTTTCAAAGTGCGCTGTAAGCACAGTATTGGACTGTTCTATTTGACTCTCAGATATGAAGTGCACCGCAAGACTCAAATGTACTATTTACCACCCAAAACTATTAGAATTTTTCAAAGTGCACTGTAAGCACAGTATTTGACGGTTCTATTTGACTCTCAGATATGAAGTGCACCGCAAGACGCAAATGTACTATTTACCACCCAAAACTATTAGAATTTTTCAAAGTGCGCTGTAAGCACAGTATTTGACGGTTCTATTTGACTCTCAAATATGAAGTGCAGGACGCAAATGGACATACACAGTCGTCATCCTATGGGGCCAATATCCACACCTACAGCTTAGCAGAAAGCCTTTATAGATTTAGGGAGTAAATGAAGGGGAAAACTTATAATGGAAGTGTTAGTCTTTTTAAAGTAGGTTATTTTTCTAGAAAGGCCACAAGAGGGCAGAAGAGTGGTTTTACATGACTAATATTTTGAATTCCAAGATATGGTATCTCACCCATGCTGTGTTTTTCCAGTGTCACATATCTCACACAGATTCAGCTCAACTACAGCAGACTATTACACTGCATTATTTTTAGGGAGAGACAAAGATCAGAAGATATGTGTTACTTTTTGATCAATATGTCTATTATCTACTAAACACCTTGATTTTTTTTCTGTGAAGTTTTCACAATCTTTGGATCTTGATGGAATTGAGAAGTTCGTACTATACTGGTTTTCTGTTGCACCTCATTTTCAAGATTACAAACAGCCTCTGAAGAAAAACATATATCATAATATTATGTACATTTATGTACTCACTTTTCTTTCCTTCACAAAAAAAAAAACAAAAAACAGATGTATGGTGAAAGTGCTAAAAATTCCTATACTTTCAATTAGCATCTTTGTAAAATACATTTGGTTAGGGCCCTAACAACTGTTTACTCTGCACTTGCTCATTGAGTTAGAGCACTAACAACTGGTTACTCTGCACTTGCTCATTGAGTTAGAGCACTAACAACTGGTTCCTCTGCCAACTGGTTCCTCTGCACTTGCTCATTGGGTTAGAGCACTAACAACTGGTTCCACTGCATTTGCTCATTGGGTTAGAGCACTAACAACTGGTTCCACTGCACTTGCTCATTGGGTTAGAGCACTAGCAACTGGTTCCTCTGCACTTGCTCATTTGGCTAAGGCATGGGAACCAGTTGTTTGGCTCACCTGTGTGGCGGTCCAGCCAAAGTGCTTTGTGCAAAAAAAAAGGGTGAAGGTGCACATACAAATTAATTGGAAATAACACTTAGCTTTGCAGATTAGTCTATTGCACAGACTCCGTTACATGTAATAAAACACAGAACAACAATACGTAGAGCAAAAAGCCAGAGATAAGTTGGGTATGAGACCGTCACCAGAAGTGGGAGGCAGGGCCGCCACCAGGAATTACAGGGCCCCTTACTAAACATATTTTCTGGGCCCCCATTCCCCCCCCCCCCCCCCGCCCCAGGGAGCAGTTGGTCAATATGCCAGTATTTAGCCATTCGATATGCCAGTATTTTGCCACTCAATATGCCATTATTTTGCCATTTACTATGCCAGTATTTTGCCACTCAGTATGCCATTATTTTGCCATTTAACAAGCCATTCTTTTTCCACTCAATATGGCAGTATTTAGCCACTCAATATGACCAGTATTTTGCCCCTCAATATGCCAGCATTTTGACATTTAATATGCCATTGTTTTGCCCCTCAATATGCCATTCACTATGCAAGTATTTTGCCCCTCAATATGCCATTCTTTTGCCATTTAATATGCCAGTATTTTGTCCCTCAATATGCCAGGATTTTGGCACTCAATATGCCAGCATTATGCCCGTTATTTGCACCCTTCCCCAGTACTTACCTCCTTGCTGCTCTGTCTCCCGGTGATCTGCGACCAGAGTTTCTGCGCTCCCCTCCAGCCGCGCAGCTTCAATAAAGCCTTCCTGCACGGAGGAGGGAAACTCTGGTTGCATTTTTTTTCTGTCGTGAACTGGGTCGCCAGTATCGCCCGTCACCCCCTGATGGCGGGCCTGGTGTTAAAGGTGTCCCAAGAGGGATATGGATGCATCAAAAAACTAAACAAATCCAGTAAGCCCCCCCCCCCAATAGTTTTTAAACCAAACCGTGAAATTAGATACAAAAGGGTTTTTTCCATTTTTAAAAGGAGAAAAATGAAATCATGATGCATGCAAATCTTTATTTTGGGACACTGAAAAGCAAAAAGTACTCTATCATATCATACTGACATGTATTTTACACTTTTTTTTATCTGTATATGGTAATAACCAAGCCCAAAATCCTGGGGCAAAAAATACACATATCACAAAAAGACATAATGAATACCTAATCAGGGTAGGAGAACAAAGGGACGTGTGCCTTAAAGAAGCTCACGTACTGAGAGAAACGCATAGTGTGTCATCACCGGAAGTGGGAGGAGTCTGTGATAAACATATCCAGAAGATACAGAATCTCCATCTGAGTCACAGAAGATCACTCACCGCACTTTAAGTGGACGGCAAGGTGTACCGATTTTAGTACTAGTTCACTAACACCTGGATCCTCTTTCCTTTTTGTCCTCCTGCTGCCTTGTTTCTTCTGACAAACCCTGCAGGACCCCTACATTTATCTATATCCATCCCTATGCCAAGAGCCTGGATGAGTGGCTCCACATCACGTGAGTGCCATATCTAAGGGAGTGGATTTACATACCCAACTTAGCTCTGGCTATCTGCACTACGTATTGTTGTTTTATTACATGTAACGGAGTCTGTGCAATAGACTAATCTGCAAAGCTAAGTGTCATTTCCAAATCCAATTAATTTGTATGCACACCTTCACTCTTTCTTTTGCACAAATTTTCATTAAGGTGGTTTATCTGGGGGGTACACCGCCAGAACGGTAGCAGCACTGTCAATAGGTCTTGGAGCACCTAATAAACACATCACTGTTTTTTGTAAAGTGCTTTGTGCAGCCTAAGTCTGAGTAAGAGTGCAGTGATCCAGCCAGAGGTCCTGCCATCCAACTCTCATTTTGGGGGTTTATTTTGGCACTCCTGCACATAAAGAAAAATAAGCTTGTATTCTACCTTCTATGACTGTCACATATTTTTATAGGCTTACAGTAGAGTGTAAAAGTTTTAGGCATGTTTGAAAAAATGCTGTAAATTAAGAATGAATTAAAAATAGACATTAATAGTTAATTTGTATGAATTAGGAAAATGCAAACTGAGTAAACGGTAGAAAAATCTAAATCAAATCAATATTTGGTGTGAATACCCTTTGCCTTCAAAACAGCATCAATTCTTCTAGGTACATATATGATTAAACAATTTCTCCAAACAGGTGATAATGATCATCAATTAAATATGTAGGTTAAAACACAATCATTAACTGAAATTGAAATGGCTGAGTAGGAGCAATAAAACTGGTCGAGGAACAGCCAAACTCAGCTAACCAGTAGAGGTTGCTGAAGACAGTTTTATGTCAAAAGTCATACACTATGGCAAGACTGAATACAGCAAAAAGACACAAGGTAGTTGTACTGCATCAGCAAGGTCACTCCCAGGTAGAAATGTCAAGGTAAACAGGTGCTTCCAGATGTGCTGCTCAAGCTCTTTTGAAGAAGCCAAGACAAGGTTGAGACCGTAGATGCAGTGGTCAGCCAAGTAAACTTAAAACAGGCAAGGTTGATACCGTAGATAAAATTGTCGGGCAAGTAAATTTAGAAAGACTTGCCTTTATGATCAGAAAATGTCCAGCATTGCCATCAGCAAGAATTGGCAGAAAACAGTGGGATCCTGATACACTCATCTACTGTCCAGAGAAGTCTGGTCTTGATGGAAAACTTGTGGCCAAAAAGCCTTCTGACGTAGAAACAAGGGAAAGTGACTCAGCTATGCATGAAAACTCAAGAACTGGGGTGTGATAAAATTGCAGCAGGTGCTCTGAACATCAGTCAAAATGTGAAGTATTTGGCTGTAGCAAAAGTCAGTTGGTTTGCAGAAGGGCTGGTGGGTGATACAATAATGAGTGTTTACAGGCAATAGTGAAGCAAGTTGGCAGTTCCCTGCAAGTTTGGGACTGCATTTATGCAAATGGAGTAGGGGATTTGGTCACAATTAATGGGTTCCGCAATGCTGAGTAGTACAGGTAGATACTTATCCTTCATGCAATACCATCAGGGAGGCACCTGATTGACCACAAATGTATACCATAGCATGATAAGGATCCCCATACAGCCAAAGTTATTAAGAACTATTCTCCATACAAAGAAGAATGAAGAGTCAAGGAAGGGATGGTATGGACCCCACAGAGTCCTGATGCAACATCACTGAGTCTGTCTAGTATTACATGAAGAGAAAGAAGCAACTGTGGTTAGTTCTCTAAGATATTTGGAACCTACTTGCCGAATTCCTTAAAAAACGGTGTGCAAGTGTACCTACAAGAATTGATGTTACAAAGGCAAGGGATTGGCACACCAAATATATATTTGATTTAGATTATTCTTAACTCACTTTACTTAATTTGTTAATTGATAAAAATAAGCTATTAACTATTTCTATCTGTGAAAGCATTCCTACTTTACAGCACGTTTTCACACCTGCCAGTAAATACTGTTTGGTTTTTATATTTTGTGTATTGACACAATTAACATCTCACCATACAATATAAATTGTGATACTATTCAACATTATGTTCTTCTTTTTGAAGGGATCCATTGTATTTGATAGTATCACCTCCTTTGGCAGTAAATTGCATACCTTTATAGTCCTTATTGTAAAGAATCTCTTCCTTGTTCATATACATATTATGCCTTCATGAATATTATGCCTTCACTACTTACTCTGCTCCAGGGTTATACAAACCTTGCATCATAAGACCTGTGCCATGTTCCTAATCATTCCTCCTTTATTCATTTATCCTTAGATTTGGAAAAAAAGATTTATAATCCTTATTTGACCTGGGTAGTGACATGGTCTCATAAAGTTATAACTACTGCTCTGCAGGGGTTGTGAGAAAATGTAGTTGTACACCAAGTTGGACTATTATTCTTTTTTATAAATAGCACTTTATAACAGAACTTAATCACAAGCAAGTACACATACAATATATTTCATTATATGATATTATATATAACAAAAATTTAAGAGGCTGGAAGGCCCCACTCTTGTATGCTAAAATTTTGTCATCTAAATCAGATATAGTATTCTATGATACTTAGTATTATGGAACTATGAAGACACAGTAGACAACCTTGTACTGTCAAAGTACAAACCAAATGATATGCCTTATTTGTCTTCTGTGTTTGACTATCAACTATCAAACGCAATAAACAGATTTATGAAATTAGGGAGTGTAGTCTGAGGTGTGCATATACAATCTTAAGATCTCAAAAGACCTACACTGCCTTTTTTAACTGTTTTGTTGTGTTTTGGTTTACCTAAATGCAAACAATGAAGTGAGACAGAGGCAAGGGATAGGCAAGCATTAGTTAGAGCAGGGGTATTTATATTGGCAAAATGTAATAAAATACATACTAACGTGAACACATCAAATAAGCCAAAAGAATGAAAAAAAAATCTAACTTATAAAGGACCACAACTGTTGGGGGATCTCAGCCATGAGATTGATCTCTGCACATTATACTTTATTGATGTTAGTTTGCTTTATGTTCATCATGTGCTGTACTGTAATATCCTTCTTACTAAATAAATGTTATTTATTTGCATACCTCGCAACAGTGGTATGGGAAAAGAGAGATGTGTGGTGCAGCCACAGCCCACCAAAAACAGGGAAGTGGCTTACAATAAAGGCATGTCATTGTGCTAGAATGCACCTTACTAGGAAAGCAAATGTGTGCTTCTCAGATATGCAGAATGCTCAGTGCTGCCAGAAAAATGGGAGAAAAGAAAAATAGTGCAATACAATATTAAAAAGTTAAATTGTATGTTGAATGAATACTATTCAAAAGCAGAGCTCGAGTCAAGAATGGAGCATTATGCAGGCATATAAACTTAACTTAACTGTAAATGGACCCAGGAGTGTAATCAGGGTGTGATGTTGAATAGATCACAGATGCCGTTATGTTGGTATCAAGAAATTTAATTCCAATCTGTGTGGACACATTCGATTATCAAGATGTTTAATTACAATCTTCGAGGACACATTAGAAATGAAAGAAGTTTAATTCCAATATGATATGATATTATTTTAATATCATTTTA
The DNA here is from genome assembly GCA_036172795.1 of Pelodytes ibericus. Lineage (NCBI taxonomy): Eukaryota > Metazoa > Chordata > Amphibia > Anura > Pelodytidae > Pelodytes > Pelodytes ibericus. The sequence continues at coordinate 128,683,753 of CM069860.1, read as the reverse complement.
ATTGTGTGCTTGCAGATTGGAATTAAACTTCTTGGTACCAACATAACAGATCTGTGATTTTATGTTACCAGTTATATATATATAGGTGACTGAAAGAAGCTTTATGTCTCAAGCCTGTGATCAACTAATTTAGGTTCTCATCTATTGCTCAAAGAGTAGACCAAATTATCTAAAGGACAGTTTTGTATGTTCCTGAGTAGAGTTGAGCGGACACCTGGATGTTCGGGTTCGGCAGGTTAGGCCGAACTTCTAAAAAATGTCCGGGTCCGTGCTCGAACTTGACCCTGAACTTGACCCTGAACCCGAACCCCATTGAAGTCAATAGGGACTTTTGACCACTAAAATGCCTCTAAAAAAGTCCTGAAAAGGGCTAGAGGGCTGCAAAATTAAGTAAAATGTGGGTAAGAGTGTCCCCATTCATACGAATAGGTCAATTGACCTATTTGTATGAATGGGGACTCTATTTCGGTTTATAGAAAGCCAATAGCCATGTAATGCTATTGGCTTTCTAGAAACTGAAATAGATTCCCCATTCATACAAATAGGTCAATTGACCTATTCTTATGAATGGGGACTCTATTTCGGTTTATAGAATAGCAATAGCATTACATGTATTACATAAACCGAAAATCTATAAACCGAATCTCTTTGACTTCAATGGGGTTCGGGGTCAAGTTCGAGCACATGTTTAGGTTGTGGAGGAACACTTCTAGGGTATAACCTTTTCATGTGTAGATGCAGGCCTACTTACAAGGACATAACAGCATGTGCTGTGTGATGCTCCACTTATGGATGCACATTCCGTGAGTGTCTTCGTTAGACCCTACTGTATAAGTCTCCCATTAAAAAAATTCTCTCCTTAGTTTTTCTGCTGCCAAAGCATACCACTACTGTGTCCTCCTGCCATAATTTCTTTCTGTGTCTGAGAATCTCAACTGGCCTAAGATGACATATCTTATGTAAATCAGTAAAATCTTTGTATATAAGTAATCTTTTTCCAGTGTTGGAAAAAAAGTAAAACTTGATATTAATTCAAGTCACTTAGATGCCTAAAAATGTCCAAATTGGTGATATTTGTTTTAAAAACGCAATGCACCTGTTACAGTGTAAGCACCTCCAGGAATGCTTTCATTTTGCACAAACACTACACAAGACTAAATTGCTTTGAGGAATTCATATTGTTGGAAAATTAAATCACTGGTTTGGTTTGGAAAGAAGCAGTGTTGAGAGAGATGTTGAAGGGATTTCAATGGAAACTGGCGGGAAAATGTGCATGGGTTCATGTGGACAGGTAGTGAGATAAGAAAATCAAAGGACAGCAGATAATACTTGTCAAGAAAGGAACTTGTATACTAGAAATGATTTAATAAAGTAATTTTAACATTGTTAATTAATTGCATTATGAACTATTTGGAAAGGAAAACGTTTAGACAGTATAAACCCCTTCGCGACCTTATGACGAGTAAGAGCCGCAGCGTTAGCGACCTTATGACCAGTTAACTCGTCATGCAGTCTAGCCGGCGGTGCGCTCCGTGCACACCGCCAGCCAGTCTGCAACGGGTCCAGGACAAAGCCTCGCACCTGAGGCAAAGCTCCTGGACCCGATCGGTGGATTTCCGGGCATGTGATCACTCAATCACCGCGATAACATGCAAATTAGATGCAAAGTCAGTGTGTTCACACACTGACTTTGCCTCTAATTCACTCTCTGTGCTTCACATTCATTTAGTGAAGCACAGAGAGTGACCTGTAAATAAAAATAAAGAAATAAAGAACATAGACAGAGGGGAAAAAAAAAAAATAACCCTTTCAATGCTGATCACAGTTTGTAACTGTGATCAGTTTCCTTCCACTTTATGGCCCTCATTTTGTTTTGTTTTTACAAAATGTTTTATTTTTGCAATTTATAAAGTTGTTTTAATAAATAAAGGTTATTTTCATATATTTATGTAACCCCTGCATGCCTGTTGCGTGATTTTTATGGATCTGACATCGCACTCTTCAGAGTTTTTTCCCTGTCTTTTTTGTTTAAGGGGGTTTGGGAACCAATCATTTTCTTTTTTATTAGTTAGTTAATTAGGGGGGATAAGTGGGTTAGTGTTGCACTAGTTGTGTAGCTTATTATTGGGAAAATAATGGGGAAAAACTTTTTTTTCCCAAAAATTTCCTCTTTTATATGTATTTTTTAATACTAAAATGTAAATCATTTCTATGTATAGGGTATAAAAAAAAAAGCTCTAACTGTTCTTTAAAAAACAACATATAACTTGTATGGGTGCGTTAAATGAGAGAGAGTAAAAATTATGTTTCAAAAACCGCATATTAAAAATTGAAAAACGCTCTGGTCCTTGGCCTTGGAAAATCCCTGGTCCTTAAAGGGTTAAGCATATACAATGTCAGAATATTTATCAACATTGTATTTCCTATATTTTCTGTTCCTAAAATTTTACATCTCTTATAGCTATCTAAAATATATATAATAGATGTATTTTACATCTCAAATAGCAGAGACGAATAGCCATAAGAGTTTAATATGATTGTTCTAAATTTGGTTCTTCAGTAAATTAATTTTTTATCACCCTGATCATTAGTTTAATAATAATCCACATTGTTGAGCCAATTGTAGTACATTAATAATAAATTAATTGACTTATTTAAGTAAAAATCAGTATTTAAATAAAGTGTCTCAAGTGAGGAAACTCAGAGAGCATGTCAGAACAGCTACCTCAATTGGTACCTAATTTGATTGTTGATTTTCCTACAGAGTTGGAATTAGCTGCTAAATTTGACTCTACTGACATCAGTAGGCAATTAGAAATTGAAATTCTCCTTATTACAGCAGAAATATGCTGTATTATTCACTACTTGTAAGTTTGATAAACCCCTGCTCAGTCTAACTAATACTGCTGAAATTACAGGAAACATTTGCCTGCTAAAAAAAAAGACTTCCTGTGGTTTGGAGCAGCCATGTTAGGGATTTGCAAAATAGCAGAATGTTGTAATAGCTTTTTTACTGGAATGACAATCTTTCGGGAGTACGCACTTCAGGGCCGATCCTGTGCTGGTGCACCCTGCCCAGGCGCACGAGAGGAGAGGCGCTGCTATAGGTCCCAACACCTCCTGGTCACACTGCTCACAGCGCAACGGGTGCAAGCTCCGCCCCATATCGCTCTGAGGTGGGCGGCGCTCTGGATTGGGCAGAATAACCTAGATGCCGGTGTTATGCCTCAGCAGACGCCATTGAAAACGTCCTCCTCCCTGCAAATATAGGTAATTAAGCAGGAAGGGGGACCAATAGCATACAACAGGAACAAACAGAGGTAGTGCCAGCTGAAGTCATCCGGAAGGTAAACAGCATTAATCCATAGTTGGATTGTAAAAAAGTAACTTTATTAAATCAAAAAAAGAATAATAAAACCATCGAGCAGGGAGACAGGAACAAAACGGATACGACACACGCTTGACGCGTTTCGCACCAACTGGTGCTTTGTCAAAAGCAGTCTGAAGTATCATGGTACAACACACAATATATATACATAAATACCCAATTAAAAAGTAATCAGAATAGTACCTGCAGCTGGTGTCAGTGAGGAGGGGCGTCCACCATACTCAGAATAATCAAAGAACATGCATACTAGAGTCAGGGAGCTAGACACGCCCCCCCAAAGGTGGGGGCCATTGCAAGGAGCAAGAGACACGCCCCCCCTGCCTGTCAGCAGCTGAGGATTACACAGAGTGAATGGAGCACAATCTAGACACAAGTACAATGTCTTCATAAGGAGCAGCAGTACAGTGAACATTGAGCACTGCACAGGGGCGTACCTAGAGCATTTGGCACCCGGGGCGGACCCCGAGTGTTGCACCCCCCCCCCCCCCCCCCCACAATAAAAATGCAAGAAAACACCCACAATTTTTTCAATGTTTGAAAATTTTACAATTATAGTTACCAGGAATAGTGTGCCAGTCAGATACCAGTAATATTGTGCCAGTCAGAGCCCAGTAATAGTGTGCCACTCAGAGCCCAGTAAGTGTGCCAGTCAGAGCCCAGTAGTAGTGTGCCACTCAGAGCCCAGTAATATAGTGCCACTCAGAACCCAGTAATATAGTGCCAGTCAGAGCCCAGTAATAGTGTGCCACTCAGAGCCCAGTAATAGCGTGCCAGTCAGAGCCCAGTTATATAGTGCCACTCAGAACCCAGTAATATTGTGCCAGTCAGATACCAGGAATATTGTGCCAGTCAGAGCCAGTATTATTGTTTGTGCTAGTCAGAGCCCAGTAATATAGTGCCAGTCAGTGCACAGTAATAGTGTGCCAGTCAGTGCCCAGTAATAGTGTGCCACTCAGAGCCCAGGAATATTGTGCCAGTCAGATGCCCAGTAAGATTGTGCCAATCAGTGCCCAGGAATATTATGCCAGTCAGATGCCAAGTAATTTTGTGCCAGTCAGTGCACAGGAATATTATGCCAGTCAGATGCCCAGGAATATTGTGCCAGTCAGTGCCGAGGAATATTATGCCAGTCAGATGCCCAGGAATATTGTGCCAGTCAGTGCCCAGTAATAGTGTGCCAGTCAGAGCCCAGTAATAGTGTGCCAGTCAGATACCAGGAATATTGTAACAGTCAGAGCCCAGTAATAGAGTGCCAGTCAGTGCCCAGGAATATTGTGTCAGTCAGTGCCCAGTAATAGTGTGCCACTCAGAGCCCAGGAATAGTGTGCCAGTCAAATGCCCAGTAATATTGTGCCAGTCAGTGCCCATGAATATTATGCCAGTCAGATGCCAAGTAATTTTGTGCCAGTCAGTGCCCAGGAATATTGTGCCAGTCAGTGCCCAGTAATAGTGTGCCAGTAAGAGCCCAGTAATAGTGTGCCAGTCAGATACCAGGAATATTGTAACAGTCAGAGCCCAGTAATATAGTGCCAGCCAGAGCCCAGTAATATAGTGCCAGTCAGAGCCCAGTAATATAGTGCCAGCCAGAGCCCAGTAATATAGTGCCACTCAGAACCCAGTAATATAGTGCCAGTCAGAGCCCAGTAATAGTGTGCCACTCAGAGCCCAGTAATAGCGTGCCAGTCAGAGCCCAGTTATATAGTGCCACTCAGAACCCAGTAATGTGCCAGCCAGAGCCCAGTAATATAGTGCCAGCCAGAACCCAGTAATATAGTGCCAGCCAGAGCCCAGTAAGTGTGCCAGTCAGAGCCCAGTAATAGTGTGCCACTCAGAACCCAGTAATATAGTGCCACTCAGAACCCAGTAATATAGTGCCAGTCAGAGCCCAGTAATAGTGTGCCACTCAGAGCCCAGTAATAGCGTGCCAGTCAGAGCCCAGTTATATAGTGCCACTCAGAACCCAGTAATGTGCCAGCCAGAGCCCAGTAATATAGTGCCAGTCAGAACCCAGTAATATAGTGCCAGCCAGAACCCAGTAATATAGTGCCAGCCAGAGCCCAGTAATATTGTGCCAGTCAGAGCCCAGTAATATAGCGCCAGCCAGAGCCCAGTAATATAGCGCCAGCCAGAGCCCAGTAATATTGTGCCAGTCAGAACCCAGTAATATAGCGCCAGCCAGAACCCAGTAATATAGCGCCAGCCAGAACCCAGTAATATAGTGCCAGCCAGAGCCCAGTAATATTGTGCCAGTCAGAGCCCAGTAATATAGCGCCAGCCAGAGCCCAGTAATATTGTGCCAGTCAGAACCCAGTAATATAGCGCCAGCCAGAACCCAGTAATATAGCGCCAGCCAGAACCCAGTAATATAGTGCCAGTCAGAACCCAGTAATATAGTGCCAGTCAGAACCCAGTAATATAGTGCCAGCCAGAACCCTGTAATATAGTGCCAGCCAGAGCCCAGTAATATTATGCCAGTCAGAGCCCAGTAATATAGTGCCAGCCAGAGCCCAGTAATATAGTGCCAGCCAGAACCCAGTAATATAGTGCCAGCCAGAGCCCAGTAATATAGTGCCAGTCAGAACCCAGTAATATAGTGCCAGCCAGAACCCAGTAATATAGTGCCAGCCAGAGCCCAGTAATATAGTGCCAGCCAGAACCCAGTAATATAGTGCCAGTCAGAGCCCAGTAATATAGTGCCAGCCAGAGCCCAGTAATATAGTGCCAGCCAGAACCCAGTAATATAGCGCCAGCCAGAACCCAGTAATATAGTGCCAGTCAGAGCCCAGTAATATAGTGCCAGCCAGAACCCAGTAATATAGCGCCAGCCAGAGCCCAGTAATATTGTGCCAGTCAGAACCCAGTAATATAGTGCCAGCCAGAGCCCAATAATATTGTGCCAGTCAGAACCCAGTAATATAGTGCCAGCCAGAACCCAGTAATATAGCGCCAGCCAGAGCCCAGTAATATTGTGCCAGTCAGAACCCAGTAATATAGTGCCAGCCAGAGCCCAGTAATATAGTGCCAGCCAGAACCCAGTAATATAGTGCCAGCCAGAACCCAGTAATATTGTGTCAGTCAGAGCCCAGTAATATAGTGCCAGCCAGAGCCCAGTAATATAGTGCCAGCCAGAGCCCAGTAATATAGTGCCAGCCAGAACCCAGTAATATAGTGCCAGCCAGAACCCAGTAATATAGTGCCAGCCAGAACCCAGTAATATAGCGCCAGCCAGAACCCAGTAATATAGCGCCAGCCAGAGCCCAGTAATATTGTGCCAGTCAGAACCCAGTAATATAGTGCCAGCCAGAGCCCAGTAATATTGTGCCAGTCAGAACCCAGTAATATAGTGCCAGCCAGAACCCAGTAATATAGTGCCAGCCAGAGCCCAGTAATATAGTGCCAGCCAGAACCCAGTAATATTGTGTCAGTCAGAGCCCAGTAATATAGTGCCAGCCAGAGCCCAGTAATATAGTGCCAGCCAGAGCCCAGTAATATAGTGCCAGCCAGAACCCAGTAATATTGTGTCAGTCAGAGCCCAGTAATATAGCGCCAGTCAGTGCCCAGTAATATAGCGCCAGCCAGAACCCAGTAATATAGCACCAGTCAGAACCCAGTAATATAGTGCCAATCCACCCCCCCCCCCCCCCCCCCATCACTTACCAAATCGCTGCTTCTCCCGGACGGACGACTCCTCCGTGCAGTCTTCTCTTCTCCCTCCTGCACGGAGGAGGGAAACACAGTCGCCGGATGTGACGTATTGTCACATCCGGTCGCTGTGATTTTTTTTTTTTATTTTTTTTTCACCCGGCGGCCGCATCCAGAGGATTCGGCCGCCTGAAAAAAAAAAAAAAAAAGGTAAGCAGCGCGGGGGGTGCCGGCAGCACCGGTGGCACCCCCCTAGTCAGTGGCACCCGGGGCGGGCCGCCCCCCCCGCCCCCCCCTCGGGACGCCACTGGCACTGCAGCTGGTGTCAGTGAGGAGGGGCGTCCACCATACTCAGAATAATCAAAGAACATGCATTCTAGAGTCAGGGAGATAGACACGCCCCCCAAAGGTGGGGGCTGCTGCAAGGAGCAGGAGACACGCCCCCCTCCTTGTCAGCAGCTGAGGATTACACAGAGTGAATGGAACACAGTCTGGACACAAGTACAATGTCTTCATAAGGAGCAGCAGCACAGTGCTTAGTAAACACTATGGAAGAGAGAGAGAAACAGGATTTAGCATAATAAATAGCAATAGTGCATATTATATATAGGGCAAGATATAAATTGAAATAATAAAAAATAAAAAAATTATCTTTTTTATGAATGAATGACTTAGCGATAGAAGGTTATAGTCAGTAATAGTATTACTGGATATACACACAGTAGAAATGATAAAACATTAAGAGATACCATAATTAAAAAGAATGAATAGATATAAATGGAGATATATAAGTATTAAAAAGATAAAGGTGAAAAACAATAAGCATGAAACAGACATTTCAGACAAATATGGAATAAAATTAAGGAAATATAATATAATATATAGCATAACTTGTTTGTTATATTTGTGTGTGTGTGTGTCTATAGGTGGAAGTGTGTGTCAATGTGTACAAGTGTGTTTCTGTCAGTGTGTATAAGTGTGTGTGTCAATGTGTATGTGTGTGTCAGTGTGTGTGCCAGTGTGTATAAGTGTGTGTGTCAATGTGTATAAGAATGTATGTGTCAGGGTGTGTGTTACTGTCTGTGTAAGTTTGTGTACATGAGTGTCTAAGTGTGTATGAGTGGCTGTGTGTGTATTTCTGTGTGTATAAGGGCGTTTGTGTAAATGTATGTATGTTTGTAAGGGTGACTAAGTGTGTAACTGTGCATGTGTGTAAGTGTAAGTGTGACTAAGTGTATTTATGGAGGGCAGCAGTCCGCATCCAGCCGAAGTCTATTTCCCGCTTCCTGCATGCTTAAGGGGAAGACTGTTCGGAGGAGGAGGCCGGGGACACGAGAGAACAGCAGCAATGTGACTACAATGATGCTCAGCCAGACTAATGGGAGACTTTGGCTGGTTGGGCATTATAGGAACAGTAGTTACAAACTCATTCTGCTAGACTGCAAAAAGTCTCTGTTGCTGGCTGAGCATCATAGAAATAAATAAAACCACTACTCAATATTATGGCTAAATATATATCTTTATTTAAAATAATAGTTTGTGTTGGTCCTTTACATCAAAATAAAGTTTTTGCTCTCCCTCACCCCTCTCCCAAATAATGAAATGGGCATGTCTGGAAAAGGCATGTCTAAAGGGGAGGTGTTCATAATATAGCCCACCTGGGGCGCCAAAAGAAAACCTGCACCCAGGCGACCATGACCCTAGGATCGGCTCCCTTTATCAAGTCAAAATACTTTTATTTCAGCAAAATAAGTATTACAAGTTCTGTATTTTTGCAGTAAATATCCTAGAATTTTAAACTGTGCTAAATAGAAGAAATGTGTGATGTTAAGTAAGCATGGGGTGCAACAATTTTAGGTGTGTCTGTGCACAAACTGCAGCTGCTGGATATTGCTGCAACAGGTATCCATCTCCATTTAATAGAATGTAGTGGTGTTTTTTGAATGCTCAAAACATGTCTCCTTTCGCAAGAGCCCTATGCATGTCACACAGCTGAAGTGCCACTACATGCCAATGTTATTTTATATTCTGATTCACCACTTAAGCACATTTATATATAATTTAATTTTCTCACATGTTTGTTTTGGATGTATGACATTATTTAGAATATATATATTTTAATTTAGAATACAATAACTTGTGCATGATTTGTAAATTATATATTGGACATCATACATTTAACCTGTGCTTACAGTACTACAGTGATCTCTCCATAATTAAGAGGGACACTCTCTATTTGCGTAACGAATCTCTCTTTCCTTTTCAGGTGTCCCCATATTCTAGGAGTGCAGAAATGTAAATGTGTATGAATGTACCACAGTGCTCCAAAGCAAAAACAAAACAAACAAAAAAAAAACAACAACAAACCACCCTTCATAATATAGCATGTTTTAAAATGCAGTAAATTTGTTTATATTTTATGTTTTTGTAAAGAAAATGCATTATTCTTATTTTAAATAGCCCTCAATTTGTCAAAAAATCACCTAAAAATGCCTACCTCTAATCACTCCTTCAACCACTCCCCCCAAAAATAATATTTTTCGTCTTTGGTCATTTGAAATGTTGGGAGATATGCAGAGTCCCGAGCAATGTACTGCGATACTGTCCATGTTTTACTACACAAATACAACATTATACTTGCCAATGCTTAGACTGCCTTAGTCATGCTGCTGCTCTTAGACTGAATCAAAGCCTACTTTTTTTGGCTAAAATAAGTCAGTGGAGGATTTTCACCAAAAGTTAACTACAAATTTAGGTATTAATAGTTGAGTTGTGTCAGGGACGTACCTTGACCACTTGGCAGCCGGGGAGGATCCTGTATTTCCCCTCCCCAACTTTAAAAAACACCCACACATTTTTTTATGTTTTCAAGAATATTTGTCACTTGTAGAGTTTGTAAACAGTATGTCATGTCTGTGGGAGGTGGGAAAAGGGAGGTAAGGTGAGTGGAATTACATACTATTGTAAATTGTTGATCTCCTATTCATGTATGTTTGTATATTTTTTTGATACATATGTAAAAAACAAATTTGTATAAAAAAAGTGTCAACATGAAAAAAATGAATTTAAACACACAGTCTCACACTCACACACACAGACACACACATATGCACACTTTCACACACAGACGCACACAGTCTGCCCCAATTTGCCCATGCATATGCCACTGTTAGTTTGCCCATGAATATGCCACAGCCAGTGTGCCCATGAATATGCCCCAGCCACTATGTCCATTAATATGCTACAGCCAGTTTGCCTATGAATTTTCCACAGCCAGTATGTCCATTAATATGCCACTCTTTGCCCATTAATATGCCACAGTCAGTATTCCCATTAATATGCCACTCTTTGCCCATTAATATGCCACAGTCAGTATGCCCATTAATATGCCACAGTCAGTATGCATATTAATAAGCCACTCAATGCCCATTAATATGCCACAGTCAGTACCATTTATATCCCAGTCAGTATGCCAATTAATATGCCACAGCCAGTCACAGGTGTATCGCCTCTCACCCCCTGTACACTTACACACACATACGCACAGTCCCACACACACACAATCTGACACTTAGACATGCATACTCACCCTTACACAGCAACACACAGTCTGACACTTAGACATGCATACTCACACTCACACATGCATACACACACTTACACACAGTCTGACACTTAGACATGCATACTCACACTCAGGGCCGGCGCTACCGTAAGGCAGCACAGGCGGCTGCCTTAGGGCGCACCAATGGGGGGGCGGGAAAATCGCCCGCTCCCCCAGACCCCAGTACTTACCTCCATGCCGCTGTTCAGATCCGTGGCTGAGAGGGAAGCGCTGTGCGCTCCCCTCAGGCCGTGCGCATTCAATAAAGTGTGTTGAAACTTTTTTTTTCAACACACTTTATTGAATGCGCACGGCCTGAGGGGAGCTCACAGCGCTTCCCTCTCAGCCACGGACATGAACAGCGGCAAGGAGGTAAGTACTGGGGTCTGGGAAAGGGGGGAGGAGGGAGGTATAACGAGCAATTCCTGGGCATCTGACTGGCATAATATTCCTGGGCATCTTAATGGCATAATATTCCTGGGCATCTGACTGGCACAATATTCCTGGGCATCTGACTGGCATAATATTCCTGGGCATCTGACTGGCATAATATTACTGGGCATCTTAATGGCACACTATTCCTGGGCTATGACTGGCATAATATTCCTGGGCATCTGACTGGCATAATGTTCCTGGGCATCTTAATGGCATAATATTCCTGGGCTATTACTGGCATAATATTCCTGGGCATCTTAATGGCATAATATTCCTGGGCATCTGACTGGCATAATATTCCTGGGCATCTTAATGGCATAATATTCCTGGGCTATGACTGGCATAATATTCCTGGGCATCTGACTGGCATAATATTCCTGGGCTATGACTGGCATAATATTCCTGGGCATCTTAATGGCATAATATTCCTGGGCTATGACTGGCATAATATTCCTGGGCATCTGACTGGCATAATATTCCTGGGCTATGACTGGCATAATATTCCTGGGCTATGACTGGCATAATATTCCTGGGCATCTGACTGGCACAATATTCCTGGGCATCTGACTGGCACAATATTCCTGGGCATCTGACTGGCATAATATTCCTGGGCTATGACTGGCATAATATTCCTGGGCATCTAACTGGCATAATATTCCTGGGCATCTAACTGGCATAATATTCCTGGGCATCTAACTGGCATAATATTCCTGGGCATCTGACTGGCATAATATTCCTGGGCATCTGACTGGCATAATATTCCTGGGCTCTGAGTGGCATAATATTCCTGGGCATCTGACTGGCATAATATTCCTGGGCATCTGAATGGCATAATATTCCTGGGCATCTGAATGGCATAATGTTCCTGGGCATCTGACTGGCATAATATTACTGGGCTCTGACTGGCATAATATTCCCATTGAAATACTGGTAAGTTTGTTGATTTAACTTTACTTCATTTTAAATATTGTATTTGTTCCCATTTTGTTTCTTCACTTCAAAATAAGATATATGCAGTGTGCATAGGAATTTGTTCATAGTTTTTGTTTTTACTATAGTCCGGCCCTCCAACGGTCTGAGGGACAGTGAACTGGCCCCCTGTTTAAAAAGTTTGAGGACCCCTGGGCTAAATACTGGCATATTGAGTGGCAAAATAGTGTGTCTCAGGTTATGTGTGAATTGGTGTAACTGTGTGTGTGTAAGTGGTAAGGGTGTCTGTGTGTGTGACTGCAATGGTGTCTTTGTGTTTAAGGGTTTCAATGTGTGACACATTTAGAGCATGCGAGTTGAATATTTAGATTTTTTTTCCTACACTATACATTATTTATATATATATATATATATATATATATATAATTTAAGGAGGCTTAATGGTGTGGGAGGCGTGGCGGATCAGAGCAGGGGGGCACCAAAATGCACCTTCGCCTGTGTAGATGAAAATCCTTGCACCGGCCCTGCTCACACTTACACAAGCATTCATGCTCCTCGCGCTGTCCCGGTGCCCTGTGTATTCCCTCCCTCTGACCCTTACACATGACATCATGTGCAGGGTCGGGGAGAGAAGGAGGGGTTTGCGCGTCGGGAACTTAGGTTCCCGATGCTGCTTTTCACAGAGGTGTGGAGATGCGGCCACCAATGCGCATCTCCATTTCCATCAGGGCTCATTGAAGGGGTGTCATTGGCTGTGGCACCCCTCCAATGATAGGGACCTGGACCGCACCCCCCGTCCCCGCTTAGTCCGCCACTGAGCTGTATAGATAAGCAAGTTGGAGAACTTTTTTCCCCTAAGCTATTAAAGTCTACTTTTTTGCAGTTCACTTGTCAGTTAAATTTTAGCAAACAGCCCAGTTTTGTATGTGCAGTTGACAGTGTTCTAACATTTCCTCCAGGAATCCAGATCTCCCTTTCAAGTGAAATTCGCATGTGTGTAATCCCTCAAATCAGTGATTAGACATCTCGGAGGAAATGCACACTAGCGGGTACCACACATTAGCAAGCAGCTCGGCTAAGCCTGATATGCTGACAACTTGACATCCCATGATGTCTCCCGCCTCCAATGGTATATAATCTGAGTGATTAGACCAGGGACTGGGGTTAGATTAAGGGTAAGGATTAGGGTTAACTCTGGGGGGTTACAGTAAGGGTCAAATCACTGATTGGAGTGACAGTACACAATGTGCTCTTCACGCAATGGAAGATCTGGATTCCTGGAGGAAATGTCAGAACGTTTTAATTTACAATTTAAAAAAAAAAAAAAATCCAGGAGAGCACAAATACACCACAAAAAAAATTATGACATCATGACAGAAATCAATGTAAGTCTCCATTTTCTTTACTGCGCAGCTGGTACACCTTTCTGTTCCTTTGGTATTTCCTCTGTGATAATAACTGATTCCATCCACCAACATATGCTTACTTCGGCAGTCCTGTTCATGTTTCCTGACAGCATGGTATGAGTTATTTGCGTGCAGTAAACTATTGCTTGTCTGGCAACTGCACTTCATTGATAAGTTAAAGGGACCACCAAAAAATTAAAAGATTTTATTTTGTATTGTTGATTTCAAATATGTCTTTTGTTTTTGTTATGTGACTGTGTTTAATAAAATATGTAACTAAACAAGTGTGACTAGGTGCTGCCATTTTGTCAAATATAGTGTTTTTAGGTGACACCCCCTTGTGACTTTACAGTACAAATTTCTCACTTTGGGGCTGGGGACACAGAATGCAGTCTATAAGTCAGAATTCTGATCATAGACTTGCATTGAATGGGAGGGTAATGTAACTATTACATCACAAGGGAGGAAGAGTTATGATCCTGTTTGATCAGGTTAATCTCTTCTCTTTTTGTTGGGAGGCAGGTAAAAAAAAAAAAGATTTACACAGCCACCAACTGCCCACTATGATACACAGTAGCCAGTAGGAGAGCAGAGATTATTTTATGAGATCATTACATACCCCCCCAACTTTGTCCCCTGGGCGAATAGGGACACCAGGAGGCGGAGGCTGTCAGTGCTACGGCTCACGTGCGATAACACTGTCATCCACTCGATCCTGGCATCTGAAGCCTGGATCTCTACTGCGCATGTGCACAATGCTGAGCATGGAGAGTAAGCATTCTCGAATTGAAAAGTACTGCAGGATTGTGGTCCTTAGTCCTGCTGTCCCACTGAGCTCTACCTCTATCCCAAGGTAGACACTTGGACAATGTTGCATCATGGGAAATATTCACAAAATGGAGCCAGGATATAAACACCTAATTTTATTTTTCCTTTTATATGCAATTAATTCAATCATATATAAAAAACAGTGGCATATGATTTATATATGTGTTTGTTTTAGTTACATCTTATGTAAGTGGTAGTATCCCTTTAAGAATAATAATGAGAATGAATATGTTGGGAAATGCAAATATGCTCATATCACTATTAATGTTTACACCAGAACCTATAAAACGTCCCCGTTTACTTCCATTTAGATCTGTTCTTCTTACATTAGGGAACAACACAAGTGTCATTCCTAAAATAAAACATCACTGGATTACATGGAACAGGGAGATTCGATGCCCAGGGATAGTGGCCTAGACTACCAAGCATGCGTAGTATGCGCTGTCAGGGTGTGATGTAGTGCGCATGCGCGACTACATTGCCGTCCTGCTGCACAATTACTCGGGCCCTTATTACCTCCCAGCGTTGATAGAAGCTGCACAGACACTAGCTAGGTGTCTTTCACCTGGACTCAGAGTGACCAGGCCTTGGCATAACCCGAACTGCGGCTACTGGGTTGAAAAGACTGATTAGCTAAGGTGAAACAGAGAACGAATCCTGGTTGCATCAGCCCTGTACCTTCTCATCACCATGGCATTCATCAACCAGTTCCACGGAGGGGGACCTTCTCTCTTCCTACACTGCTAAAGGGGATCTGTCACCCCTTCCAAACAAGCTGACCCCCACGTCCATACCAATTAACATGCATCAGGGTGGCTCAGAGAGCCGGGAGCAGCAGCCCATGCAAGTGACACCTAGGTGCCTGATACTCAGCTGCAGGGAGGTTGATAGAAGAGCTGCCCTACTCTTCCAGCTGGTCCCTAGTTCATGATTCGAAGCCCCCTCTAACCTGAGATTCCTCCAGTTCCTGGCTTCTTTATAACCCTCAGCCTTCTGTTGCTACTTGGACCCAGGGGCAGAAGATGGAGTCAGTGGGGAAGTTTGAATTCAGCAGGAAAGATCTGATCGGTCACGGAGCCTTTGCTGTTGTTTTTAAAGGCAGGCACAAAGAGGTAAACTCCTTTTCAGTTTATGCCAGAAGACAGGCTTCTTGTTGATCTTTTATAGTGGGTTGAAAGAAAAGCCAGGCTTGACAAATAAGTATCCAATAATGGTTATACAAGAAGCATATGACTTTTACTCCATAACATTTATGAATCCACAGGTGCTAAAAGTTTTTTTTATTTTTTTTAACAAATACATATTTTAACATTAATAAAACATAATGTGTGTGTGTAGTATGCACGCGAGAGTCTTTCACTGGGCTCCATATTTTATAGACAAAAAAAAAAATCCTATGCGCTTTGGTTTCATATATATATTGTATTATGTACTTTTTCCTTTGTGATGGACAGGCGAGAAGGGCATCAACAGGGTACCAATATGTGTAAAGTGAATGTTTATCTGTCTAATAACACATGATCTGAGCCCTTGGGACATAGTTCTGAAATTTAATAGGGTACACTCTACTATAAAACTGGTTAACTTCTAAGATTAGATCTATTCTTGGAATCATTGCATGGAAGGGAAATTTAAATCCATCTTTTTTTGTTGGCACGATCTGTTTGTACTAACGTTAATCCCCCCCATCATTGCTGCTGAATTACAGTAGTTTGAGTTAATGAAGGCAGGGTAGGACAAGTCTGGACAAGTGGGTCCACGGTACCAGGCACTGTATTTGAATAGCTTCTTCACAGATGATGTACAATTTAACAAGCCACAATTCACCTCACTAAATAGTCTTTCTATAATTCACGTTTCATTTTTCAGAAACAAGATGTGGAGGTTGCAGTAAAATGCATCAATAAGAAAAATCTGGCTAAATCCCAAACACTTTTAGGGAAAGAAATTAAAATCCTGAAGGTGAGACATTATTCTACTTTAAAAATAACTAATTCTGCAAAATATATGCGAAACTTAGCCTATAATGTGATTTTTTTTATTTATTATTGTTGCAGGAGCTTAAACATGAAAACATTGTGGCCCTCTATGATTTCCAGGTAAATAATGTTAAAATTGCTTCATGAGTGTAATTGCACTGAAGAACTTCATGCTCTGTTATTAGTTTATACTAGAAATAATAACAATTGCAGTTGGTATTGTAATTTCGTATGGATTGTGGTTAAGACTTTTACCCTACAAGAGTATATGGTCACCCAGGGAGAGTTGATATTTATATAATTATTATTATTTTTTGGTGGAAAATTCTAATTTCCTTATTCCTACCTAGCAACATAGGTCTTACCATCTCTTGCTTACTTGTCACGTGTTCTTTCTCCTTGTTTGTTGACATTCCACTTTCTTGTATTCTTATTGGCTGTCAAAGATACATCGTCACGGGGATTCTAAGAAAACCCCTCCTGCTTGTCGGTATTCGTTGCCTGCCGCGCACAGAACTTCGGGAGATGTAGTTCATTGTTTGTATTGCATAGTTATCTTTGGAGAGATTGAACTACAACCTCCAGATTTTCTGCGTGTTGTAAAATAATGGCCGATTATTTTGGCAGCAGTCCTCACTGATTGTCTGTGAGAGGGTTCAGCTTGTGTTTAATTACGTGGGACTTAAACAATCTTGAGAACTGCGACAAATTGCAAAGTCACTCCGAGGCCTCATAATGAATCTGTATTATATCCTAGCGGGATTTTCAGAAGTGTAGAATTATGCACGTCTGAAAAGAGTAAATTTGACTGTAGATTAAGACATTACTAAAAGCTTTAACTACTCTATTGAAATGGTGTACATTAATCAGTTTCAAACAAAACAAGGGACAGCAGTCTCTTAAAACAAGGCTTAAATAGTAATAATACAGGTTGCGTATTCTTTATCCAAAATGCTTGGGACCAGAAGTATTTTGGATAATGGATTATTTTCACCAAAAAAGGTATGTTAAAAACCTCCCTGCACTCATGCTGCACATGAGTACAATAGTATCAGTTCAACTACTGCATAGAGCAAATAAATTTTACTGAGATGCAGTTGTGATGTGAGGCATCCTTGGGAACCTGCAGTTGGCAGCACACATACCATTGTATTACTCTTTGTGGGTGTGGGGGAATCTGAGCAAGCATGTAAAGGCTATATCACTGCTTAAGGGAGATGGACACTTAATAAACTGAACTTGCATCCTGAAAATATCAAATCTATTTCTTGTAATTGATGGGTTAAGGTTATTTCACATTGAAATGAAAGAATCTACTAAAACTAAACATTGGGTGATACGGAGAAACACATTTTTTTCAAAATAAAGCATTCTGTTAATCATTGCTGTACATGCAAAGCAATGGTTTGAACAGCTCATCTTAATTAGAGAAGCATAAAGATCTCATTATGTACTTTGTACTGTTTATCTTTAAATAATTATAAAATGAGAAAACAATAAATGAGCAAGTTCAAAAATATAATTGTATATCAAAACAAGGAAATAATGAGTGGAAAGATAATGGGCTAATCCCATGGCTCATTATTCAGCAACTATGAAATCATATTGCTAAAATCTAATGTTTTCTGTTGTGTAGAAAAATTTAATTAGAAAGGTAATCTTGAACAGCTTGGCAAAATGAAAACATAATTGCCAACTCATGTTATAAAATGAGTATTAAACGTGCGTGCGTGCGTGTGTGAGTGTTGCTCATGCATACACACAAATTCTGTCAACGTTTGCTGTAATCATGGTCCAGACAGTAGTTTTTTTTTGTGTGTGATAACCATTATCTCCCATTATCTGGTGTACAGTTCCAGTGGTTTGCAAACTAATTCAAAATGTAATCTTCTCTTATTTATTTTTGATTTTTTTTTTTTTCATAAATGGGTACATCCTTTTTTGGTTTTCATGCATATAAAAACATTGTTTCATTCCAGAGGAGTAAGTAACATTTTGGATTTGAAACATTTTCTATTTTCTTGTTTATACATGGTTTACTGAGTAAATAAACAGGCCCATTTTTCTTTGGTCCATTCTTTTTTTTCTTTTTCTTCATGTTTGCTTCCATGTTAGTCACTCTTGGACATATGTCATGATATTTATTATACCATCACTGCATATATTGTGTGTATTTGTCAGCTCAAAGCACCTGCTACAAAGGAAGTGATTCTAGATCTCAATTATTGGAGTCACCCAGCAACCTATTATTTTCTGCATTTTTAAGAGCTGAATATTTAGGAAGCTAGGAGTAGGTTTATCTTGTTTTTATTATGCAACAAACTGTAGCTAAATTATGTTTGAGTTACAGGTTCACCAGGTGGTGGAGTGTGCTTATAATGGTGTTAGTAATTTTTTGTGGTGGTTATAATTTTTCTGCAGTGATTCATGTATCATTAAAGAATATCTTGGTTAATGACAGCATATGACAAGAAGGCAGTTTTGTGTAACTTAGACTGCAGTTTAGCACTCCAGTGTTAATATATTACACTCTGTTATTTAAAGTGGCCTTGGGCAGAAATACCATAGGGTTGAGAACGTGCTGGTTTTGTATATAACCTGTGCTTTAGCATAACAAGTGGTATGGATGCCATGACCTAAGCTATTGAGTATGACACTTGTATAAGTCATGTGGATCAACACCCGTTTTTTAATATTTTATTTTGTTTCGCCATATTCCTTCTATTCTTTTTTTTTTATTCTTCAATTGGCACTCCACCCCATCTGAGTATTTCATTGGATGATATATTTTTTTTTTTTTTTGAGAGCCTGGGTCAAAGGCATCTTGTGTGTGGCCCATTTCTCAGCACGGTGAGACCCACCTGTCTTAACTGCATGTGTTTTCATTATGCCTATAAATGTATATTTTTGTTTGAATAAAGTTAACTTAGAGTTGTTTTGAACTGGTTTTATGTTACTGGTAAATAACCAAACACTTATCTATGGATAAATAGATAAGTGGTCCAGCACACACATGCATTACTTATTGTGTGGTCTACTCCAGAAAAAGCCTGGACGCCCCTGACCTAGGGGTTCACAAACTATTTTTTAAATTAATTGTTAAGTTGTACAACATTCCATGTAATGTACAGCCATTAGCATTTTTTTTTTTTTGTATTTCATGTCAATTACATGATAAGTATGGGGAGCAAAGGTGATGACACTGGTCTTTAACAACAATAACAAATATGTTAACTATTTCTAAACAGAAGTTTGGTGGTAAATTAAAGTTAAGTATCAGGTTAAAAAAAAAATCAAAACATGTTGTTGTTTACTAGGGACTGACCAGGAATTGGATTCATTTCCTGTCTGTTAATGTTGTTAACAACAATTGACTGTAAAAGGTGTTTAACCAGGTTACAATAATTATTCTCAAAGGAATGACTCACACTGCTGTCATCTTTGTGCTTTGAAGCAGTTGATAGTTCAGTCTTTACTTGTGTCGTATCGTATTATGCATGTGCATAATATTGATTCCTTCACTCATTAGATGAGATCTTGGAAGTGCACTCAAGCAGCCTTTTGGGCCAGTAACACTGCATGAATCAGGTTGTTTTTTTGTGATAAAAATGTGTATTTGTTTCATCCTGCCATTATTTTTATGAAACATCAGGAGGCTATTCATTACACACTACTCATCCCATGTAAACTATTCCTTTTCTTTTTAAGAACCACTAAACTTTAAAAATAAAATGTTGCTTTTAATTAAACCTAGGTTTTTAAGTGCTATTTTTATCAATGCCTTACAATAAATGTATATCTGCTTTCTTGTACAGGAGGGTAAAGAAAAGCTTTTCACCTGTGTTAATGTCTAGTTTCCCCATCGTTTATTTTACATATACAGTGTGGCATTAAGTAAGAAGTTCTTGTAGCTAAGTTTCTCACATACTTAACCTGTGTGCGCCAACACCCAGTATATTTATAAGCTGTGGGATACTATATTTTTATAGCAGGAGTGGAGTAATGTGCATTAACCTAGGAACCAGACATTTATATTTAGGTACCAGTACCATTTTTAGAATCCAGGGTAGAGGTACATGTAAATAGTATTTTGAATGTAATAAATTGATACAATTTATTGAGATTAAGCAGACAGCATGTTGGCATAGTGGACATTCACGAATAAGGGTGCACATTTTATAGTGTTATTGTAATAAGATTACATCAAATATTTTAATTTTTTGTTGCTGGTACTGTAGCATTAGTGTACACATACATGTATTGTTCCAAGTACAGTACGTGGAACAACACTTATTGTGACTATCGAATAGTTAAGACTACCTCCAGAGCACATATGCTTTATATATATTGACGTTGGAGTCTTTGGATGTTAGTAACAATGGAATAAATAGCAACCATGAGATTACTCATCTCTCATCAGCAGCTGCCGTATACACCTGACTCTAATTACCTGCCAGTGCAGGTGAGTACTCCAAGCCCTACCCACTGTGTGTCCTCTAGCAGTTGTTACACAGTGACACTGCAAGTAAGGAAGAATAAACCTTTACATAATTTGTGAACTGATATTGATAGGGTATTGATACTTTTTAATTTAGTGCTAGTAGGCAGCCCAGACTCTGACACAGAATTTAACTTGGTACTTGCATTATAAACTACAGCCTTTAATCACCCTCATCATACAAATACCCATCAGTCTCCTATGGCACAAACTCCTACAGAACCTGTCTGGGTTCCTCCATAGAGTCCACTCATATAGCACTGATTAGGCATTCACATCATGCACACATATACAGTGCCCCAGGGTTTGACAAATTCATGGCCATGGCTCTTAAAATCCCTGCTACTGGCTCCTAGATTTTTGGATTGTCTTACATAGAGCTCTTTGGAAGTGCCACCCTGGCTCCTAATCTAAGTATCAGGTAAATGCAGTCTACAAATGTTTGTACACTTTGTTTTAAGCCCTGACTAGCTCTAGAAAAGTCTTACGGTAGTTAATTATTTCCCTTGGTTTCTGACCTGTATTATCTGTATGCTGCCTATGCTAAATGCGTTAGCTGAGATAACGGTTATCAGACAGAATACATAGGTGTCCTCCCCACACCCGTGTCCTAACTTCACCTTGGACATTAAGACTGTGTCCTTGTTTTGTTTCTTAACAATGGGTTTGCATGAGGACAAAGTGCTGAATTTAGGTCAGTGGTATTCATATAAAACCAACCCATTGCATGCAAAACCAGCTCGTATTCTGTTTATTAAAACTTTGCAGATTATCACAGGCTTTATGTTTCAAGGCACTGTTATAAAAAGACCAAGGGATAATAATGATTGCAAGTTTAATTCAGCAGCCTCTCCCTGCAGTAATTTAATGAAAAGTTAAAGAAAAAGCTGCTGTTATGCTGTCAAGTTTGGTAATTGACCTCACTTATGTAGATAGCTGGGAACACTGTCTAACCGGAAAATTCTTTATAATACTGCCTGGTGGCCGTGGAATGAGGCCACACAATTAAATTGCTTGGTTAAGTGATTTGTACATGACACTTGCCACTGGAGAGGGAAATTTTAATTATGTTGTCTTCAAGGCTTGTTATTGATGTGAATTGGCTTCCCAAATGATAAAGCACAGAAATAAGCTAATATTTTGTAGGCTTACATCTAATTCAATGTATGGGATCCATATTGTTCCAAGCAACCAAGTGTTAAATAGAACAAATAAATAAATGGGTAGCTGCTCAAAAGGGCAATTTAACTACCCTGTTCATGACACATATCCAAGAAACTACTGATCCTATGCTATTGGAAACAGACCCAAACCCCAACCCTACAACACTCTGTTGAAGAGATATGCAGTGCTGAGTACCTGATCTTGTCAAGATAGAGGTGTGATACACTCTCAACAGGAATTTTATTGGTCAACATTGATAGAGAGCGCTCAGTATGAGCAATTGATCCAGGGTGATGTTCCATAGTGTTCTTAACTGTGTTTCTGTTAGATAAAATACTACCTCTATCTGCATGTTTCTTTATTTTCCTTATCACCTCCTCCTTCTTTGATATTTCTTCCTATGTATTCAGCTTTTGCATCTCACAGTCCTGTACCACACTGCAACTTTATTTTTTTATGAGCCATAGTAACAGGGCCAATGGCACTATATCTGCCGTAGTTACTGGCTGAAATAATACACTTATACTATAATTGTGATAAATAGAATTTATTGTTGACTCATTTTAAAAGTATAGACACTTTATTTTTAGCTATTTTTAGCAAAACCCGGCCTTTGCGCATTAGATGCTGACTTCATTATTTTTTTTAATGATATATATATATATATAGCAAAATGACAGTTCAATGTATTTGTTAAGTATTTATCACTATTCTATTATTCTACATTGGAGAATATATTGCCAATTTATGCTGACATCTCCTTTTTTTGCATATGCCGTGAAGTGCTTACAGTTTTCCTTTCTGTATTCTTATTGAAAATATTTCATATAGATATTAAACAAAAAAAAATACATTCATACTCCTTATGAATACACATGGACAAATATATGTCACCTGGAAAAGAACCAAATTCCCACTATTATGTAAAATTAATCCTAGAACTACACAAGAAAAAGGATACTGACAAAACACATAAAATCGAAAAAAAACCCCGGTAATAAACAATAAATGATGTGCAATTAAAGATAAAAAATAAAGTGCCACGTGTGGTCTGAGAATAAGTAGACAGAGCTACTGTTCTACTGTTGAAATGAGGTAACAGACTGGCCTGCAGTATAAAATCTCCCGAGGATGCAAATAAATGCGTCAGTGTCCACACTTTTGGCAAATTCCCAAATGTCACAACATATCAAATAGGTACCATAAGGTAAGGAGAGTACAGTATATCCAAATGTGGTCTGAAATGATGGGAATGCTCAGAAATCTAGGCTGCAAGTGCACTCAATGAACAGTTCTAAACACACTCACAGTTCCATGGACCTGGGCACAAGCATGTAGTGTATGAATACCCTGCTAATAATATATTGCTCCATCATAAGTGGCCCATAGTAAAGTAACTGTCTGCTCCCGATTCGGACCACCAGTGCACAATGCTCATTACACAATTGTTCATTACCAAGATTGGCCCTTTTTAAATCATTATCTGCACAGCATTTATTGGTTCTTACCAGAGATGTTTACATTGTTTGTGTTTTTGTCAATATGCTTTTCCTGTCTTGTGTTGTTCTGGGATTATTGTTACATGATGGGGTGGGGGTTGGTTCCCTCTGTGTACCATTTATTTCAAGTAATTTTAACATGTTTTTGTTGTATTGAAAGAACCTTTTATTACATGGTCAGCATTGTGTGAAAAGGATCTGCTACCAGTGCACATAGCACAGGGTTTAATGGTCATCCCCTATTCACAAATCTTCATTGTATTATATAGTGGACATCCAGTTTTGGCTCACTAAGCTGTCATCCCCTTTGCCTCAGAAACCCATGGAGTGTGTAAAGGAGCAGATGTCCTGCTTAGATTCAGGTGACATGAGGTTACAGGTGGCAGGGAGGTTACCATATTAACAGATGTGTCTTGTCTTGTCTTTACTAAGCCTGGTAAATTAATAGGCTTTGTTCTACTTATTGAATGCTAGCTGAATGCTTTGTGTTAAGGTTCCAGCTTATATAGTTAGCTACTTAATGCATAATTGACTGACTTCATGTTTGCCATGCAATACAATTTTTCTATCTCTACATAATGTACTTTTTAAAGATGAAATAGAGATAGGAGCATAATAATCCTAATACATTTCAACCACCCAAGCTTGATAATCGGGTGCAGTTAGATTTATAAGTATACACCTTATTGATCAGGGCATGTTAGATTAGCAAACACACACTTTTCAAATTAGGAAATGTTAATTTGATAGGGGTGTAGATATCAGATAAGGACTCCTTAAAGGGACTGTATAACATAAATATTGTTTTTACTCTGATAGTCAAGAATAAAAAAATATTTTAAATGGTCAGTATGTTGTGTTAACAAAATTTCAAGCAAATGTCTAAATTAGGAGAGCAATGTGTTTTAAATGTCTGTGGAGTCTCCTGTTTATGACATCACCTGTGGCTTGATATGCAAATCAACTGGGGAAAACTCAATCAGAAAATTTGGCATTCCTGGTCTTGGGCCTCCTTTGTATTCCCCAACCTGACTGAAAACTCCCTATATATAAATTTAATATACCTATATGTCGATAACATTACAAAATTACTGTTTTATTACGTCTTTTGTTTATTGTTTTTAAGTTCTGTGAAAAAAGAATGATAAAGTATGACTAAATATCTGTATTGAATATATGTCCCTGCATGGTGGACATTTCCCAGATGCCTTCTCTCACTAAATTACTAAGCTGTTTACTAAAGTGGACATCTGAGGGGACAATATTAAAAATCATGGACTAAAGCTTAAAATATAGAAATGTAGTACAATATAATGAAATCCTGGGCTGGAAAATTGGTTTAAATGTACACAATTCTTTAATAAATAAATTCTTTAATAAAATATACTACACATTAAAAACAAGCTAAAATTCATGCCAAAGGTTAACATAAAAATGGGACATGTTTCCTTGATAAAATGTTGCAGCATCTCTTTTACCATAAGTGTCTTAACAATCCTAGACCTGACGCATTTTGCTGTTTGGTTCATCAGAGGTAGCAAACAGGTGACAGATGCAGTTGCAATTCTTCCTGGTAGGATAATGGAAATTTAGAATAAAATTCAACACTTTACAAAGGTACTCACATCTTACATGGTGTATAATTGGAAAATGCATCAGTTATACACATTGGAGTAGATACCCTCTTCCTTAGACTATTTGTAATTGTCCCTTTGGGTATAACCCTTAACAGTATGCCTATATTCTATAAGTGTTCCATGCTTTATAACACTACAATAATGTCAAATACAGGACAATATGTGAACATGTACTGTCATTTATTTGTTGCATAACGAGAAGGCAGACTATCAGTTTGGTTTTAATTCTGTCCAGAATACCCTCTCAGAAACTTGGCAGGTAGTATTGGTATGGTATGTCTGTTTCCATTACATAGACCGCAATATTGTCCGTCGGTAGAAACACGACAAGCCAGACTTGGCCTAGTGTACCCATCACCCCTCCAACTCTTTTGTACATAGCTAAATAGAAGAAAAGCCAGCCTACGTGTTCTTTACATAAACAGATGGTCTGCAATGGCCCCTTATCTTCCCCAGGCAGCTGGCTGCAAATCAGCTGTGCACAGAGGGAGGAGTTCCCATGTCTGCTCTGTGCTGTTGCCAGGCAGAACTGCAAACAGAAAGCAAAAAACAATATTGTGTGTCATGCAGGTGTGTATGATATACACATAACTACTAAATGTGGATCACTCGAAATGTGCTACGAAGAAGCGTTCATCACAAAGTTTCTAATTGTAGTGTGGGTTTGTGTAGAATGTACTTTTAAAATATAGCATATATATATATTTGATAAACTCCATTACTTTCTGTTTCTTTAAGCGCTGAACCAAATTTGTGGAAAAAGCAGTGTATGGTTTGAAAAATGTTTTTTTTTTTGTTAAAGCTTGCATATTATAAAGTTTAGTCAGATGGGCTCTGCTGTTTAAATGGTGGTGGTGTTTACACAGGTTGAACGAAGTGCGGGATACAAAAATAAACAAACAAACATGTATTATGTAAGGAGATTTATCAGGATGGTGAATGCTGTTGACAATATGTATATTTGTGTTTTTGTACTTTTTAAAATAACTATGCAACATCATTCATTTGACATTGAGAGTGTACATACATATGCATGCAGTATGATTGGTGTACACATTGGGCATCGTTGTTGGAGCACTTTGACTCCCAGAGGATACTTGCAAAAGCTACAAAAACTTTAACAAATAAACAATTTTCATTTTTAAAGTGTTAGCTTTAATCCTCATTTATTTGTCCAGTTTTATTTTCAGAATGTAGTTATCCTCTAAGGCAGTGGTCCTCAACCTTTCCCCCTTATACCCTCCCCCCCTTGACTACTCAAGAATTTGGGGATTATCCAGTTGTGTTTAAAAAAAAAAAAAAATCCAGGATTTAGGGTTTACCCAATTTGTGTTTTAAACTTTTTTTTGGGTGGGGGGCGGTAAACCCTAATGATTTAGATTTTTTTTCATGGATTTACAATTCGTTCACCTATGTAGTTCAGGTGAGCCTTAATATTGTTCAGGTGAGCTTAAGATTGGCCACAATCTTCCACAAGGCACTCTCCTAGGGCGGCACTTTGCCTGAGTGTGTTAAAGCACACTTCTGGTGCTTCAAACATTTTTACTTCCTTCCAATTAATCAGGGTGGTGGGGGCATTTAATGGACAGGATGGGGTTATGTAATGAGGGTGATGGTGGCATGTAATTGGGTGATGGGGTATTTAGTGTGTATGCAATGTGGGTGATGGGAGCATTTAATGTGTGTGCAATGTGGGTGATGGGGCATGCCATGGGTGTGCAACGTGGGTGATGGGGCAGGTCATAGGTGTGCAACGTAGGTGGGGGAGTGCTCAAATTATGTCTGCCCAGGGCAGCAAAAAACGAACATACACCACTGCATGCTCCGTATCGTCTCTACCACTGGACATTGCCACCAAATATGGAAGTAAGTCCCTCTGTCCATTCCGCATCTCCAGCATTTATCTGGACAATGCGGGAACATTATAGGGATTCTTGCAGGGACCCTATACCATCTGTTAATTAGTTTATAATGGGTCTCAACTACTGCTAGACTATGTATTTCTTTATTGGTGCATGTGAAAGCACAGTACCATGTTTCCTCTCTGATGGAAATATCTAGTTATTTTTCCCAGGTCTTAATAGCTGTTGGCTCTGCCTGTTCGTAAGGGAATCTGAGTTAAGAGAAATATCACTTATGTTTTTGTTCTTCCATTCCCTCAATGAGAGATTATCTATAGCCAATTCTAGATATTCCAATTGAAAGAAGTAAATAAATTCCTCTTTAGTTCTTATTTTTGCTTGAATCTTATTCCAGGTTGTTAAAATTTGTTCTAGTACCAAGCTATTTTTACAACTTTCTGGTCTGTGGTCCCAAATTAGTGTACTTAAATTGTTCTCATTGGTCTTTTGGCCTTCTAATCTATACCATCCTTCTTTTTTTACATATTTCTTTCTTCATCAGGGAGACATGGAAAACCATTCCTGCTTTGTAATAACTACTTTAAAATGGGCATTCCCAAGCCACCCTTGTCTGTCCTGTTGGCCATTATTGCCATTTTTGTCCTGGGTTTTTTTACCCCTCCAGACAAAATTTACGAAATAGGCTTGGGCCATCTCTAACCATGGCTTTGGGACAGCCAAGGGCAGCATACAGTATTTATAGATATTCCTAATTAAGAAATGTGGTATAAAGGGCAGCTTGTGGTGCAGCATCTCTATTAAAGTGCTGCTGGTTTTAAAGTATAACTACTATATATTTCCCAAAATTTACAGATTTATGTAGTGTCACATTGCGCCTTGATCCTGGCCTAGGAGCAAAAGTGCCAAAACTCATTGTTTAGCTCGATAAGATCGAGTGTGATAGTGAGTAAATAAAGAAATTGCTGTTCTCTGTTATGATAATGACTGCTTATTAAAGGAACAGTCAATCCCAAGACAGAATGTATCAAAATGGCTGTATAACAGGACTTCGTGCTGCCTTTATTGAAGGGTGCATGCAACAGTTCAGTTCTGAATAGTGTTGAGCGAACCCGAACCGCACTGTTCGGGTTCTTACCGAACTTTACGGTTTTTGGACCCCGAACACGGACATTTCACTGTATGTCCGTGTTGGCACAGAAGTAGCAAAAAGGTGTCCACTCCACGCTCCAGGATGGTGAAAAATAAGGTGCTTTATTATCTTTAAAAATAATGCATACACATGAGATGAATAACATCCATGGACTGGTAAGTCAAAACGCAGGGGGAGGACTCCGTGTTGGAGTTCGGGGCTCGGCGATTACATTGAATGTAATGCTATTGGCTTTCTATAAACCGAACTAGAGTCCCCATTCATAAGAATTTCTTATGAATGGGGACTCTATTTCGGTTTGTAGAAAGCCAATACTATTACATGTATTCCATAAGCCGAAAGTCTATAAACCGAACAACATTCGGTTCATAGACTTTCTGTTTATAGAATAGCAATAGCATTACATGTATTCTATAAAACGAAAGTCTATAAACCGGATGTCTTTCGGTTTATGGAATACATGTAATGCTATTGCTATTCTATAAACCGAAATAGAGTCCCCATTCATAACAATAGGTCAATTGACCTATTCTTATGAATGGGGACTCTATTTTCGGTTTATAGAAAGCTAAATTTTATATACTGAACCAATCCCAGTGTAATGAAGAATAAGGAACAAGGCTTCATAGATCTTAATTATAATTGGAATGTGCTCTTATTATGTATATTTATTATTTGATTTACACTTCTGATTACCCACTGAATTTAATATTTCATGTAATACATTATACATGTTTTAATTAAAAACATTTTTCTTTATTTTATTATTGGAGGATTGGTATGATAATTATTATTATTGGTAATTAGCTTGTCATCTCACTTTTTAATTCAGTTTATCATCATAATTCTTTTGATGATTTATATTTAATTTCTTCCTATTTAGTGCTTTCATTTTACAAAAATTTCATTTTTGAAATCAAACATTCTACCAATGCTGCTAATACCATTTTCCAAATCATCCTTTTTAAAAAAACAAAAAAACAAAAAAAAAAAAACTCATTTTGAAAATGTTATGTATTTTCTACCCCCAGTGTACTCTTGGCCTGTATAAGTGGCATGTGTGATTGCAGTTACAGATTCAATGATAATTTCACTAATGTAGTCAGGTTATAGCTGTTTGTTTAGTAATATTAATCTAGTGTTTTCTCTCTGATTCTTGAAATTTTTGAAATATAGGGTGGGGGTTGATGACCTTGAGGTCTTAAACTGATTGGGGAAGCTGCACAGCACCTGTGTGGAAGGGGTAAAGTGTCTGCTTCATGTCACTGGGGGAAACTGTCAGTATAAAACAAGTTATATGCTCTGTTTTCTCATTCTCTGCCTTGATGTAAAGTATGTGGAAGTGTACTCTGTGAGAGATCCAGGTGGCTCTGCTGTGTGTACCAGCCCTTAACATCCAATAATGATTTGCAGGATTTCCACCCCCCAAAACCAGTGAGGATTGTGTATATGGTATATGAAGAGCAATTCTACAAGTGGAGGAATAACATATACACAATCCCCAGTGAAGTGACTTGTAGAATTGCTCTTTACATATTACCTTTACTGGGGCAGTGCATCTCTGCCAGGTTAAGTCTTGTAATAGATACCCTTGGCTTACTGGATCCAGCACTGTAGAATGTATTACCTTAGTGAAGTTATTAAGAGAAAATATTGCTTGGAGCAGTAATGATACACAGGAGCCGGCACTGGATGATCGGATTTATTCCATACGCTAGCAACGTTTCAATCCAACAGGATCTTTATCGAGCTAAACTAAGCTACAACAAATTTCCTTTTGATTGAATTAGGCCCTTCTAACAGTGGATGACTTTGATAAAGTTACTGTTTTAATAGCTCTCTAAAATAACACCTCCTTGTACAGTGTATTGTATATTTCCCTTAAATTGGACTTGTTTTGGTTGAAAGAAAATAGTGTTTATAGAAAAAAATCTTTACATCTTCCAAAGGTTTTTAAAATTAACTGTTTTAGGCCAAAATCCAATACAGAACTGTAACTGTTTTTTTCTTTGTTTCCAGGAATTGGCCAATTCGGTCTACCTGGTGATGGAGGTAAGTAAGATCAGAGAATAGTCTGTAAGAATATATTGATCTTTGACTATGCTGGATATATTCTGTGGGCTGCATGTAACAATGAGGGATAGTAATATAAATCTAAACGAACAGAACAATAAAATGTTCTCATTTCAGACCAATGTGGTAACATTAAGTCTCTCAATCCTTACTTTCAATAAATATACATTTATTTTTTATTTTTTTTATTTATGAAAATACATAAGTGCAAAAATATGGAATTGACATTATCATAATATTACTTGTGTGTTGCAGCATAAGAGGTTCATAAATCATTACACCTTTGCATTAAATCGAATAAATATCTGCTTGGATCTCGAGTGACACATAAAACATATACTACATATACATTTATTTCATTGAAATACATTTTCAGACATATGATGGCCATATGTCTTCCCATATGCCCATCATAACATTTTCATCCGCTTGATTTAAATTTACCTGTTCACCTGCTGTTGTTTTTATGCAAGCAAAGAGACGCAAGCAAAGTGACTTGCTAAAGTTGCGATCTATTTTCCGAGGAAAATCTGATTAACTACTAAATATGTATGTTATCAAATGTTTACCTATCTCTTTGTGTGTGTGTGTATAATATATATATAAATAAATATATATATAAATAAATAAAATGTTTATATAATATGTCTATAAATGTTGTGTTTTGCAGTATTGCAATGGCGGAGACCTGGCTGATTATCTCCATAGTAAGTAGGCTATTATTATTATATTTGACATTTTTTTCTTTCCACAGCACTCACACTTGCGCATTCAGTAGCGATCAGATTATTAAAGGAAAATAAATGTTCAGATAATTGTCCATTCCCCGAAGTGCTATGTTTATTAGGATATGAATATTGGAGCCCAGGGAGCTCTGTCAAGTTTCAACCGAGTCCTAGGCAGCACACAGCTCTGTGGGGGTCATGCATTTCCATAGCAACCACAGAGAACAAGTACTCTTCATAAATTATCATACACGAATGTTCCAAAAATATGGTAGCTGCGGTTATATGATGGATTATCTAATGCTCGTGGTAGTGTAGATTCAAATAAAGGGTTTGTATTTCTGTTTAAAGGAGACCTCTTACCTGAAGAAACACAGTATACGATTATAGCATACATTAAGGTTAATGTGCTTTGTGGAATGTATGTTATGATTTTTTTTACTAGAAATGTATTGTGAACCTCTGAACAATGTGTTAAAACTACCTGTGTCCTTTTTTTCTTTTTTAAAAACTGTGATAATTAGTGTTATATTTGTTTTAAGTGTTAAGTGCGCTGTACGTTTATTTGGAAAAACTGTTGGGTATGAGCAATCCTAGATTGACACAGCTCTGTTCTCATGGCCAGTTTTGTCTAGTTCAAATATATTTGAATGGTGGACAGCCCTAGAAATCTAGATCTCTATGAAAAGAGGAAATGGTAGCAGGGTGGTGCAGGATAAAATAGACAAAAGAATTCATGAGTGGGACATATTTTATTGGATACTTGTTGTAGCTTGCTGCAGTCGGAAAAGATAAGAAAGATTGTATCACAGAATAATTTGAGATATTTTGGGGTTTCTGTGGGTGGTTCTTAATATTATTTATACCTCATACACATGTAAGGATCATGTGGATAGAAAGGGTTTTATTTTTAAATCTGGTTAAGGATGACCAGGCTGCTTGGTTTGTTTTGTCTTTAAAGCTTCAGTTGTATTTTCATGTTGGATTAGGGAAGAACATGCCATATTGTTTAATAATGTAAATGTGCACTCTAAAATGGCAAGTCAGTTCTATTGCACATCATTCTTGTCCATGGTTTTGCTTTCCATTTGGAAATGTCTATGCAAAAAGTTAACATAGTTGATAAATTGGCAAGACTTCACTATGCAATAATTGGTAACGTGAATTAATTGTTTGATGTGAGCCCAGCTCGAGTTCTAATGTTCTTATGGTAAATGTATGTTTGAGCTGATCTCATCGAAATTGGGGAAGATGAGGATACATAATCTCAAACCTCCTGTGTATGTTTACCCATAGAATTTCAGAAGCTGGGGTTCAAGCTATACAAAATTTTAATGCCACTTTTTTTGGTCAGAATTTTACAATGTTATTAATGTTAAAATGGGTTTTTTTGTGTGTGTGTGTGTGTTTTTTTTTTGTTTGCCTCCTGTCACAGAAGACCTTTCCCTTTCAAAAAACATCCACTATGTAAATGGATAAACTGACCTTCACATTATGAATTTACTGCATTAGAAGACAGGAAGCTTGTCACCATATTTATAAAAGATTGGGCATAGATTAACATTATCCCCTTTTAAAATATTTTAGTTGCCTGATTTTTCACTCCTTCATCTTGGACCTGCTGTCTTTTATATTGGTAATAACCATTACCATGGCTCTCTGCTTTCCCATATTCAAGATAAGCTCTTATATATACATACCGCTAATTGGTGGTTTCCATCATCTCTGCTATCCTTGCTTCAACTTTCCCTTTCTTCCCATCTCTCCTCCTCTGTTTCTTTTTTTTTCATCTCTTTTTCCCTACCTATGTTTTTACTGTGTAGAAGTAATTCTATAAATTAAAAAAACACATTTTAGAACCAACGCGATATGTGTTTATCTAAATTGAATAGCATTCCCAAATATACAAGATTTGTATTTGTTGTGATAGATACTGTAACCTGTTTGAAATGAATAAATGAATGGCTCTGTGTGCCATTGGAATAAGTGTGCTACTTTCCTGAGACATCTTTGGTAATGAGAATGTCATAGTTACTTAAACCTTAGAAGGTTATTTGTGTTTGGTAATTGGCATATTTATGCCAGATATTCGCATACATTCTTTGAAACAGAGAAATGAATTGGCATAGATGCGCCAGAGATGCGAAGGCTTTGTTAATAGGATTCATATTTATTATGATTTTCGCCTAATCCTCAAATGGCAGTGCTGTGGAAACAGTGCACGTACAATTGCTCTGTAATGTGCTGCTCACCCTACTCTGACAGGGTTGAATTTATTTCACAGCACACATTTAGATCTGTAGGGGACATGTTGTTATTGTCTATCACACAGGTACCTTCCAGGGATGTGTGCAAATAAGATTTGCTTGCAGGCTACAAAGGATTTCAGGCGTTTTTCATTCTCCAATTGTAAATCCCCCTGGGATATCAGTGTTGATTACTATACTTCCAGACATAGGCAGCATCTTAGTCCTATGGCTAGCGAGGACAAGCATAATGTACACAACAGTGGCTGATCCCGAACTATTTCGAGTGGAATTAGGAGCCGTTTCTTAAATATATAACCATCAGTAAAGCAAGAACAAAACAAATAAAAATAATTTATCATTTGGGAAAAATTTCATTTTTCCCAATTTAATGTTTTGTCATTTGGAATATATCTGAATTTTGACTGAATCTCACTGGAGAAATTGGTGACACATAAGAAATCTTGGCCTTTTCATTTATATTGACTTATCTAGGATCTCAGCACATGAGGACTAATGTACATCTATATAATGAGACAGCTGTACATTTGCTGATGATGTTCCTGATTTAGTTGGTCATTGAATCTTTTTCGGCTAGTGCTGGCCAATGGAATAGGGCATATTGAACACACAGAGCTAAGTAGCATGGCACAGCAATCGCTAGGGATTCTAGATGACGATATATATCAAGTGCTGGTAAGAGCAGTTGTCAAACCCTGCCACACATCTGTTGATTTGTAATTTTATGCAAATTGATTTATTCAGGACGAGCTGTGTTAGACTCTGTTGGGTCTATTCACTAAAATTCGACTGACTTTTATGTCACACAGAGACAACTATTTTACATTTGTATGCTTTTAGGCAGGGCTCAACAAACCCTGGGCGCAAGGTCGCCATGGCGACCGGGAAATTAGACCTGGCGTCTGTGTATAGTTATCCCCGCATGAAGACTCATTGCTGGGATCGTTTTTTTTTTTTTTTTTAAATCAAGCAGCGTGCGAGGGAGCAGAGTGTGTGCACCTGCTGCACAGACTTCCTGCTCCACCCCATCGCGCTCCGCACTATGGTGTCCAAAGCCAGACAGGTATAGCAGTATGGAGGGAGGACGGGGTGTGTGCTTGAATGTATGTATATGTGTGAGAGTGTGTGTCTCTCTGTATGTATATATGTGATTGACTGTGTGTGTGTGATTGTGCATGTATGTTTGTGTGTATTTTTTTTGCTGGCTTTTAAAACTCCGTTAAGTTTGTCAAGCTCTGCTTTAGGATTACAATGGCCCACCTACTAGTGCTCACTGTTGAGCATTAAGAGTTAAAAAGGGTCTGCGATTAACATCCACACCCAGAAACTGATAATTGTGCTTAGTATATTGTGGGATTGCAAACTATGCATTGTGGACCCAGTTGTCAAAGACACAGAAGAACTCCTTGGATACAGTCTGGTGTGGGTTAGCCCAGCTGACATTGCTTGTTTTAGTATGCACATTTAGGACATTGAGCAACACCAGTCCCATGAGTGACCAGGGCAGGTATCATATACTATTGCTGCACGACAACCTTGTGCTGAGGTGAAAGGGAAACATATCTAAATAAACATCCCCCATCCCTGTTAAAACTCAACTTGTCATTGCTTCAGTTCACAGAAATAAACAGAGATGTCATTACTTCCTAGCACTGCTGGCAGCACAGTGTCTTGGGTCCAAACATAACACCAATTATTGAAGAGTACCACTGAGAGTTACTATGTGCTCTAAGGATCTCGCCTATTAACCACATCTATTATAGTTAACATGTCAACACTCCTCTTCCACCTGTGCAAGTGCTCAGCAAAGCTTCGTAGAACTGGACAGCAGGAAGGTGAACTCGCAACATGTAGTTCAGTGTCAATCTTTGCATTAGTGTTAACATCTGAAATGAGACCTGTTGTAAATGTGCAACAGATACTTTAGCTATATGTTTATGAGCCATAAAGATGTGGAGAAGAGAAAACATCTTAACATACAATTTGTGGTGTTTTTATTTTATGTTGATTTTCATTTTTTTTTTAAATTGTTTTTGAATCAGAAGACAGAAGCCAACATGGTTTTATATTTATCTTTTAGAGTTCAGGTGCGATCAACAATTATACAATATTTAAAGATTTTACCAGATGTTATTAAAGCCAATTGAGCTCTTCTAGTAGGATAAACTCTTCAGGTTTGTCCCTACACAATTAATAGTTAAGACAGTAGCTGGAAGTTTCACCTCTGCTCACCCACACCTTTTGTGAACAGTAGTAGGTACCTAGATATCCAAAGGTGGTCATCAATTCTAGCCTGCTCACCTCTCCTGATCAAATATGAAATCGCGGCTGAGGCTTTGTAGTTGGTCCCCATGTTGACCAACACATTCTGTGTGTTGACAAATCACGGGGGTTAACGAGAAATTGACAAGGGAGTTGCAGAAACAAGCAGGGGGAGAAGACATGAGGGGGAGGTGATGAGAAAGGATGACCTGGAGGGGTGAAAGAGACAGACTTGGAGGGGAGCAGAGAAAGCCATGGGTTTGTAAGAAAGTTTGCTTATGGGAAGGGAATATGTTGCTTTTTGAAGCGGAGTTATTCTCGCACCAGGGCCTTGTGGTTTTTAATTAGTTTGCACAGCAGGGATCCCATATGCATTTATGTATATTTTCCCAAGCATTATAAATGACTTTGCCTTTATGCAGTATATTTTACTGAATCTCCTTATATGTTGCCCGTGTTCCATGTATTGTAAAATAAATTAACAATCTTTATATTTTTTTTTTTTTTCTTCTTCTTTTGTAAGTCTTGCTCAACAGTTTCCCACGCTTGCTGGCAGGAAAACCTTCCATTTCCTGTGTTACAAGGCAGCCTTTATTTTCATAAGAGTTTATCAACCCCTGGCATCTTTTTTTTTTTGATCTGTGTTCTGTTTTAAAATTGCCGGCCATGTAGATAATTGATGGTAGAGAACAGCTGGTTTAATAAAACTGCACTTTGATTTTTCTTTTTTGATATATGTATATTAAAGGAGGGAGCGGAAATGATTTGATCTTTAGTTGGTTTTCTGTTGTGTACATTTGCCTGCTATTCGCTGTTTTGTGGGATTTTTATCTCTACCTACTCCCTCTAGATTCTAAGCTTGCAAGCAGGGCTCTCTACAAATGTATCACGATGTCTCTGTCTAACGTAGTTTGTAATTCCGTTTTATGCCCTGTACCACAGTGCTTGACAAGGTTTTGTCAAATATAGGGTCCAAACAGACCAATTCAGGAGCTAGATTATTGGCACTCCCATACATTTCTGTGTAAAACAATGAAGAATAGGGTTTTAAGACGCCCTGGGATATGTCATGTACTGCTGTACCAAGTGCTGTGTAGTACATTTAATGTAATATTATTTTTGTAGCACATTCTGCCCTGCTTGCAAACTTGCTTGTTAAGAACCTAAAGCAACATGATGTGCTGCTAACTCTTTGCCTGTACTGTGTTGTGCCCTCCAGCCATGCGTACATTGAGTGAAGACACCATCCGATTATTCCTACAACAAATAGCAGGAGCCATGAAAATGCTACACAGTAAAGGCATCATCCACCGGGACCTGAAACCACAAAACATCCTCCTATCCTGTGCAGGAGGGCGCAGATCCAACCCTAACAATATCCGAATAAAGATAGGTATGAGCATCAGTTTATTACTGTAATATACATTCTTCAAGTTTATACTGTTGGATATTTTTGTTTACATTTTAATCTCTGTATTATAGACTTGTATGTATAACTGGTGTTATAAAGGGAACACTTTCCATTGTGATAATAATTTCAAAAGAAGCTGTACATAATTTTAATTTTTAAGTGGTTTTAAAGCCAACATTTCTATCTTTTAATACTGATCTGCATGAAATTTAGAGATGGGGACACTGACTGCCTCCATCTTCCATTGGATCAGTGTCACTCTCTGCTTTCACCTTCTGGGAATTGACATTCTGGCCGATCTGTGGTGATCTGACTGAAGATGGCTGCTGCAGGACTCTTTTTATTCAGTGTGTGTGTCGGCCTCCCAAAGTCATGTCAAGTAATATCTTGCTCATGACTGAATCCGCTCAGCTAAGCAGAAAACAAACACATGAGTAATTTAACTGTAAAAAAAGAACATCCTTTTTTCCCAGTACTGTTGTACTTAAATCACTAATATATTTTCTACAAAGCATGTTACAGGATAATGTATTGAGTAAGGTAAAAAAAAAGAAAAGAGAAAATGTATTTTTTTTTTTTTTTTTTTAATTCTGGCCTTAATCCTTCTTTAAATCAGTTGTGATGGAAAATTATGAAAGTTAAGAGAGGAGTGTCTCCTTCCACAATGCAGCTGCATGTCCATGACCTACAGTCAAACTTAGCCTTGCAAATGAAATAGAATCACTTTTGAATGGTGTGCTTTTGGAGCACAGTTCAAAAGACGGACGTGGGCTTGTGTCCAATTTGAAATTTAGTTGGGCTGGTTTAATCTCTATTTAACAGCACTAGCTCTGCCTTTTTAAAAATCCAGTGCTATATTGTCATCATGTGTACAATGATCATGGACACAGTAGTTTAACTTTCTGTTAAGTGTGCATAATGTCAAATGTTCAATTTAAAATGTTAGATCTGTTATTATTTCAAACTTGACACTGGCAGAAAACATTCATACAAATTTTTTTTTTATATATTAATCCACTTAGTTTTGCTTAATCAAATATTCAACAGCAGTTATATGTTTGGCCCTGATCATTATTGGTGGTGTTGTTATTAGAATAATCTTATCATCCATTGATCGTACGTACGTGTTTAGTGCAAATAACAAACGTACCATCTCCTTCACTTTTTTCCCCAATGTGAAGATTCTGTTTATCATGTACATTATTTATGCCTCGTAGCTCCTTGGCAGTCTGTCTTCATCTACTAATGCTGCCTTGTGTCTGTTTTGAGTACCGTATTTATAGTTACATATATAGTTACAAATATCTGGGTATTTATAGTTATGGCAATCCAGAAAAAGAAACTACAATTCTATCCTTTTGCTTGATGGTCATTCAGTCAATTTTTAACTCAATATTTTATTGCCTCCCTCTCCCAAGCCACATATTCTCCTATGTTTTTGAAGTATATATACTAGCAAACTGACATCCGATAGAGAAATACTTCAGCACTTACCTTGAAATAGAGATTCTTTCGAAAACCAAGTAATAAGGCCATAGAGAGGCTTTCTGCAACATACTAGCTTTCACAGGCTTGTTATTGTGATTTGTTAATCACTTAAAGGGACACCACTTTTTAAAAGTTGTGCTTCTAATATAGAAGCACAAGTGTATAATTGAGAGCAATCAGAATGAGCATAGACTGCCATGTACTTTTGACTTATTCTACTCACCGGTAGCTGCCATACTTCTGTGTGAAGCAGGACGGTCTCAGCGACTGTCTCTGCAACAAAGCAAGAGTTCCAAATAGTTTATCTTTAAGCTCATTTTTCTGCAGTTGCGCGACCCTGAATTACCAAGCAATGTAACTTCACTAAAACCCAAACTGTATTTTCTTCTCTTTCACAGCTGATTTCGGGTTTGCAAGATATCTGCAGAATAATATGATGGCAGCCACTCTCTGCGGATCCCCAATGTACATGGTAATTAATGGCCAATTCTATTTATTTATACTTGGTTAATATTGGTACAAGCATGGATGCCAACCTATGTAATCTTCAAGAACTATTAACTGAATAAAGAACTGGGATGAATTTACAACTGTATTACAAAACATCAGCCACAATACATAACTTAGAATAATTATAGAGTTTGATCAGCTGTCGAAGTGTTTGCATCTTTTGGTGTCAATTCACTGATCAGTGAGTAATTCCTTATGTGAGCACAGGGAGAAAATAGCAAAAATCTGCATAAAATCACATATTTCAGGTCCTCCAGGGTATTTAACTTATTTATGCAACAGCAGAATAACAGAAACCTTGTAAAATGCAAGCTGGTGAAGGCAGGGCTGGCCCAAGTCATTGTGCTGCCTGCCCTCCCCCTCCACAAAAAAAAGCCCACAGTCAGTCATGATAATTCACATTAAAATGAAACTTATCAGGAAGTGATAATTTAAAGCAAGAGCGCATGTCTGTATTCAAAATTATACAAAATACTGTATTGGACAGAGTATTGGCTGGCCATGATTAAAATGTGTACCCTAAATGGTTGAGAATTTAAACTTAATGTACAATACTTGAGCAAGTCATGTTATAGGTCAGTGGTCACATATGATTTTTTGGGAAATTGCATATCCTATTTTCATAAGAATGTTTGTTTTACCATTTCTTTCTTTTCACCTCATGGGTGAGAAAAAAATATTTTATTTTTTATATGCCCACTAAAACTTCTTATATACATAATAAAGTTTTTTTTTTTCAAAGAGCTCACCCATAAGGTGAAAAGAAAGTAATGGTAAAACATTATTATGATAATAGGATGTGTAATCCCTAAAACGTAATATGACCTATAACATAATCCAGATATATATAGGCAGTGTCTGATGAGTTAACCCCATGGGTGGCTAGACAGATATCCGCAGTGTCAGAGGTGCCAACCCCTTGGGTGGCTAGACAGATATTGGCAGTGTCAGAGGAGTTAACCCTTGGGTTGCTTGACATATATAGGCAGTGTCGGATGAGTTAACCCCTTGGGTGGCTAAACAGATCTAGGCAGTATCAGAGGAGTTAATCCCTTTATCCACTCCACATACATACACACACTCACACTGACACAAACACTCTCTCTCATTTACACTGACACACTCACTCTATTGCTTTGAGTGAGACCCTCGTGTGACGGAGGGACTGAGCCAATCACAGGAGGCTTTTGAACTGTTAGCCAATTAGAAGAGTTGAGCAGTCTCACCTGATTGGCTGAGACCTCCTTCTATGAGAGCTCCCCCAGACACAGGAAAAAAAAAAACACTGCACAGAGTAGCAAAGTGCTGCCCCTACCATGGTGCCGCCGGTGGCAGCTTCCCCAGTCTGACCCATTAATGCAGCCTCTTCACCATGACATCTTGTGCGATGGCCAGTTCATTGCCGGGCCTTGGTGCACACGCAGATTGTGCCAGAAACTGGCGCAATCGGTGTGTGCGCCAATGTATAAAGCAGAGGCCACAAGTGTTCAATACTGAGCCCCCTTTTTTTTTTTTGTAGTTGAGTTATTTAGAATGACATTAAACTGTATTTCTGCCTTGAAAGCACTACATATACATCTGGCAGCAAAGTCTTCTTTTCTAGCAAGTGGGTTTATTACATCAGCTGAATGTAAACTGCTAATAAACATACAAATTCCTGTTTAATTGGTTCAGAAACTGGATGTTCTCCAGTTCTGTCAAAGTACCTTGAACCGAACATATTTTGATGGTGTTGGCGCCTCCTGCTGTCTTGTCTGAGGCTGTGTTGTGCACTGCCCTGGTTTCTTCTATCCTATGCAGTGCTTATCCAGCCCCATGGGTTTGGGTCAGAACAAAACGGCTTGCTGTCTAGTGCCCTTTGTCTGTTTCCGGGGGATGAATACAGTCACATCTGTCAATGTTGAGGTGCTGCGTGACTACTGGCAGTCAGGGCACCTCACTGCAAAGTAAACAGCTGGCAAGCTCCCAGAATAAATCCAACTGATTATGTCCTGGGAGCCTTCATTGTCAGTCAGGTCCTGTTCCGCTCCTTAGCTGAGCTGCAGGGCAGACGTCGTGATTTTATTTTTACAACGTGACTCAAAGCACATGCCTCTAACTTCAAGAGATCACTACATCCCCTGAATCCTAAGCTGCTTTCTACTGAGAAATGGCTATATTCACCAGCTTCTAAGTTTGCTCTTTTTCCCTTTAGAGACCATCTTATGCATTGATGCCCAAATGGCAGCCATTGGGCCCTCAGTGCTTTTTGTGTGGCCCGCAATGGACAAAACTTCTATTGTATTTTGTTTTTTTAATTAATAATGACCGGCCTTCCAATCTAAACTTCTGTATGGCATGCGGCCCTCCACATTAAATAGTTGTACTACACTGACATAATGGACTATTTACAAGACTATCTTGAAACTAGCACTTTAGTTGCACCACCTGTGCATTTGCTTTTTGTGTGGGCCTAATTACTTGTGTCGGCAAGATGTTAGGGAGGTTATAATGATGATGCTCTTCACTCTTGCAAGGCACCCATCAGTAACCAGTCAGTACTGGAACACAATGTGAAATGATAACAAGCCAACAAAAGTCCTTTTTCAAATCTGGGCCATTACTGATTAGCCAGAGAGTTTATTACAACTTAACTGTATAGTCAGTGAAACTACATCTTGCAGATACTCCAAAGTATTCTGTCTAATGCATTGATATTCAACTGGTAGATCACGGGCTGGATGTTTGGCTCCTATATTGATCTAAAACACCATAAGGGCCAATTACCTTATCATATTAACAATGTTTGCTTTCCTTGCATAAGCATGGTATCCCTCAACATTAAAAATGTTAGACAGCTCTGATCTGATGAAACCTGTTTTAAGGGAAGTACTACTACAAAAATGTGTAGTCATATCTTACTAATGTAACAAGCTTATTTGTGTTTTTGCTTCTGATACATGAAATGTCAGCAGTGACTCCACCTGAGGTTGCATAAAGGGTGCCTGACACATAAAGTTACATTGCTATAAGAGGTTTTCCTCAATGCTGATAACTAGTTGGGAGGGAACTATATTTTTCTATTACTGCCGAAAGTAACTAGATTACCTGACTTAAAAGAACTGTCGTATGTCTGATTCAAAATACCCCTGGCAGCCGCTATATTATAGTCATTCCCTTGATTAAGTAAATTTTTCTTTCTTCCTGTATGTATAATTTAGAAATACTGTATGCAGAACTAATAAAATTCCTCTTTTGCATTTTTAGGCACCTGAGGTCATTATGTCCCAGCATTACGATGCCAAAGCTGACCTGTGGAGCATTGGCACAATCATATTCCAATGCCTGACTGGAAAAGCCCCATTCCAGGTATTCCTTCTAATCAATCCTAATTTGATGGTTTTGTTTTTAGTAGAAGTGTAAGTTTGTATTGTGTGCTATACAATATATTAATAAGCTATATAAGCAATATGCTATGAATAAGCGTGTGTTCACGCGAAATGCGTATGGCATATTGCTGTACCCCATGTCTTGTCTCTGTTTTTGTGAATTTTATATGGAGTTTTAATCGGATCCTTCTAATAAATATTCATCTATTTTTCACCGCATTGGGAGTGCATACGCCTTTGTTCGCTACTTTCTACCACTTTGAGTGGCCTCAGAATGACAGGAAAAATGTAGCCGACGCTCAAGACGAGCACTGACTACATTTTATCACGCCACCATGACATCACAAGTGACGTCGGGAGGTCTTGCGATTTTTTTTGCAACTGTGTCCCTGGCCACTTTGTGATTCGATGCCATGAACACAAAATGGTGTTTTGATGCTTGCATCTTCTGGGACACAAGCACCATGCATCACAAAGGGGTTAAACTCTATTTAGCATTTTTTTTCATAAAAAGTCAGAAAAGGTGTTTTATTTATAATTAATAACATGATTAAAATAATGGTATTTAAAGAAAGCTCTTCTTATCCTTAAAAATATATATATTCTTTGTGTGTGTACAGTAAATGAGAAAGAGAGGAAAATTCCAGTTAAACACAAACACAGCAGAAGTGTTAAAACCAATGTACAACATGGCAATATCAGTCTGGTCATGAAGGGGTTAGATATTGTTAAAAGATAGATTCCTTGTTTACTTGGCTGTAGTTTGAGTTTGCGAAATAAAGAACACACAAAATAAGATTACATGTTTTGTAAAGATAATTACAAACGGTTAAGGAGTGAACTAATACCATTATAATCAATAAGGATTATGCGTGAAGCACAAATCTAAATAATCCCCCCCAAAATGGTTGCAGTGATATTTGGCACTAATGGGGTTAAATGATTGGCCACACTGTGATCTTTCAAAGCTGTCTGCTGTATTGCTAACCCCGAACAAATGAGTTCAGACCTTCATCATGATTGCATCCATGATAACAAAAGATTTATCTATCAACTTCTCTGCATACGATACATAAGAGAGAAATTCACCCCTGTCTGCGTAAGAGGAGCCAGTAGAAGTCTTGTGTCCTTATCAGATATGGAACAAGTATCCTTGTTTAAGAAAGTTCATGACTGGGGTTGAGTACAGCCATAGTAAGCCTAGTGTGACCGAATATGTTAGGCCTTTTAATACTTTTCCTTGTGTTGAATAACAATCCTGAAACATATAATACAACAATTTAGAACCTGCTGACTTAGCTTTGGGACAGCCTAGCAAAGAAGGCTACCACGTGTCCTGTTTCATACTGTACTGCTTAACAACGTTTGCGGTTTTACATTATTATACTCCATTTACTCCCTTTTGTTATCTTATATTTGAACAAATGGGTTGGAAACCATCTGTAAGATTATCATTTTTAGTCCTTTTTCCCTTGGTAAACGAAATTGTATCTGGAGGTTTTTACAGGAATAGTAGGTTCCTTTCTACTTCTATCCACAATGAAGTAATAATTATCAAACACAAAATCTTGGGTAATCGTGATAAACATAACTTTCTGGTTTTGGACAAGTAATCAAGGGTCAAAAAGATATTAGTGACTCTTGCTATTGCATTGGAAACAAGACCTAATTGCATCATGCACATTTTACCTCATTCTGTTCTTAGAATTGCTGGAGGGACTGTAAAGGTTTGCGTTCCAGTGGGCTGAAAGTTCACATTTTTTAGGAGCTAGCAACAAAACTGATGCAACATTTCCTAAATCTTGCTCACATACTGCATAGTGCATGACTCTAGCTTGGGATCATAATGCAGCAGCAATTAGAAATGATCTATGTATAGTATGAGAGTATACAATAGATTGTAAGCTCTAAAAGATAACAAAGG
Source organism: Pelodytes ibericus (assembly GCA_036172795.1). NCBI lineage: Eukaryota > Metazoa > Chordata > Amphibia > Anura > Pelodytidae > Pelodytes > Pelodytes ibericus. Next base: position 128,639,703 of record CM069860.1, on the reverse strand, counting down.
AAAACCTATTCAAAGATATTAAATTCTATGATTTATGGATGCCATGATCTAGGAACTTGTAACTGCTTAATATGTGACCTGTTTTCTCTCATTATTGAGTATGGTATAAACATATACAGTTTAACTAATCCCAAGAGCCAGGACAATTCAGCTCCTAAAACCCCTACTGCTAGTTCCTAACGTTTGTGATAGTTTTCTAAGCAAATCTAGGAAAGTACCATTTCCCTGGCTCCTGAATTAGTGTATTTGACACCTAAAGACTACAGATTTTGATAAACCCCTGCACACATGTATACAAATAGGATACTAAAATTGGACTATCTAAAAAAAATTCTCTAATGACTTTCTGGGGGTTTAAAATTGTTTTTATTATTATTATAGTCAACTGATTGTTTTTAATGACTGTCCCTTTAAGTTGGCATATGTCACAGTGTATCGCTGATGAGGTTAAAAAACATTCTTGTGATTTTTTTTTTTAATTACAGCTGAAGAAAACTAGAATACAGAAATAAGCACAAATATATATATATACACGCATTCCTTTGTTAAGTTTTAAAATAAACCTTTATTACAAGATCTTGTACCAGGAATCTAAATATGTTTTGTATTGTGCTTGCTAGGATAGTAGAAAGGAATTTTAAACCTGTGAACGGGCCCCTGTGCTTCCTGAAAGTCTACTCATGTTTTGACTCTCTAATGTCCCTTCCCTTGTTAACACTTTATGGAGTAGAAGAGCTTAAGACAGAATTATTATTATTATTATTTTTCCCTGATCTTGTGACACAGGACGTGGGAGCCATGACTTTATCAGACCAAGCACTTGGCAAGCAGCCAACCTTTGGCTCAATTGGAAATTAACATTGTCTGTACTCTTGCACTAAATAAAGACTTAACAAAGAGGGAACCGAATGACTTTGCAAACGTTCACCTTTATGCTTTGTGAATATGTGTATTGTTTAGTCATTGGGACTATCACCTAAGTAATAATGACTGTACTAATGCAAAGTATAAACATGAACTTTGCTTATGGAATTGTAAACAATACATAGGTTAAAAGAAAAATGTGTTTTACATTTATGCTGCTTCCCATTTATGACATCACTTTGTGGTGCCATATGGAGGTCAGTTATTCCCTATGCATATGGTTCCACAAGGTGTTGTCATATGGAAGACATTTTAGAATTACTTACATTTCTTGTAATTCTGCGGGCATGGCATCAGCACTCTGGTATAGTGAATCATGACTGAGGTTATCCACCTCAGTGACTACTCGTGGCTATGAAGAATTTAGGAAACGCTTTAAGTTGGTTGTCAAAGTTTTCCAGTTGCCTGACCAGAGTTTGAGCCAAATGTGCCAGAGATGCCCACAAACTCCATGTTTAGTAAGGAATATGTAAACAAGGAAGGGTTGTGGTGGATGAATGTGGAAGTGGCCCACAAGTGTTGCAAATTCTGTCTGACTGTCTATGGCTTTCTTCAAACTGTTAGTGAGAAACGTGGTGCTCTCTGTAGTCATTGAAATTACTAATTTTATTTCCTAATCCATGTCTGCTAGAGGAAAAATCCATCTATTTAGCGTCTAAATTGTATTTTCAGTTCAATTAACATCCTCATTTCTGTGGTAACAGATGGCTTTTATACAATTCAAGAAAATCAAACAATTTGTAGAAAAAAGCATAGTGTGTAGTTAACAAATTTGAAGAGCCTGTGAATTGTACATCCAATCTTTGGTTATGTTTTCTGTTCATTACAAAGCTTCGCTTCTTAAGTGTGCATCTGTTTTGCTTGGTAAAATGAAATATTTCAAAAAATAAGGTTATTGGTTTTGCTTGATGCTTCAGGATGCAATGTCACTTCCTGTTGCGTCTTGCAAGGCTCTTGCTAAGTTCTGTACAATAGGGAATGTGTAATGGAAAATTCCTCAGTCATGCTTGCTCTGAAACAACAATGCAATTTCAAATTGCTGTGCATAGTTTGAAGATATGGAAACAAGTTATGTATAATTATGTTGATGTTAAAATACTCTTTCTACTGCGGACCTATATTTCAGCTACAACAAGTTAGCACTCTTCTGCTTTGTTTCATATGATCTCTTTGAGTGCTATGAGGAGCCCAGCTCTTCCATCTGACACTATAAGGGTTGAATAACCCACAGCTCAGTGGCTTTTCTAGTGCCACATGAGGTAAATCCTAATCGTGAAACCTGACATACCCACATTTGCATCTTACTGTGTGGTTAAAGCTTCCTTCTCTTTCTAGGCCAGCAGCCCTCAGGACCTACGTCTCTTCTATGAGAAAAACAAGAACCTCACACCCAAGTAATCTCTCTTCCAGCATTACTGCATTTCTTCCATTTGACTTGCTTTCTGCTTACACCTGTTGATTCTATGAGAAGTTGACTCTGATCTGGGCACTAAATATTTGGCGCCTTCTGTAACATTCCTTAATTAACAGTGCATAGTGGCAAGTGCCAGGCTTACACAGAAAAACCTCTAATCCCTTGAACAAATGGGACAGGTTATTTGAGGAAACCATTTGAATGCTGGGCATCGTTGCTGTGCAGGAAAGCAGAGTTTTGCGTGAATTTGATCTTTTTTTTTAATTAGGCAAGGGAGGGGGTATAAGGGAAAAACAGACAAGAGGATAAATGAGGTTAAACCACACATATTCCCAACAAGTGTACAATAAAACACTGAATATATCTTGCCCCAATCTACATGTAAAATGTTGTAAACAATATAATTTGTGGTGTCTTCATTCATTTTGAGAATAAGTACATTAGCTGAGCATCATGGGAGTTTTAGTCCATAGCAGCAGAGTTTTTTTTATTGGTTCATAGGTTTAAAGCATTGTACATGTTTTGATGCTGTGGTTGCTTTTCCTTTCACCTACTTTCCTAAAAAAAAATATATATATATATATTGTATTCTTGTTTGGAAGTGCTGGAAAAGAATGCCTAAGGAAGTTTGCAACTGTTAAATTTAAACCTGGCAAACCAGCTCCCCTCTCGCTTTTCACTCACACAGACTTCTCGAATCTTCTGCTCAGCATTTTCCTGTACAGTGTCTATTAGCTCTCCCATTTCTCGCTTTGGCTGTATATTTCTGCCTCTGCTGAAGTTTTATAACTAGTTGATATCTGGCTTGTAATTTCAGCATCCCAAGAGAGACATCGTGTCACTTGAAACAGCTGCTTTTAGGACTTCTTCAGCGGAACCAGAAGGATCGCATGGATTTTGGTAATGTGTTTTTCTCTTTTCTTGGCTGTGATGTCATCGAAGGGGAGGGGAGAAATTGAGCCAGTATCTTAGCAACAAATTGACAATGAATAACACAATATAAAACATGGTCATTTTTTTTTAAAAACTGTTCAATTTAAAATCTATGAAGGCAATAACAAGACTAGTAATTGTTTTTTGTCTGTTTATTTTTTATTTTTTTGAAGAAAATGTGTCAATGCTATTTACATTTCTTCCACCTCATCCCTCCTAATTTATGCAGCACTTCACAAGTTAGATTTCACAAATAGATGTATGTATTAAAAAAATCCAATTCTAGTGCAGTAGACTAAGTGGTTGCTGACAATTACAATATTTAATGCTTCAAATGGCTAGTTATTTTTGTTTTAGTAGTGGACTACAGCCAACTTGCCATGAAACATTTTAGTTCCTACAGAGCTGGAAGAACTGTATAATTGAATAAAGGAATAATGAAGTGAGCACATATATTTATTGAATGGATAAGCTGCATGAAACAAAAAAAAAAAGGATTCTCGGTTACGGTGGGGTACAATATGGCATTTTGGATAAAAATGGCTATTTCCTTAAGGCATAGACTTCTAGGCCTGTCTAACAAGTATGCATGCTGTCTTGGTCAATGGGATGTCCCTAGGATCCAGTGTGAGGTGAATGGGAAGCCTCTAGGATCCAGTGTGAAAAAAGGTGGTTAAATGATAATGACCATGTGGAATGCCTCTTACTCCTAAGGCTCATGGGCCTAAGTGAAATCACCTGCTTATTTATGACCGGCTAGTGTTAACACTCTTTAAACATGGTTTTACGTATCTCATCTCAAATACAATGATTAGGAGGAAGGATTCTGCTCCTAGTCACTGAATTTATGAGTGGATTATATGACGCATGTTTTTATTTTTGGTCTTTCTGTGCAGATCTGGCTGTTCTTGTTGCTGTCAGTGGAAATGAATACAGACATCCATTAACCTGCTCTTTCTATTGCTGTAGAAATATTATTTGATTTTAGCCTCTATGGCTCATATTGTTATTGAAGAGACGGTTTTGTTTACCAAGGTCCTTGAAACTGCATAATGTTCCTAGTATAACAGGATGGCAATGACTGCAACAATTTAATTGATTTGAAAGCAGTCTTTTCATTGGGCCTCTGGACAAAATATTTGGTATCAGAGAATCATAATTTTTTTCTTTCAGCCTTACGTACTTGAAAAAAATGACTAATAAATACTTATTTTTTGTCTTTCTTACAGAAGAGTTTTTTCACCATCCTTACTTGGATGCTGGATCCTCTATGAAAAAATGTAAGTATTATTGCACCAAAACTGATTTATTGTTTGATCATAATCACAAAAGTCACATATCAAGTATTAAAATAAGAATGATTAGAAACTCAAACACAAATACCTCCTTGGTGCCATTGTGGTCATTTAATTAATTTAGATGTCCAAAACACTTGATTCAGATGGAAACATCCTGCTTGTAAGTGAGATCATTGTACTTTTTCTGGCCACATAAAATACAAACAAACAGCAGAGCAACATTTCTGAGGTAAGCATAAGCCATTAAGCATTTAGATGACCTTTACTTTTCACCCACTTGTTGATGAAATTAACTTTCCGTGCTTATAAATTTATCACATTCCATAATTGGTGTTTGGTGCTTCATCAGTGGGTGGTTTTATGAAAGTATTTTTATTAAATTATTTTATTTTTTCCCCACTATTAATAATAATTAAGGTGTGTAATGAAAAAAAAAATGACTATAATGGAGGGCAGCGGAGTAACAGCTTCTAAACATATATTGGCTCACCATATTCTATAAAATAATGTTTTCCTCACAGCTGTTAATGTCCTATTGTTATTATTGATGGTTAAGAAGTACATTCATATTCACTTTGTCTGTTTTGTATAGCTGCCCCAGTGCCAATGCCTTCTTACCCCAGCTCTGGTTCTGGAAGCTCTTGCAGCAGTTCTTCCACATCACATTTGGCATCTCCTCCAGTAAGTAGATTTCTAATTTAAAAGCCCATAACTTCCTTAGGTCACAGGTGTTAAAGATACAGCCAGAGAACAGTTGTAGCATTATTTCTGTTATCCCTGTTGTAGTGCTCTCAAATACTCCTCAGTACCGTGTTTTCTAGGCTAGAGGTGTGTAAATGGGGCCCATCAGATTTCTGAAGCTCCTATATTCCCCAGTCGGCCAAAAAAATATTATTCAAATTTTAATCCAGAAAGGAGAGTCACATTTAAAAGCTCATATTCACATATTTTATCATTATTTAGCATAGTATTCATGAGAGATCTACATTGGTTGCCCCAAAGTACATTTGGGGCAATGTTTTGTTTTTGTCTGTGTTATTGCAAACTATTTTGTGTGCGATCTATGAATTCCATGATATATATAGAGTCCCCATTTAGACATTTTTGTGCTGCAATCTTAATATAACAGAATTTTCCTTGGAGCTGTTTTGCATGACACAAGCACTTCATATCTACCTTCTCTTGTTTCCTAGCAGTCACTGGCAGAAATGCAACAACTACAAGAGAAAACACTGGTCTCTCCTATCCCAGATTCCCCAGGATTTCTGCAAGGTTCAAAGGAGTCTGCTGGCAGCAGCAGCAAAAACTCGTCTTGTGACACTGATGATTTTGTCATGGTTCCAGCACAGTTCCCAAGTTCTCAAGGTTTGTCCCAGCATGCTTCAATGTGGAACAGACATTTGAGGTTTCTTAGTGACACATCAATGAGCTTTTATAAATGCACCAAGAGACATGTGTCTGCTCGCAATAATTGAGGTCGCTTCCAAGAGATATTAGCTAAACCTTGGCTTAGACATTAATGTATCCGTTAAGTGGCCATGGAAGGCAAGTTGAAGCAGTGCTTAAAACACTCAGACTGGATCAGCAGTTAAATGCACTGTAGGAAATTAAACAGCAAGGACTAGGAGTTCTTGTACCTTGCCAGTGTCCTAGTAAACATTCTCACCTTTCTCCTGTTCAAAGGGTGGAATAATTATTAGTCAAATAGTAAGAGTAGCATTCATGAAAGTAAATACTCTGCTTTCCAAATATGTTTTATTCTTGCATCATAATGACTCCCCAACTTAGTCTGTTTAGTCTGCTCACTATATACACTCGGATGTTCTATAGATAGAAACATCATCAATGAGATCAAGCAGTGCATAAGCTGTATTTACTTTAAAGAATTGGTTAATAAAAGCCATTGTAACCGAGACGTTGGTAGCATTCTGAATGTACAGCATGATAAATAGTTTTAGAAAGTTGCCAGCACATACACAACTTTTAAGAGTGAAATATGTTTTAACTGTCTGTGTGACAGGACCTTTTGGTACCATATGCTAATGAACTACCACCGTGGGGAATAATTAACATATAATGCCACCAGATGATGGCACAAATGGACAATGGCACCATAAATTGTTCTTTGACTATGTGTATTTGCTTGCACCTCTGTATAAACCCCATTCCAACATTAAACACTATTTAGGCAGCATAGTCTTTTTTAATTTGATTACATTCAGGTCAACCATGTGTTAATGGCATCTGTATTGAGTGACGCTGCCATTTTTAAACTACTATATGATCATTATGGTTCCTTAGATTTTATTGGTGCATACAGACATTATATTGGTGCCTTTTTCAGGAGGTCCCTCCACACAAGACATGCAGCATACCATCCTGCATACAAACTGCCATCCTTTTAACAGCTAGAAGACCTGTGTAATGAGCTTTTTACATAAATTATAATAGGATACAGTGCCCTCTAATGGTTTCTGAAAGTGGTGATATGGCTAGTCTCTAGATTCCCTAAAAGCAGTGGTGCTCATCTATAAAAGCAGGACCAATATATAAACTGATTCCCAGCAAAAAGCAGAAGTTAGTGCTATGTGTGCCAGTCCTGAATTTAGTGCCAGCATATCCCATGGGTATAAAAATAGGTGATGTGTCTCCCCCTTTTTTTGTACCACGGTATATGCAGGAATTGCACAATCTTTCAATCTCCATGATACATGTCACTAGTGATTGCCTTTTTTTTTTTTATTTTAAATTGCCCAAAACTTTAATGTTTACATAATTCCCAGGTTTTTTTTTTTCCCCTCTAGTACTCCTTCAATCTTAATTTCATCCTGTTGTGATATCATTTGGCTGCATAATAAGGCTAGGTGCACTTTCTTTAATATACTTGTTGGACACTGTGCAAAAGCCGCTTCATCTAGATATAGTATATAAATGCCATCTGTCTACTCCTTTTGATATTCCTTTCATAAAGCCATTTGCCACTGTAGATTTGCTCCGTTATGCCAGCCGAAAAGAGTTAATAAAAAAGCAAGTCCTTGCAGATGAAGCAGAATAAAACATGCAGGCTAATGGAGCAATTGTGATGCTTTTGTTATGCGCCCCATGTGTGTCTCTGTGAAGTGCTTCCTTGTGTGGTTGCAGCTAATTACTCTGCACAGTCTGAACACATTCATTAAAGTCTGGTCTGCTTCCCAGGCAATTAAAAAAAAAAAAAACCTGCCTTTTTAAACCCCCTCCTGTAAATACCACAAGATTTGTCACCAGGTAAGGTTTTCTAGGAATTAAAAATCTGCTTAGGAAGTTGGGAGATTTGGAAGAATTCCAAATGCCTTGTTAGGGATCCGATTTGAATAGAAGAAAGTCAATTCATAAAGGTAATCCTGGCACGAATATACATCTCCCATGTCACCGTAAGTGTTTACAGAGAACACTGAACTCAGTCCACCCAAACCCTAGGTAATATAACCACACTAAATAAAATGGTTAGATTTATTAATAGGTAGAAGGATGGGAAATTAAAATATTATAGCAATCATGGATGCTATAGACTATGCTTTTAGTTCCCATGTGGATGGTTGAGCATCATGGGAACTGTAGCCTACAGCAGCACAGGGGATTGGCCATCACTGCTATTCAGACTCATTATCAACCCAATTATAGAGTATATTAACACTTAAAATCTCCTACTGGTATTGCAGGTGATATTCCTGAGGCTGCTGCCAGCAAACCCATCCAGGACACATTAATGTACAGCGGGTAAGTGAAATGGACATTGCATGGGGAACTTTTCCTCAGTGAGATTCATTGTTTCAGATTTGTCATGCTATTTTACAGTAAAGTGGCCCTTTAGCAGATTGCGAGGTAAAGCCATATCTAGTCAATAGGCCTAAACATTTTTTACAGTTCAACTGTGGTTCTCATTTTACTGTTCACAGTTAATTATGAAACAAGCCACTAAGAACAAGCAGAATCTTATCCTATTTTATTAAATTGTCACAAACATTAGATATAGGGAACTATTCACTAAAAGTCAGGTGTAGGTGAGTTGAAATGTTCATCACTTTTCGTGAATAAACTCCAAAAGTAATTTTTTTTTTTTTTTTTTTTAAACAGCTCTAATATTATTCTGTAGTTTTCTTTCAAGGGCACAGTTAGGAAATCTAGGTTCTAGCAACAAATCCTGTTTTCAGACAAAAAAAAAATCAAGTTCTGGATGCAAACAAATTCTGATAAAAAGATGTTAAATAAGTTTTTATAACTTGTTTTTTTATTATTTTTTTTTATTAGGTCCTTGTTGACATCCACAGGAGTAGACAGTCGTGCTCAAACACCTTCACCAACCCCTCCACACAGCTGTTCTCCACGGTGAGATGTCAGTAGTTATAGTGATAATGTGCTCCATCAAGTCTATATTCGCTCATTTTTCTGATGTGCGGTTTCAAGAAATCAATTTTTTTTTAAATAAATTGATTCATCCTTACTTAGTGTATTTTTGTTTTATCAAATATAGGATTCTACTGCTTCTATTGTTATATATTTTTTCTTTCCTCTACTATAGACTAACTCAGGCGTCCGGCAGTAGATATGGTCAGTCTGTTCCCATTCCTGTTCCAACACAAATCCAAAACTTTCGACGGATTGAACAGAACCTGCAGTCTCCGAACCAGTACACCCCCCCTAGGTGAGCCACAGCTCAATAGAACAATATAATGGGAACCAGGCTACCTGACGGTATCTGGCCGTCATCATCCCAGGCTTCCCTCTACCCGGGACTGGCAGGACAGATGTAGCTGCCCCTTAGCAGAACCACGACCCTTCAACTGAGTGAGGGTCAGAGTACTCTTTAAACAACTCAGCAATCAGCACACCAGCTTGCCAGGACTGTAATGAACACACTTTATTAAAAAAAAACCAATCCTTACATACACATTAAGGGGATAACTTGATTAAAGACGCAAACAAGTACTTAATAAAGAAATACACACCAGACAGATGGGTAAAGACTCCAGATTTTACATAACTCAATTAAGGTGACCCTATAGTCCTGACTGTTAACTAAACATCTAGTCACAAAAGGTAACTTAATTATAACAACATACCATAATTTCAGCACAATACGATATACTGAACATAAATGTGTCAAACATTATAAAGGCCACATGTCCCATGTTGTATAGTTTGTAGCTGAATCACTGTTCGGTTATGTCCCCTGAAATTCATGGTAGAGTTAATCAAGGAAGTATAATGATTTTGGTGTTTACAATGTTATATATTTACAATGCTGTATATAACAGACAATCGCTTTGATTTGGATTCTTCTAGGTCTGGTGCAGTTAGGAAGTCCAGTAGTACCAGTCCCCTCAGTTTTATGAGAGCAGGCACATCACCTCCCTTCCCGACCGAGAGCACCTCTGCACCCATAACAAGGAGGCTTTCTTTTGGTGGGGCTAAGCCATATGTCCCCTCTCCGCAAGGTAAGCCACCTAAAAATCTTTGTATCCTCTAGATTGATAGCTTGGGAGCAGGGCTCTCTACCTCATGCACCAGTCTAGTAATGTCTTACTTATTATGTAGCTTCCTTCTATGCTCTGTACTTAGCGCTACTTAAATTGTTGGCGCTATATAAATAAATGTTAATGTAATGATACTGGGCCTGGATCATGCCTATTACTATCTTTTCGTCAATGCAGATCACTTATTAAGTGTGTTTAGAACTTGTCCCCATACACTTAAGGGACTATTTAAAGGACAACTAAACTTAATTTTTCAAATATTCTTCTAATAAAGAAGCACAAGGGAAGAAATGTTTTCCTTAGTATGAAGATAAACTGGCATGTTTTTTTGACAGTGCATGCCAGTTTACCCCCTACAGCTGCCATGTCATTACACTCCAGCCACCAGGCCTGCTTTGTCTCAGTTGTAAGGCACACCTGGGTATACCTATTAAGATAGGTATAGTTCCTTAAAATTGTCCTTTATGTAATTTCTGGGGCAAAGTTCTAAAGTGGTCTAAACTGCAAAAACATTCCTTTGGTTTCCATGGTGACTGTTCCACTTTTAGAGCTTTGCCCCAGAATTTACTATTATAAATAACCCCATTATGCCTACTCAGAAATCAATATGTATTTACCAAGCAGTGAACTGTTTAGAATTGAAATACTGGTAAACACCTTCACACCACAGAAGCAACTTTGTTATCTTGTAACTCATATTGAGCACAATTATATCACCTAGAACCCATGACGAGGAGTCAGAAACAAAATCCATACATTTTATTAACAGGATTTCTCTTAACCGTGGGGAATTTCTCTCCTCTTTCTTACATTTAAAATGTTAACTACTGTATTTTTGGAGTGCTACCATATGACTCCGCCCTGGAGTTGACGTGTCCACCTGGATTTGTGCTCAGTCGGCGTTGGCCTCTACCTATGTCTAAGTCTCCTATGATGAAACTCATCAGATATTGCCATTTGACAATCATGGTTGTCGTGCTGCTACCTGTTTAACTTGTTCTGCTGAAATTTAAGTTACTCTAATATAATTTATGGATTTTTACTACTTCTTCCCCATGGATTATGTGTAATGTAACTGTGCTCATTGAGGACAACGTTTTTGCTTGGTGTGAAGGTGTTTACTCGTATTTCAGTGCTTGACCAGCTTGGCGCTCCAATGATGCCTGATTGCCCCTGCACTGAGTTTGAGCCCACATTAGTTACTTTGTTGCTGCACTCTGTTATTTATGTATTTATTTATTTTTAACTGTTGTTTTTTTGTTTTTTTTACCAGTTTTCAATTTACAACCAAATTTTAAAAAATTAGGCCAAAATCGCAATACACTGGCAACACACCACAGTTCACTGTTTAAAAAAAAAATGTACAAGAGTCATACAGGAAGGAAACCCCAAAATACTTAGCATATTGTCGGGTAGAAAGTTTTTACTAATATTATGTATTTGACACAGTCTGCTGTTGAGGTCATTGTTTAGCACAGAATATTGCTGCAGAGATTTCCAGTGATTATGATGTAACATGTGTACAGTAGCTGCTAAAACAATGTCCCCACATTTGTGTATTTTTAATTTATTGTTCTGTTTTCACTGTCACCCAGTAATCACTTGGTATCACTCCCTTAAACTGAGTAAATTGTGTTTTTCTTAAAGTTGGAACTATCCCCGAGCAACCTGGACAAAACATCAGCACAAGTCCATTGGGGACAGAGCACAGGAACAGGAGTCCAGCGTATGGTATGTCCAGTATTTGGGGTCTTGTGGTCAGAATAATACATAATTTCAAGCTTTCTCAAGTAGGCACAACTCCGTGCATGTTTTCCTAGCATATGCGAGTTCCTCACTACATTCTGCTATTATTATTTTGTGTATACACAGGCATTCCAGTGCAAATATCCCGTGGGATGGGATCCCGTCTTCATAGCGCCCCCAACCTATCAGACGCTCAGCCGTGCCGGCAAAAAATCAAGAAGCAGCATTCAGATCCTGTTATGCCCAGCCAGCCGCAGCAGATCCACAGCTTGCAGCCCGCTCGCTCTCTCAGATCATCCCCTAAACTATCTGACTTCATGCAGAGAATCCCACTACCAACCATATTGGGCTCACCCACGAAGGTATTGACATCTGTTTAATAACATCTGGCCTATGCGATAATAAAGAGGGTATTTAAAGCCCTTTTATCAATCAGTCAAATAATATAAGTGGCACCAGTATTAGGCATGTACTTTTTAATGTTCATGCCAGTTCTTCCTCTGACCAGCAGCCATGATGCTTCCACTGTAGCATGAGGACTGCAGCTGTGCAGTCTGTCTCTCTTAACTAGACCATCTCTGTTGATGACAATCAAAAACAAAGGTCTCACTTGCAGAAACCCAAACAGACAGCGCAGAGTGAGTCCATGCACAGACTGGCTGATCTATACCACCGTTGAGAGGCAGAGCTCAGCGTATCTATCAGTACACACGTTGAGTTTAATTAACCCCTTGACGACAAAGGACGTGCCAGGCACGTCCTGGGAGAAACTCCCTTAACGACAAAGGACGTGCCTGGCACGTCCTGCATTGAATGAAGCGGTTTTCGCGATCAACGATCGCGAAAACTGCTTTAACAGTGCTGGTCTATTGCCTCGACATCAAGGCAATAGCCAGCACCGAAATTTCTATTTCGGGACCCCCACGATCGCCCCACGGAGCGATCGTGGGGAGCCATATTGACGGAGCATGCTGCTCCGTCAATATGGCTAAGTCCTCTGCCGGTCTGAGCTTCGGAAGTGAAAGTAACTTCACTTCTGTCGCTCTGAATATGGTACTTGACTACCCCTAGTGGTAGTTTAGTAGCATTGCAATGGGAAATATTTAAAATAAATATTTAATTAATTAAAAACAGGTTATTTAGCTATATTAGCCTATAGGGTTAAAATTAAATATTTTTTAGCATAAGGGATAGGGTTAAAATTAAATTAAAGTTAAAAAATATTAATGGATATAATAAGGATTAGAGTTGGGGTTAAATTTAGTGTTAGGGTTACATTTTGGGTTCGGGTTGGGGTCAAAAGATCAATATAGGAAAAAACCAAAAAACCCTATTTTTGGTTTTTGTCCCATAACTCGCAAAAAATACCGAAAAATATGGAAACATGCATATTTTTGAACTCGGGAGAACATTTAGAAACTATTTAGACGGGGTCTTTTTTAATGATTTTATTTGTGTAAATTATATTTTAGGTCAAAGTTCGAAAAAGTGTGTTTTTTTAAATTTTTCATCATATTTGATGATTTTTTTTTGTAGTAAATTATAAGATATGATGAACATAATGGTATCTAATGAAAGCCCTTCTTATGACGATAAAAACAACATATAATTTGTGTGGGCACTGTATGTGAGAAAGAAAAAAATTACAGCTAAACACAAACACCCTAGAAATGTCAAAACAGCCATTGTCACCAAGGGAAAGTCAAGGTGAAAATGTCTTGTCACTAAGGGGTTAAGGAAGGGGAACATTGTTTTTGAAACTCTTGCTTCCTCCAAGGAACTATTGTCTCTCTCTTCGTGCATGGATACTGGTCTAGGTTGTGAAAAGCTGGAGACTAACCAATGTTATGTATGCAGCTTATTTTTATGCAGTGTATTAGTGTTCTTAGTATACCACAACATTGTATTGTTCTCATCACCATTTGCTCTATTTGTTGTGTCTTGGAAGTCCATTCTAGGAGATTTCTGGTGCATGAGATTTTTTTGAGAGAGAGATTCACAGATGTATAACAGAGGATGTGGTTGTCAAGTTTTTCTTGTATGTTTGTTGGCTTCTTGGTCCAGGGCATTTTTGCTGCACACAAGGATCTATAAATGTTCCTATTTGCTACACACTTTGGTACTTCTAAACTAAATCCAAGGACACTGGAAGAAAGTGTTAAAATAATAGCAAAAGTATTTTACCATGAAAGCTATCAGGAGATCCTTGAGGGGTTATTAATAATAAAAAAAAAAAATCAGTACATTTTAGTGCCATATACAAAAGACAAACTATTTACAAACTGAAATCAATTTATTTATAGATTATTCATTATTAACCATATAAACACTAATATTTATATGTACATCAATCAATCCGTATCATATTCATAATTTCCTATGTGTCTTATAAATTTTGTCCGAGGGAGGAGACTCAAAAGATGGATGTTACTTTTAACAACGTTAATGGTACTCATTTAATCTACCTCAAAAGGCTTAAAGACTTCGTTTGGAATCATCAGGAATCAAATGTGCTACCTTAAGTAGCTTTTAATTTGCCTATATGAGCATCAGGCACATTTTGTCTGAAACCATAGTAGATAGAGTCCTGTCGGGCTTCGTCTTGACTTCTTCATTTGTTGTTTATTGTGTGTTTCACTCTGAAATTCACAGAGTATAACACCGTTTGAGTTCCCAAGAGGTTCCAGTTCCCAGAACCTGCTGACCCTTCTTGCTCACCAGGGAGTGATGGTTCCACCTACTCGGAATAGGACACTCCCCGACCTGAAGAATATGGGTCATTTCACATGTCAACAAGCTGGTCTGGGGCTGCATCCTGTGGAGGAAATTCAAGGGCCCTTTGGCAGGTAAATAAATAAATGACCATTAGATTTTATATTTCAAATTTTAAAAAAAACCTATCCCTGTGTCCGCAGGATTTACATTATGTTTCATGGCAGATTTTCACATTTTGTGGTGATGGTTCATTCTCTTGTGCCACCCAAAGCAACCTCCACAGGGATGTGCAATTCTTAGTGTCCAAGCCCAAGCTTAGACAGGTGTTGGATCATTCCTCATTTTTGCATGCTCAAAGAAATAATAAACAAAATATGTTTTGATCATACAAAAAAGGGATAGTTAACTCAACTAAATGCATGCTTTTTTGTCAAATAGAGGGGCCCTTTAAATCGAAATCAGATACGCTGTCCAAAAAGGCTGTTTATAGTACAGTTCACAAGCCTTTGCATTTAGTGTTGCAGCATTTGTTGCATTTTGCTACATAAATGAAGGCTGTGTATAAATAATAGTAGTAGTAGTTATTAGTAAGAGGGTACTCTAATGCTCAGCCAATAAAGGGTATGATTTTAACGTGCTCAACTAACACTGTACTATCATTTTATATATAAGAGAACTCTTGAATTACAATATACATTATACTGCAGTTTTTACTGAATGTTTCTCTAGGCAATCAGTATTGCAAGTCTGCAATACAAGAATATTTGGAAGAAAATTAAAATATCACTCTATTCTGGGAATAAATATGAACAAATAAATGCATATTAAAGGGACAGTCTAGTCCCCAAACTCACTTGTAAGATGAAGATTACTGCTCAAATAGTACATACATTTTTAATATTTGACTGAAGTGCTCCCTAGTGATTATTCTGCATGTTTACTGCAGGTGCGGCAGCACGGATTTATATAGACACTGAGGATATAAAGTTTTGTTTCATTCAGTCCATTCCTTTGCTCCTTGAATTGAATACATGTGGACTCTAAGTGGCCTTGCTCTTGTACCCAGTTGGATCTCTTAACAGTGCAACACAGTGTCTGATGACATCACTAGAGAGACAGGAAATTCCATTCATTTGAATTAAATTATTTTCATTGGTACCTGCAGCAATGAAAAATGTTTTTTTTAAATTACTTTTACTCAGCTAGTTCGGACAGTCCAGGTTTCTTGCAAACTGCTGTAATTTCACAATTTCTTCTAGCTGTAAGTATTTTATATTTTAAGCAATACAAAATGTCAAATGTGCACTTTAAAGTACTTTGAAAGCACAATAATATGCGTTAACAATTGGAAGATTCATTTTGGGCACTAGACAGTCCCTTTAAAGCTTAAAGTTTAAAATTAATATGCATCTATTTGTTCCAGTTGTATTTTTTTCGTTTTCAATGCTTAAAGGGACACTAATGAATAGTTAGTTGTACCTACTGTGAGGCATGTACTCTGACCTGCAGCTGCCATGCTCTTCTAGCGCAGAGAGAGATCCTGGTTTTTGCACCTAAACGACGTCCCCTTTGCTAATGCCATGCATAAATGAGGGTCCTCGATCAGACTACCGGGGCGAGCCCCCTGTTCTGATTGGCAGAGCGCATGATGAGCCTCGAACTGTGTACATGTCGGGTTTACTCCGGACCAGCAGGACATCTCTTTTTTAAAAAGAAAACTTTAGTTGTCCTTTAACCAAAAAACTAACATTGAGCAGGCTTTCTCCTGAAAATGTATCAATTCACCATGAGATGTCCTACTCTGTGCAAGACATGAGCATCCCCATCATCTCGGAGGAATCCTATAGAGATGCATGGGAAAGGTCACTGCACGTGTGCACAATGTCAGTTACATGACAACTGATATTGTCCTAATAGGTGCCTCCTACTATTGCTGATTATGAGAGCAGTAGAGACATTATCACACTCTGAATTTCATTTTATTGCTTGCTCACTGTGTAATGTTTCTTGCAGATCTCTTAGCACAGGCAGGCTGACGGACCTCCTACTTAAAGCAGCATTTGGGACACAGGTACCAGACGTTGGTAGCACGGATAGCCTCAATACAGAAAAACCCATGGAGACAGCAGGTAAGCTGCTTCTAACCTAAAACTGACAAACTGTAATCCCAACCAAGACTTCACATGAGATACCTAAATTAGTACAGTATACAGAGACATTCGGATCACTTGTAATATTGTCCTAGATAAACCCCCCAAAATCTAGCAGACGTCCACTCCTGCCTGATTCAAACGCCTTTTAGAAAAGTGCAATGAGCAAGTACGACTCATACAATATAGCTGCTTCTTTGGAAGTCTAAAGCAGAAATTCAGACAGCCCTGTCACCAAGCAGAGCTATGTGACTTCGATCATCTCTTCCACAGCTATTGGGTATGTGTGTCACAATTGACCCATTCACACACCAATTATGGAGCAGATGTCTGTCAACGGGAACACCTCTTAATTATTGGTAAAGACTTGGGTTGAATGGGACATGGTTCAAAAGCTGGTTTTAATCAGGCAGAAGTTTAATCTGGGGGTTACGGTGCTACTTACCACATTTTAACCCCAAAGGAGTTTGCATGTGGTGCATTATGTGCAGCCATGCAAATGGCTAATTAATGACTCCTTTATAAAATAATAGGACTATTGATAAGTATTAATCAAGTCTTCACTCCAGTTACTAAATACTTCCAAAATATCACACGTCAGAATATAATAAGAAACCATTACTGCTAGTGCATTGATGAGATTGACCATGATAAATGAAAAGTGCCATTAATCCTCTTTTGGTTCCTCTAGCTCCCATAATTAATTTTGGAGGGAATTTGCACTGTGGGGCACAGGTTGGGGGCTCTCTCAGCCCAGCTCCAGTTATCTTCACAGTTGGTTCTCCTCCTGATGGTACAACTCCACCCCAAACCACACGGACAAGACTGTTTTCAGGTGACCTTGTGGTCTATTCTTATATTATTCTTTAATTTCCCTTCATGTTCTTTTCATTTCCACTTAATTAGTTATTAATGCCCTTTCATTCATTTACTCAAAGGTCTACTCAATTAAGAGAGAAAAACTGAAATGGGAATTTCAAATGTAAGGCAAAAGTAGCTGAGCTGGATAAATATCCTATTCAGCTTTTTTGGAGAATTTTTCCAACTCTGCTACTTTGACTTAAAGTTTGAGATTTCCATCTCAATTTCATACAGTTCTTTTTTTATTGAGTAGACCTGTATATCTTTTTCTTTGACGTAAAAAATACTTTTGAGTGGCTACCCTATATGAGAGGCTACTTTAGTGCTGTCCGTTCTCTGTGAGATGTGGCTTCAATTTATGTCTCTATAAATTA
Source organism: Pelodytes ibericus (assembly GCA_036172795.1). Lineage (NCBI taxonomy): Eukaryota > Metazoa > Chordata > Amphibia > Anura > Pelodytidae > Pelodytes > Pelodytes ibericus. The sequence continues at coordinate 128,621,775 of CM069860.1, read as the reverse complement.
TCATTCATTTGTTAATCATTATTAATTATTATTAATTATTATTATTATTAATCATTATTACATGGGTCCCTGGTCACTGCACCTAGAGGAACACCAGCTGTACCACACTGACGAGGCCTATGATAGGCCAAAACGTCTGTGGTTGCTGTGTTCCTCGTGCAGAGGAGACTTGTAATGCATTTCGGGTCTGGACTGCCCTCATGGGCATGTTAATAGAGATATCTCTTCTGTAATGGTAAACATTAGCACAATATGGTTGATGCCCCTGCTGAGTAGGTACCATCCTATAAGACAGGCTCTTTTTGTGAGATGTGGATCCCACCTCTTTTTCTTTTCAACCAACTTATTGTGTGTCTAATACTTGAAACATAGTGCTTCTCTTGCTATTTATGCACATGTAAAAGCATATAAATGTATCCTTCCTCTCTTATTTCTTCTCATATAGCAGCATGCAAAAAAAATAAATAAATACTAATTCCAAGATGTACACATTTTGCATACTAATAAATTTTGTGCTTGAATCGCATCTCCGTTGTGTTTTTATCGCATTTTTCCATTGTTCCAAGTTTACTGGCTGTCTCAAATCTCTCCATCCTCTGTTATTCCTTAGTGGGCTCTTCCAGTTCTCAGAGCTCAGCAGGTTCCTTCACTGGTAGACATCTCGTGGTTGGTACTGGAGGTGAAACCTTTGAAGCTCCATCCAGCCTACGGTGTACTTTCCCAGAGTCAGGGGCAGCCAATTTTGAAGGGGTTGTGATGTTTGAAGTTCCTGAGTTGCCAGAAGAGACCTTAATGGAGGTGAGCAAGATTATGACATTTAGAACTGCCCATAAAGATCCTATTGAAATAGAGACTTATCTACTAATGTGGATTACTAATACAATTCAGATCCAATCTGAACCATACAGATCGATCCAAAATTAAACCTACAGTTTGTATTGTTCCAATGCTAAATGGGAGCAAGTGGCAAATAATGTCTAAATTATATTATATATATTCCTTCATCTGCTATTATTACAATCATTAAAACTTCACTATCGGTCGTAATGCACAGTTTCCAAACTTATAATACCACGCAGTTTTTTCCCCAGAAATAATTTTTATTGTTTGATTCACAGATGGATCAGATCATGGTTTTGTTTATAAGCCAGTCTGTGCACTATATAGTACAGTGATTGGCAGCAGGGAACACTTTTCCTCTATAATTATTTCTATAATATAAAAGGAATTTGCACTGCATCACGTAGCTGGAAATGACCGAGCCCTGCCTGTTCCTGCATTAATAAACATCATCAGGACATGTTTATTTCCTGCACACACCCTTCAATTCCTCATGTGTCATACATATAGAGGGCAAAGACATTAGAAGTAGAATAAGCCTTTTACAATAAAGTTATGCCGATGGACACAAAGCAATAAACTGATTTATTAATGCAGTTTAAACTGAATTTATCATTTTGTGTCTATTGCACTTATCCCAACCCTTCCATATTAGTTTTTATTTATTCTTGGATTCTCACCAAGATTATTGTTAAAGACTATTTTTTCTGGTTCTTGGGACAAAAGTGTAACGTTAGAGAAGAATCGTAAATATTTAAGTTGAGTAGTCTGTATAATTTGTATGGCTCGGTGTAATCAAAGAGAGGTGAGATAACATTTTATCTAACCAACTTGCTATACATTGTTTTGGGACAAACCTGGTGACTTCCTTCTGCTAGAAGAACAGAGTTGGTCCTGCCAAATGGAAGTCTTCAAAGAATGAGCTTTTTGCAAAGTTGTTGGTTTTTGAACTATCAAGGCTTCCTTTACACTAGACAGAAACTACCTATTGACTTATTGTAGGGTACTGTTAAGTGAATAAAAGGACAATGGCAGAGTCTGTCACTGATCATTCCTGTCTGGAATGAGTTAAACGCCAAAGAGTTAACTACTGATACATATTAACTTCATAATACAGCTTTTTCCACAGAGGGTGACAAAATAGGTTTAAAACGTATGTGTCGGAATTCCATCTTCTTAAATATTGTCGCTGGGCTTGAATGCTTACCTCTGTGCTTTTCTTCTGTCTTTGCAGCAGGAACACACAGACATTCTCTGCAGTCTACGATTTACACTGGCTTTCGCACACTCTGTCATGGAGATTGCAGTCCTCAAAGGGAGCTCTGTAGATGTGAGCACTTCAGTGACCTCAGAATTCCAGATGCAGGAGAGTGTTGTAGCAGATCAAATTAGCCTCCTGAGCAGGGAGTGGAGGTAAGCTTGTCCTTGCACTCTATACACACCCGGTAAATCCAGGAAATCATTTCCTTTACAAAATCATTGTAAATTGAACATTTCTAAATGAAATGTTGAGCTTTATATAATATACTTCTTTTGCCCCCTCGATGTCATGCTAGATTTAATGTACAGTCAGATATCTATTGTTGAAAAAGTACAAAATAAAGCAAATCTTTTTGCTGTATTTTATAGTTCAGATCATGGACAATTTTCCACCTTTACTATATTCAGTGGTCATAACAGAGACCTAATTGAATAGGCATTTCAATCTTCAAGGTTTTCAATTATGGTTATGAAGTGAATTCTTGAAGTGGATTGAACGAATGGCATTTGTCCATAGAATACAATACCCCTCATAGAGTAAGGAATCTTAGAGATAAAGAATGTCTCAAATGGCTGCTACTACAGGTAGATGAGATTTGTTCACTTTGACAAGCTGACATTTCCGTCTCTTGCATTTCTTACAGTTCTCCCATATGTTATTTTGATATGGTCATTATTTCACTCATGACCATTATTCTCACTCCCCCCTAAGCCATATTTACATTCTGACCTTGATGTTATTTAGTATAACCTCCACATTCCCGTTTACTTTCTCTGACACAGCACCACACTCCTTTAGAATACATGATGTGTACATTAAAATTATATTTCAATATAATAAGATGTCCTAATAGTAAAATGTAATCCAAAAGTATCTTAAATGATGAATATATTGGCTGCCTTGTAAATGGAGATGTCTTCATGTTAGCAGGGCTTATTATTTTCACTCTTAAGTTTATTTTATTGTCTTGATATTAGAACTGCTGTTTTTTATTCTCTCCAGTTATGCAGAACAACTAGTTCTCTATCTCAAGGCAGCAGAGCTCCTTTCCAATGGATTACAGACTGCCATGGAGCAAGTCCGGACTGGAAAACTGTGCCTCTCCTCCACTGTCAAGCAGGGTAAGAGTTGCTAGATACCATATTTGCTCAAATATAAGACGACCCCCCCCCCCCCAAACTTTGGATATTCCTTTAGGAAAAAAACTAAAAGCCTGAATATAAGACTATCCTATAGGAAAAAAGTTTAACTTGTATATATTAACATGTAAATTACTTTTTAATATTCAATAAAAATGATATTAAACAAATGCATTTCTTGTATTTATTGTGCCAATGCCACCTCTCTCTCCACCCCCCTGCGTTGTCTCCCTTCCCCCAAACTTTTCTCTCTCTCTCCCCCCTTGTCTTTCTCTCCCCCTCCCTCCCCTTGTCTTTCTCTGCCCCCCTCCCCTTGTCTTTCTGTGCCCCCCCCCCTCCCCTTATCTTTCTCTGCCCCCCTCTCTATGTCTCTCGCTCCCCCCCTCCCTCCCCCTCACCTGTCTCTCGCTCCCTGGTGTCTAGTGGGGGCAGCTGGGGGATGTCTGCACGATACATGCAGACATCCTCCATGTTGCCTGACACTTCCGGCTATTATGACGGACCGGCTGTTTTATGACAAACAGCCGGTCTGTCATAATAGAGTGAAGTGTCAGGCAACATGGAGGATGTCTGCACGTATCGTGCAGGCATCCCCCGGCTGCCAAATATCCCTGGTGGCTAGCGGGGGCAGCCGGAGGATGTCTGCACGATACGCACAGACATCCCCCGCTGCTGCCCGGCACTTCCGCCGGGACTTTTATGATGAAGCCGGAAGGACCCAGCTTCACCCGGCTGTTAGCGAGGGGGATCCATTTGCATTTGCTCAAATACGGTAAATACCAAACATGTATGTGATGCTATGCTGAATCCTAAATGAGGAGTAGACCAAGAGCAGGCATGGAGTATTCATTATTTTCTGTGCACCAAATGGCCACCATAACAAAGATATGAATATGTTGTTGTTTTTCTCTATTGCTAAGTGTTGGCAAAACTCCAATACATTGTTTTCGTACATCTCTTTTTGATTATTTCATGTTGTAACAATATATATGTAGATCACTCCTTTAATTCTTCATACAGTGGTGTATCTTGGTTTTGTACTGTCCTAGGCAGACAAAATGTGGGCACCTCCCCTCCCACCCGCGTTGCACACCCACGACATGACCCATAATCCACATTGCACACCCAGGGCATGCTCCATCACCCCATTACATGCACTATCACCCACATACACACACATTAAATGCCTAATCACCTCCATTATAAGCCCCCATTACATACACATAACATGTCCATATCACCCTTAATACATGCCCCCATCACCCCCAATACATGCCCCCATTTCCCCAGGACTTACCCTTGTCCCTGGTGGCTAGTGGCAGGTAGAATGGTGTCCTACCATGCTGCCTGTTCGGCTCCCCTGCGGCGTGTGCAGAAAGGTCACGTGTCTGACGTCAGAGCATGTCAAGCACTTCCCTGTCACGCTGCACCGGTAGCCGAACAGGCACCATGGAGGTTTCTCTGTGATGCCTGTACGGCTCCCCATGCCACCGTATCTGCCGGCAAGCAAGGTTTTTTTATTTTTCTTAAAGGGGCGGCTTTTTATTTATTTTATTTTTGCCCTACCCTCTTGCCTTGTTTGCCACACACTAAATACAGTGCTGTCTTCATGTGTAATTAATTAGTACGGTGTGTATATGTCATGTAAACAAGCAACAACAAGACACATTATTTTCCGTTACTGTGATCTATTCAAGGACCTGACTGCTCTAAAATTCACTCTAATGGAAGCAGTCTGTGGTTAACCCATTTTACACAGCCCATTATCCCTTAAAATATAGCACATACTGGATTTCGGTATGGTGGGCCGTGATAGATTTTTGATTTCCATCAACATTAACTTCTTGTATAGTTACTGACCATGTTTTGCATGCATTCCTCCCCGGTGTAGTGGTGAAGAAGTTGAACGAGCTGTACAAGTCCAGCGTGTCTTCCTGTCATTGCCTGAATTTACGGCTACAGAGGTTCTTCGCTGACAAGCAAAAGTTGATGGATCGAATCAACAGCATTACTGCAGAAAAACTCATCTTTAGCTATGCTGTCCAGATGGTAAGAGGCAGAGATGCCAAATCACTCGACACACTCCTTACCTATAATATTATTCATAGAATCCCTGTGTTTGACAATGTAATCTGCCTGGGTCACTGGACTTGCATTAGAAACTGGGTACGTTTGGGGAAAAAAAAAAACCTCCTCTTGTCAATCAGCAACACTGTCTATTTTTACTATCCATCTTAATGAAAGACGTATTTTACAATCTCTCAGGGCCAGATCTAGCATTCATCCTATAATCAGCCATTCAGAGGCTGTTTTAGACTATTACAAACATTGTCATTTTTAAACCAGTTCAACTGATGTTGTGCATTAACGCTTAAAATGTCAAAGATATGTCAAACTCTTGCCACTAAAAATCGTTAGGGAGTGAACAGACTGGTGAAATTGTTAAAAATAAGAAACAACAAAAGATGACATTTTCCTCCGTATCAAGGCATAAAACTTCAGATAAGAGGCATGACAAATCGTATGAATCAAATGTTTTTTTTAATCCAGCTTGTAGTATCCTATAATTAAGATCCCACTTCGGATTCGACACACATAAGGCCTCTTCTCTGCTACTGCTCTGTCTTTCTGCTGTGACTCTCAATTTACAAACTGGATTAAAAGCATTTATTACGTAAGGTATGTCATACCTGTTATGTGATTTTTTACACTTTGACAGGGAGGAATACTTCATCCGATTTAGTTGTTCCTGGATTCTTTGCAGTTGGATTGCCGCTGTTCACTCCAGTAAGCAAGCCTTGCTTTTTATAGCATTCACCATAAGACTTGTTGCCTGGAATTATTTTGTACTATGCATTTTTTTTAAAATAAGGCATACAAATACTGGTAATTGAATTGCTGAATTTTTCATGCTAATTGCGATATGATTGCCACGTCACCACAAATTCAGTCATTTACACTGGGGTATAAAGTTTAATTGCGCGTTTGTATTTCTGTAGGTGCAATCTGCAGCGTTGGATGAGATGTTTCACCACCGAGAGGACTGTGTACACAGGTACCATAGAGCTCTGCTGCTGATGGATGGGCTACTGAACTTCATGACGGAGCAGGCCGACATAGAGAACGTTAGCAAATGTAAGAACAGCCGCTGCTTTAATATTCCTAACCCTAAGACATGCAGTTTCAGGTGCTGGGTGTGTTTTTTTTTTGTTTAGCATTTACCACTGGTACAGGCAAGCATCACAACATTGTCACAGACTGCTTGGGTCACCCCCTTGCGGTGTGCATTGAATAATCTGAGCAAATATGACATCCCTGCATGCAGTAAAAAGGCGGCATGGGTGATGGCTGCTGGATTACAGCCTGTGAGTTCAAATCTGTGTGCTGGCTTCTGGGGTCTGACCAGTGAATGCAAATCTAGGTGCTGGGGTAAATCCTTTGAGTGCAAAGTATGTGCTTGGACAAAGTTGTTGCTGGGGCAAGTCCAATGAATGCACATCTGAGTGCTGGGGTACATTCTGGTAGCTGGGGTTAGTCCTGTGAGTGAAGTCTGGGTGCAATATAGGTGCTGGGGTAGATTCTGGTTGCAATGTGTGTGCAGAGAAAAAAAAGCCTGGAATGTGTTTTTCCAATATTTTTTTTTAAAACATCTCTAAAAAGTTGAATATAATGATAAAAAATATAAATGCAACTATTACTGTATAACTACATGATCCCCATGATCAGACACCGTTAAACATGCTTTATGCCTTTCACTGTCATATTCATATACATACACACAATTCTTTTGTTCTTTGTATCTTTTTAATAAACTGCTTGTTTTTATCTCTTGTTGCAGGCAAATTATGCATTGAACGTAGACTGTACGCACTACAGACCAGCATTTGCGCGTAAGTCAACAGGCTTCATCAAGCTTGTCTCTCAAGAATAACACTGCTGCAAACAGATCTCTGGGTGACATTGGCAGAAGCACCATGCAGAGATACAGGACTATGCTTTAGATTGTGCAGTCTACTTGAGATTCAGCAAACTCCAGGACAGAAACTGTGTGCTTTAAAGAGGCCAGTTCATGCAGATCATCATGTTGCACCATGTCTAGTACCTTCCTTTTTCCCTCAATGTTAAATTCTGGCAATCTGTACTGCAATGGGCCTGGCTTTCAGGCATGAGTGGTGAATAACCAGCATGGACAAACCTCCTTCTGAATTTGGCTGCTGGTTAAAAGTTTATATTCATACAAAGATATGAAAGTAGGATACCACCACCATGCCTAATTAATTTGTCATGACTTCCTGGATGTTCATCTTACAAGGGCGAAGCTACAGATAAACATTCTGTATGGACTTTGAAGGTGGAATGATACAGGAGCAGAATCAGATTCGCCATAAAAGGGTTTATACATGTTCAGTTAGTGGAAAGGCAGTCTGAGTCCTGATGGAAATACAAGAGCTGCTAGTTTGCATCATTCTTTGTTATTCCACTGTACTTCCAAATGTTACCAGATTGACACTGAATGCTGGCCTTATCAGTGATGGCTCTATTTTCTAGACCTGGTTTTCTCCATTCTTGCCATAAACTATCTGCAAACTTTATTTTAAGCAACCTTCATTTTAACCTTGTGTGAGCAGAACACCATGGTAGTGCACTGTTGCACTAAGCACTGTTACAGTTTTTGAATTAGGCTGCTCCATGTTGACCGCCCTCTGAAAGAAGGAATGCCATCACTACCTTGTGAAAGGAAGGAAAACCAAAGGCACAGAAAATAAAGAAGCAAGATTCAAGTTACTTTCTTAGTAAAATAAATCAGTCCATCGATCACAGCATACAGTTTACTCATGGTAGCATCCCAGCCACATGCACTGTCTGGTGATTTACACAGTATTTAGTAAGATGATGGTCATGGTTTGAATGACTCTCCATTATCTATGTCTATGACTGGAATAGTAAACCCATAAAAATGCCTATGTCTGGAATCTCCTGGATTCTGGCTTTACTCAAGCAGCTCTGCATTTTCTCTTCCTTTTTCTTTCTTTACATCAACATAGGACGAGCCTATCTAAATCAGTCAATCGTCTCTGAGAATTAACTCTTTAAACTGAAAAAGTTGCAGGAGGCCTTTGTATCCCTGCGACTGCAGCTTGTGAGAATTAACTTTGTGTGATACCATATCTATGGACACACCGATGGGTTACACCGTGCAGTGCTGATCGCGTAGTTTTGCTCGGCTACATGTTCATTCTGAAGGAAAAAAAGTTTTTTGTTGCACTTTAATAACGAAAAAGCATTAACAGAAAATGTTTCAGGACTCTGGCAAGAAAGTCCCGTGGAGGGTGAATACCGGAGCTGTGCCAGTCTGATACATTATTAGTCAAGGTTATTTTTGTTTGTTTTTATATTGCACTACCAGTGTATATGTTTGTGTACATAGAATCTTATATGTATATAATGTATATTTCCCTAAACTGTATATTGCTTAATAGCAAACAACAACAAAAAACAGCACTGGCTGAGCTATATTCTTTATTGCCTTGTCTTCCCACCGTTAAGCAGGTTAATTGACTTTAGTGGGCGTTTTAATCATTCCCCGAGTGGTGTTATGCAGGCGTTTCAACCTCATAGATGTGAAAGGTGCAACCAGGAGGTAATCCGTAAGATGTCATTGCTTGGTGTTAATTCTTCAGTGTCTCCTGGCAGCAGCTTTGGGATTGGTCCAAGAAGCATATGGATAATTTTTTTCGATCCATCTCCCAAATTGCCCTGTAAATGCCAGTGTCATCACCCAAGGGCCGTTCAGACAGACTAAAGGGATGAAACCACAGGTGGCGCAGAAGACATTGCCGTGACTGTTTGTGTCGCCACCCTCCCTCATGTATACATTTCAATCTAGGCTTTGCCTATCCAGGCATGGATGACTGACCAACCCATCAGACTGCAGGAGGGTGACTGCAGCTTGCGATCACTTGATTACAGCCCATTAGGAAACATGATAGTGACTGATGGGCTAAACTAGACCACTGGGACAGACGTAAACTATAATCAGCTGCCATAACGAAGACTTGGCTAAGTTTCTGAAGTATTACTCCATTAATCACGGTTCACAGGTTTTCTTTAACCATCTAGTCATACACCCTGATAAACTGGCCATGTTTCTTCTTACCGCCATCACATAATTCTAATCCAAGGAAACCACAAATGGCCTCTGTGTATAGTTCATTGCCCTTACATACTTCGATAAAGATAAAAGAATTCTGTTGGCTTTACACGACGTTACTCGATGGAAACGTATTGCGTGAGAACATGGAGCCAGTGTGCTGGTGATGTATTGGTCTTTGCAGCATGTAAATCACAGATATTTATCAAATCTTGAAACCCTCTGAACATTTATGGCTGCTTGAACAATTACATTTGTTTATCAATACTTGAAATGTTATTCACTGTTCTTGGTCAAGTAAAAGCTTGAAGGGAAAGTATCATTAAGTTAAAAGAAAAATGAATGCGCTGGGCATAAGCCCATTTACCCATCTCACTGTTGCTGCTCCCACCTGCAGGCCTTGGAGAAGAGAGGTCTGTATTGAAAACCTACATTGTTATCTGCTGTGTCATCACTCTTCTGATAATCTTCAAGTGCTGACTCTTCAAGCCGAGAAGAAATTCTGCACTTTTACACCCCAATTATTGGGACATTGTGAATGTTGCTGTAGGGTGCATGGTATCCCACAATTCTTCTCTTTTGATCTAATCTAGCGGCATCTCTTTTGGAGCATGGACCTAGTAACACTGAAAAATCCATACCAGTGTTATTACGATAGGAACCCAAGAAATTGTACCAGTGGTTCTTTTAGAACAGAAAAACTGAGACACAGATTATGTTGCCAAATGACAGGTTATATAATTTTAAAATACATATTCTCCCTGTGTATGACCCTTTTGTTTCCAATAAACACACAAAAAGAGCATGTGCACTCCAAATAGAAGTATTGGATATGTGAGTCTATATACACATTTAGTGATACTTTCCCTTTAAATTCTTTTAGTGTTGTGTAAAGACCTAGCAAATTTATCTGTTTTGCAGGTGCAATGTTAAATAAGCAGCTCTTTCAAGCATTGACAGGTCTTGGGCTTCAAATGGGTTACATAGATCTGTTTGTTTGCCAATTCGCTGGTGTACATTTTATCAACTTTATTTTTTAACTTTTATTTTGTACGTGACCTTTCTACAGAGATTTGATATTTATTGCGTGACAGCCAAAAAAAAAGAAAAATAATAATAATCACAAAAAACTCTAACGGAGAAAAAGTGCCCTTGTTTTTAGCTCCTTTGCTATACTAAAGCCTAGCAGAGCATCGCATAAGCATTAAGCAATACTCTGCAACCTCATAGATGAGAGGTTTCTGCAAAAGGTTAATCAGTTGTAAGTGTGGTGTGTGTGAGTTTCCCTTATAATAAGAAATTATTTTCTTCTCCAATGTATTGACCTATTAGCTGTGGCTGGAATTGCATTTGAATTTCAGGATGGGTTTGCAATATAATGCAGGACATTTCTCTGCCAACCCTTGCTGGTTCATCAATGTTAACTTACCTGTCCATTGTATACAGTATACAAGTTTCTGCTTTTATTGCGCAGACCAGATCTAACACACACAAAAAAAGAAAGTACTCTGCTGGTTTGAGTTCATAGGAATCCCTTCCACTGTTGTGTTGCAGGCCGCTATTGCAGTGTAAGACTAAGTTAAAGTGACGAGTGTTAATGATGTAAGCAGCACAAAAACGGCAAATATCTTGTATTTCATCTTTATTTTCTTTCCGCTGTGGGAAGACATAACAATTTAGTTAGGAGATCTGCTTTTTAAAAAATGCATTTAAATAACCCCAAAGTCTCATTGAGGATTGTGTTTGAGAGATAATAGGAATGCTTATGTTATTTTATTTTTCTCTTCCAGCTGATAGTTTTGTTTTCGTCATTGTTATGATACGTGTGGTGCATCATTTTTTTTCTTTTCTTTGTATGCGTTAAATAAGAAAATAAAGACATTAATAAAATGTGCTGTTTTCTTTTTAGTATTTTCATTTTTAGCCCCTGTTTTGTAATTAAGCGTAGGTTGGTTAGAGAAGCCGTCGTAAATCATGACATTATTGCATAAAATACTACCTGGAGCTTACCTTTAAATGTAAGACCTATCCAATAACTACATATGCAATGTATACATACATATTTTACACAGGAGATGGTGCTGAGTACACGGATTTAGGTTTTATTTACACCAGATATATAGCTAGAGTTGCCAGGTTAGACAGTGTGTTTTTTTTGCTGCACATTTAACTTTTACATGTTTCCCAAAAAGAATGACTGTACCGTATTTTTCGCTCCATAAGACGCACCTGACCATAAGACGAACCCAGTTTTTAAAAGAGGAAAACAAGAAAAACAATATGCCAGGATTTAGCCACTCACTATGCCAGGATTTTGCCCCTCATTATGCCAGGATTTTGCCACTCACTATGCCAGGATTTTGCCACTCACTATGCCAGGATTTTGCCACTTACTATGCCAGGATTTTGCCCCCTCATTTCCTCAGTACTACCTCCATGCTGCTCTCCGTTGTTTCCTCTGTGCAGTTTAACCTCCTGCACGGAAGAAGGAATCTCCGGTCGCGTTTTTTTTTTCTTCTTAACTTTATTGAAGCGGCGCCACTTCAATAAAGTTAAGAAAAGAAAAAAAACATGACTGGAGCTTCCTTCCTCCGTGCAGGAGGTTAGACTGCACGGAGGAAACAACGGAGAGCTGCAACGAGGTAAGTATTTTACTACATTCGCTCCATAAGACGAAAAATACGGTGAGTTCAGGGTAATCTGGTCATTAAGTGGGGGATCTCACAGGAATTTTCATTAAATGATATCCTCTAAACACACAGACTGTCAAATTTGGCACCCAAGTTTGACTTAGAAAATAAATAAAACCCAGGTTCAAATCTTCCCCATTGGAAGTAATGGAAGGCAAAATGATTGAAGCTATTTTCAAGACAAAGTAAAACTCAGTTGCTGAATTTAGCCTCCAATTACTTTCAGTGGGGAAGAATCGAACCTGGGGTTTTTCTTTTTGTTGCCAAATTTGACTTAGTCTCAAAAAAGTCGAATTTTACTGACCCAAAAGTGTGATTAAGTGGCATTGCTGCTTATGGAATAACACAATGGAAAAGACCAATGACCTCCTTGTACTTAACCAAGCCAGGGCTTGGCGCTCTCCCTCCTCTCTACCCTCATATCTTTTTGTCTTCTCTCCCTCCTCTGTTCTCTCTCCTTCTCCCCATCTCTGTTCTCTCCCCCCTCCACCATTTCTGTTCTCTCCCCCTCCACCATTTCTGTTCTATCCCCCTCCACCATTTTTGTTCTCTCCCCTGTTTCTGTTCTCTTCCCCCTCCACCATTTCTGTTCTCTCCCCCCTCCTCCTCGCTTCTCCCACCTTCTCACATTCTTACTTGAACAGCAGGGGAGCCGCGGGTAAGTGCTGCTCACGCTCCCCGTGTGTAATGATAATACGATGCCCTGCATCATCACTGCTGCCCACAGCTCCCCTGTTCATAGGGTGGGGGCGGACCTTCACCTCTCACTCGGTGAGGTCCGCCCCCTCCCCGAATCCTCCGGTGAGGCTATACAGCGGGCTGGTGAGAGCCAGTTCCTCTACTGGCATTTTATTTCTTTTTTAAGTGGCAGGTGCCCCCTGGGTTGTTGCTCCCTCGGAAATGAGGGATAGATACACTTAAGCTTTGCCTTCTGATTTTCTTTTTTTAATTCTTCTACGTGTTGGAAAACTAGCTAAATTTGAACTTTACTTTCTTGTGGAATAAAACCTAAACATTGTCTGGATATGTGACTAAAAGTTTATTATGAATCACAGAAAAAATAAAGAAACAAATTACTGTAGAACACATTTCACATTCATCCCTGTTTTATTGGTCATTCTAGCTGCCTTGAAATTCTGATTCTCAAACACATTGCACTATAAAGACAGACAAGCTACTGACATATAATCAAAGTGTGCCTGTTCATAATTGACTTTATTAAGAGATGGCTGTGGAAATGGGAGTCATAAATAAAACTCATTTATTTACTGTAGACACTAGCATCTGAGCTAGTAAGGGTTTTTTGCTTGCAATTCTCAAACAAAAAAAGTCTATTTTTCAGCCAAGAAAGTACAAGCTCTGATTATTATAGAATAAGAAAGGATTTCTATAAATAAGACACTAGAAAATACTATAGCCAGAACAGGCCAGGGGCACATTTTGGCCAAACCGCTAACGTGCATTGTGCACATGTAGCAAGTAAAAACCCAAAAATGTGAATCATAACTTATGATTAAGTTATTCAGGGAAAAGTCAACCAACAGTGCATTAAAGGGACTGTCTGGTGCCCAAAATGCATCTTCCAAATTTTAATACATATTAAAGTAAATTTTAAATTTTGCATTGCTTAAAATATGAAAAATGTACACTTAGATGAATTTGTGTAATTACAGCAGTTTTCAAGAAAGCAGGACTGCCCCACACTAGCTGAGCAAAAGTACATTTCTCCTTTTTTTTTGCTGCATCAATAAGAATAATGCCATTCAAATGAATAAGATATCCTGTTTCCTATGTGTACAACAGCATGGTTACTTAGATTCCACACAATGTATTCTATGCCACCATTAGAGCAGTACAGGAAGTGACTAAATTAAACAAAACTTATACATGCTCAGTGTCTACACACATTCAGTGTGGTAGTACCTGTAGGATACTAGGTGGGGGGAGTGCTTGAGTAGAATATGAAAAATTTGATTTATGCAGAATGCCTGCATCAAATCACACTGGAAAAAAAAACCTGTGCACTATTCAGCCAGTAGTCTTCCACTTGCACCATAGTGAGTATGGGGACTAGACAGTCTTTTTAAATGAGAAGCAATACATTTTTTGTCTTTTGATTCTTGTATACTTTATGGAATTTGCAGGGAATTGAGAATATAATTACAAACCTAAGACCAATTTTGCAGAGTTGAAAACAGTCTACAATTCAATTCTACTTCAAATGCTGCTATTTTGGCCTTCATTTTACAATTCCCTGCAATTCCCTCTTTCATGAATAAATTACTATGTAACCATTACACTGGACTTGCAGCATGTTATAAAATACCTAATCCTGTGACAAGCTTAGTGTACCAATATTCTTTTTTTTCCTACTTGCACTTAGTTGAGCTTGTTGACCTTTCTTTGTTTGGTTGCAGCTTCCTCCCCAGGAGGGAAGATTATTGGTTGGATCTCCTCCAAAACATGAAAGAACCACTACCTTATAGAGTCCTGTCTGCTTGTATAGCCCTATCAAGGGGCAGGCATCTTGGGTCAGATCTTCCTTTATGTGACCCAAGATACTAAACAACATAAAGTTACACAAGCACAGAAGGCTCAATAAGTTACTTTATTTATATTCTTTCATTAAAGCATTTCCATTTAAAATGCCTGAATTTGATGCAATCTAATAATTGCATATCATTTAAAATAAAAATAATAACTGAAAGAGAATACCCTGCACTCCAACCCTCTCTCAAATGGATAATTCTGTTGATCCTCCTGGCAGCCATGATTTAGATTTAGATTTATGTTCTTCCAAAGCTAAAATCAAAGATTCCATCTAGTGCTATTTTATGGCTCAGCTGTATTTTTAATTTGTATGTATTTTATGTTATTTTAAGTAATTTCCCTACCCACATTTGCTTGCAGTGCACTTGTCCTCCTCTTACCCACATTTTACTTCATTTTGCAGCCCTTTCCAGGACTTTTTTAGAGGCATTTTAGTGGCCAAAAGTTCGTGTCCCCATTGACTTCAATGGAGTTCGGGCTCGGGGTCAAGTACGGGGTGAAATTCGAGCACGGACCCGGACATTTTTTTCGAAGTTCGGCCGAACCCGAACATCCAGGTGTCCGCTCAACTCTAAACATAAACAGTGGAACATGAATAGTATAGTAACAGCAAAGAAGTGTAATAAAATATATAGCAGGTGTCAGTTATGTCCCATAAATGATAGGTTTTAGCAAGAGAGTAGGAGCATGTTGGGTCCTTGAGCACATCTGTGTCCTGTGACTGGTCGCCAAAATAATTGTAACTTCAGTGGAAGGCAAATGTCCTGCATACCATAAAATATGATGAAAAACACTTTCTATCTTTGTACTTGATTAACCCCTTGGAAACACAGGTCGAGGCGCTAGTGACACATGACAGACCTAGTCCGGCCTGTGTCTAAACGAGAACTGAAAGCGGAGTTTTTCATGAAGTACAATGCATGAGGAATGCAATCATACTGTACATATACAGTATTAAAATACCACCATTTGAAATATACGGTTTGATGGGGTAAAATACATTGGACGGCTTAAAAAATGTTTCAAATGGAACATGGGCGAAGGCTGACTACATGTCAAAATTCCAGGTTGGAAATGCGCACCCCCTAAATGTGTCCTTTTATCCCCAAAACAAATCAACAAACCTATGCATGGGGGGTATCCCTGTACTCTGGAGATGTTGCTGAACACATATTGAGGTGTTGGTTGGCAGTGGCAAATACCAGATTCTGAAAATTCCTGCCTGAACTACAATGTATGTGGGGAAAAAAATGACATCCCAACCCTTTGACATAGGTTGGTGGTAGAATTAGTACTTGGGAAGTGTTAAAATACCACAATTTTAAATACCCTAGGATGTCTACTTTTCCAAAATATATGGTTTAATGGGGTAAAATACTTTGACAGGCTTCAAAAGTGTCCCAAATGGAACATGGGCGCAGGCTGACTACATGTCAAAATTCCAAGTTGGAAATGCACCCCCACTTAAAAGTGGCCTTTTAGCCCACAAACAACCCAACAAACCTATGCATGCGTGGTATCCCTGGACTCATATTGAGGTGTTGTTTTGCACTGACACATAACAGGATCTGTGAATTCATGCTCGAAGTTCAATGTACCGTATATACTCGAGTATAAGCCGACCCGAATATAAGCCGAGGCACCTAATTTTACCACAAAGAACTGGGAAAAAATATTGACTCGAGTATAAGCCTAGGGTGGGAAATGAGGCAGCTACTGGTAAATATTGCCCCCAATCTGCCATTTAATATTCCAGGATATTGCCCCCAATATGTAATTTAATATTCCAGGATATTGCCCCCAATATGTCATTTAATATTACAGGATTTTGTTCTCAATATGCCAGGATTTTTCCCCCAATATGCCATCTAATATTACATGATATTGCCCCCAATATGCCATTTAATATTCCAGGATATTGCCCCCAATATGCCATTTAATATTCCAGGATATTGCCCCCAATATGTCATTTAATATTCCAGGATATTTCCCCCAATATGTCATTTAATATTCCAGGATATTGCCCCCAAAATGCCATTTAATATTCCAGGATATTGCCCCCAATAGGCCATTTAATATTCCAGGATATTGCCCCCAATACCATTTAATATTCCAGGATATTGCCCTTTAGTATGCTCGTTATGCCACAAACATTAAAAAAATTACTAACCTAAAATTTTACATAGGCTGGTGGTAGAATTAGTGCATGGAAAGTGTTAAAATACTACCATTTGAAATACCCTAGGGTGTCTAGTTTAAAAAAAAATATATGGCTTTGGGCGGTAGAATACACTTTCTGGCTTCAAAAATGTGTGTCAGAATTCCAAGTTGGAAAACCAAAATGCGCACCCCCTAAATGTGGCCTTTTAGCCCCAAAACAAACCTATGCATAGGTTGTATCCCTGTACTCAGGAGATGTTGCTGAACACATATTGAGGTGTTATTTGGAAATACCCCTTCACATTTTAAGGTAATGTTTAGCAAAATTGCAATCTATGTGAAAAAATTTTAAAAAAATGGTGGTAAAATGGCTACATGAAATGTGTCAAAATACCCCAAGTTAAATGCCCTGAGTGGTCTAGTTTTCAAAAATATGTACATGTTGGGGGTAATTCATGGATTTAGTACAGATATCAGTGTTACAATGTCACTATCGCTAATTTTGAAAAAAAAAAAAAGGATTTTAAAATAGCCTTGCACTACTAGTTCTGGCCCTTTAACATGAATAAAAAAAGCACAAAAACATAAAACATGGGCTATTTCTGAACTCAGGACATATATTAAAAACTATTTAGCAGTGTTTTTTTGTTGTCTCTTGTAGATGAGTATACGATTTTTCAAATAAATTTCATTTAAAAAAAATCTTTTTTTTTTTGCCATATTTTATTATTTTTTTTACATCAAATTATATGCTATTATCAAAATAATGGTATCAAAAGAAAGCCCTTCTTATGATGATAAAAACGTTATATAGTTTGTGTGGGTACACTAAATGAGACAGAAATAAATTACAGCAAAACACAAACACCTCAGAAATGTTAAAACAGCCCATGTCACCAAGCGTCAGACAAGCCAAAAAAGTCATGTCACTAAGGGGTTAAAAGATTTTTCAGGTCAAACAGTAAAAAATACCTTGCCTAATTTTGTCCTTTTGAGTTCCAAAATATGCCACATTTACATGTTTTTCCAATAGTCTAAAGTAGCTTTTATTTTTATGCAGAGAGCTTTTGACCCAAACACTGAGCCTACCTTTCTCTAACCCAGGGCTTGACAAATTTGATTTAAATCTAGGAGCTGAAAACTTTAGGAGCCAGTACCAAACGCTGTGTCACAAAGAAAAATGCTTGGGTCCCAGTCCATAAACATATATAAATGACATACACTTATGGTTACACACCATTTTCACACATACCAATGCACACACAAGCTAACACACATGCACAAAACACTTGCTCACCCACAAATACACACACATACCTAAATGCTGACAGACACTAACACATGATTTCACTCTTACATGCATGCACAAACATATTAATATCCACTTAAATGCCAACACACACATACACAGGTCACACACACTCACACTGAGATACACTAACACATGCAGACACAAATACATTTTAATATGCTGACAGACACTAACACATGATTTCACTCTTACATGCATGCACAAACATATTAATATCCACTTAAATGCCAAAACACATCTACACAGGTCACACACACTGAGATACACTAACACACGCTGTCACAATTATACAGGGGCGTCACTAGGGTTGGTGTCACCCGGTGCGGAAACTCATGGTGTCACCCCCCTGGATTTCCACCATACAATGCCAAACAGATTCCTTAGTAAGGCCAGTTAGATGGCCTATTAACTATGCCACACACAGGAGCCCCATAACTATGCCACACACAGGAGCCCCATAACTATGCCACACACAAGAGCCCCATAACTTATGCAACACCAGAGCCCCATAACTTATGCAACACCAGAGCCCCATAAATTATGCCACTCCAGAGCCCCACTATTTATGCCTCACCTCTGCCCAATTAATTATGCCACACACACAGGTGCCCCATAATTATGCCACACACACACACAGGTGCCCCATAATTATGCCACACAAAAGAGTCCCTTAATTACGTCACACAAAAGAGTCCCTTAATTATGCCACACATGGGGCCCAATAAATATGCCACACACAATTGCCCCATAATTGTGCACACATGGGACCGCCATTAATTATGCAACACACAGGAGCCCCACGAGGTGACAATCTTACAATTATAGATACCAGTAATATTGTGCCATTCAGATCCCAGTAGTATTGTCCTACTCAGAGCCCAGTAATATTGTGCCACTCAGAGCCCAGTAATAGTGTGCCAGTCAGATACCAGGAATATTGTGCCATTCAGAGCCCAGTAATATTGTGCCAGTCAGATACCAGGAATATTGTGCCATTCAGAGCCCAGTAATTTTGTGCCAGTCAGATACCAGGAATATAGTGCCAGTCAAAACCCAGTAATAGTGTGCCAGACAGAGCCCAGTAATAGTGTGCCAGTCAGAGCCCAGTAATATTGTGCCAGTAAGAGCCCAGGAATATTGTGCCAGTCAGATACCAGTAATATTGTGCCAGTCAGAGCCCAGTAATATAGTGCCAGTCAGAGCCCAGTAATATAGTGCCAGTCAGAGCCCAGGAATATTGTGCCCGTCAGAGCCCAGGAAT
Source organism: Pelodytes ibericus (assembly GCA_036172795.1). Lineage (NCBI taxonomy): Eukaryota > Metazoa > Chordata > Amphibia > Anura > Pelodytidae > Pelodytes > Pelodytes ibericus. The sequence continues at coordinate 128,602,411 of CM069860.1, read as the reverse complement.
ATTGTGCCAGTCAGAGCCCAGGAATATTGTTCCAGTCAGATACCAGGAATATAGTGCCAGTCAGAGCCCAGTAATAGTGTGCCAGTCAGAACCCAGGAATATTGTGCCAGTCAGAGCCCAGTAATATTGTGCCAGTCAGAATCCAGGAAGATTGTGCCAGTCAGAACCCAGGAATATTGTGCCAGTCAGATACCAGTAAAATAGTGTCAGTCAGAGCCCAGTAATATTATGCCAGTCAGAGCCAGTAATATTATGCCAGTCAGATACCAGTAATATAGTGCCAGTCAGAGCCCAGTAATAGTGTGCCAGTCAGAGCCCAGTAATATTATGCCAGTCAGAGCCCAGTAATAGTGTGCCAGTCAGAGCCCAGGAATATTATGCCAGTCAGAGCCCAGGAATATTATGCCAGTCCGAGCCCAGGAATATTATGCCAGTCAGATACCAGGAATAGTGTGCCAGTCAGAGCCCAGGAATAGTGTGCCAGTAAGAGCCCAGGAATATTATGCCAGTCAGAGCCCAGGAATAGTGTGCCAGTCAGAGCCCACTAATATTATGCCAGTCAGAGCCCAGGAATATTATGCCAGTCAAAGCCCAGGAATAGTGTGCCAGTCAGAGCCCAGGAATAGTGTACCAGTCAGAGCCCAGGAATATTATGCCAGTCAGAGCCCAGGAATATTATGCCAGTCAGATACCAGGAATAGTGTGCCAGTCAGAGCCCAGGAATAGTGGGCCAGTCAGAGCCTAGGAATAGTGTGCCAGTCAGAGCCCAGGAATATTATGCCAGTCAGAGCTCAGGAATAGTGTGCCAGTCAGAGCCCAGGAATATTATGCCAGTCAGAGCCCAGAAATATTATGCCAGTCAGAGCCCAGTAATATAGTGCCAGCCAGAGCCCAGTAATATAGTGCCAGCCAGATGCCCAGTAATATAGTGCCAGCCAGATGCCCAGTAATATAGTGCCAGCCAGAGCCCAGTAATAAACTGCTCGTTTTAAACCACCCTCCTCCCCCCCTTCCCCATCACTTACCGAATCGCTGCTTCTCTGTGCTCCCGGACGAACGCCTCCTCCGTGTACGGGTTGGTTTAGATAATCTTTATTTCTCTAGCAGCTGAGCAGTCAACCTATTTCTTTGCTGTAATTGAAAAAGCGTTAACAGCTAATGAGCTGACGGCTGCTAAACTACAGGGCCACCCGAATGTGTTTTTAACATTGATGCTTTTTTCTGAGACACTGAAGGGGTTAAAGTTTAGTTAGGCTGTTTTGTGCCTTGTTCAAGTTGTAGGGATCAGCTTTTTTTTTTTTTTCTTTTACAATTTGTATATTAGGAACCATCTCTTTGGTGCCGAAATATTGCAGAATGGTGTTTTGGTGGTAAAACCGGTCATACAATGTAATCACAAATTCAAATTAGTTTTCATGAGTCAAGGGTCCAATCACATTTCATTAACCTAGGTCAAAAGATAAAACCAGTGTTATATAGATCAGTGCATGTTATGTCGCTTAGAATGTATTCTTTACACTGTAGACCCATTTCCATGAGAAAAGAAAGATCAAGAGACAAACACCTACTTTATCAAGTCTTTTTGTTAAAAATAATATAGCTCCATCAAATGCACGTGCTTTCCCGATCAACTCTTCATGCTGATAAAGCAAAGCTGATCTCAGAAGCCTGGATTCCATCGGCAGATTGTAGCCAATGTGATACTGAAATAACACCCATTGTGGTCAGGATGCCAGTCTGATGTGGTTGGTGCTTAGTTGAATAGGAGCGCTGGAAAAACCTGTAAACAGCATATCAATAATGATTTTGGTGAATTTATAATTCTGCTAGATTTCATTCTTAACCACTTCTTCATTTCTCTCACATCCTATCAGCTATAAACAAAACCACCATATTTGGGGAATTGTCTGAATTATATAGGAGCAAGAGATAAAGTCATCTCTCTGCCTCAGTCCTTTGAGAGTATACAAATATATAAAGGTGCACAGGCAAAACAAAAAACAGGAAAGAAAACATAAATATGCTGCTACCATTCCAATGATGTCTCCTTGACCACACCAATAATATCAAAAGGAATTTTTTTGTGCATTCCTATTTGTGTTCTTATCTTGTTGCGCTGAGCTCCTTTCATCGATTTTCAGTCCTTTGAGAATAGACCTCTACATTTAAGAGCGACTCACAATTTCCTTTTGAAGTGGATCTGAGATCCACCTGAATTGAATGCAGTTTACAAAATGAATTTACACCTATGTGCATGTGTGTATATTCACACTGTTTTTGTTAACAGATGCCCTATTTTTTTCAGATATCAGATATAAGAGAATAATTACCGGACTTTGACTCCTTAAGATGATCTATCAACTGTCGTGTATTTACACTACAGGAATGAGGAATAAGTTAAATAGAGAGTTATTACCAGGTAGAATGAAACCTTGCTGTTATTACCAGCTATCATGAAACCTTGCCGTTACCCATTTGCCATATAGCTATGTGAAGTGAGAAAAAAGTTAACATAAAAAAGCAGTTTATTTATGAAAAGTGTGCAGATAATCCAACCCCTTAGGAATGTCTCCATTGCATGTCTGCAAGTGCAGAAACCAGAAGAAGTTGGATACCCCAGACACTATCCATATTACCTAAAATTCGCCAACAGGGCTCAGCATCTGTACTGAACTTTAAACTTTCATTTATTTAAGCCCTGGGATTCCCATGATTAAATTGTTAACATACGTTATCCCCCCCCCCCCCAAAAAAAAATTTATTAATAATCCTATAATCCAAAAATATGTGGATCAATTCCAAATACAAGTCATATGAGCAACAAGGCTGCTGAAGAGACGAACAACTGCTGAACGTCCAAGCACCTACGAGAGAGTTACTGAAAGCAAGGAACAACGACGGATAGTAAAGCTAAAGTCTTTAGAAATATATTGTTTTACATTTATTTTCATAATCATTTAAGGTGCCCGCACTATTCTCTTAATTCCATATCTGTATTTCTGGTGTGGAAGGGCCTCACCAGTGGTGGTCAGTTCCGCCTCCAGTGTTGTTCACGGATAGAGAGGGGACCCAATCTTCTTTTACTCCTAAGGCAAGTTTTAGCTTAAATAACAGAAGATTGAAGTTTATGCTAAATGAAAGTGTAAAGTTGCTGTTTTGGTAGGAGAGATACAGCAAAGTGCACAAAACAGTCAATGGCAATAGGCTATGGGTTAAAGGACAAGTAAACTGATAAGAATCAGACTGTTAGGTAAAAACTCACGATTCAGATGAGGAGCCCAAATGCAGAGATGGACAGACTTGCTTAGAGTAGTACACACAGGAAAGGATCTGAAATGGAACAGACCCCCTGGATGTAGTTACAAGCACGAACAAACTGTGTATGGACTCAGGACACCGATGGTACTGCAGGAACTGAGGAACACTGGAGCAGGACTCAGGATACCGATGGTACTGCAGGAACTGAGGAACACTGGTGCAGGACTCAGGATGCCAGGAACGGAGTAGGGTAACCAGCAATCTGAATAACACTTGTGCAGGACTCAGGATACCGATGGTAATGCAGTAGGTAATATAAAACAGAGCCGAGGTTAGGGAGTCAGAAATACAGTCCAATATGCAAGCCAAGGTCAGGAAGCCAGAAAGCCAGAAATCACAAATCCAATAACAGAGCTGAGGTCAGGGAGCCAGGAATCACAAAATCCAATAACAGAGCCGAGGTCGGGGAGCCAGGAATCACAAAATCCAATAACAGAGCTGAGGTCGGGGAGCCAGAAGTCACAAAAAAATAAGGAGCGGGAAACTGAGGACAAGCCAACAGAAGCACAGGATAACTGAGCAATGAGAGAAAGGAAGAGGAGGGTTTAAATAGGCTGAGTAATTGTTTCACAGGTGTTTGGCTGTTGCCGTGGAGACGCTGCTGAAGCAGCCTATGTGCAGTCTGGGGGATCGTCTCTGCATGATGACAGGGGGACTCAGCTGTGTGGGGAAGGTATTGCACTGGGATTGCATGCGCGGGGACCTCCGTCGGGGGCAGGGTAACGTGGGCGATCCTCTAGAGGTGCGGGCATAACAGACATTAGTGTCTTGTGCATTTTGTGAAATAGCAGTGCACTAGACTAGAGCACAATGAGGGTCATATGAAAACTCCCATACTGCAAAGTGTCGGAAGATTATAAAAAGTCGCAATCACCGTTTGTGATGTATAACTGTGTTTGGTGGAGGTTCTACGACGCAAACCAGATTTTTTTTTTCATAGGCTGTGGTGGCACAACCAAATTCCATGCATTCATGGTAGATAGCGCAGACTGCCAAAATGTAGCATCAGGAGTCTACTGTTTGTATATGCGATCTCTCTACAATTTAGCTGACAATGTAATCTATTGTAGATTATGCTTAAAATTTTACTTGCAGAGAATTAATCCAAACCCCATTAATAAGAGAACTCTGGCATTCATTGCCAGGTTAAAAAAAAAAAAAAAAAATGTACACCATAATAACAATGAACATCACCTCCATTGAATCTCAAACATGTACCTGTTTTCTTTGGATTTGGTTCTGATGGAGCCCTTCTTTGTCTTCCACGTCCCACAAGCTCTGGAGCTGCTGGAGGAGTTTCAATTGGTTTCTCTGCTAGACGTCCAGGTTGCTGTGAATGGATGTACATCATGTAAACTGGAAATTATTACACTCAAAAATAAGCTGCATACATATTTTAATAGCATTTGTTTACCACATGTACATCTTCAAAATGTCAAGAAGTGATTTTTCAGGTCAAATAATGAATTTCTAAAATACCTGTGTTTACTAATATTTACTCGTTAGATACCATTATATTCATCATATCTTATAATTTACTACAAAAATAAATAAAAAATGATAAAAATGTTTTTAAAACCCCCCACTTTTTCTAACTTTGACCTAAAAAATTATTTACACAAATACAATCATTAAAAAAGTCTAAATAGTTTCAAAATGTTGTCCTGCGTTCAGAAATATGCTTGTTTACATTTTTTTCTGCAGTTTTTTGCGAGTTGAAGGGCACAAAACAAAAATATTTGGGGGGGGGGGGGGGTTCTACAGTGACCTTTTGATCCCAACCAAACCCTAAATTTACCCTTGACCCTAATTCGAACCCTTAATTTATTCTAATTTAAATACAACCCTAGATTTTAGCTAATTACGTTTTTTTTTATTATTGCCCCTGGAGAAGTCTAGCAACAGTATCAGAGCAACGGAAGTGATTTTTTTTCGCTTCCGACGCTCTACCCACAAGAGGGGTAGCAGCCATATTGGAGGAGCAGGCTGCTCTTTAATACGGTGGCCATGATCACTCCGTGAACATTAAAAATGTTGGTGCCGCCTAATGCCTCGACATCAATTTGCTGGCTGGAAGTGCCTGACACGTCCTTTGTCGAGAAGGGGTTAAAGGGACTGTATCACCCAACCATTGTTGTTATTGTAAATGTAGAGTATACAAAATAATTGAAAATTATCTATACATTTCCTATTGAATATCAGTTGCATACCGTGCCACAGGCACTGTCATAAACAGAAGTTTTCAATATGTTCTTATGCTTTACATGCACATTAAAAACAATGTTCAGGTAATACAGTCCCTTTGAGCAGTTAGTCACAAGGCAGATATGAGGAAATGTTGATCTCTGTACATACTCCTGAAAGACGTCCAGGTGCAGAGAATACTCCCTGGCTCTACACCCAAAGGGTTTCCAGCATCCCCTTCCCCCTGTTATACATATGTCGGGGTCAGGGCAGGTAGCTGTAATAAATGAGGTTCCCAGCTCCATATAAAATTCACCGGGCACCCCCTAACATGACCAGTACTGGGACCTGGCTAAATGGCTTTTCACCTCTCACCCATGCCAAACCACGCTTTTTTACACTGTGTGTAGGGCAGGGCTTGGCAAACTTAAGTTTTAGGAGCAGCAAAGAAGAAAAAAAAAATCAAGGAGCCAGACAACGGCACATACATACACAAAATCGCAAACACACTGACTTTGCCTCTAATTCAGTTTTTAACTGTGATCAGTTTCTTTCCACTTTATGGCCCTCATTTAGTTTTTTTTTTAACAGATTTTTTTATTTTTACAATTTATAAAGTTTTTTTTTAATAAATAAAGGTAATTGTTATTTATTTATTTAATAAAATTTAACCCCTGCATGCCTGTTGCATGATTTTTACTGATCTGACATCGCACTCTTCAGAGTTTTTTTCTGTCTTTTTTGTTATGGGGGGTTTGGGAACCAATATTTTTCTTTTTTATTAGTTAGTTAATTAGGGGGGATAAGTGGGTTAGTGTTGCACTAGTTATGTAGGTTATTACTGGGAAAATAATGGGGAAAAACTTTTTTTCCCTCAAAAATTTCCTCTTTTATATTTATTTTTTAATACTAAAATGTAAATCATTTTTATGTATAGGGTATCAAAAGAAAGCTCTAACTGTCCTTTAAAAAACAACATATAACTTGTATGTGTACGTTAAATGAGAGAGAGGAAAATTATGTTTCAAAAACCGCGTATTAAAAATTGAAAAACGCTCTGGTCCTTGGCCCAGGAAAATCCCTGGTCCCTAAAGGGTTAACAAGGTGCGCTATTTATTTATATTATTGCCGTGGAAGTTTAAGGGTTACTTCTTGTTCAATGTGTCATGCCACAACAAAGTTTGGGACCACTTTAAAAGTCTTACAAAGGTGTTCTTCGCAAAGTGCAAACATTGTGGGAAGGAAGTTAGCAAGGGGAAAGTGTTGGGTCATCTGACCAGTGGCAGGATGAACCATCATCCTGGCACTCATCACAAGGGTGTGTTTTTGAGGGAAGAGGCAGACAGCATAAGCTGTTACTACTACTAGTACATCAGCTCTGTAGAAGTTCCAGCTAAGAGTGCACCAAGGAGGTGTTGAAGAGCCAAGTGCTACCTGTACTGTGAGCCAACTGCCAAGTCCAGTTGGAGCATAGCAATGCATCCAGCCCACCCTGGAACAATTAGGCAGAATCCACTGCAGGACCATGTCCAAACAGCAGACCAGTATAAACACGTAACGTAAGATCTATAACCAAGCTGCAACCTGTGTGATTCCCTGCATTCACTTATAGAACAAAGACAAAAAACACACAGAAAAAAGGTGGTAGGTGCGCTCAGTAACCCCCACCAAAACAAATAGCAATAAGGAATGCTAATATTTGCCTGAAGTGATGATCACGCTTATGTAGATGGTAAATGATCAAGGAACATATGCAAAAGAGAAAGAACACAAAGCAGAAAGAAGCACAATTTTAACTTTCAGGGGAAAGTGGTAAATATTAGCTGTTGCACTCACAAAGCTTTCATGATAAATATGATCAACTGCAGGTTAGGTTCATCAGCTGCAGGCACTCTTTTCCTCTTCCTCAAATAATTTCCAGTAGTGTATAAGGAGAGAATAGCAGGAGGTAGGGTGAGTATACAAAATGTATTAATAAGAACAAGTAGTATCTTACATGGATTGCTCCAGATGAACAGCTCAGCAGTAGCTCTCTGAGGGTCAATGCAGAATAAAAACAAAAAATAATAAAAAAGAGTAAAAACAGGGAAGTCTTTGCAGATCCAAAGATGAAGCCAAATGTGGCTATTTGCAGAAAAAAGTACAGGTCCCACGAACGCGTTTCGCCTTAATGAAGGCTTCCTCTGGTGTGTGACAGCTGTACTTTATGTTGGTCCTTAAATATCCCTCCATTGTGAGTAATTGGCATCTAATTCCTGGTTCCGTTTGATGACGTCATCATGACTAGAAAATATCATGTGATTACCAAACATCATGGAAGTCAACCATGAGGTTGGCTTGGATGGCAGTGTATACATATACAGAGCAGTACAAAAAAAACCAAAAAACATGGGAAGACAGGAAGCAAGATGTTAGTCTCCGTTTACAGACAGCTATTCAAATGTAAATATTGTAACTCTACAAGATGATATTAATCTGCAATGGTTCATGCAAGGCTCCAATAATACAAGTGTGTTTGTGCTCACCAAGCTTCTTAAATGTTGTCATATTAATTAGTGAATGGTAGTATTGTAAATATCCACATGCAACACCCATAAATAAAAAAAGAGGATATATACATGTAGACCTCACGGAGAGAAATTTCTCTCTTTACACATGAAAATATATGTATAAGGATTTATAAAAAGTGGAGCATGTCCACTAAGTGGTGTTACACATGAAAGAAAAAGGGGGAAAAAAAGTGGGGCATGTCCACTAAGTGGTGTTACACATGGAAATAAAGAAAGCATATGTATAAAGATTTACAAAAAGTGGGGCATGTCCACTAAGTGGTATTGCACATGAAAATAAAGAAAACATATGTATAAAGATTTGCAAAAAGTGGGGCATGTCCACTAAGTGATGTTACATATGAAAAACATATATATATAAGGATTTACAAAAAGTGGAGTATGTCCACTAAGTGGTGTTTTCATAAGAAATTCTTCATAAATTATTCATACAAATTATTCATTATTCATAAAAATTACATAGAACTACACAAAAATATTTTTGCACAAGAAATTAAACAAATCGAAATCTGCATTTAACCCTTTGGGCTGCAGGTTGTCTGCATCAAACACCCACTTCATTTCCGTCTTGCCCATTTCCTTTATATTATTGCCTCCTCTCCAATGCTTTTTTACTTTATCAATGGCCCAGAATTTCATGCCTTTCGGGTTTTCATTGTGTTTTTCCAGGAAATGCTTGGAGAGAGTATACTGCATTATACCTTTTCTAATATTCCTAACATGCTCCCCCATTCTCTTTTTTAAGGTTCTAGATGTTCGACCTATATATTGCAGACTCCAGGGGCATTCCACAAGATATATAACATTTGTGGAGGAGCATGTTAGGAATTGTTTGATTGAAAATTCTCTTTTATTTGAAAATTAATGATACTTGGTGATAGGGTATTTTTGTGATGCAGACACCCTGCATGCCTCACAGCCCTTACATCCATAGAAGCCAACCCTCTGTGTCAAAAAGTGATGTGGATTATTCTTTTTATGTTGGGTTTGTTTTTCAAAAAAGCTTTTCGTAAGCTTATCTTTAAGGTTAGGGGCTCCTCTGAATACTACCCTTGGCTTTTCTCGAATAAAGTTTTTTAAAGTGTCATTCTTTTGGAGGATATTCCAGTGTTTCTTTATAATTCTTTTAATCTGAGATGAATTGTTATTATAGTAAAAAACCACAGGTATATTTGGTTTACTATCTATCACTAGAGGGTTGTTTTTGGGTTGAAGTAGTATATCCCTACTGGTGGATCCTATATCTAGTATAGTTTTTTCTATACTGAGTGTGTCATAACCTTTCTCCTCAAATCTACTCTTCAGGATATGAGCTTGTTGCTGATATGTATCAGTGTCAGTGCAATTTCTTCTCAATCTCATGCACTGACTTTTGGGAATGCCTCTTAGCCACGGTAGGTGATGGCAGCTATTATAGTTGATGAAGCTGTTTGAATCTACTTTTTTTGAAGAACGTCTTAGTTTTCAGACGATCCTCATCTCCAAATCCCAAAATTGTATATTTCCTTTGCTGCATACAGTGTTGAGGACAATTTTATTATTATTTTTTCCCAAGTGTCCAAGAAAGTCATCTAGACCGGCCTGATCTCCCTTCCAAATAAAAAAGAGATCATCTATATATCATTTATAGAGGACCAGGTTTGCCGCCCAGCCATTACATCCCCATATAAACTGGTCTTCCCAGTTTCCCATTAATAGGTTTGCATAGCTGGGGACGACCCTGGTCCCCATGGCGGTTCCACTCATCTGTAAATAGAATCTATCTTCGAACCAAAAGAAGTTATGCTCCAGAATAACTTTAAGGCCCTCAAGAACATATTTCATCTAGCTGGTCAGAGTTGACGGGGTAAATAAAGAAGGCAGGTGGGCGTGTTCCTTCCTGTGGAACCTGCGTGCTGATTGGCCGGCAGGGGTGTGACTGCAGGGAAGTCCACATTGGTCTGTGCACTCGGCATTACAGCGCGGTGCGCGAGGGGGAGGAGCAGAAAGTGTGTGCATCCGGTGCACACAATCTGCTCCCTCGCGCACCGGAGGATTAAAGTTTTTTAAAAAAAAATAATATCCTAGCGACGAGAGTACCATGCGGGGCTCATGCTACCCGAGCGCCAGGTCTGATTTCCTAGTCCCCATGGCGACCTGGCACCCGGGGTTTGTCGAGCCCTGTCTTAGCCACTGGGATGACAAGAGGAGTGTATAGCCTGCACTCTCATTGATTGTTGAGAGCTGCTATCATGTCCATCAACCACTGTCCAAAGTGAGAGCATGTTTTCTGTAACCAGTAATATACTTAATTCACAGCACTCAAGTATGTTCACAGTTATGGAACTTACTGCCAAGAGAGGTAGTGCTATCAACCATAATAGATGCATTTAAAAATCGTCTGGATGTTTTTTTTAGGAAAGCAGAACATACAGGGCTATTAATAATAGAATAAGCATTAATAACAGAGCTTATTGATCCAACTTGATGGACTTGTGTCTTTTTTCAACCTAAATTGCTATGTTACTATGTTACTTCATCTGATGGAGAAGATTGCCTTTAAGATCAAGCTTTTCAAGTTAGGGTGCCCTGCTCTTCACTTTCACTGCTTATGGTTTCTCATTTCTCTCTCTTTTCCTCAAAAAAATAAAAAAATTACCCTGCCCCTTTAATCCTCAAAAATCACCCTCAAAGTAGTGTTACAGATTGTTCCTCACTGGCTGCATCAGTGTGGCAATGCCTTCTACCTCCGCCAGCGTGACAAGCTAATGCTAGCATATTGTATTTTAGCTCAGGACGTCCACTTAGCACGCCACGGACTGAAGGAGTTTGGACGCTTTAGCCCTGGGATAGCACCGGGTTGACCAATTGACTTGCTTACCTTTACCATGTTCGTGAACTATTTCTTTGCTTGCTTCGTAGGATTTCTTTACATATGGTTCAAATCAAGGAAACACATAAACAAAACCGATAAACAAGGATCTTTCCAGTTACTTGCCCACCACTATTTTGGTATTTTGAACCTAACCCAACAATCACAAATACATATTCTCACATATAACATGAATACACGCTCACATCCTCACACTTAACCTAAGACTTGACAAACTTAGCTGAGTTTTAGAAGCCAGCAAAAAATCTAGGAGCCTGACAACACCACAGGCACACATGTCACATAAACACACACATATATACACACACACACACAGTCAGTCACACTGTCAGAGGTATTGAACAGAAATCTCAAGACTGGTACATATGAATGAATCAGAAGCCAAGGATAACAAGATCGATGCTAGCAGCCTCTATTTTGTGTCAGATTTTGGACATCGCCTGTTTGTTCACATCTTATTCTGTGTCTCTGAAGAGTGTATGTATGTGCCTAAGTATCAGAAATATGTGTAAGTGTGCCTGTCTGTGAGTGTATTTGTGTGTGGCTGTGTATGTATGTGTTGTATTGCTGTACAGTCTGTGATACCCTCACACTGCACATGAAAAAATATATATAGATAAGATAAATATATATATATATATATATATATATATAAAAGACACATTTTATAATATATATATATATATATATATATATATATATATATATATATATATATATATATATATATATATATATATATATATATGGTGTTTATCATTTTTTCTCAATGAAAAAAAAAATGTGGCCCACGAACACATAAATGTCATGTGAAGTGGCCCACTGCAAAAAAAATTTGGACATCCCTGCTAAGAATCATACATTCTTATAGTCTAGCTATTCACCCAAATATGTAATATCTAATCTCCAGAGTTCATCCAAGATTCTTATTCTATTCTTAAAGTCTAAGTTACAAAGCATACATGTCATTTACCAGGCAAATTAAAAAATAGCCACATTGACTTTTGATTTAGTAATATTACCTCACCTAAAGCAGAGTATATGCTGGTAATTTGTAGGTAATTATGGTGTACTATCAGTCACTATATAAACTACTAATCATTATCAATGAAGTTGTGGTTGTATCTAAATAAAACAAATGGCCATCTTGTGGTCAGAAACGTAACTGCATAGTAAATTATAGTACATGCATGTTGATACAGGTACAGAGCTGCATAATTCATGTTTTTATCCTATTTACATTTTATAAGTCATACATGTGAATTATTATTAACATCTATTGATATTATATTTTGTGGTTACGCTACTTTGCTTATTGTTTGATCTTTATTTTATATTCAATAAATTAATTATTATTTTATAATGAATTGTTGCATTGTATTTACTTTTGTAAAAGGTCATCCAAACTCTCTCTATACATAAATTCTTTATATGGGTATTTTTGGTCGGATCATAAATGTTTCATATTTTTAATGATTAATAATGAATAACTCATATTCATATTTTTATGGTCATTAATATCCGACAACACATACAAACAAGCTTTTTTTTTATCGAGAAAAAAATGAAACACTGCTGATCTATCAATATGTCCCCCCTCCCTGATGCTATACCTCATTGCATTGAAGGGGGAATTTTCGTTCCAGGTTGGTCTGTGCCTCTTACAAAGGCACAGACCCATTGTTGCTTCTAGCCCTGCACTCGGGCACTACAGTGCGGTGTGTGACTCAGGAAGTCTGTGCAGCCGATGCACACTCTGCTTCCTAACTGGATAAAAGTTTTTTTTTTTTTTTAAATTATCTCAGTAGCAACAGCACCATGCAGGGCTAACAATACCAGACGCCAGGTCAGCGTTTGACCAGTGTTAGTCGGGTCCTGACTTAACCTAACCCCTCAGCTATGGATACTTCCAGAACATGCATTGATCAGAGCATGTTACTGTGTATTACTCCATTCGGCAAGGGATAGTTCCAAAGCATGCACTGAACCATTACTTAGAGCATGTTGCTGTGCATGACTAGATTCAGCCAGTGATCCTCCCTAGGAAAGTACTGACCCATTACTCAGAGCATGTTACTGGTTATTACTCCATTAAGCCAGGGATATTCCCTAGATATGCACTGAACCATTACTCAGAGCATGTTACTGGTTATTACTCATTCTGCCAGGGAAGAAAAAAAATGATCCCAGCGGCGTGGGTCCAATGCTGGGCTAACACTACCCAGGCATCAGGTCTAATTTCCTGGTCACCATGGCATGTTAGGACTGTCAATGGTCCTCTAGGGGTAGTTTATTAACTAAATTATTAAAAAATAACAATACCACTTGTGGGCTCCTGAATACAGTTCTCACTAGGTAATTCCAAAATTTGAATGTCCCTTTAATTGTGTCCCTATATGATATAATAATGCATGGTTTCCTGAAAGGTGAGTGCATGGCGGTATGGGTATTTGATTACGTACATATATTGATAAATCTGTGCTTGCATGGTTAGATGACTGTGTACTTTTTTAAAAGTAAGCTATAATTCTCATTTGTAAATTGTTCAGCTCAGTACCTACTTGCACTTGGGGATTGCATTCATGTATTGTTAAAGGTATTATTATTTACATACTATTTTTTGTTTCAGGACAAGTAGATTGTCATGAGGGACAAGTATATTGGGCTACCGCTTTAGTCCCTGGACAAGTAGTTTTTTTCTTTACATTTCCACACCCCTGTGAACAGCAACAGCAGACGACAAGTTCTACTAAACTACTTTAGGACTGACAACAAGGAGACTTATCCTACAGAAAAATAGAGAGCTTCACTAATGAATTTAACACATCTCACTGTTAAGGGTGAAATGCCTTTCAATTTATTTCATTCGGAGAAAAATGCCTCATTCACACAGAAAAATGCAGTGAGCAAACTGGATGGGAGAAGCCACTATTGCCTTTAAGGGAAAAAAAAGCACAAGGTTTAGTAAATTAGGGAAGCAGACATGGCACTAGGGAATGTGGAAGATACCTCCACCATAGAAAATAATTTTGCTGGCAAATGCTAACAGATCTCCCCATTAAAAATAAATGAACCCGAGGATTCAAGGGGGGTGCTTGGAATGATGTAGCATGGTGCACGTAGCGTGTGTGTGGTGCACTGCTCCAATGAGGAAGGATCCAAATTGAACGACGAGAGCATGGAAACACCATTGAGACGGATCCTTTTCCCCCTGTACATCGGAGCAAGCTCGAGATGAGGGTCCTGTGGAGAAACCCGTTTCAGGAGTAATATTGTCTAAGGGCTGCTGAGGCTGGGAGGAGGCGAATATCTATGCCTAGAGAAAAGAGACGGTATCAAAAAAGAGGCACCGGTGGAGATTGTATTGCTATCTGGTGGAGGAGGGACAGAGGAGTGGGAACTGCAAACCGGTAGGCAGCTTAATTGTGTGATGAGGGGCTTGGACGTAGCAGAGATCCTTTGCGACCTTCATAGAACCTTTCGCAAAACCCATAAAAAATGACTACCGCTGCTGGTGCCTATAACTGTGACCTCCCGGCTTAGCAAGTACATACTAGAGTATAAGTCCTTCTGAATAGTATTGCAACTAGAAGACTCTTAATTTGACTTGGACATATATATTTACTCTGTGTATTTATACACTCTGAAAACAGATCGTACTAGTGGAAATTCTATTGTCACCCGACAAAAAAAAACAGATCGGGGAAAGAGATCTGTAAACCTGTAAGTAGCCCAACTTTGCAACTTAAGTGTGTATTCAAGGGGTCTAGACATTGCGGGTAGGCGGAGGCCTCACCTGACTACAGAACTCTTCTTTTCTTTTTTTTACATCTATAAAAAATCATTACCCCAGCTGATGCTTACAACCCTAAACTTCCAGTTTGGAGAGTATTAATGGGAGTGTAATGCCCGCTGAACAGTACAGAAAATATATTGCATCAGTGGAATATATTGCATCAGTGGAATTTATATGCCTATACAGCAAAAATTAGACGTAGGGATAAGAGCTGTAAACCATTAAGCAGCTTAATTGTGTACTAAGAGGTCTGGACACCGAGGAGAGGTTTGGGCCCCTCGCGACCTTTACAAGACTTTCTTGTAACATCTATAAAACGCATTACTGCTGTTGGTGCTTATAACCGTGACGTCCAAGCTTAGAAAGTACAAATTCGACTCTAATACACACTGGAGAATTGGAAAGCTGAAGATTATTACTTGAGCTGGACACTTATAACTAGCCTGCGTATTTGAACATTATGAAAATATATCGTAAATAAAAATGTCCTTCTCTTACAATAAGTGCTGGGTAAACTTTCACTTGTGGTGGTAGGATTTTCACTGGACGATTCATCATAGTTTTGAAGTCCACTTGGGACTAGAGATATATTTGGAATAAGACATGCCTCCTAAATCTGACAAACATGAAAGAACTGAAAAACAGAAGAACACAAACAGAGCTAATAAACTTCATCCTATAGACTCTTATTATTCTCCTAATAGTCAATTGAACATCTCAGTGGCCCCTAAAAAAAGTTTCCCAGAGTGTGCGATGGAATTATATAACTGTTTTGTTTGGGGGTTTTTGTGTTAAATTGAGGTTTAAGGAAATAATAACGATTATTTGTAAGATAAATCATAGGCACTGCTGCACTAGGATTGTAAACAAGATTTATGCACAAATTACCTAGATGTTTGCTCTTTGTACTATATAGCGAAATAGCTTAAGAAATATGAAGAATTGAAGGAAAATAATAGGGATTCTGGAAAACTCACTTTTACTATAGCATTACACTTATTTTTGTCACTTAAATCTATATATATGCTTTTTTTTTTATAGGTAACTAGACAGGGCTGTCCCCTAGCGCCCCTCATTTATACACTTACAATAGAGCCTTTGGCTCAATACCGGAGAAAATCATTGACAGTGAAGGGTATAGTGATTGGTATGGAGGAACACCTCATACCCCTCTATGCTGACGATGTCCTCTTGAGTTTGACACAGCCTCTTACCTCGGTACCAGCTCTTTTGGAGGCCTTGAAATTATATGGGAAATATTCAAATGATAGCATTAATCTTGCTTAGACACAAACGATCTCCTTCTATCTATCCTTATCAAACCAACAGATATTAAGGAGTTTTGGTGGGAGAGAAAGACCTGCAGACTCAATAGATTACCTAGGAATTAGGTAAATCATTATACCCAAACCCTAATGCTAACCCTTAATATATTTTAATTAAATTTTAATCCTATCCCTTTCGCTAACCCTAATTTAATTTTAACCCTAACCCTAGATTTTTCATTGCAATGTTGCTGACTGCCTCTAGGGCCAGTCAAGCAACATATTCAGAGTGACAGAAATGAATATTTTTTCACTTCCGAAGCTCTGACCACAAGAGGGCACAGCTATATTGCAAGAGCATTCTTCTCCTGCAATATGGCGCCCACGATCGATCCGTGGATCTATTGTGTGTGCCCCAGAGGCCGAATGTCGGTGCAGGCTATTGCCTCAACGTCAGAGCGGAAAAACTGCTTGTTTCAACACAGGACGTGTCGTGAATGGAGTTCCCGGCTGGACATACCCAACACATCCATTGTCACGAAGGACTGTGGACTGTGTCTTTCTCTCTATGTCAGGTCCACTGTCGCACCCGCCTTCCTACCCGACGCCTTTCCCGTTCTCCTGCTCGGCAACAGCTCTCCCCCACTGCAGGGGGCCATCACCGGGACCTCCATTAGAGATGGTTGCCTCCAGTGAGTTCACAGCCTCCAAGCTCTACTTTGTTTGTTTCCTGGTTTTGATCCTGCTTGTCCCCATTTACTCTGATTTCAAGACCCCCTGACCCTGGCTTGTATGAGTCCGATTCCCTCTGGTATTCCTGACCATGAGTTTTGTTCCTGCGACTATGCCACTCTCCAGTATCCCTGAGTAAGGCTTGTCTCCTCCCACTACGCTATTTTCTATGACAAGTTCATTGAACATCCTTGGATTTCCAGCACGATCAAGTGTCCACACTTTCAGTTCCCCTCCTTTGTGCTGCTCCAGCAAGTGTGGTTCCATAGCTACTGGGCTTCAACCCCTGAACGTGAGTAAACCTCCTTGACACTCTGCTTCCATGTACAAACGAGGGTCTCACTCTACACCACACAATTCTGACCAGGATTAGATGAACGGGGTAAGCCGTCAACGCATGCCAGCCTCTCCACCTGCTCTTCCTCAGCTGCAAGGCAAAATCGAGGGTTACTACACATGTTTCTCTAAAGACACACGTCCAGTTTACTTGGGCAAAGGGGACATGATTTTCTTTTGTTTTTACCCTTGCTTCCACTAAGGCAGGGCTTGACAAATTCGAGAGCCATGACTCCTAAAATAACTACTACTGGCTTCCAACCTTTTTGATTACTGTATTTGCTCAATTATAAGACTACCCTGATTATAAGACGACCCCCCAAACTTTGGATATTCCTTAAGGAAAAAAACTAAAAGCCTGAATATAAGACTACCCTATAGGAAAAAAGTTGAACTTGTATATATTCACATGTAAATTGCTTTTTTAATAAAAAATTATGATATAAAAAAATGCATTTCTTGTTTTTATTTCCTTTTATGTGCCAATGCTGCCTCCCTCTTTCCCTTGTCCCCAGCTTTCTCCCCCCCCTTAGTGTTGTCTCTCTCTCCTCCTCCCTTCCCTCTCCCCCCCCCTTGTTTCTGTCTTCCCCTCCCTCCCCCCCTCCCCTTGTTGCTCTGGTTCCCCCCTGCCCCCCTTGTTGCTCTGGTGCCTCCTCCCTCCCTCCCCTTGTTGCTCTGGTGCTCCCTCCCTCCCTCCCCCTCACCTGTGTAATAATCCCTGGTGGCTAGTGGGGGCAGCCGGGGGATGTCTGCACGATACGTGCAGACATCCTCCATGCTGCCCGACACCTCCGTCTATTATGACGGACAGCTGTCCTTCATAATAGACGGAGGTGTCGGGCAGCATGGAGGATGTGTGCACGTATCGTGCAGACATCCCCCAGCTGCCCGATTTACCCTGGTGGCTAGTGGGGCAGCAGAGGATGTCTGCGCGATGAGAGCAGACCTCCACTGCTGCCGCCCGGCACGCTCGCCGGGACTTCTGTGACGAAAGCGGAAGTACCCGGCTTCTTCACAGAAGCCCCGGCGGTCGTGCTGGGCGGAAGCAGGGGAGTCTGCGCTCATCGCGCAGACATCCCCTGCTGTTAGAGACGGGGATCCAGGTCCCCTGCAGCTCTGCTGGGGACCTGGATCCATGTCTTATAGTCTGACCTCCATTTGAGGTCAGATTATAAGAGACCTCGATTATAAGACGAGGGGGACTTTTCAGAAAAAAAATTCTGAAAAAAACCTTGTCTTATAATCGAGCAAATACGGTATTTTACATTGGCCACTTAGCAAGTTCCATTTCCCTGTCTCCTCAAAATAGTTAGGTTGGCTCCTGAATTGATCTGTCTGGCTCCTAAAGGTTAAATGTGTACATTTTCTATTGTGATTTATGGTTTCAAAGATTTGACCAAAATCTGTTTCTTTGAACTGAAGGTGCCATTATGCCCTGTGCATGATAAAAGCTGAATTGCACCCTTCAGCTTGCCCTTGCAAAAGATGAGGACTGACTCCTCTCATGATCAATAATTTCTTTGTCAAGAAATAGAAAAGAGCTTTATGCATCAAAGATGGAATTTCAGGGAATTTTGAATCTAAAAAGGACAACTTAAAAGGTATAGCAAACTAATATAGAAGCACATGTGAAAGGTTAGTTGTCCCTAGTGTAAGGATAAACTGGCATGTACTTGTAATAACCCTTAGTGACAAGACATTTTTACCTTGACTTTCCCTTGGTGACAATGGCTGTTTTGACATTTCTGGTGTGTTTGTGTTTAGCTGTAATTTTCTTCTCTCTCACATACTGTACCCACACAAATTATATGTTGTTTTTATCGTCATAAGAAGGGCTTTCATTAGATACCATTATGTGCATCATTTCTTATAATTTCCTACAAAAAAAATCATAAAATATGATTAATTTAAAAAAAAAAAAAAACTTTTTCTAACTTTGACCTAATATATAATTTACACAAATACAATCATCAAACAAGACCCCATATAAATAGTTTCTAAATGTTGTCCCGAGTCCAGAAATATGCATGTTTCCACATTTTTCGGTATTTGTTTGTGAGTTATGGGGGAAAAAACATATATCCTATATTGAACTTTTGATCCCAACCCGAACCCTAAATTTAACCCTAACACTAAATTTAACCCCAACTCTAACCCTTATGCTATCCCTAAATATATTTACATTTTAACCCTATCTCCTATGCTAACAATTATTTCATTTGAACCCTATAGGCTAATATAACATAATACTAGTTTTAAGCTAATTAAATCTTTTTCATTTATTTATTTAACATTGCTATGTTGCTTGCTCCCTCTAGGGGCAGTCAAGTAGCATATTAAGAGCAACGGAAGTGAATTTCCTTTCACTTCCGAAGCTCAGACCACCAGAGGGCATTAGCCATATTGATAGATCATGCTGCTCCGTCAATATGGCTCCCTCGATCGCTCCGTGAGAGTCAGCTACATTTTATAGTAAAAACCTGCAGGATGGCATAGACTGTCCTGCAGGTAACAGCACATCGCGGCTCCCTGTGATGAGCTGTATGGAAGATCCCACTGCAAGGCCACTTACTATCAAAAGTACATGCCATTTTTTCATCGAACTGGGGCATTGAATTTTTCACTTTTTCTTCTATGTTAAAAGCACAGGTGGAGGGGGAAAAAAAAGTTTAGCTGTCCTTTAAGGCCAAAGTACCAGAGTTGGAATATTATCAGCTATACTTCAAATGCTGATGTTTTGGCCATAGCTGTAACTTTGTCAATTGCCCCTTTCATAAAGCCAATGTATCTGGAAGACAGTTCCAGCACCAGAGGAGAGAGCATCCCTTTCTGACAGAAGCATTATGGCAGGTCAAAAAGATGGCAATTCTAAGCAGTGCTCTAACCAAAGAGAACTTGATCAAAAGTATAAGGCCTTTTCTCCAACTTTAATCCACAGAGTGCATTCATAGAGATCTCAGACAGTATAATTATTACCAACAGTTTCACTGTAGCTTATGTGGTTACTGAAAAACAAATGACTTACATAAAAAAGGTTGTCAACTAGGTATATTACTAATGAAACACAGGGTCGTGTTTACTAGGAAGAAAACGGTAGTATTTTTAGGTAAATAACTGAAGAACCGTCTTCAGAATATGTCCCATGGTTAACGATATAAAACTTCCATTTTGGAATAGAATCTTTACTCATTTCTTGAGGATTAAATAACATTTCTTTAATTCACAGGTACATTTTACTAGGAAGAAAACGTTAGTATTTTTAGGTAAATAACTGAAGAACCGTCTTCAGAATATGTCCCATGGTTAACAATATAAAACTTCCATTTTGGAATAGAATCTTTACTCGTTTCTTGAGGATTAAATAACGTTTCTTTAATTCACAGGTACATTTTGATGCCTTGACGTTCAATCATCAGTATTTTTCATTCAATACATAAATATACATATATACATTATTTGTCAACATACACTTATACTGGGGATGGCATGCAACTTTTTGAGCCTAGGATGTCTTTTCTTGCAGCAGCTTTGTTGGTAAACGTCAGTGCATGCTAACATGACCTAATTGACAACATGCATTATATATATATTAGGAACAGTGTCTAAAATTGTCCTTTTCAGTCGTCGTGGACTGTTTTACCAAGACACTTAGCCAACCAAATTTGATATGTGTAATTGGATTATTCCACAACACAACAGCGCGGTTCCCTTCAATAAATATGTAAGAAGAACTAAGTCATCCGATCCCTCCCCGGCCAATACATCCACGGCTTTTGATAATATGACTAATAAATCTAAATAACTAAATGCATCTGTTCATTCTCCCAAAAAAATTGGAAACATAGATAAAGTCAATTAATAGGAACGTGCACTATTTCGTCGACTGGGAGGAAGAACATGTGAAATTTATTTTACATTTGCTTAAGAGAGGAAAGGTGATAGGTGGCGGGAAGAGAAGCTTTTAACCAATAGCGTTTAACTAAACCTTCTGACTCCACCAAGCTTGTCACTGATTGGTAAATATTTGGAGCTTGTGTGAATGTGTAACAATTTCTGGATAATTTTTGTACAAAGCATTTCCACCTATTGGTTTATTTTATAGCCGTATCAAAATAGAATGCATGTCCAGTTAGTGATCAGCATGTTGCTGCGTGTTGTTCTTGAACTGTGATTTTATTGCATGTTTTATAACCAAAAATCTAATTCAAAAACACACTCACTAGGTAAAAAAAAAATATCTCTACACTGTTAATATAATAGTTAATACCCAGGTGATTAGAATATATCAAATCTTTTTTGGCATTATGCCTACTTTTAAACTTGTCACAAGGCTAAATTAGGTTCAGAATATTTTTTACTATCTGGTGAAAGTATAATACCGTATTTGCGCGAATATAAGACAACCCTGATTATAAGACGACCCCCGTCTTTTTTTAAGAAAAAAACTAAAAGCCTGAATTTAAGACTACCCTATAGGAAAAAAATGTTTACCTTGTATATATTCACATGTAAATTGCTTTTTTAATATTTAATAAAAAATTATGATATTAAACAAATGCATTTCTTGTTTATGCAAGGGAAACGAAAAAAAAAAAAAAAACATTTCCTGTTATTTTGTTAAATTTAATATGCAATATATCAAAAAAAATGATAAACTTTTATTAATATTATTGTAATCACACTTTTGGGTTGACATATACACCACTAAAATTCTACTTTCTATGTTTCTGAACAAAATTATGTCCATATGCTTCTATATACGAATTTCCCAACCACTTACTATTCATTTCGTTATTCAATTCGTATGAATGGAAATTTCACCTATATTCATTCAATACAAGTATAAGACTGGGGAATTCGTATGAAAGAGTCAAATTTCGACAGCTCAATAGGATTCGAATTATAGTCAATAGACTAAATTTTGACTATATTTCGACTCAATTTCTAATTTAGGAGTATTGTAATGCTATTAGCATTACATACAGTCTAAAAGCCAAATTGAATGAATGGACGAGTTCCACAGCTCATACAGTCTCTCAGTGTACTATATTCATTTCGGATTTGTTTTTATGCCGAAATAAACGAATTTACGAATTGCATTTTCATTTATTTGTGCATTTGTTTCATAAGAGGAAGGGCATAGGAGTAAGTTGATTTAGTTGTCCAATCAGCTCACTCCTGTGACATCATTCTGATCGGCTAGTCCAGTGGTGTATGCTGACAGTTTATTTTTAAAAACAAACAGTTTTCTCCTCCTTCCGTGACTGAGCTTTGAAGGTGAAGCACGGCTGTGCTAGCCACATTGCCTTTAATTGTGAGACGTGTTAAGATTGCCATTTCTCACAACAACCTATTTTGGAAAAAAAGACTTCCAGAGACGAATTTTTTAAACATTTTTTGGCATTCTGTGAACTGTACCACTATTGCTAATTGAGTCCGTTGGCAGTTTGGCACATACAGTGCCACTGCCTGCAGTGCTTTTTCTGAGTGTTGTATGGCCTGCAGCTACAGCTTTTAAAAATAATTGAATATAAAATGTATAGAAATGTAATAATAATAATAATGTAGTCTTTTAGCTGAGTGGACCTGAGGGCTTCGACCCTAGGCGTAGACTACTAGGTTGGTTAAGGTTATTGCAGGAATGTGAAATATAATTAATACGTGAATTAGTTTAATTAGTTTGTACTGTAGTACAGTTTTTTTGTCAAAAGTCAATTTTGTTTCATTTTTTACATTTATTATCTTTTTTTTTTTTGCTTACCTCAGCAAACAGTGAAGTTAACTAATGTGCTGTTGTGAGTATAGCATCTGCAGTACAGTGAACTGTTGTGCTCTTTTCGTCAGTTGATTTAATTGTTGTTAATTTATTGTGTTGTTTAACAGCAAGCAGTGAAGCTAACGGTTTGATGTTAATTGGTTTTAATTTATTACTGTGTAACTGTACTAAGCTAAGCTAAGCTTCAAAGCAGCTGTAGTACATTTATTTTGAATTTGTTTAGTAGCCAAAGTAACTTATCCAAATTAAAATAATAGCATATGCTTTTGTTTATAACTTAACATTTCCAAAATATAAATAACTTTGTAATAGTATAGCTTGTGTCCCTGTTTGCGTGCAGGGAGCACTTGTTGGCAGACTGCACATGGTTCACAGTTTTGTATATTTTTTTGGGAAGCACTGAAGTGAGTAAATCAGCCTCTGTGTAGTCTCTCTTTTTTTTCTGAAGTATATATTTAATTATTTTGCTTCCATTTTATTCCTGTTCTGCAGCTGGTGGTGGCTGCTACAAAATTTTTATTTCCTTGGTTTCACCTCTAATCCCCATAAAAGAAGTGGTACGGGTTTCACCCCTCTGGCTGTGTCTGTTTGTGTTGTGGCAATGCCTGCTACCTCCGCCAGCTAAAGCTAGTGCATTGTGTTCAAACTCTTGAAGTCCGCTCCCCTTGCCTGGGACTGAAGGCATTTGGATGCTTTGCTCTGGGGTTGAAACAGGTGTGTGGGTTGTCAATTGCCCTATTATTGAACTTTACCATTTTATTCCTTTTTTGCTGCTGGTATTGGCAGTTAAAAAATTCTCTTTCCTTGGTTACACCTCTAATACCCCAAAATCTTTTGACCATAAAACAAGTGGTACAGGTTTCTCCCCTCTGGCTGTGTCTGTTTGCCGTGTGGCAATGCCTGCTACCTCCGCCAGCGCTGCCAACTAAAGCTAGGTCATTGTGTTAAAACTCTGGAAGTCCGCTCCCCTCGTCTGGGACTGAAGGCGTTTGGATGATTTGCTCTGGGGTTAAAACAGGTGTGTGGGTCGTCAATTGCTCACTTACTTCCCTTTAACATTCAGAATGTGACCACAGCATCCACCATCCCAAATTTACAAAAGGGAGTTTGATTGTTGGTTAAATACATTTATGCTAAAATCTGAACTTGTTTTGAGATCTATGTTAGCACAAATGTCTTCTCATCATTAAGTACCAAGATCATTTTGATTTGCTGTGCTTGTGGAAGGTTTTGGCAGAGTGGCATCAGGTGATTCTGGAGAAGTAATGGATGGTGTCTCTTTTACTGGCACTGGAGGGATTTCTTCTTTTGCATATATCTTTTCCTTCTCTAACATTTAATTTCTATTTTGCCTTTTTTTTCTTTATTATCTCCTTTCTCTTCTGCCTTATTATATTCGGGTATTTTCATGAAGGACATTGTTTTCTTTCTGAGACGGTAATAAACGACCCTGTATGAGGAATAAAGCACAAGCAAAATATTTTAGGTGCCTTTTTACCATATGAACCTCTGCTTTAACTAATCAATTAGAAAAAAGCGTACCCTAGAATAACTCCTGCTACAGAGCCTGCGCACAGCAACATTTCACAGAATACCAGGAAGAATAGGAAGGGTTTTATTTTCCGTTCATCGTTCAGTTTCTGAAGTATTTCAGCAAAAAAAATGACCTGGGGATCAAAGCTGAGGCGTAACTACAAACCACCGGGCCCCGGTGCAAAAATTGAACTGGGGCCCCCCCGACCCCACCATAAAACTCCACCCCAGAAAAGCCAATTACATGCCTCCCAACTGTTCCGCTGTGTGCGGGACGGTACTGATTTTGGTAGGCTATGCTGCAGTCCTGCGTCTAGGACACGGCGGAGACTGACTACTGCGCAGGCACAGTAGCAGCATTAGTCCTAAGCTCCGTCCCCCGACGTACACATTTGCCAGGGCAAGACTTGGGAGGTATGCACATGTACATTATGTGTCATTATAACTAGCACACAGGAATAAGGAAAGACATACATATTCTACCAAAAACAACTTTATTAGGGACAAGAATAGTTTGGTGCGAGCCAATAATAGTCCAAATAAATAATAAACAAACAATAATATAAATTTTCCAAAAACGTTACTCCTCCTTGAACTGAAGACAGATCTGCAAAATAAGAAAAGGCTGTAATGTTAATACAGGTGGTTTAATTTTGGTGTGATAAACTAGTATTTATATAATATATTTTCATTCAATGTTAAATTAAAAAGAGTTTTCTTTTTTTTTTTTTTTTTACCATCCTTTTGACTTTACCATGACAATTATCTTACAATTGCACAAACAATGCAAATTTATTGCCTTTATCTTACAAGTGGACCAAGTATATAACTTTTGACTGAGTGAAATTCTACACTGGTTCAAAACAATATTCTAACTGCAACTGCAAGATGGATGAATTTTGATCCTAAGGAAATAAGAAACAGCATGAAATGACCACTTTTTCTTAAATATAGCATATCAAGGTATATTAAACAATTTCTATGTAGTTCAGCCACACAACATAAGTAACAAAAAAATCCACTGCAAATTATTAACTAATTAAAAAAAAAAAAACTCACTCAAATCTTCCATAACAAAGAATCTTATCCAGGAAACAGGATCAAAACACAAACAATAGCAACTTCAAACATGGTTCATTCAAACTTGATGCCTTTGAACTCCATAACATTCCATTCTTCATTAATTAAAACTTTCAGTACAAATTAAGGGCACGAAGAGAAGAAGATCTGCAAAATGTAAATAAAGAACAACCATGGATTAGCACATTTTAGTAACTAGAAATAGAAAAATAAACTGGTAAAGAAACTGGTTAGTTTAATTCAAAACTATGCTACCAAAAAAATTTCTGTGTGTTTGATTAAACTCAGAATGCTTATTTTTGGAAGTTTCTTAGTTCTCAAATTCCCTTCCCTTTTCTGTTTACGTTTCTGAGCACCACTCTTATGCTGATAGGATGACATATTTGGAAAAATTAGGTTTTCCTGTAATAAAGTTAAAAAAACAAAAACTTAAAATGTGTGACCCCCTAGAGACAGAGCTCTAAAACACCCTGGTATAATAATATTGGGGATTTAAATTTAATTAGCAGCATTCACGTGTCATTTTTAGTTTATTCATTTAGCCCTGGCACCCAGGTATCTACTAATCTTCAAAAAAATGATGTGCTCCTTCATATGTATGAGTTGTATGACACTGATTTATCATATATACACTAAGACGCCACAGTTTATATAGGTAATTTGAAAGTGATCCAGAGAGAGAATGATTCATGGTTTACAAGATAACCAAAACCAAAGTGATCTTTAACAAGTATAACTTAGAGGGAAGACAAGATAAGCGTGATATGATAGAAATGTTAAAATGTATAAGAAGAGTACAGTATCAGTGGTGGATGTGCCATATATGCTAGATGTGTGCCTTCAAGCAAATGTGGTAGAGGTTAACTCATTGGAGACAGTTAAACATTCAAGAAATAAGCACAATGCTTATAAAATATGATCAAGGACCAAAGAAGAAGGGTAGGGGAGTGTGTTAGGGTCACACTGCTGCGCACAGCAACATTTCACAGAATACCAAGAAGAATATGAAGAGTTTTAGTTTCCGTTCATTGTTCAGTTGCTGAACTATTTCAGCATAAACAATGACCTGGGGATCAAAGCAGAGGCGTAACTAGAGACCACCGGGCCCCGGTGCAAATATTGCCATTGTATCCCCCGACCCCACCATGAAACTCCACTCCAGAAATGCCACTTACATGCCTCCCAACTGTTGCACTGTGTGTGGGACGGTACTGATTTTGGTAGGCTATGCCGCTGTCCTGCCAACCTTCACCTCTGTCCCGTTTTTTACTGCGCAATAACATAGAAATATAGAAACATAGAATGTGTCGGCAGATAAGAACCATTCGGTCCATCTAGTCTGCCCAATTTTTTTTGAGTACTTTTATTAGTCCCCCGTTCCCGGTCTTATAGCTAGGATAGCCTTGTGTCTATCCCACGCATGCTTAAAATCCTTGACTGTGTTTACCTCTACCACTTCTGCAGGAAGGCTATTACATACATCCACTACCCTCTCAGTAAAGTAATACTTCCTGATATTACTTTTAAATCGTTGCCCCTCTAATTTAAGACTATGTCCTCTAGTTGTGGTAGTTTTTCTTTTTTTAAATATACTCTCTTCCTTTACTGTGTTGATTCCCTTTATGTATTTAAATGTTTCTATCATATCCCCCCTGTTACGTCTTTCCTCCAAGCTATACATGTTAAGATGCTTTAACCTTTGCTGGTAAGTTTGATCCTTCAACCCATGAACCAGTTTAGTAGCCCTTCTCTGAACTTTCTCCAAAGTATCAATATCCTTCTGGAGATACGGTCTCCAGTACTGCGCACAATACTCCGAGTGAGCTCTCACCAGTGCTCTGTGGCATGAGCACTTCCCTCTTCCTACTGCTAATACCTCTCCCTATGCAACCAAGCATTCTGCTAGCATTTCCTGCTGCTCTATTGCATTGTCTACCTACCTTCAAGTCCTCTGAAATTATTACTCCTAAATCCCGTTCCTCAGATGTTGAGGTTAGGACTGTACCAAATAGTCTATATTCTGCTTTTGGGTTTTTACGCCCAAGGTGCATAATCTTGCACTTGTCCACATTAAATGTCAGTTGCCACTGCTCTGACCATTTTTCTAGTTTAGCTAAATCATTTGCCATTTGACTTATCCCTCCATGAATATCAACCCTGCTGCAAATCTTTGTTTCATCAGCAAAAAGACATACTTTGCCAACAAGACCTTCTGCAATATCGCTAATAAAAATATTAAAAAGAATGGGTCCAAGTACAGATCCCTGAGGTACCCCACTAGTAACAAGACCTTGCATCGAATATACCCTATTGACTACAACCCTCTGTTGCCTGTCACTCAGCCATTGTCTAATCCATTCAACAATATTGAAATCCAAACTCAAAGATTTCAGTTTATTGATAAGCCTTCTATGTGCGACAGTGTCAAAAGCCTTACTGAAATCTAGGTAAGCAATGTCTACTGCACCACCCTGATCTAGTATTTTAGTCACCCAATCAAAAAAATCAATAAGATTAGTTTGGCATGATCTCCCTGAAGTAAACCCATGCTGTCTCTGATCTTGAAATCCAAGCGACTTTAGATGTTCAACAATCCTATTCTTTAACAAGGTTTCCATTATTTTCCCCACTACTGAAGTAAGACTTACTGGTCTATAGTTGCCCGCCTCCTCCCTACTTGTTTTAGAGTTAACGCAGTAAAAATGAAGTCTCTGGCGTCTAGGACACAGCAGAGACTGACTACTGCGCAGGCACAGTAGCGGGATCAGTCTGAGAGACACAACCAACTGTGCATACACGCTAGTGGACAGCAACCTCCTCAACTCCACCCCCTGACACATCAATGGTAGTTACACTACTAGATCAAAGTCTTTACAGCCTTCTTCTCCTTGCTTCCCTTCCTCTAATTCAGAATCCTGGTAGGTAGGCAGAGCTGTAATGGACAGGACATGTGTGAGGGTGGGGGGAGTGTGTTAGGGTCACACTGCTCCGCACAGCAACATTTCACAGAATACCAGGAAGAATATGAAGGGTTTTAGTTTCTGTTCATCATTCAGTTTCTGAAGTATTTCAGCATAAAAAAATAACCTGGGGATCAAAGCAGAGGCGTAACTAGAAACCACCGGGCCCCGGTGCAAAAATTGCCATGGGGCCCCCTGACCCCACCATGAAACTCCACCCCAGAAATGCCACTTACAAGCCTCGCCAACTGTTCCGCTGTGTGTGGGACGGTACTGTTTTTGGTATGCTATGCCACTGTCCTACTAACCTTTACCTCTGTCCCGGTTTTTACTCAGCAGTCACGCAGTAAAAATGAAGTCTCTAGCATTTAGGACACAGCGGAGACTGACTACTATGCAGGCACAGTAGCGGCATCAGTCTGAGAGACACAACCTACTGTGCATACACGCTAGTGGACACAAACCTCCTAAGCTCCACCCCCTGATGCAACAATGATAGTGACGTTACTGGATCAAAGTCTTTACAGCCTTTTTCTCCTTGTTTCCCTTCCTCTATTTCAGAATCCTGGTAGGTAGGCAGAGCTGTAATGGACAGGACATGTGTGAGGGTGGGGGAGTGTGTTAGGGTCACACTGCTCCACACAGCAACATTTAAAAGAATACCAGGAAGAATATGAAGGGTTTCAGTTTCTGTTCATCATTCAGTTTCTGAAGTATTTCAGCATAAAAAAATAACCTGGGGATCAAAGCAGAGGCGTAACTAGAAACCACCGGGCCCCAGTGCAAAAATTGACATGGGGCCCCCCGACCCCACCATGAAACTCAACCCCAGAAATGCCACTTACATGCCTCCCAACTGTTCTGCTGTGTGCGGGACGGTACTGATTTTGGTAGGCTATGCCGCTGTCCTGCCAACCTTTACCTCTGTCCCGTTTCTTTCCTGCGCAATAACACAGTAAAAATGAAGTCTCTGGCATCTAGGACACAGCGGAGACTGACTACTGCGCAAGCAAAGTAGCAGCATCAGTCTGAGAGACACAACCTACTGTGCATGCACGCTATTGGACAACAACCTCCTAAGCTCCACCCCCTGAAGCAACAATGGTAGTTACGCTACTGGATCAAAGTCTTTACAGCCTTCTTCTCCTTGTTTCCCTTTCCTCTATTTCAGAATCCTGGTAGGTATGCAGAACTGTAACGAACAGGACATGAATGAGGGTGGGGGAGTGTGTTAGGGTCACACTGCTCCACACAGTAACATTTCACAGAATACCAGGAAGAATATGAAGGGTTTTAGTTTCTGTTCATCATTCAGTTTCTGAAGTATTTCAGCATAAATAAATAACCTGGGGATCAAAGCAGAGGGGTAACTAGAAACAACCAGGCCCCGGTGCAAAAATTGCCATGGGGCCCCATGACCCCACCATAAAACTCCACCCCAGAAAAGCCACTTACATGCCTCCAAACTGTTCCGCTGTGTGCGGGTCGGTTCAGATTTTGGTAGGCTATGCCACTGTCCTGCCAACCTTTACCTCTGTCCCTGTTTTTACTGAGCAATCAAGCAGTAAAAATGAAGTCTCTGGCGTCTTGGACACGGCGGAGACTGACTACTGCACAGGCACAGTAGTGGCATCAGTCTGAGAGACACTGCCTACTGTGCATGCACTCTAGTGGACAACAATCTTTTAAGCTCCATCCCCTGACGCAACAATGGTAGTTACGCTACTGGATCAAAGTATTTACAGCCTTCTTCTCCTTGTTTCCCTTCCTCTATTTCAGAATCCTGGTAGATAGGCAGAGCTGTAATGGACAGGACATGAATGAGGGTGGGGGAGTGTGTTAGGGTCACACTGCTCCGCACAGCAACATTTAACAGAATACCAGGAAGAATATGAAGGGTTTTAGTTTCTTTCATCATTCAGTGTCTGAAGTATTTCAGCATAATAAAATGACCTGGGGATCAAAGCAGAGGCGTAACTAGAAACAACCAGGCCCCGGTGCAAAAATTGCAATGGGGCCCCCCGTCCCCACCATGAAACTCCACCCAAGAAATGCCACTTACATGCCTCCAAACTGTTCCGCTGTGTGCGGGACGGTACTGATTTTGGTAGGCTATGCCACTGCCCTGCCAACCTTTACCTCTGTCCCAGTTTTTACTGCGCAATCACACAGTAAAAATGAAGTCTCTGGCATCTTGGACACGGCGGAGATTTACTACTGTGCAGGCACAGTAGCGGCATGAGTCTGAGAGACACCGCCTACTGTGCATGCACGCTAGTGGACACCAATCTCCTAAGCTCCGCCCCCTGACGTACACATTTGCCAGGGCAAAACTTGGGAAGTATGCACATGTACATTATGTGTCATTATAACTAGCACACAGGAATAAGGAAAGACATACATATTTCACCAAAAACAACTTTATTAGGGACAAGAATAGTTTGGTGTGAGCCAACAATAGTCCAAATAAATAATAAACAAACAATAATATAAATTTTCCAAAAATGTTCCTACTCCTTGAACTGAAGACAGATCTGCAAAAGAAGAAAAGGCTGTAATGTTAATACAGGTGGTTTAATTTTGGTGTGATAAACTAGTATTTATATAATATATTTTCATTCAATGTTAAGTTAAAAGAGTTTTTTTTTTTTTTTTACCATCCTTTTGACATTACCATGACAATTATCTTACAATTGGACCAAGTATAAAAATAATTTTTGACTTACTGAAATTCTGCACTAGTTCAAAAAAATATTCTAACTGCAACTGCAAGATGGATGAATTTTGACCACTTTATCTTAAATATAGCATATCAAGGTATATTAAACAATTCCTAAGTAATTCAGCCACACAACATAAGGAACAAAAAAAATACATTGCAAATTTTTAACAAATTTAAAAAAAATAAAACTTACTCAAATCTTCCATAACAAGGACTCTTATCCAGGAAACAGGATCAAAACACAAACAATAGCAACTTCAAACGTGGTTCATTCAAACTTGATGCCTTCGAACTCCATAACATTCCATTCTTCATTAATTAAACCTTTCGGTACAAATTAAGGGCACAAAGAGAAGCAAATCGGCAAAATGTAAATAAAGAACAACCATGGATTAGCACTTTTTAGTAACTAGAAATAGAAAAATAAACTGGTAAAGAAACTGGTTAGTTCAATTCAAAACTATGCTACCCAAAAACATTGTGTGTTTGTATTAAACTCAGAATGCTTATTTTTGGAAGTTTCTTAGTTCTCAAATTCTCTTCCCTTTTCTGTTTACGTTTCTGAGCACCACTCTTATGCTGATAGGATGACATATTTGGAAAAATTAGGTTTTCCTGTAATAAAGTTAAAAAAACAAAAACTTAAAATGTGTGACCCCTTAGAGACAGAGCCCTAAAACACACTGGTATAATAATATTGGGGATTTAAATTTAATTAGCAGCATTCACGTGTCTTTTTTAGTTTATTCATTTAGCCCTGGCACCCAGGTATCTACTAATCTTCAAAAAAATGATGTGCTCCTTCATATGTATGAGTTGTATGACATTGATTTATCATATATACACTAAGACGCCACAGTTTATATAGGTAATTTGAAAGTGATCCAGAGAGAGAATGATTCATGGTTTACAAGATAACCAAAACCAAAGTGATCTTTAACAAGTATAACTTAGAGGGAAGACAAGATAAGCGTGATATGATAGAAATGTTAAAATGTATAAGAAGAGTACAGTATCAGTGGTGGATGTGCCATATATGCTAGATGTGTGCCTTCAAGAAAATGTGGTAGAGGTTAACTCATTGGAGACAGTTAAACATTCAAGAAATAAGCATAATGCTTATAAAATATGATCAAGGACCAAAGAAGAAAAGAGAATTTAACACAAATATGGCCAGACTTTACAGGCCAAATGGTTCTTATCTTGAAGATATTTGGAGCCAAACAGACAAAATCAGGATCCAGCCTAGTTATTTTAAAGATCCATAGAATTCTATGTAAAGCATCAAGAAAGTTAGCCAGTCTGTAGGGCACTCAGACTCCTGGGTTTTGTTAAAGCCTGATTCTTCTTATTATGTTATAATAAAGCTCTTTTATTATAACCCATCCAGGATGACAAGTTATTTTATCACTATTAGTATATGCTTAACCCTGGCACTACAACTAGTTACTTACCGTGTTACGTTGCCACTTCTAACTTCAGACACAGACAGCTGGTTGCATGTCTTCCAAAGATCTGCTCTGGGCTCCCCGAGAAGTTACAATACTGAATTAGGTGTATTTATATATTAACATTTGTATGCATCATCTTCATCAAAGGTGTATTGGTTGGTGAAGATTAGTAAATGCTCTATTTAAATTAATACCAGATATGGTATCAATTGGTGTCTGTTTAACAGTTTACAGTTTGGTTTCCACGGTTACACAATAACAATAGAAACCAAATGAGCATAACCTCAACAACAAATTAATAAGGTGTACTGGTCAATCACACAAATATTGGTAAATATCTTGAATGAACAGACAAAAGTCTAAAGTTTGATAAAAGTATAAACAAAACTTTACTGGAAATAAAACAACACAAACACTTTAACATACACTGCTATAAACAATACAATCAGGTAAGAAATCTACTTAGCTCTAATGGTGGAGATTCAGCAGCTTACACTGGATAGTTGAATCAGCATACACAAGACAATGAGGGGAGTTCCTTGCTGCATGTTCAATGGATTGTACATGAGTAGGGTTGCCACCTTTTCCTCCAAAAAATACCGGCCGTGTGTGGGCGGAGCTACAAGAGGGAGGGGTCATGAGAGGTGGAGCCAGAAAGGGGGCGGATTATCACTGAAATGATATATAATATTTGTATATCATGCCAGTGAGAAGCGTGTGTGTGTGTCACAGACTGTCACTCTCACAAACTCTCACAGACTGTCTCTCTCTGACAGTCTGTGAGAGAGAGTGAGAGACAGTCTCTCTCTCTCTGCTCTCTCTCTCACAGACTGTCACTTTCACTCTCTCACTCAGTCTCTGACAGTCTCTCTCTGTCTCTCTCTCACAGTCTCTGCTCTCTCGCTCTCACAGTCTCTGCTCTCTCGCACAGACAGTCTCTGCTCTCTCGCACAGACAGTCTCTGCTCTCTCGCACAGACAGTCTCTGCTCTCTCGCACAGACAGTCTCTGCTCTCTCACAGTCTCTGCTCTCTCACAGTCTCTGCTCTCTCACAGACAGTCTCTGCTCTCTCACAGACAGTCTCTCCTCTCTCACAGACAGTCTCTGCTCTCACAGACAGTCTCTGCTCTCTCACAGACAGTCTCTGCTCTCTCGCACAGACAGTCTCTGCTCTCTCGCACAGACAGTCTCGGCTCTCTCGCACAGACAGTCTCTGCTCTCTCGCACAGACAGTCTCTGCTCTCTCGCACAGACAGTCTCTGCTCTCTCACAGTCTCTGCTCTCTCACAGACAGTCTCTGCTCTCTCACAGACAGTCTCTCCTCTCTCACAGACAGTCTCTGCTCTCACAGACAGTCTCTGCTCTCTCACTCTCTCACAGTCTCTGCTCTCTCGCTCTCTCACAGTCTCTGCTCTCTCTCACAGTCTCTGCTCTCTCTCACAGTCTCTGCTCTCTCTCACAGTCTCTGCTCTCTCTCACAGTCTCTGCTCTCTCGCTCTAACAGTCTCTACTCTCTCTCACAGTCTCTGCTCTCTCTCACAGTCTCTGCTCTCTCTCTCTCAGTCTCTGCTCTCTCTCTCACAGTCTCTGCTCTCTCTCACAGTCTCTGCTCTCTCTCTCTCTCTCACAGTCTCCGCTCTCTCTCTCTCTCTCTCACAGTCTCTGCCCTCTCTCTCTCACAGTCTCTGCCCTCTCTCTCTCACAGTCTCTGCCCTCTCTCACAGTCTCTGCCCTCTCTCTCTCACAGTCTCTGCTCTCTCTTTCATAGACTGTCACTTTCACTCTCTCTCACAGTCCCTTCTCTCTCTCACTGCTCTCTCTCTCTCTCACAGATTGTCACTCTCACACACAGAGACTTTCACTCACTCTCTCTCTCTCACAGACTGTTACTTTCACTTTCTCTCACAGACTGTCACTTTCACTCTCTCTCACTCTCTCTCCCTGTACCTGTCATGGAGGGGTCTCTAGCTGTTTCCTTCTGTGTCGCTCAGTGCAGCTTGCAGGGGGCGGAGCTTCAAGCAGGACCGGAGCACAGAGCAGGTCAGTAGCTGCTGCTTTATCTCTCCCCACAAGAGCCGAATACTCTGACTCTGGGACAGTGTCCTGGAAGGCAGAAGGCTCTGCACGTGGGGGAGATACAGCAGCAGCTTAAAGCTGCTACACCAAGAGAAATACCGGGCTTTGCATTGCCGGTATGTTAGGTATACCGGCCCCGGCTTCAAGACCTCAAATACCGTCTGTGCCGGTAAATTACCGGCCAGGTGGCAACCCTATACATGAGACCCTCTAGAGACACCCGGCTTCTTCAGACCCAGTCATGAAACTGACCCCCTAGCTAACTGGTAATCCCTTAGGTAACCTCCCACCCATTATCCACCCACAGAGGTAACCAACCAATACCTGATGGTCATCTCTAGGAGGTGGACAATACTCACTTCCTCCCTCAAGCACATGTCTCATTGAATATGCGGCAGCCATCTTTATTCACTCGACGTCACAATGCTCACTAAACCCCCCTATAGGTTACATTTGTTATCACACATGAATGGGAACACTAAACATGTATTATTGCCCATAATCAATACAATCCACCTGTTGATCCCATTACATAAGTAATAACTATAACTCATAAATTTCCCGTATAGGTCTTACTTTCTTCATAGCTTGCTTTCCCACACACATTACCAAAATTACCATAAAATACAATGTTACACATATGACAACACCCACTACTAGCCATTGCATCACTTTAACTCCTAGATTACCCATCCACCCAAAAGGTCCACTATCCGGTGGATCCTGGAGCTTCTTCCTGGCATAATTTACAAGTGTCCAGGAGTATAGGAATGAAGGGAAAGTGCAGTCTTTTTATAGCACCATGAGGGGTCATACTTATTACTCTTACCACTGGGCTGGAGTCTTTGACAGTCATTGCCCAATGTTGAACATTACCATAGCCCTTTACCCAGGCAGATGTACAGTTAGAATATCCCATTTTAGTGGCATTGGCTCCATTATTATAAGAGTTGATACAAATGGCACCTTCCTGGGGGCCGTTTATAATGTTCAATCTGTCCATTGATTGTGGCTTTCCTCCTTCTCGGTACCAGCGCATCCCGTATTGTTATATTGTTTTAACTCCTCCAATGTCCATGGTACACCAACATATGGGTAACTGCTCTCCTCACTGAACGATATTGCCCCACAAATCCAACACTCCGTGCTGTTCGACACTCTCGAATAACTGGCCAATAGGTTCAGGTATGAGTTGGAGGACCAGGGATCCGACTTGTCTATATAGCCACCAATCTGTTGGAGGGAAAGAAAACAGGGTGAATACCTCCTCTTAGCAATACAACTTTAGTATCCCCAGGCCCATCTGACAGTATTTCTCCTCTCTGTTTTGCCTGTTCACCTGCTCGTGGTAGCAGCCATACTTTGGAACCTGTCTGTAAGGTATTGCTTTCTTCCCATGTCACTAATACTTTCTGTGGGATCCAAATGGATACCACACCAAGTATAGTGTGTGATAAAATCTGGCCTGGACCCCCCCTGGTCAAAGGGATTTCCCACAGATCTGATGACACTTTTACTGTCCCTGTGGTCAACCAGTCATCGTCCTTTAGCTCCTCTGTCAGCGTGAAGGTCACTTCCGTCCCTTCTTGTAACACCCCACCCATGGGAAGGATGTATGTCACCCATTCGCCACCCTGTACTATTTCAACTAGTTGCTGGTTGACCACTTTAAATTTGTTTTTTCCCACCAGTTGGGGGAAAGATCCCTTGAACTTTAATCAGACTGTCACTGTTGGTGTCTCTACCTGTCCAGTCAATCTTTCATAAGGTGAGAACTGTCCTATTGGTCTACTATTTAGAATCATAACTGCCTGTGTGATCACCCGATCCCACCCCCTCAATGTCCTACTTGGGGATAGCTTTCGAATTTGTTCTTTTAGAAGCCCATTGCACCTTTCAATCAACCCTGAAGCTTGAGGATGATAGGGGATGTGGAAGATCCACTTAATCCCTCAGTCATTTGCCCACTGCTGGACGAGCTGTCCAGTGAAGTGGGTTCCGTTGTCTGTCTGTATCTCTGATGGCAGTCCATAAGCAATCACAAGAGTCTGTAGCATTTGAAGTGTGGATGCTTGGTTTGCATGCTTGCAGGGTAATACTCTCAGTATTCCAGAAAAAGTATCTACAGCAGTACAGCAATACAGCAGCCCCCCTCTTCCTTTAGGCATGGGACCAATGTAGTCCATTTGCCAGATCTGTCCAGCTGTGGTTCCTTTGTTTAAATGTCCACGGGCTTGCTTAGTGAGAGGCCACTTCTTAACTTCATTGCAGGTCTCGCATATTTCTTGTGCTTGAACAATCATCTGAAGAGTTATTGGTAGTCCTCGGGCTCGCGCCCACTCTAGAGTTGCTGAATTTCCTCTATGCCCCGCGGTTTCATGGGCCCAGTCTGCCATCCTAAGTAACACTGGATCTACAGCCTCTGGTGATATTTTTGCTTCTCGTATTCTGGTCAATTCATCAGCTATCTTATTCGGATTCTCTTCACCATTACTGTCTTTCACATGGGCATCAACATGTCCGAGGTATATTAATCTTGAATGGGCTGTTTGCCAAATCTTTTCCCATAGATCTTCTCCTCCCCATACTGGCTTGCCATGTATTTGCCACCTGTTGTTTCTCCAGGTAGGCATCCATGTAACACAGGCCTTGTACACAGCCCAGCTATCGGTATAGATATAGAGCTCTGGATCTGTGGTTTCTTCCATCAGTACGACCATGGCAGTCAATTCAGCATACTGACTTGATCCTCCAATTCCCTTCTCTTGAATCACGATTTGTTGCTGAGGGTTGTAGGCTACTGCGGTCCAATGTCGCCCTTTGTGGGTCATGATTGCAGACCCATCTGTGAACCATGCATTCTTCTTCTGTTCTTCACCCAGTTCTCTGAACGGAGGAGCTGTCTTGATTGGAGAGGGCTGCAAGATTGGGACTTCTTGTACATTGGGATGTGATAAAGTATTGTATGTCACTAACCCAGTAAGGAGTTTGGTCAGTTCTTTGACTTCACCAGCTTGGATCCCTCCTCTTTCCTGCAGGTACCACTTCCATTTCAATAATGTCTGGTTTTGGGCCACTGTTGTCTTTAGAGGCAATCCTTCATCTCGTACCCATCCTGCGATCGGTAAATCCGTCTTCACAGATACTGTGCTTTTCTCAGTCATCGTCTCCACATGCTGTAGTGCGAGGTATGCTGCCAGAAGATTCTTTTCCAAAGGTGTGTACCTTTGCTGAGCCCCAGTCAATTGTTTTGACCAAAACCCAATTGGTACTGCCCGCTTGCCTTTGTCTTCGCTCGGTTGCCATAGTCCCCATGATGCCACGTTGTCGTTCACCATCACATCCAATCTGAACGGAGCTTCAATTCGAACCGGTCCTAAACCCTGATGCTGTAACACTGCTTCCTTTGCTGCTTGGAATGCTGTAGCTTGATCAATTCCCAAGCAAATGCAGATTTCTTCCTGGTAACATTGTATATGGGGTGTAGCAGCAATCCTAGATGGGGTATAAAGGCTCTCCAGTAACCCAATGCACCCAAAACATTTTTGGGCTTCTTTCAATGTCTTAGGTTCTGGAGAATTCTGGATCGTATCCAGCACAGGCTGAGGTATCTTCCGGACAGGCCCGGACCACATCATTCCTAGGAATTTAACTTCTTGGGCTGGACCTTGAATGTTTTCTTTATTTATTGCCCATCCCCGTCCGTTCATGTAATTCACTAGAACAGGTAATGCTGCTGTCACTTCCTCTTTAGATCCAGAGATCATGATGTCATCAATGTAGTGAAATACTGGAAGCTGTAGAGTGAGGTGGCTTAAATCTCAAGCAACTAGTCCATGGCAAATCGTAGGGGAGTGTATATATCCCTGGGGTACAACTTGGAAGGTATACTGGCGTCCTTCCCAAGTGAAGGCAAATTGATCTTGCGACTCAGGTGCAATAGGAATTGAAAAGAACGCATTTGCTAAATCTATTACCGCGTGCCACTCCCCGGCATGTTTGGCAATGTTTCCCACAATGGTGATGATATCAGGGACGGCAGCACTCAATGGTGGTGCTACCTTGTTAAGTCCCCGGTAATCCACTGTCACCCGCCATGAGCCATCCGGTTTCTTTACAGGAAATACAGGAGCATTAAATGGGCTGATTGCGGGTCTAACTACACCAGATTGCAAGAGCTTTATGATAGTCTCGCTAATTTCTTGATGTCAGCCCGGCAACCGGTATTGCTTCAGTCTTACCGGATTGCTTGGGGGAGGAATAATCACAGGTGTCCAATTTGCATTCCCTCGCACAATGTCCTTTACCGGTCTGAGAAAGTATGGCTTGTGAGGGAATCCAAAAGTGAACACCCCCCCCTGTGTCTCAATACTCTGCCCTAGTAACACATCTATTCCCAAGATATTATCTGGCAATTCTGAAATCAACACTTTAGCATTAAAGCGTGGTCCTTTGTTAATGGACATAGCGACAACAATTTGCACTGCTTTGGTAATTCTACCTCCTAAACCTTCTATCCTCACACAGGGTCCTGATAACTTTGATGGATTACCATGCAGTACTGTGACTTCCGCTCCTGTGTCAACTAAAGCTAAAATCTTTGTTGGTCCTGGTCTTGTCCCCCACCAAACAGTCAAAGGTACATGAGGGCGTCGGTCCCCGGCGGTTAAAGTTGACACATGTACCGCCGGAGGCCCACCATTCTGTCATTGCATTTTAGAATTTTCCCAACAAATCAAATCATGTGTCATCAGATCTTTTAAGGGGTACAATGATCTGACTTTACCATCACTCTCTGGCAGTGTTTGTGTTTGTTTCGGTGTAGTATGGGAGTATCTAATTTCACCATATTGCGCTGGGACGAGTGAGGACATGTGTGGGTATGAATGTGTGGGAATGTTTTCTGGGGCGGAAGACGAGGGCACAGCATAAGGGACACAATCCTGGAATAGGGGTGTGAGCAGAGGAGGTGTGGCTGTAGGTATGAGAGGAGTGGCTTGTAAATAACTAGGGGGAGGAGACTTGGGAACATATGGTGCAGAGAGTGTGGTTTTGTCTGCCTGATCCTTGCATGCCAAATGCACCTGCACCTTTTTATTAGACCTTTTTTCAACCTCCAACCATTTTTTAAACATGGCAGATGTTGAAATTCCATCAATTTGTTCTTCAGGTACACCAGCATCAACCAAATCGTTCCACATTTGTCCATGTGTTACTCTGTGCCTTGTTTTACTCCTAAACTTTCCCTGCTTCTCCCCTTCTGGGCCCAACTTGTCCTCCCGTGCTCTGTTAGCAGCAAACACACCTTTCCTAGGTTTAGATTCTGACTCTAATTCACCCATTTCAGCTAAATATGTGGTCAGCTGGTGTACCTTTCCACCATTCCCTAAACTGCCCAGCAAAGACAATAAAGATGCCTTTATGTCCTGAGGTGCATTTTTTAAAAACCGACACCGCATGCTGGCCTTGAATTCCTCCATGTCTGGGCCTTCCCAATTATCCTTGTTTAAACCTGCCACACAACCCATAATTCTAATGCGGGTAATAGCATCACTCAATTTTGACCAGGGGTAAATGGGCTCAATGTCACTGTTAGATGGAAATGCTACAAGTATGGCATGGCGCACCTTATCAAATAATGAAAAATTACCTCCAATCTCCCTCACCCTCCTTAATACCTGCATGAGCTGTGGATGCACGGTTAGCTGTCCCATACTTAGTGCTTCTCTTGCATTTAACAGTATACTATCAGCTCCTCCATCCCAAATGCGCAATAACCACACACCCACATTCTCGCTAACCTGCTGCCGATAGACCTTTGCGAGCTCCATGAGCTCAGTTTGAGTGTAGCTCTTTACTACTTCATTCATCTCATCATGTGTACCATCTCTCAAACCATGCTGCCTATCTTGGTCACAGTGTAGTCTCCTTTTCCGCTGCTGTGTAATAATAGGACGGGCTTGTTGCCTGTCCACATCATTATCATCATCAGAAAAGGACAAATATTCCTCATCAGATGACTCCAGGGGTGCTTTAGGATCCCATGTAAGGTCTGCAATCATTGACCGTACCTTACTTACAGGCACCGGTTTTCTACCTTTTTGTGACCTCCTGCGGTTAATTTTGTTTACCACTAGATTGGTACATTTCTCTTCTAGGGCATTTACATGGCATGCATTACTGCGCATACATTCTTTAGTGATAACTAACAAGTCTTTTACATCCTGCAACTCTTTCTCGAGTGCTTCATTTCTCTGCACCTCGCGGCTAAGGGCCTGCACAACTATCCACCCTGTGGTGGCAGCGGCTTTCCGCTCCTTTTTAGAGTATACTCCCAGGTCTAACCGTAATGCCTGAGTACCAAGTTCAGTACCAGCATCAGGATAGACTGGAGCTGCATATTTTATCAGCTCCTCAGCAATGGGTTTCCAGCTTGCTAAACTGGCCCACAATGGAATTGTCCCATACTTAGACACCTCCTTCCCTCCTGCTCTATTACTTTTTCTAAACAGAGTATGCATCTCTACTCTCAGGGGGAACACAAAAATGAAATATACAAATCAAAGACAGTACTTGTTAACTCTATCTCTTGGTACAGTGCCACGTGACTGTGCTAAATGCTTATTCACCATACAGTAGTTATACACATTTCAGAGGTTGTTAAATACCTTGTGTAGGGGCACTATAAACACATATACATAACACAATAGTTCACTCAATTATTTTATATTTAGTGATTGTGCAGTATCCTGCCGACTACGCCAGTTGTATTGGTTGGTGAAGATTAGTAAATGCTCTATTTAAATTAATACCAGATATGGTATCAATTGGTGTCTGTTTAACAGTTTACAGTTTGGTTTCCACGGTTACACAATAACAATAGAAACCAAATGAGCATAACCTCAACAACAAATTAATAAGGTGTACTGGTCAATCACACAAATATTGATAAATATCTTGAATGAACAGACAAAAGTCTAAAGTTTGATAAAAGTATAAACAAAACTTTACTGGAAATAAAACAACACAAACACTTTAACATACACTGCTATAAACAATACAATCAGGTAAGAAATCTACTTAGCTCTAATGGTGGAGATTCAGCAGCTTACACTGGATAGTTGAATCAGCATACACAAGACAATGAGGGGAGTTCCTTGCTGCATGTTCAATGGATTGTACATGAGACCCTCTAGAGACACCTGGCTTCTTCAGACCCAGTCATGAAACTGACCCCCTAGCTAACTGGTAATCCCTTAGGTAACCTCCCACCCATTTTCCACCCACAGAGGTAACCAACCAATACCTGATGGTCATCTCTAGGAGGTGGACAATACCTGTGGTCACTTGTGGAAGGAAGTGACTCAAAGATTCTCACTTCCTCCCTCAAGCACATGTCTCATTGAATATGCGGCAGCCATCTTTATTCACTCGACGTCACAATGCTCACTAAACCCCCCTATAGGTTACATTTGTTATCACACATGAATGGGAACACTAAACATTTATTATTGCCCATAATCAATACAAAAGGCAATCACAGAGTGTTAGGGTAAACTTATATTTATTGTGTTAACATAACAAGAGTCAATTCAGCATTGGAAGAGTTAACTTCAGGGAAGGGTTAAACCCCCCTCCCCTCTTGGAGGGAGCACATTTGTTGTCTGTGCCTATCATCTATTCTACATACATAGAGTAAGAAGTAATAAATCTAATGATACCAGACTTTAACCCAGACTAAATCAATAAGGTAGAGATAAAGGAAAATGGTAGAAAATGACCTGTGTCAGCATCTCAGGAGTTTTGTAATTCTACATAGGCACATAGAAACAAAGTGTTTAGTTAATAATATAACTATATATTTGTAACACGTATGTATTCTATGTCCACGCCCCCAGGTTGTGTATGAAGTCTTAGCCAATGATATGATGCCAGCGAATGTCTTGTTGTGTGATGGGTGTTGGAAACAGAATAGAGACCTAGATGCAGACACACTCAATATACTCAAATAATAAGGGATAACACACTGTAGGTACGAACCTGGTATGTATAGCAATGATATTCCAGCAGTATCCAATGTCATACAGAAACGTACACCAAAAGTTTGTAATCCAGATGGGAAATAATAAGCATGCAGATACCAGTGATAAGTAAACTGTAATCCAGCAGGGAGATGGTTAACGTGTATATACAAACAGCAACTGTAATTCAGCAGGTAGATGGTTAACGTGTAAGTACAAACAGCAACTGTAATCCATCAGGTAGATGGTTAAACGTGCAAGTACAAACAGCAACTATATTCCAGCAGGTAGATGGTTAAACATGCAAGTACAAACCGCAACTATAATCCAGCAGGTAGATGGTTAAATGTGCAAGTACAAACCAGGGTCAGTGGGGTACAGGCAGGCAGAATGGTCAGAGGTAATCCAGAATCAGAGGGCACAGGCAGGTAGAATGGTCAGAGGTAATCCAGGATCAGAGGGCACAGGCAGGCAGAATGGTCAGGGAACAGTCCAGGGTCAATCCAATAAATAAGAAGAAACAATGATATATATACGCGAGGCAAGGAACACGAGAATCACCAAGCAAGGAGTGCAAGGTGATTCTCCTTTTTAAATGTTCCCGCGTTTGCTGTGAACGCGACGGGCGTGACGTCATCGGGGACGCGCCTCCGTTTTCATTGGCAGCAGTGTGCGCGCTACGGGAGAGAGAGGACAGGTAAGCAGAACAGGGTATTCGGGAGATCTACTCCGCGGTAGATCCTGACATGTTGTTTCTATATAAGTGCTTGTCTTTACAATAAACTTTAGAGTTACTTAACGAACGGCCTTGTGTCAGACTTGAATTACTCTCCGAACGCGTTTGCTGATGTCTTTCCAACTCCCACCACGTGAATCCAAATCAGAGT
Source organism: Pelodytes ibericus (assembly GCA_036172795.1). Classification (NCBI taxonomy): domain Eukaryota; kingdom Metazoa; phylum Chordata; class Amphibia; order Anura; family Pelodytidae; genus Pelodytes; species Pelodytes ibericus. Next base: position 128,558,832 of record CM069860.1, on the reverse strand, counting down.
GATACATTGCTGTATATCAGAGACTTGCTGATAGAGACCTAAGACGAATTGGTCCCTTTCAATTTGGTGTGAGAAGTGGGATTCAGACAGGCCGGGTGAGTACATGTGTATTATTATACATCTCTGACTTACCAGTGTTTCTCTGAATTCTTAATAATTTGTGAAAGTTTCTGTTTAAAAAAAACCCTGTGTAGTGGATATGGAGACAGGTCGCAACTGTCTAAAAACTATCTGCTAAGATTCTGCTAGCAATAGTTATTATAATTCTGAGGTAGTTTCCAGTATAAGCTGAGATTGTACCGGCTAATAGAGAGTCATTATTGAAGATTTTCCACTAATATTAAAAGGCACTTAGTCACTGATAGTTTTTCAGTGAAACCCTTGATGCAGTTCCAAGGTGTTAAAGAAACCAGGGTGTTTTGATAACATAGAATTACGGCATTAATTTTTTAAATTGTACAGTGAATTTTTAAATATTCCGTGGTGAGAGGTGAGCATCAATTAAGTGCACAAAATTGTTACATAAACTGTGTTTTGATAAATTGTTATATTGTTTAGGATGTTGATTGGGAAAAGGAAATACCTGAACTGCACACTGTTAATGTATTTTTAAGTGCAAGGTAGAACTTGTATAAACAAGGATAAATCTAAATACTCTTAGAGACCTGTCCCACAGAAAGCTAAGCCAGAGTCACTGTGTCCAGCACTCCCTATTTGCTCAGAGCCCACACAGTGCAGCATGGCAGGGAAATTGTCAGATAAGAAGTAAACTGCTGTGTCTGTGGCCATAAGGTATGTTTGAATTATCTCACTGCCAGTATCGAGTGTTTTAAGGTTATAGTAGAAATTAAAGGTATACAGTATATGAGTATTATAACATTGCATTGCTCAACTGAAATATAAGAGTGTTTAGTCTAGTGTGTCTGGGACACATTTATAAGTAAGAAGATAATAGTTCTGAACTGAAGCTGTGTAACAGAGGATACAGATCCTTCTGTAAAACATATTGAAGATTAGAGTCTCAGGTCTGTAACTCCCAAGTACACTGTATCTTGGTGTTTTGGATATGTTAGCTGTGCAAATTGATAAGACCATAGAAGCTGTGGCATATTATGTTTAATGTTGTCATTAGGAGAATTGTCGTTATTGTTTAAATATTTGCATAAGTAATTTTTGCAACTACTATTCATAAGATAAAATTGTATCTTTATAAGTGATGTCTGCGCAAATGGGCAATAGTGTTACAGTAAAAGTCTCTAATATTTTACCACAAGAGTAGAGACATGTCCTAGTTTTGTGTCAACAGCCCCAAAGCAGCAGTCGTGTTTTGTAGAGATGTAACAAAAGGAAGTGTTTTATATTTAGTGGAGTAGAGAGGATGGATCTCATGGATTACTCAAACGAGCGCTCAATAAAAAATAGGCACATTATGCCGCTAGTATAATTTTGAGTGATTTGTGAGTGACGGTCTTCTGGGTAATATTCATCAGTGTGATGAGAAGTTTTATAGTAAATGAGTTCTAGCTGAAAAGTAACAATAGTTAATGTTCTGTGTACAGTATGTAAAGGTCGGTCGGCGTGTGGGTGCAGTTTACTACCATAAAAAACTGAAATTTAGATGATAAAATTCCTATCATTAAATACTCAAGGCCTGAACAGCCCACAAAAAAGATCCGCCCTATATAAATTATTACAAAAGGAAAAAATAGATATATGTTTCATACAAGAATCACACTGGCTGAAAGGAAATCAAAACTCTATAAGAGGGAAGTATATAGCAAATATTACAGCAGCATCATTAGAAACAAGGAAGGCAAAGGGGGGTCGCAATTGTGTTCTCCTCAAGGATAGATGTAGACATCATCCTTCAGGAGCAAGATCAAGAAGCCAGATACCAAATAGTAATATGTAAAATTAAAGGAACAATGTACACACTAATTAATATATATGCCCCAAATAATAAGCCATTAAGATTCATTGAAAATATTATTAACAAATATGAAAAACTATTTAAAGGATCACTTATAATAGCAGGGGATTTTAACATGGTTCCAGACGCAGAAATGGATAAAATGCTAAGTTGGGGAAAACAGATAGACAAAAGCATAATCAATAGAGCAAAACAATTCACAAATTTTTTGAAAAAACAACAATAATATGATGTATGGAGTACCTTTAATCCAACGGAAAAAGATTTTTCCCATTTTTCGCCTCCCCACTGCTCTTATTCACGCATAGATTTAATCCTGGGCAACATTGCGCTCGTACAGAAAATTAAGAAAGCGATAATTAAAGAGATAGTTTGGACTGACCATAATGCCAATATTTGGCAAATAGAAGACAAAGAGGATAAAAAAACAACGAATAGAGAATGGAGAATAAATAATCAAATAATTAATAAAAAAGAGAATCAAAAATATTTACAAAATATTACAGAATATTACTATAAGGAAAATGATAAGGATAATATATCACCTACATTATTGTGGTGTGCCTATAAAAGTGTAATTCGAGGTCACATAATCAAACTGGGAACAATAGCCAATAAATCAAGGGGGGCAGACATAGCTACACAATACATTGATTTACATAAATTGGAAATCACAAACAAATTGTCCCCAACGAAAGTAAGATCAATATTAATACAAAATATAAAAAATAAAATAAAAGAACTTGAATTTGAGGAGATCAATAAGAACTTAGAGAAATGGAAACAGCACTGGTACTACCAGAATAATAGAGTAAATAGGTCAATGACAAATAGACTTAAAAAAATTCAGGCCAAAAATCGGATATATAAAATTAGGGGAGAGACCGGAATCCATATGGCTCCGGAAGAAATTGGAAAAATATTTAACGCCTATTATACAAAACTTTACAGTATAAGGAACAAAGTGTCAGGGGAAGAACTAGATACATACCTTACAAACATTAATATTCCCAAAATTCAAGAAGATCAATTTCACGAGCTGAACAGTCCGATTACAATTTCTGAAGTTAAAAATGTAATTACTAGATCTAAACCACAAAAATCCCCCGGGCCAGATGGATTTAACGGACTATTCTATAAGATAATGATAAATAATATAACAAAGAATATGACAGAAATGTTTAATGAATTATCAGATAAGGCAACAGCCCCACAAGAGCTATTAAGGGCAAATATTCTCCCAATTCTCAAACCCTCGAAAGACCCAGAGATGGTCCAGAACTATCGACCAATTTCCCTAATAAACGAAGACATGAAAATATATGCAGCTGTGTTAGCGGAGAGGCTGAGACATGTTGTTCATACCCTGGTCCACCCTGATCAGATTGGTTATGTACCAGGCAGACTGGCATATGACAATATAAGACGCACAATTGATATCCTGCACATGGCTGATAGGGAAAAAGTGCCACTTGTGGCAATTACTTTAGATGCGGAAAAGGCATTTGACAGGGTGGACTGGGGATTCATGTTTCAGTCTCTCCGTGCATATGGAATAAAGGGAAGATTCCTTCAAGCAGTGCAGGCATTGTACTCTTGCCCAACAGCCAGAACAATAGGCCAAAATATTCGAGCTAACTGGTTTAATTTAGAAAATAGAACACGACAAGGCTGCCCTCTGTCCCCACTCTTGTATATCCTAATAATGGAAATATTAGCAATAGACATTAGGAATAATACAAAGATAAAAGGATTTACACTTGGGCAGAAAGAACTAAAAATCCAATTGTATGCAGACAATGTGCTCCTTACGTTAACAGAGCCAGAAGAATCAATCAAAGAACTGACGATAGCGATAAAAAAGTTTTCTAAATTTTCAAATTACAAGGTAAATATCGAAAAATCAATAGATATGCCACTAAATTTAAGAAAAAAGATTAGGGAGAAAATACAAAAGGATTTTAATTTCAAATGTGAGACCCAGGAACTCAATTATCTGGGTTTAAAAATAACAGCAAGAGTGGGGGACATGATGGAAAGAAACTTCATGTTACTACTGAGGGAAACACATTTCTTAATAAAAAACTGGAGAAGCAACAAACTATCATGCTTGGGCAGGATAAATGCAATAAAAGCATATATTATACCAAAATGGACATTTCTATTCCGGCACTAAAAATAATTGAGGGATCTATAATCGTAGAAGAAACGTTTAAAGCTTGGAAACTAATTAAGAAAAAACTGGGGTTAGCCAACAAGATATTGCCAACCATAGAATGGGAAATCCTTGAATATAATATACAAAACATAGACCTGCGCGCATGGAAAAAATCGGGGATACAATATATAACTGATATTCTGGATAACGAAAAAATGAAACCTTTTGAACAGATAAAAGCACAATTTAAATTACCCAGAACAGAACTGTTTAATTATTTACGAGTTAAAAGCTTCCTGATGGACAAGAAGCCTAAAAATAACAGAATGTTGGAGAAAATATCAATAATCTTTACAAGGAATAAAGTGGAAAGAATTTAAGCAAGAACTACAGAATTACTAAAATTAAATGAAGAGGAAGAACCAGTTCCAATAATAGCAAAATGGGCTGAAACACTGAAATTCCAAATTCAGGGAGATGAGTGGCTGAAGGCAATACAACTAACAACAAAAACGATACATAACATAGCCATAATAGAAAATCAATTTAAGGTTATGAACCAGTGGTATTTGGTCCCAACAAGACTAAAAAAAATGTATGCATCAACAAGTGATATATGTTGGCGATGTGATAAAGAAATAGGAAATTGTATGCATATATGGTGGGAATGTGCAAAACTAAAAAAGATATGGCAACTACTAAAGCAAATTAGCATTATACTGCAAATTCCCAATCTAAGATTATTACCTGAAACTATTTTATTGCACTTATTTCCTAAAGATATAGAAGAGGATTGTAAATGCCTAACGATACATCTAGCCACCGCAGCTAAAATAATAATTGCTAGGAACTGGAAACTACCAAAGCAAATAGCGGGGATAGAATTAAAAAGCCAATTGCTATACCAATTAAAAATGGAACAAGGCTTACATTGGGCGGGCAAGAGGGCAGCAAAAAAAGCCAAACAATATGAGGAATGGATTAATATATTGCAAAACACAGAAATATGGGACTAGATTGCACCTACGTCTGACCGACCTATGCACTGTATAAATGTTTGTCAGGTTGGCATATCAATACCCAAGATGGGAAATATGTCCTCTGGACCAATAGCTAACGCCGGATTAGATAAGTAGAGGAGGATGTTAAATCGCATTAAATAACATCGATAAGCAAAAAAAAAAAAATTAAAAAAAAGAAGAAAAGTAACAATAGTTACTGTAGTTTTGTGTTATTTTTGGTAAGCAGAGTTGTTTTACTTTGGCATAGTCAGTAATTTTACTTGTGGTATGCATCGTTTTGGAATTAATTTGCTACTGTATTTGTATAACTGTATCATTAAGTAAGAAAAATATTTGTATGTAAAAAAGCAAGAGTCATATATTACTCAAGGTCTCTCTTGGACATATGTTAAATATATGTGATTGATCCAGTGGATAGTATAACAACTGTAAAAAATTGATAAATGCCATTATTATTAGGTTTATTTTTATTCAATCTAAATATTCAGAGGCATTATGAGGGTAAAAAGAAATATTCTTTATTACTGTATCAATGTTATTTGCTGTGAATCTTCCCAGCTGTATATCTTTTGGGATATTTTAAAATACTAGCTCAGGTTACAGCTTTTTGTTCTAGCAAAGCACTCTAATACTTGTTTAAAGACTCTAAACATTTAACAGGTTTTACATGTTACCTATTAGAAAGGTTTATTTGTTTAGGGTACATTCTTCCTTTTTTTATTTAGGTGTCTTGACAAGTATATAATTTTTTATGTAGTTTGGAAGGACTTTTGTATTTGAATTTTTAGTACATGTTGAAGATGGGTTTTGATTTTTCCCAACATAATATATCACATTTTCAAACAACTTAGATAAAATAGATAAGAGAAGATGTCTTAATTTTAAGTTATTTATAGGTACAGATTTGCTTTAGATTTAAGTAGAATTTAAGAGTTGGTATCAGAGAAAGACTTGAGTAACGTTTATTTGTAATATGTTAAGGAGTGAATTTTGTGTTTAAGTATAAGCTGTTAAAGGCTTTGTGGGCCATGGAATTGGCAGAGTGCTGGAGTTAGATGGTTTTTGTATTTTGTAAAAGGTCAGATGTCATGTTGCACATACTTAGAAAGAGAAGATGTTATGGGCTAAGAATATGACAGTTAGGATCTACAAGTCAATATTAATTTGAGAAGGAAATGAATGGTACATATCAATAAGAAGGAGCATTTTTAGTTTATACTGAAAAGTATTGATCGGTATTTTAAAGAAACTTCCTGCCCATCAAATATAGTCTGCGGTAACGTGCATATACTGTAATTATTTTTATCTTTTTAGTGTGACCAGAATTATTTTTACAGCGCTACTTACATTGTTGGTGATACATGAATATAATGTTCAAACTATAGGGGAAGTAATATTGCCAGCTGGATAGCAATACATATTTAAATAAATACAGCGCTAACACCTCTAATATGTCTATATACAGTAAATATATACATGGTATTTGTTGCATTCTAATGTTTGTTATAATTAAGGCAAAGTACCCCATGTGATACATGGAGAGAGAATATTGTTGTTTAACATTTTAGATATAAGACGTATGTGTATGAAGTCTTAGCCAATGATATGATGCCAGCGAATGTCTTGTTGTTTCTATATAAGTGCTTGTCTTTACAATAAACTTTAGAGTTACTTAACGAACGGCCTTGTGTCAGACTTGAGTTACTCTCCGAACGCGTTCGCTGATGTCTTTCCAACTCCCACCACGTGAATCCAAATAAGAGTGATACATTGCTGTATATCAGAGACTTGCTGATAGAGACCTAAGACGAATTGGTCCCTTTCACAGAGAGAAAGAGAAGTGGCATATCCAACTTCTCACATTGTAATCGGCCATGTATTAATCATATACAGGGCTTGACAAATAATTGTAGACTTAGGAGCCATAGATACCAGTTTTAAGTGAAATAAAAAAAAAAGTAGGAGTCAGTTTTAGCTCTCTGCCTTCTGAGAATTGTCAAGCCCTGGTTATATATAAAAAGTTCCCCACAGTGCCACACACACCATCTATAAAGCCTTCCACAGTGCCACATGCACAATATAAAACGTTTTTATTCAATGTATAACTTGCCATATGGCAATAGTGCCACTGCTACATATCATTTACACATTTCCACTGTACTATATAAAATGTACACACATAGAATTACCCAGTGCAATGCCACATATAGCAACATAGATTCCCCAGTACACCGCCACATATAGCAACATAGATTACCCCAGTACACCACCACATATAGCAATGCAGATTCAAAATATATCTATAAAGAATTCAATAATTCTAATAGAATACAAATCTACAAGAGAATTAAAAAAATTGTTAAAGCTGCATTTATTTTATAAAACAGATGCACTATTCTTTTTTCATCAGTGATAGGAATGCCTAAAACTGTTTACATCTAGATATTTTATTTTCTTGTCTCAAAACAAATTAGTGTTCTGCGTGTGATTAGAAATAGAGAAGCCTTTACATTTTATCATGCTGTTAATTTTGCATGTCAAAAGCTAACAAAGCTGAATGGGAGATTAGAATCCACATTATATTGGGGTTCACTTATAAAAGTCAATTATATTCTGATTGCTAAATTCAAGGGATATGGCAGGATTTTGTCACTCAATATGCCAGATTTATCCATTTAATATGCCAGGATTTAACATCTCAATATGCCATATTTAGCCATTTACTATGCCAGATTTAGCCATTTAACATGCAAGGATTTTGTCACTCAGTATGCCAGATTTAGCTTCTCAATATGCCAGATTTAGCCATTTAATATGTCAGATTTAGCCATTAAAATGCTAGGATTTAGTCACTCAATATTCCAGATTTAGCCATTTAATAGGCCAGATTTAGCCATTTAATATGCCAGATTTAGCCAATTAATATGCAAGATTTAGCCATTTAATATGCTAGGATTTTTTCACTCAATATGCCAGGATTTAGCTCCTCAATATGCCAGATTTAGCGATTTAATATGCCAGATTTAGCCAATTAATATGCTAGGATTTTGTGTCTCAATATGCCAGGATTTAACCCCTCAATATGCAAGATTTAGCCATTTAATATGCCAGATTTAGCCAATTAATATGCCAGATTTAGCCATTTAATATGCTATGATTTAGTCACTCAATATGCCAGATTTAGCAATTTAATATGCCAGGATTTAACCCCTCAATATGCCAGATTTAGCCATTTAATATGCCAGATTTAGCCATTTAATATGCTAGGATTTAGTCACTCAATATGCCAGATTTAGCCATTTAATATGCCAGATTTAGCCAATTAATATGCCAGATTTAGCCATTTAATATGCTGGGATCTTTTCACTCAATATGCCAGGATTTAGCTCCTCAATATGCCAGATTTAGAAATTTAATATGTAATATTTAGCCATTTAATATGCCAGGATTTAACCCCTCAATATGCCAGATTTAGCCATTTAATATGCCAGATTTAGCCAATTAATATGCCAGATTTAGCCATTTAATATTATACGATTTAGCCAATTAATATGCCAGATTTAGCCATTTAATATGCTAGGATTTAGTCACTCAATATGCCAGATTTAGCCATTTAATATGCCAGATGTAGCCATTTAATATGCTAGGATTTAGTCACTCAATATGCCAGATTTAGCCATTTAATATGCCAGATTTAGCCAATTAATATGCCAGATTTAGCCATTTAATATGCTAGGATTTTTTCACTCAATATGCCAGGATTTAGCTCCTCAATATGCCAGATTTAGCCATTTAATATGTAAGATTTAGCCATTTAATATGCCAGGATTTAACCCCTCAATATGCCAGATTTAGCCATTTAATATGCCAGATTTAGCCAATTAATATGCCAGATTTAGCCATTTAATATGATACGATTTAGCCATTTAATATGCCAGATTTAGTGATTTAATATGCCAGATTTAGCCAATTAATATGCTAGGATTTTGTGTCTCAATACGCCAGGATTTAACCCCTCAATATGCAAGATTTAGTCATTTAATATGCCAGATTTAGCCATTTAATATGCTATGATTTAGTCACTCAATATGCCAGATTTAGCAATTTAATATGCCAGGATTTAACCCCTCAATATGCCAGATTTAGCCATTTAATATGCAAGATTTAGCCATTTAATATGCTAGGATTTAGTCACTCAATATGCCTGATTTAGCCATTTAATATGCCAGATTTAGCCAATTAATATGCCAGATTTAGCCATTTAATATGCTAGGATCTTTTCACTCAATATGCCAGGATTTAGCTCCTCAATATGCCAGATTTAGAAATTTAATATGTAATATTTAGCCATTTAATATGCCAGGATTTAACCCCTCAATATGCCAGATTTAGCCATTTAATATGCCAGATTTAGCCAATTAATATGCCAGATTTAGCCATTTAATATGATACGATTTAGCCATTTAATATGCCAGATGTAGCCATTTAATATGCTAGGATTTAGTCACTCAATATGCCAGATTTAGCCATTTAATATGCCAGATTTAGCCAATTAATATGCCAGATTTAGCCATTTAATATGCTAGGATTTTTTCACTCAATATGCCAGGATTTAGCTCCTCAATATGCCAGATTTAGCCATTTAATATGTAAGATTAAGCCATTTAATATGCCAGGATTTAACCCCTCAACATGCCAGATTTAGCCATTTAATATGCCAGATTTAGCCAATTAATATGCCAGATTTAGCCATTTAATATGATACGATTTAGCCATTTAATATGCCAGATTTAGCCATTTAATATGCTAGGATTTAGTCACTTAATATGAAAGATTTTGCCATTTAATATGCTAGGATTTTGTCACTCAATATGCCAGATTTAGCCATTTAATATGCTAGGATTTTGTCACTCAATATGCCAGATTTAGCCATTTAATATGCTAGGATTTTGTCACTCAAGATGCCAGGATTTAACGCCTCAATATGCCAGATTTAGCCATTTAATATGCCAGATTTAGCCAATTAATATGCCAGATTTAGCCATTTAATATTATACGATTTAGCCAATTAATATGCCAGATTTAGCCATTTAATATGCTAGGATTTAGTCACTCAATATGCCAGATTTAGCCATTTAATATGCCAGATGTAGCCATTTAATATGCTAGGATTTAGTCACTCAATATGCCAGATTTAGCCATTTAATATGCCAGATTTAGCCATTTAATATGCTAGGATTTAGTCACTCAATATGCCAGATTTAGCCATTTAATATGCCAGATTTAGCCAATTAATATGCTAGGATTTTTTCACTCAATATGCCAGGATTTAGCTCCTCAATATGCCAGATTTAGAAATTTAATATGTAATATTTAGCCATTTAATATGCCAGGATTTAACCCCTCAATATGCCAGATTTAGCCATTTAACATGCCAGATTTAGCCAATTAATATGCCAGATTTAGCCATTTAATATTATACGATTTAGCCAATTAATATGCCAGATTTAGCCATTTAATATGCTAGGATTTAGTCACTCAATATGCCAGATTTAGCCATTTAATATGCCAGATGTAGCCATTTAATATGCTAGGATTTAGTCACTCAATATGCCAGATTTAGCCATTTAATATGCCGGATTTAGCCAATTAATATGCCAGATTTAGCCATTTAATATGCTAGGATTTTTTCACTCAATATGCCAGGATTTAGCTCCTCAATATGCCAGATTTAGCCATTTAATATGTAAGATTTAGCCATTTAATATGCCAGGATTTAACCCCTCAATATGCCAGATTTAGCCATTTAATATGCCAGATTTAGCCAATTAATATGCCAGATTTAGCCATTTTATATGATACGATTTAGCCATTTAATATGCCAGATTTAGCCAATTAATATGCTAGGATTTTGTGTCTCAATATGCCAGGATTTAACCCCTCAATATGCAAGATTTAGTCATTTAATATGCCAGATTTAGCCAATTAATATGCCAGATTTAGCCATTTAATATGATACGATTTAGCCATTTAATATGCCAGATGTAGCCATTTAATATGCTAGGATTTAGTCACTCAATATGCCAGATTTAGCCATTTAATATGCCAGATTTAGCCAATTAATATGCCAGATTTAGCCATTTAATATGCTAGGATTTTTTCACTCAATATGCCAGGATTTAGCTCCTCAATATGCCAGATTTAGCCATTTAATATGTAAGATTAAGCCATTTAATATGCCAGGATTTAACCCCTCAACATGCCAGATTTAGCCATTTAATATGCCAGATTTAGCCAATTAATATGCCAGATTTAGCCATTTAATATGATACGATTTACCCATTTAATATGCCAGATTTAGCCATTTAATATGCCAGATTTAGCCAATTAATATGCAAGATTTAGCCATTTAATATGCTAGGATTTTTTCACTCAATATGCCAGGATTTAGCTCCCCAATATGCCAGATTTAGCGATTTAATATGTAAGATTTAGCCATTTAATATGCTAGGATTTAGTCACTCAATATGAAAGATTTTGCCATTTAATATGCTAGGATTTTGTCACTCAATATGCCAGATTTAGCCATTTAATATGCTAGGATTTTGTCACTCAATATGCCAGATTTAGCCATTTAATATGCTAGGATTTTGTCACTCAAGATGCCAGGATTTAACGCCTCAATATGCCAGATTTAGCCATTTAATATGCCAGATTTAGCCAATTAATATGCCAGATTTAGCCATTTAATATTATACGATTTAGCCAATTAATATGCCAGATTTAGCCATTTAATATGCTAGGATTTAGTCACTCAATATGCCAAATTTAGCCATTTAATATGCCAGATGTAGCCATTTAATATGCTAGGATTTAGTCACTCAATACGCCAGATTTAGCCATTTAATATGCCAGATTTAGCCAATTAATATGCCAGATTTAGCCATTTAATATGCTAGGATTTTTTCACTCAATATGCCAGGATTTAGCTCCTCAATATGCCAGATTTAGCCATTTAATATGTAAGATTTAGACATTTAATATGCCAGGATTTAACCCCTCAATATGCCAGATTTAGCCATTTAATATGCCAGATTTAGCCAATTAATATGCCAGATTTAGCCATTTAATATGATACGATTTAGCCATTTAATATGCCAGATTTAGCGATTTAATATGCCAGATTTAGCCAATTAATATGCTAGGATTTTGTGTCTCAACATGCCAGAATTTAACCCCTCAATATGCAAGATTTAGTCATTTAATATGCCAGATTTAGCCAATTAATATGCCAGATTTAGCCATTTAATATGCTATGATTTAGTCACTCAATATGCCAGATTTAGCAATTTAATATGCCAGGATTTAACCCCTCAATATGCCAGATTTAGCCATTTAATATGCAAGATTTAGCCATTTAATATGCTAGGATTTAGTCACTCAATATGCCAGATTTAGCCATTTAATATGCCAGATTTAGCCAATTAATATGCCAGATTTAGCCATTTAATATGCTAGGATCTTTTCACTCAATATGCCAGGATTTAGCTCCTCAATATGCCAGATTTAGAAATTTAATATGTAATATTTAGCCATTTAATATGCCAGGATTTAACCCCTCAATATGCCAGATTTAGCCATTTAATATGCCAGATTTAGCCATTTAATATGCCATATTTAGCCAATTAATATACAAGATTTAGCCATTTAATATGCTAGGATTTTTTCACTCAATATGCCAGGATTTAGCTCCTCAATATACCAGATTTAGCGATTTAATATGCTAGGATTTTGTTACACAATATGCCAGATTTAGCCATTTAATATGCCAGATTTAGCCAATTAAAATGCCAGATTTAGATTTTTTCACTCAATATGCCAGGATTTAACCCCCAATATGAGAAGATTTTGCCATTTAATATGATACGATTTAGCCAATTAATATGCCAGATGTAGCCATTTAATATGCTAGGATTTTGTCACTCAATATGCCAGATTTAGCCATTTAATATGCCAGATTTAGCCATTTAATATGCTAGGATTTTGTCACTCAATATGCAACGATTTAACCCCTCACTATGCCAGATTTAGCCATTTAATGTGCCAGGATTTAGCCATTTAATATGCTAGTATTTTGTCACTCAATATGCCAGGATTTATCCATTTAATATGCCAGATTTATCCATTTAATATGCCAGATTTAACCATTTAATATGCTAGGATTTTGTCACTCAATATACCAGATTTAGCCATGTAATATGCCAGATTTATCCATTTAAAATACTAGGATTTAGCCATTTAATATGCTTGAATTTAGTCACTTAATATGCCAGATTTAGCCATTTAATATGCCAGATTTTGTCACTCAATATGCCAGATTTAGCCATTTAATATGCCAGATCTAGCCATTTAATACGCCAGTTTTAGCCTATTAATATGCCAGATTTAGCCATTTAATATGGTAGGATGTTGTTACTCAATATGCCAGATTTAGCCATTTAACATGCTAGGATTTTGTCACTCAACATGCCAGATTTAGCTCCTCAATATGCCAGATTTAGCCATTTAATATGCCAGATTTAGCCATTTAATATGCTAGGATTTAGTCACTCAATATGCCAGATTTATCCATTTAATATGCCAGATTTATCCATTTAATATGCCAGATTTATCCATTTAATATGCTAGGATTTAGTCACTCAATATGGCAGATTTTGCCATTTAATATGCTAGGATTTTGTCTCTCAATATGTCAGATTTAGCCAATTAATATGCCAGATTTAGCCATTTAATATGCCAGATTTATCCATTTAATATGCCAGATTTAGCCATTTAATATGGTAGGATTTTGTCACGCAATATGCCAGATTTAGCCATTTAATATGCAAGGATTTAACCCCTCAATATGCCAGATTTAGCCATTTAATATGCCAGATTTTGCCATTTAACATGCTAGGATTTTGTCACTCAATATGCAAGATTTAGCTCTTCAATATGCCAGATTTAGCCATTTAATATGCCAAATTTAGCCATTTTATATGCTAGGATTTAGTCACTTAATATGCTAGATTTAGCCATTTAATATGCCAGATTTAGTCCTTTTAATATGGTAGGACTTAGTCACTCAATATGCCAGATTTTGCCATATAATATGCCAGGATTTTGTCACTCAATATGCCAGATTTTAACCCCTCAATATGTCAGATTTAGCCATTTAATATGCCAGATTTAGCCAATTAATATGCCAGATTTAGCCATTTAATATGCCAGATTTAACCATTTAATATGCTAGGATTTTGTCACTAAATATGCCAGATTTAGCAATTTAATATGCCACGATTTAACCCCTCAATGTGCCAGATTTAGCCATTTAATATGCCAGATTTATCCATTTAATATGCTAGGATTTAGTCACTCAATATGCCAGATTTATCATTTCAATATGCCAAATTTAGCCATTTTATATGCTAGGATTTAGTCACTTAATATGCTAGATTTAGCCATTTAATATGCCAGATTTAGTCCTTTTAATATGGTAGGACTTAGTCACTCAATATGCCAGATTTTGCCATATAATATGCCAGGATTTTGTCACTCAATATGCCAGATTTTAACCCCTCAATATGCCAGATTTTAACCACTCAATATGCCAGATTTATCCATTTAATATGCTAGATTTAGACAATTAATATGCCAGATTTAGCCATTTAATATGCTAGGATTTTGTCACTCAATATGCCAGATTTATCCATTTAATATTCCAGGATTTAACCCTTCAATATGCCAGATTTAGCCATTTAATATGCCAGATTTAGCCATTTAATATGCTAGGATTTTGTCACTCAATATGCCAGGATTTAACCCCTCAATATGCCACATTTAGACATTTAATATGCCAGATTTAGCCAATTAATATGCCAGATTTAGCCAATTAATATGCCAGATTTAGCCAATTAATATGCCAGATTTAGCCATTTAATATGACAGGTTAGCCATTTAATATGCTTAGATTTTTGCACTCAATATGTCAGATTTAGCCATTTAATTTTCCAGATTATCCATTTAATATGCTAGGATTTTGTCACTCAATATGCCAGGATTTAACCCCTCAATATGCCAGATTTAGCCAATTAATACGCCAGATTTAGCCAATTAATGTGCCAGATTTAGCCATTTAATATGACAGATTTAGCCATTTAATATGCTAGGATTTTGTCACTCAATATGCCAGGATTTAACCCCTCAATATGCCAGATTTAGCCATTTAATATGCCAGATTTACCCATTTAATATGCAAGGATTTTGTGTCTCAATATGCCAGGATTTAACCCCTCAATATGCCAGATTTAGCCATTTAATATGCCAGATTTAGCCATTTAATATGCTAGGTTTTTGTCACTCAAAATGCCAGGATTTAACCCCTCAATATGCCAGATTTTGCCATTTAATATGCTAGGATTTTGTCACTCAATATGCCAGATGTTAACCCCTCAATATGCCAGATTTAGCCAATTAATATGCCAGATTTAGCCATTTAATATGCCAGATTTAACCATTTAATATGCTGGGATTTTGTCACTAAATATGCCAGATTTAGCCATTTCATTTGCCAGATCTAGCCATTTAATATGCCAGTTTTATCCATTTAATATGCCAGATTTAGCCATTTAATATGGTAGGATTTTTTCACTAAATATGCCAGATTTAGCCATTTAATATGCCAGGATTTTGTCACTCAATATGCCAGATTTATCCATTTAATATGCCAGATTTATCCATTTAATATGCCAGATTTAGTTACTCTATATGGCAGAGTTTGCCATTTAATATGCTAGGATTTTGTCACTCAATATGCCAGATTTTAACCCCCCAATATGCCAGATTTAGCCAATTAATATGCCAGATTTAGCCAATCAATATGCCAGATTTAGACACTTAATATGCCAGATTTATCCATTTAATATGCCAGATTTAGTTACTCTATATGGCAGAGTTTGCCATTTAATATGCTAGGATTTTGTCACTCAATATGCCAGGATTTAACCCCTCAATATGCCAGATTTAGCCATTTAACATGCCAGATTTAGCCAATCAATATGCCAGATTTAGCCATTTAATATGACAGATTTAGCCATTTAATATGCTAGGATTTTTTCACTCAATATGTCAGATTTAGCCATTTAATATGCCAGATTAACCATTTAATATGCTAGGATTTTGTCACTCAATATGCCAGGATTTAACCCCTCAATATGCCAGATTTAGCCATTTAATATGCCAGATTTAGCCATTTAATATGCTAGGACTTTGTGTCTCAATATGCCAGGATTTAACCCCTCAATATGCCAGATTTAGCCATTTAATATGCCAGGATTTAACCCCTCAATACGCCAGATTTAACCATTTAATATGCCAGATGAAGCCAATTAATATGCCAGATTTAGACATTTAATATGCAGATTTAGACATTTAATATGGAAGGATTTTGTCCCTCAGTATGTCAGATTTAGCCATTTAATATGCCAGATTAACCATTTAATATGCTAGGATTTTGTCACTCAATATGCCAGGATTTAACCCCTCAATATGGCAGATTTAGCCATTTAATATGCCAGATTTAGCCATTTAATATGCTAGGATTTTGTGTCTCAATATGCCAGATTTAGCCATTTAATATGCCAGGATTTAACCCCTCAATACGCCAGATTTAGCCATTTAATATGCCAGATTAAGCCAATTAATATGCCAGATTTAGCCATTTAATATGCAGATTTAGACATTTGATATGTAAGGATTTTGTCCCTCAGTATGCCAGATTTAGGCATTTAATATGCCAGATTTAGCCATTTAATATGCCAGATTTAGCCAATTAATATGCCAGATTTAGCCATTTAATATGCTAGGATTTTTTCACTCAATATGCCAGATTTAGCCATTTAATATGCCATATTTAGCCATTTAATATGCTAGTATTTTGTCACTCAATATGCCAGGATTTAACCCCTCAATACGCCAGATTTAGCCATTTAATATGCCAGATTTAGCCAATTAATATGCCAGGTTTAGCCATTTAATATGACAGATTTAGCCATTTAATATGCCAGATTATCCATTTAATATGCTAGGATTTTGTCACTCAATATGCCAGTGTGATTTTGCCAATTAATATGCCAGTATTATTTAGTCATTTAAAATGCCATTATGATTTAGCCAATCAATATGCCAGTATAATTTTGCCACTCATTATGACAGTATTTTGCCAGATTTAGCCATTTAATATGCCAGGATTTTGACCCTCAATATGCCAGATTTAGCCGTTTAATATGCTAGGATTTTGTCACTCAATATGCCCGAAATATGCTAGGATTTAGCCATTTAATATGCCAGGATTTAGCCATTTAAAAAAAAAATGTATTAAAGTATCAAAATTACATATTACATAGAATAAATATAATAAGTGAATGAAGATATAATTTGTTTTCTTTTTATCAATAAAGAAATCTCCGTATATCCCAGAGTTTCCCGATTTCAAGTAAATAATTGTCTTTCTTCTATATGATTCTGCTTTTCCTCATATACTACAATTAAACATATAACATTTAGACATAGACATTTTACAATTATGTGGGCTGGGCGGACTGTTTGTGTTTCCCCAGAGGGTCAGGTATTGCATCTCGAAATATCATTAACATTAGCAGCCTCAAGGACACTCTTTTCCTTCCTTCTCTTCCTCTCTCTCTCTCTCTCTTTCCTTTTAGAATGAATTACTTTCAAACATTTCAATCCATTTTTGCCAATAGGGTATCTTATTTTTTTCTTTCATGGTTTCTAGGGATGTTATAATCTTTTTTTCCATTTGGATTTGGTGTAGTACTTGTGCTCTAATTTTTGACCACTATGGAATATTTTTTGTTCTCCAATTTCTTGCAATTTCAAGTTTTGTTGCATTTAATATATGTAAAATAATCGGTAGTGGTTTTTTATCTTCTGGGATGTTTAGATGTAAGATTCCCCGTTCTGGGGTTATTACCCACTCTGGGCCAAATCTGTTTTCGATCTTATTTGAAATATATGTCCACAGCGGTCTAAGGGATACACAGTTCCACCATATATGTGTGTGTGTTCCTTCATTTCTATCACATCTCCAGCAAATTGGGTTATTATCTGAGCAAATTTTTTGAAGATTGGTAGGGACCAAGAACCATCTATTAGCTATTTTATATTGTACTTCATTTAGATTTAAGCAGTGTATATTTTTATATATTGATTTTAAGGCAGAACACCATTTCTCTCTTTCTATCTCAATGTTTAATTATTTTTCCCATTTTCTAATTGCTAAGATTTCTGGGCTTTCTTTTAGTGTATTAACAAGGATGAGGGAATTGGCTGTTAATTTTTTATAATCTTCTTGTTTCATCATTTTAATTAGCAGAGTATATGGTTCTGTCAGTTCCTCTTTTATCACGGCTTTACTCAAGAAGTGTTTTGTTCTAAGATATTTAAGTATATTTTGCTGGTATTTGGTAGCTTTCTTTAAGATTTCCCAAGGTTTTAATATTGGTACCATTCATCATCTGTTTTATTTGGTTTATCCCTAAGGCATTCCATGGTTCTAATTCAATATTATCCATTAATGTATTCAATATCGTTATGGGGAGTTCAGTTAACAATTTATTTTGTAGTCCTATTTTTGTCCTGAATTTGTTCCAAAATTCAAGGATATCTGTTTGAGGGAGGTTATCTTTCTGTGTATCGTTCTGGGATAGATTTTTATCTATATGCCAACATTTAGCCATAAGGGCATACGGCTTTTTCTCTTTGTTTTCCAACTCATACCAGCTTTCATGAGGAGCATTCTTATTTTGTGTTACAAATGCCTGGGCCAGTAATGCTGCATCTGCATGGTCTTGTATGATTGGGACTCCCAAGCCTCCTTTATCTGGTTTCAAGGCTAGTAATTGTCTATTTATTCTAGGTTTTTTGTTTAACGATATAAAATTGGTAAAGGCTGTTTGAATCATCTGTAACCATGGAGGGGGTATTCTTACTGGAAGCATTCGAAAAAGATAAATAAATCTTGGAAGTTTGTATGCTTTAATTGCATTTATTCTCCCCCACCATGATACAAAGGACGTTTTCCAGCCTCTAAATCTAATGTTCATTGCTCTTATCAATGGTAGCAGATTAATTTGCATCCAATCTTGTGGGTTGGCAGAAATATTTATGCCCAAGAATGTAATAGAGGATCCTTCCAATATAAATTCATACGTTTCTTTCAATAAGGTGGTCTGTTGTTGTTTTATTCCAATTGTTATCACCTTTGATTTATTATGGTTAAGTTTATAATTTGATAATCTACTATATACCTCAATCAATTTCAGTATTTCTTCGATTGATGTAATAGGATCTTCAACTGTTATCAGGATATCATCTGCATACATTCTGATCTTTTGGGATGTTAGTCCTGCCAGTCCTTTGATTTTTGATGCCTCTCTTATGTCATGTGCAAGGGGTTCTAATGTTATGATATATAGCATTGGGGATAATGGACAACCCTGTCGGGTCCCATTAGTCAGAGAGAACCATAGAGATCCTATCCCTGCTCCCACTACTCTGCCTATTGGGTTAGAATAAATTGCCATCACTGCGTCCAGTATATTTCCCATAAAACCAAATGCTTCCAAAGCGCTCCTCATGAATCCCCAGCTGACTCTGTCGAACGCCTTCTCAGCGTCCAAGGACAGAGCCAGCTGGGGGTTCCCACTGGTCTGCTGCAGCGCTCCCATGAGGCTTCTTATATGTGCCGCAGAAGATCTTCCCTGTATAAAACCTGCTTGGTTGTGGTGAATTAAGTTAGGAAGAATGATTCCTATTCTGTTTGCTAGAATGGAAGCGTATAGTTTTGCATCCAGGTTAAGAAGGGAAATAGGTCTATAACTAGTTACATCTTCCTCTTTCTTTCCTGGTTTTAAAATAGGGACTATATTCCCTTGTAGCATCTCTTTTGGAAATCCTCGGTAAGTGGTATAGCTATTTCTTCCATGAGTTTTTTTTATAGAAGGAAGCGTCGAACCCATCCGGGCCCGGAGCTTTTTTAGTTTTTAACTTTCGAATAGCTCTTTTTACCTCCACTACCGAAAAAGGCTAGTTTAAGTTCTCTAGCTGGTTTTTCGTTATTTGTGGCAATTTTTTATTTTTAAAGTATATTTCAATTTCCTTCTCCAGATTAGTTTTGGGGATGTTATATAATTCTTGGTAATATTGTGCGAAGGCCTGTCCAATTTTATGTGGGGCTAAGTGAGGTTGTCCCTCATATGTAATTCTTGTGATTCTTTTCTCTTTCTGTCTTTTCTTTAATATATTAGTTAATAGTTTTTCTGCTTTGTTACCTCTATAATACCAGTTTGCTTTATTTATCAATAAGATATTGTTTGCTTTCCTCAGGAGGATTATATTTATCTCCTTTTGTATCGCAGCTATTTTTCCTCCTCTTTCGTTAGACGGGTGTGTTTTATTTACCGTATTTATCGGCGTATAACACGCACTTTTTCTCCCTGAAAATAGGGGAAAATGGTGTGTGCGTGTTATACGCCGAAAAAAAAAAAAAAAAAAACTTACCTCGTTCCTGCTCTGTCCCCCGGTGCTCTGAAGCTGCGTGGCTGTGAGGGAAGCGTTGTGAGCTCCCCTGCAGCCGAGCGGTCAATAAAGTGTGTTTTTAAAAAAAAGACAGAGCAGGACCAAGGTAAGTGCTGGGGTCTGGGGAAGGGGGGGCAGGACGGTGGCATAACGAGCATACTAAGGGGCAATATCATGGCATATTGGGGGCAATATCTGGCATATTAAATGGCATATTGGGGGCAATATCCTGCATATTAAATGGCATATTGTTGGCAATATCCTGCATATTAAATGGCATATTGGGGGCAATATCCTGGCATATTAAAATGGCATATTGGGGGCAATATCTGGCATATTAAATGGCATATTGGGGGCAATATCCTGCATATTAAATGGCATATTGTTGGCAATATCCTGCATATTAAATGGCATATTGGGGGCAATATCCTGGCATATTAAAATGGCATATTGGGGGCAATATCCTGGCATATTAAAATGGCATATTGGGGGCAATATCCTGGCATATTAAAATGGCATATTGGGGGCAATATCCTGGCATATTAAAATGGCATATTGGGGGCAATATCCTGGCATATTAAAATGGCATATTGGGGGCAATATCCTGGCATATTAAAATGGCATATTGGGGGCAATATCTGGCATATTAAAATGGCATATTGGGGGCAATATCCTGCATATTAAATGGCATATTGGGGGCAATATCCTGCATATTAAATGGCATATTGGGGGCAATATCCTGCATATTAAATGGCATATTGGGGGCAATATCCTGGCATATTAAAATGGCATATTGGGCTTCAAAGTTCTTTATTTGAAATTTAAGTTTTTTTTCCTGAAATTTCCTTCTTAAAATTAGGTGCATGTTATACGCCGGCGCGTGTTATACGCCGATAAATACGGTAACTTAATTTGTTGGTAAAATTTTATGTATAGCTCTGATAGATTTGCTTCATATTTTTTCTTTTTTTTTTGCTCCAGCTTTTATGAGTATTCCTCTTATGAATGCTTTATATGTACACCAATTTGTTTTAGATGATATATCTATTGAATGATTTACAAGAAAAAACTGTTTTGTTTCTTTTATTATCTGATCCAAGTCTGTCTTTTGTTTTAACAGACTGGGATTAAGTCTCCAGTTTGATCTGATCCCGGGGTACTGATCCTTAAGTTCCATAATAACTACGTTATGGTCTGACCATGTGATATCTTTAATTTGGATATTCTTTATTTGTTGTATTACATGAGGTTCCCCCAGGATCATATCAATTCGGGAGAAAGCCGTATAGGTTTTAGAGAAACAAGTGTAATCAAACTCGCCTGGATGATATACCCGCCATAAATCTAAAAGAGAATAATTATCTAATATCTTCTGAAGTCTTTTTGATTGCTGGAAAACGTTTCTATCTTTAATAATACCTGTTACTGTTTTTTTATCCATCTTGGGATCTAAAATACAATTGAAATCTCCCATTATCAGCAATGAGCCTAGTGTTATCTTTTTTATTTTCTTCATTAATTTGTCTAGAAACTTGACTGGTAGTTTATTGGGTGCATATATGTTTACTAATGTAAGGGTCAATTGGTTAAATTGGCCCACTAAGATCAAGAATCTTCCTTCTGGGTCTTCCTCCAAGAATTTTATTTTTATTTCAATATCTCGGGAGGCTATTATGGCAATCCCTCTTTTTTTTTCCCTTGTAAAGAGGACTTGAATACTGTGGGGAATTTCCTAGATTCTAATTTTAACTGGTCTAGATGTCTCCAGTGAGTTTCCTGGATACAGCATATATCTATCCTTTCCTTACATAGGAATTGGTATAAGATTGATCTTTTCCCTATTGAATTTAGTCCTTGGGCATTAATTGTTGCAAATCTAACCATCTTTTTATTTTCCTGATCCCTCTGAATTCAAGCCCCACCAGTCCGTTCCCACCACAACATACATAACGACAAATTACTTTCTCACATTAAAAATAACAAGACTTTATACATAAAAACAACTCTATGCTCCTCTTACATTTCAGAGGAAGCATAATTCCCATCTGGACCCTATTGGGTTCCCTATGGAAAATTTGCCAAAGATTAATTTTCTCCTTGGCTGCAACGATGCCATGAATGGAGATTTCCCCTTATCCCAGAGAGAAATCTTAAAAGAGAAATTCCATCTTCTCCCATATCTTAATATCAAATTGAATTAAATAAACTCTATTTTACCAAATGTGGGGAGAGAAAAGAAAAGAGAAAAAAACCAAACACATATCTCTTATCCTTAATGGTGGAAGACCAGTATGAAAGGGAGAGAGAGGAGAGAGAACAGGAGGGGAAAAGGAGAGAATGGAGAAGAAAAAAAATGTAATAAGAATTAACATTCTCTCCCTGCTCCCCCCGCCCCCCCTCCCCCGTCCATGAACAGGACTAACCCCCCTTCCATTTATGATCGACCCCCCTCCCCCCGTGTATAAACATCAATTTATTAATTGTAATTCTATTCCTCTTCTTTCCTCTTTCTTTAATCAAATATTCCCTTTCTGATTGAATATCTATCTCCGTATTACTCTTTCCTTTCCCTTTCTCCCCTGTGAAATACATGTAACTATAGTGTGCTATTTTATCTTTTATATTTTATGAATATATTGTGCTCAGTTTTACATAAGTGTTCTGTACCTAATGTATTCTTACATCCCTCAAACTTAAAATTTGGTGTCGTGTAATTATTGTTAGTACTTGTGATCATTTTCTCATCTCCTTCCTTTAGGTTCCCTTATGTGCTTACATGTGGTGCTCTTGTGTTTTCTAATAATATATTATACTCAATTTGGTATCTTTGTTTATTTGTCTTTATCTCTCATCTGTGTCTTAAGTGCCCCTGTTGACTTTCTTCCCCCCTTTCCTTCTCTTTCCTCTCACCTTTTGCTTACTTTTCTCCTGTGACAAAAAAGGAAACAATACGTGCAGTTTTCTCTCCTCCCTGCTCCCTCCCTATTTCCCAGTCCAAAGTCTTTATTCTGTTTGTCTATTATCCATGTTATTTCTTTGTAACCAGTCTCTTAATTTTTCGGGCGTGTCACAAATAATAGTCTTATGTTCGTATAATAGTGGGTCCCTGGCCTGCTTGCACCTAGAGGATCATCAGCCATACCACACTAACGAGGCCATTGTAGGCCGAAACGTACGTCTGTGGTTTGCTGTGTTCCTCGTGTAGAGGGTACTAGCCTTGCATTTCGGATCTGGACTGCCCTTAGGGGTGGGATCAGTCTGATATACTAATGGAGTGGTTCCTTTGCAATGGTGTAAGCAGGCAAAAAATGGAGTTGCTCTCCCGAGTAGATATTATCCTACAGGACAGACTATTGCAGTACTGTTTGTTCTCGGGCTTTGTAGCACCCACCCCCCTCTTTGTCGTTATGTTCGTATGTGAATATGATTCGGGTCGGTGTTCCCCATTTGTATTTTATGGGGCGAAGGAGCATCTTTTAGAACGCGTGTAGAACGAAAGATCAGGGAAAACTTTTATTCCTTCATACGGGATTTGCCAGGGGCCTTCTCTTTGCACTCGAAGGATATGATCTTTGATATTTAAGTTTGAACATCTTATAAGAACATCTCTTGGTGGGTCCTCTGATGACTTTGGGTATCTTCCTGTTCTGTGGCATCATTCCCACGGTTTTGTTTTAATGTCCGTGTTCAATTTTGGCTTGGCGCAAAATTCCAGTATGAATTTTTCTAGATCTATATCCAAGACCGATTCTTGTACGCCTCTGAATCTTAAATTTGGCATCCTGGATCTATATTCCAATGCAGCTATTTTTTGCTCCAGGTTGTCTATCTTGTCATGAGCCTGCATGTACTGATCCTGTGAAATAGTTGTTTGCGTTTCCAGTTTTGTCACTTTTTCTTCTATATTTAACATTCTTTTTCCCAAACTCATTAGGTCTACTTTTAAGTCCTGTACATGTATTTCTATCTCCTGTTTGATCTTCTGGAATTGGTGTTCTAAGGCAACACTTAGTTGTTCTTGTAGGTTCCCTGGTTGATCTTGTTGGGGGGATGTTTGCATAGGGAGGGGGGAGCTTTCTCCAGTTTGTCTTCCCTTTATTTCCTCAGGTAGCTCCTTTTCTTTCTCTTGACTAAGTGTAGAGGGTGAGAAAAAGGATAGTCGTTTTTCTAACTTAGTCTCTTTCTTGTTCCTCTTTGCCGGGATTTTATTTTCATTTCGTTTTCCTGCCATCCTCCTCTCCTCTCTCCTTCTTTATCTCCCGGTTGAATTTTGGATTATATTATCCCTTTTTTATTTCTTTCTCTCCCTCTCTCCTTATATTGTTTTTATTTTATTGTTTTAAGCCGACATTAAGTACTTCCCCTTCTTCACCTTTCTCTATTTTTCTAGCTTTATTCTTAATTCTATTGTTTATTAGGAGTTCTGGTCACTGGGGAAAATCTTAATGTGTTGTATTCTTAGCCTCCTCCTTGCTTTGAGAGATGTGTATATCTAGGTGGGGTGTTTTATATGTTGTTTTGCTTTCAATGTAATAGAAATGCCTTTTTTCTCTCCTCTTTGCTTCCCTTTCCTCTCCTCCCTTAAAAATCAGATATGTATATACAACATCAAAATAGGGGAGTCAGAAAAAAACGACTTATCTTTCATCCATGGGGTGCCTCGTTTCCTTCAGCTTCCCCTTCCGACCAGGTGTACCTGAGTCGCTGTGTTTGTTGATCTGTACAACACTGCGTTTCCCTACCACAGATCGTCACATCGGGGGAGGAGTCCGAGCCCGTGCTGTCTGAGAGGTTTTCCAGGTCGCGGCGGCTGTATTCACGTATTCAAGTGGAGACTTCAACAAGCGGATTTTCACCACCTGATAGAGAGAGGAGGGACCTGCCAAAGGAGAGAGGGTGCGAGTCAGCCGATAATCCCGGGGTAATGCTCGTAAGTCTGTTCGAAATATTACATGGGCGTCTGGCGTTCGTCTCTCCGGATCTCTCCTCTCAGCATCGTTGCTCTTCCACGAGCGTAGCCGTACATGCGAGTGCGCTACGTCATCGCTCCGCCCCCCCTCGATTTCGCAACATAACTACTCTTGAGCTTTAGGAACTGCCATTTAATATGCTAGGATTTTGTCACTCAATATGCCAGGATTTCGCCATTTAATATTCCAGATTTAGCCATTTAATATGCTAGGATTTTGTCACTCAATATGCCAGATTTAGCCATTTAATATTCCATATTTAGCCATTTAAAGTGCTAGGATTTAGTCACTCAATATGCCAGATTTTGCCATTTAATATGCTAGGATTTTGTCCCTAAATATGCCAAATGTAGCCATTTAATATTCTAGGATTTTGTCACTCAATATGCGAGGATTTAGTCATTTAATATGCCAGATTTAAACATTTAATATGCTAGGATTTTGTCACTCAGTATGCCAGATTTAGCCATTTAATATGCCAGATTTAGCCATTTAATATGCCAGATTTAGCCATTTAATATGCTAGGATTTAGCCATTTAATATGCTAGGATTTTGTAACTCAATATGCCAAAATTAGCCATTTAATATGCCAGGATTTAACCTCTCAATATGCCAGATTTAGCCATTTAATATGCCAGATTTAGCCATTTAATATGCCAGATTTAGCCATTTAATATGCTAGGATTTAGCTCCTCAATATGCCAGATTTTGCATTTAATATGCTTGGATTGTGTTACTCAATATGCCAATTTAGCCATTTAATATGCCAGATTTAGCCAATTAATATGCCAGATTTAGCCATTTAATATGCCAGATTTAGCCATTTAATATGCTAGGATTTTGTAACTCAATATGCTAGAATTAGCCATTTAATATGCCAGGATTTAACCCCTCAGAATGCCAGATTTAGCCATTTAATTTGCCAGATTTAGCCATTTAATGTGCTAGATTTAGTCACTCAATAGGCCAGATTTTGCCATTTAATATTCAAGATTTAGCCATTTAATGTGCTAGGATTTAGTCACTCAATATGCCAGATTTTGCCATTTAATATGCTAGGATTTTGTCACTCAATATGCAACAATTTAACCCCTTAATATGCCAGATTTAGCCATTTACTATGCCAGGATTTAGCCATTTAATATGCTAGGATTTTGTCACTCAATATGCGAGGATTTAGCCATTTAATATGCCAGATTTAAACATTTAATATGCTAGGATTTTGTCACTCAGTATGCCAGATTTAGCCATTTAATATGCCAGATTTAGCCATTTAATATGCTAGGAATTAGCCATTTAATATGCTAGGATTTTGTAACCCAAAATGCCAAAATTAGCCATTTAATATGCCAGGATTTAACACCTCAGAATGCCAGATTTAACCATTTAATATGCCAGATTTAGCCATTTAATATGCCAGATTCAGCCATTTAATATGCAAGGATTTTGTCACTCAGTATGCCAGGATTTAACCCCTCAATATGCCAGATGTATCCATTTAATATGCCAGATTTAGCCAATTAATATGCTAGGATTTTTTCCACTCAATATGCCAGATTTAGCCATTTAATATGCCAGGATTTAACCCCTCAATATGCCAGATTTAGCCATTTAATATGCCAGATTTAGCCATTTAATATGCTAGGAATTTGTCACTCAATATGCCAGGATTTAACCCCTCAATATGCCAGATTTAGCCATTTAATATGCCAGATTTAGCCAATTAATATGCTAGGATTTTTGTCACTTAATATGCCAGATTTAGCTCCTCAATATGCCAGATTTAGTTATTTAATATGATAAGTAAGATCACTGCTTACCCAAGATCAATGGCAGGGATGGGGTTAAACGCAGGGAATTGCTTTTATAAACATGTTTTTATTGTTTTATTATTAGTGTATTGTGCATTTATTATTTTATTGTACTTTAACTTACTTTTATTACTTTTATCTGTCTCTCTCCCTCAATAAACAAAAATGTGAGGAAAGGGAGGCAGATCCTAAGGGGATGGGACACTTCATCACGGCTGCTTCTGTGCAGCCGCTTCACCGCCAACTCTACAGCACAAGACAGATCGTTGCTGGAGATTTCATCGCGGGAAATTTCATCGCTAAAGGTAAGTATTTTACTGATTTTAGTTTGTTTAGAATTAGGGTTTAGGGGGTTAGAATTAGGTTTAGTGTTTAGTGTTAGGGGTTAATTTTACTATTAGGGGTCGGGGGTTAATATTAGGGTTAGTAGTAGGGTTTAGGGGGTTAATATTAGTATTAGGGGTCGGGGGTTAGTATTAGGGTTAGTATTAGGGTTTAGGGGTTTAACTTTAGTATTAGGAATCGGGGGTTAGTATTAGGGTTAGTATTAGGGTTAGTATTGGGGCTTAGGGGGTTAACTTTAGTATTAGGGGTCGGGGGTTAGTATTAGGGTTAGTATTAGGGATAGTATTAGGGGTCTGGGGTTAGTATTAGGGCTAGTATTGGGGTTTAGGGGGTTAACTTTAGTATAAGGGGTCGGGGGTTAGTATTAGGGTTAGTATTAGGGGTCGGGGGTTAGTATTAGGGTTAGTATTGGGATTTAGGGGGTTAACTTTAGTATTAGGGGTCGGGCGTTAGTATTAGGATTAGGGGTCGGGGGATAGTATTAGGGTTTAGGGGTTTAATTTTAGTATTGGGGTTAATTTTAGTGTTACTATTGGGGGGGAATAATTTATTAGGGGGTTATTTTAGTTTTACTTTTAGATTAGTAAGAGCTGACACTTCAGCGCTGAACTGTCAGCTCTTACACAGCTGCAGCTGCGGTGAAACGGCCGCGTTATACTTCATTGCTGACAGTTCAGCGTTCTAACTGCAGCGTTGAACTGTCAGCGATGAAGATGCGGCGAAGAAGTTTCCTAGACCCGATCCTAAGTGGTCTGTTCAATATAGGGTTAATATTGATCTGACCAGGCAGTGGGGGTGCTCATCAGATTGCAACTGTGATGAGGCAATCGTGTGACTGCTTGAAGAGCACAGGAAGCAGCTACTTCCGTCCTCCTGTGCTCTTGCCCTTAGAAGGGCAGCGCCATCTTGGTACACAGTGACCAAGATCGTGCATTTTTTAATGTGTTACTAATTGCTTCGAATTGTGAGGCAATCAGCAACACACAGAGCATAAGAAGCAATTAAATTCGCCTTTTATGCCTTTAAAACCTGCAGTTCAATCGCTCTCCGATGCAATCGAAATGCCGAAATTTCTTCAGTATTGCACGATGCTCAATACCGTTTGAGCACTGAAAGCATAAAAAGCTGCTTTCAGTGCTCGTTTTGACACAGTCAAAGGTCATGTGTCACTAACGCCTCGCCACACAGAACGGACCTAGCACGTCCTGTGTCGGCAAGGGGATAAACAGTACTTATTTTTTGCTGCCAGATGATTTTTTAATAGGTTTTGGTAGCAGTGTAAATAGTTTTATGTGCATGATAAATAGTAGGTGAGGTTAGGGTCTCAACCCATTGAGTTTGCTTTCATTTAAACAGTGCATAGCACAGTTTTTAAGAGGTAAAACCACATCAGGCAGACTGATCAGACTGGTATGTAATGCTAGGGAGAGCCAAACTAGGTGTATTGTAATACTAGAAAAAAAGAAGTCAATCATGAAATTAACTAATGGCATCCCGTGGTTTAAAGAACAGTTTTCATGGAGCAATTAAATCAAAAGTACACTAGTCACATGAGATTTACACACATATCTAACATATAGTATATTTAATAAAGTTGCAAAAATGTGTTCAAAGGCCAGTGTCATCAAACAACCAACAAATGCTAACCAAGCTAGCTATAGCACATTGCACATAAATGACAATAAAGATAAACAAGATGTCACAAAGATATCTACCTGCCACTACCAATGAGTTTACCCCATCGCCATGGAAACAACGTTTGCGTCTCCACATTACATGGCTGCATCTTTGCGCAGTTACAGTCTAATCCCCATTGATACTTCCCATGCACATGAACGTTGAGCATTGCCTCTGCAGCATAAACGTCATATATTTTGTAGGTCTGGTCTCCATCTACCATGATGTGTCATGGAGTACTTGTCATGAAATGGGAGTGCATGGGATCACTGCACCCTTGGGGAAATACCGTATTTACTTGAATCTAATGTGCACCTTTTTTCACCAAATTGTGTCTCCAAAATTTGAGTGCGCATTAGAATCGATGGCGCATTAGATTTGCGTATGTTTTCTGTTGCAACTCAAACCAAAAAAACAAAATTTTGCTGTTAACAAAAAGGAAAGCACAACGCAATAAAGACAAACTGCGCATGCGTACTACCCTCTCCTACTTATAGAAATTCCACCATATTGTTGTATAGCAGTGTCATTCATAATAAAACTATGGTAAATGATAGCATAAATTAATTGTTATAAAAAAAATACTTCTTGGACAAATGCGCATTACATTAGCCAGTGAAAACATTGTTTGGATTCACAGTGTCAAAATTTGAAGTGCGCATTAGATTCGATGGTGCATTCGATTTGCATAAATAAGGATGAATCAAGTAAGTAGTCAAGTTGCTTTGGTGACTTTCTGTACTCCATACTGTCTGTGAATTGAATGTTGCTGTATTATATCTTTCTTCTGCACTGTGGTCTAGTGATGCTGGTGTTTTCATGACAGAGTCCCTTTAATCTTTAGCCTTACTGTCAATATAGGTGTGGGCAAGATCCATACTCAGGCTGAAAGGGTATCCCTAATTCCCAGAATGATGTGCTTTGGTGAGTTGTGTGCAATAGATTGATATTTGGCGACATCCAGTGGCCACAATGCAAAATACAGGCAAATGTATTAGAAGTCGTTTATTTTATTTATCTAACATTTCATTTATAATTTCTATTTTGTGTTTTTGTTCTTTACGATCTCCTTTCTCGTCTGCCTTATTATGTTCTTGTATTTTCATGAAGGACATTGTTTTCTTCCTGAGACGTTAATAAACGACCCTGTATGAGGAATAAAGCACAAAATATTTTAAGTGCCTTTTTTCCCCCCAAATTCAAATGCATTTCAGTGAGTGTACTGTTTTCAGGTCAAATTTGTGGCAAATCAGTTAAATAAAGCTTTTCTAATGGCTGAATACATTGTAACATTGCTGTGTATTGCATGTTTAAACGTTGCAGGAATAAAGTATGTACTATTTTGCTTGTTACTTCTTTGAATGCCTACAGAGGAAAAATAAAACTACTGCTCTGCTGAAAAAATCGCTCATGTTATTTTAAATGGTTGTATAGCTCTATCAGGGGGCTGACATCTTGGGTCAGATGAGTGGGGACCTGAAACAATAATTCTGTCGGAGTGGAAGGGGGGACCTAGAAAATTTGTTCAGTAAGGGGCGCTGAATTTTCTGGTGGCGCCCCTGCTTCCAAGTGTCTCTATCATCCAATGCCCTAAATATAAACAGGGATAAACACTGCTCTTGGTGGACATTTACTGGACTTTGTGTCAGACAATTTAATGATGTAATATGGACATTCACACACTTTGCCTATTCCTTAAAATAAAGATAAATAAAACCAAATTTCACTGATTTAGACACTTGTCATTTGTACTCAATATTGGATATGCACCACATATGAACCTCTGCTTTAACTAATCAATTTGAAAAAAGCTTACCCTAGAATAACTCCTGTTACAGAGCCTGCGCACAGCAATATATTACAGAATACCATGAAGAATATTAAGGGTTTTAGTTCACGTTCATCCTTCAATTTCTGGAGTATTTCTGCATAAAAAATGACCTGGGGATCAAATTCTTTACATCCTTGTTCTTCATGTGTTCTTTCCTCTATTTCTGCTTCTTCCTTGTTTGTTTTCATTGTCTCTAAACTAACTAATTCATTCTCCTCATCTTCATCCTTTCCGTCTGATCCAGTGACCTTTGGAGTGTCAGTTCCACTTTTATTGTCTTCAGTCTTTTCTTGGGCCATGCTTTCTGCAACTGTGACTGCTGTGGGCACAAAACATGTTTAACACTGAGAAAATGTAGGGCCCCTACATACAAACAAAATCCAATGTGTGTAGGGTTGCCACCTTTTCATCAAAACAATCCCGGCCTTGGTACTCTCCATAGCGGTAAAATACCAGCCAGGTGGCAATCCTAAATGTGTGTGGAATTCTCACCTTCTATGCACAGTGTTTTTTTTTAAGTGTCTCTTGCAGAAATGACATGGTATCAAACATACCTTACAGCATCCAATAATGCCTAGCATACTGGCTGCATGTTAGGCATTGTAGGATACAGTTGTACTATCCTGAATCGGGGGGATCTGTGCTAATTTGTTTTGACAGTCATCTCAGATATTTAAAGGGACAGTCTAGTCACCAAACTCACTTTGGTGCAAGATGAAGATTACTGCTTGTATAGTGGACAGGCTGTTTTTCAATGTGATTTGATGCAGGCTTTCTGTATAGATCACATGTTTAATATTTCACTCAAGCCCTGTCCAGTGATTACTCTTCATGTTTACTGCAGGTGCAGCAGCACTGATTGTATAGACCCTGAGAATATAAACTTTTGTTTCATATAGTCACTTCCTGTGCTCCTCAAATTGATTATATTGTCAAACATACTTTGAAAGCACATTAATAGTTACACATTTTAATGAAAATGCATAACTAAGACTAGTTAGTTGAAAAAAAGGTTCTCTAAACTGGCCTAGAACTTGATGGTGTTGCATGTTGCAATGTGCATCATCTAGCTTCTCCACACTCTCTTGAATATATGTGAATGCCCTAAGATTAAAATTTGCAAGAATTCCCCTAGGGGCAATTTTTGGACTTTATGACAGTTGGCTGTTGTGTGAGACTGTTGTGTCACCTAAGCATTGTTTATACATTGTTTATACAGAATGCACAGATTAAAAAACTGACCAAAAATAATCTATAGAGTTAATGATCCATAGATCTTAAATGATAGGAGTAAAATATACTCTAAATGTATTTATGGCATAACATGTGGGTTGATATGTATATTAACTACTTTCAAACAAAAATATGTAATTTGCATATCAAGCCTTTCATGAACAGGAGACATTATAGACATGTTAAATACACATTTCTAAACATTATTTAATTTGCTTGTAATTCACATTCATAGTACATAAAATGAGTCCCTTTAAGCTCTATGTTTGACAATACTCACCTGAACTCTCATCTTCTCCCAGGACATGGATCTTGATTACTGGGATTGGAGTTTGCCGAACCCCATTAACACTAAGCCGAACTTCATAGGTGCCACTGTCATTCATGTAGGTGGGGTTTATGACAAGAGAGCAATTTCCTTCAGGAACAAGGGACACGAAAAGCTGAGCTCTGTTATTTGGGTCCTTCAATGGTTCCAAAACGGTGTCATATAAACGGAGGATTGGTTTATATGTATCTGTTTTTTCCGGGGTCATCCCCCATTCCAACAGTATCTCATTACTATGAAGGACTTGGTCTGTGTAGAAGCGGCAGGGGATAAGTAGTCGCGAAGATGAATGAACATCCATTTCATCTGTCGACAGACTGAGATTTCTGATCACCAGAGCTGGAAGATATTTTTTTTTAAGTTTTTCCCTCTGAAACAACTCAATTAATCAAGACATAACTTAAAATAAACTTGACAACTGACCAGATTACATTTACTCTGAATTTCTTTTTCTAAGAACACCAGCCACTCGTGAGTGGTATCCTTAACTAACAAATTGTTTACGTGTTTTATTATTAGTATTATTATAAAGCAGGTTTTTATTTAGGGATTGATTTGATTCAGCTATTATTTGCCCGATCCAAATGCAATTCAGAGCAAATCGTTCTATATTGTATAGAGCCTATAGTTTTATATATAATTATCTTAATTTGATTTGTAGACATGCGTATGTTTGTATGAATACTTGTGTTTGGCCTATGACCCATACCGCGGCTCCTAGATTTCAATCAAATTTGTGTAGCCTTGCATTTGTTCACCCCTCCATTAAAAGAAAAGCCAGTACATAAATAATTATCTTCATCGCTACTGAAAACACTAAAATGTGGTTATAACTACAGGTCACATGTTGGTAAAAGCTGCACAAGGATTTACGGGATAATTAGCCATCTCATGGTAATTGATACTGTAAAAGGAACCCCTGCACTCTCATAAATGATCACAGAATGTGTAGACAACAACATCATAGACCTGATCATTACCAGGATCAGGTCCTGATATTTGATTTCAGTCTTTCCCTGCCCTATGGATGGGAGGAATCGTTTCTTGCCTTGTGTGTAATCAAAAGGACTCCTTACAAATGCCAATAGGCAATCTAATTTGCAATAACTTAATTTATAGCTAAAGTAACAGAATGCACTTTATTCAGGAGCAGCTTGCAAATGCCTTACTAACATTAGTAGAAAATGTGTGCAATTGTAAATCTTGACTTACCGGATGTGAGATGGAAGCACAAAAAGAAAAATCCAGAGGTTACAAGGAACATACTTTTGTCAGTTATCATTCCAATTTCAGTTTTATGACCTCTGTTCTGAAAATAGTGAAAACAAATCTTTATTTACAGATGCCCTTATGCACCACACACCTGCCTCATTCAAAACAGGCTAACATGCAGGGTATCTAATGATTTGAAAATTAACACTGTGAAAACCAATCCTGAGTCATCAGTGGAATGATGCCATAGTGATATCACAATAAGGCTAAGTGTTCCAATTGTCTTACCTAGCCAAACTTATAATCATCATTTATCTGCAATCATACAAATGTAAGTTTGAAATTAAGGTTGACATTATTATTACATATTATTCCTTAAAGAGGAATTAAAACCTAAACGTTAAAAAGGTTTCCCTCACACTCCCCTTTTATCGTGGTGCAATGTGCTGGAACAAAAAACATAACTATAAATCATCAGCACATTTTGCGCTCCCAATTATACTACAATGCCGACATCTTGTGTCTCCCTCACTCTGCCTGCTCCCTCCTACTCAAGTGTCAGACTTAAATTACTTATTAAAGTACTTTACAATGCAAATTTTAAATTTTGCATTGCTTAACATATGAAAAATTTACACTTGAATTTGTGAAAATTACAGCAGTTTTCAAGAAAGCAGGACTGCCCCACACTAGCTGAGCAAAAGTACATTTCTCCTTTTTTTTCTCTGCATCAATGAGACTAATGCCATTCAAATGAATAAGATATCCTGTTTCCTATGTGTACAACCGCATGGTTACTTAGATTCCACACAATGTATTCTATGCCACCATTAGAGCAGTGCAGGAAGTTACTAAATGAAAAAAACTGATACATGCTGAGTGTGGTAGTACCTGTAGTATACTAGGGGTGGGTGGGGGGGCTTGAGTATAATATTTAAAATGTGATTTAT
The DNA here is from genome assembly GCA_036172795.1 of Pelodytes ibericus. NCBI lineage: Eukaryota > Metazoa > Chordata > Amphibia > Anura > Pelodytidae > Pelodytes > Pelodytes ibericus. The sequence goes on along the minus strand of CM069860.1, from coordinate 128,523,728 downwards.
GCAGAATGCCTGCATCAAATCACACTTGAAAAAAAACTTGTGCACTATTCAGCCAGTAGTCTTCCACTTGCACTATAGTGAGAATGGGGGCTACGCAGTCTATTTTTAAATGAGAAGCAATGCATTTTTTGTATTTTGATTCTTGTATACTTTATAGGCTTTATTTGTGAAAGATGGAATTTGCAGGGAATTAAGAATGGTATAACAACCTAAGACCAACGTTGCAGAGTTGAAAACAGTCTATAATTCAATTCTACTTCAAATGCTGCTATTTTGGCCTTCATTTTACAATTCCCTGCAATTCCCTCTTTCATGAATAAATTACTATTTAACCATTACACTGGACTTGCAGCATGTTATATACCGTATTTGCTCGATTATAAGACGACCCTGATTATAAGACGACCCCCACATTTTGGATCTTATTAGGAAAAAAAAAGTTAAGGCCTGAATATAAGACTACCATATGGGGAAAAAAATTCAAAACCACTTTTTTTTGCCATAAAGCATTGTTTCATCGTTAAAACATGTAAAAACTAGATTATCTGCAACATATAACTTAAAAACATGTTTAAATCAAAACTATCAGAGGGAAAAACAACAGTTTTCTTCTTTTTTTAATCAATGATAACTGGAATGATATCGTCATCATCATCATCTTCCTCCTCCTCATCGTCTCCTGTGTTAGCAGGGCTGCTCTGTGGTGTGTCCCACAAGATATCATCCTCTGTGCCATCAGTGGCATTAGTAATGCAGCATTTCTTGAAGCCCAGAACAAGGGAGCCCCCGGGTGGCAGCAGAGTCAACCTGAGGGGGCATTGACTGGGTTAGGAAAGGGTTAATGGCTTGAGTGTAAGGAAGTGGGTTGGTGTTATAACAGGGAGGAGTTAGGTCCTATATAAGGGATAGCAGCCATTTTAAGGATCACTCATTTTGTGAAAAGATTAACCTACCTTGATTTTAGTCTTTTGTTTTGCAGGTTCAGTTTGATCTTCGCCTGTCAAGAATCTGATGATGGAGTCTGATCTGGATGGCTTACTGGAGGGGATCCGTGCTGCTGTGAGGACCAGAGGAGCAGATTGGATGCGGGAGCAACTTGGGCCCGAATTGCAGATGTCAGCGGCGGGTGACGGAGCATCGCGCCCGGTGCGGCAGACAAGGCCTCCGCAACGCCTGAGTCCAGAAGCGGGAGGGCGGCGGAGGCGAAAACGGAGCCCGGCGGCGGAGCTACAGGTGGGCCGGAAGCGCCCACAGAAGAAAGGACCGTGTCAGGCCGCGAGGGGGACGGTGCCTGCGGCGGGGGAAGCAGAGGAGGCGAGACCCGGGCCTTCGGGCCTAGCGCGGAAGGCAGGTGGAGCTGTGACAGCAGGCCGCGGAGGTCGAGGCGGCGCTGCGGCCTTACCGGGAGCAGATGCGGACCGCATGGCGTGGGAGACCCAGGAAACTGAGGTAACGGCCGTGTTAGGGCCTAGGGATCCGGTTGAGGCAGGCCCCAGTATAATTACCCCGGGGATCGTGGAGGACAGGGATGAGGATGGAGAGTCAGGCACCCCCCCCATCGGGACAGTGAGAGGCTGGACGGGGGGTGGCCCTGGGACCCGGTTTGAGGCCTAGAGCAGGGACAACCAGGAGCCCTTCCAGGGGTTCCTCACCTTTACTTTGGAGTCAGTCCCCAGTGAGAGAGGAAGGTTTTGCAGTGCACCGGAGGAATAGGGTTTCGGTTAACAGGGATAGTGAGCCGTGCAGTCGCAGGGAATCGGTGGCAAGGGAGCGCAGGTCCCAGGACAGAGGTTCATCAAGGGCCCAATCCAGCGGAGGCAGGTCAGAATCGTATAGGCGGGAGGTCCGGTCCGACAGGTACTACGCAGACAGGTCTGAGAGGGCCACATCTAGGGGCGCATCACCCAGGAGGGGTTGGGAAGATTGGAGGAAGCAGCAAAGTCAGGAAGCACAGGGACGGTCGGCCCGGTACTGCAGGTCTCCCCGGCAGGGACAGGGGGAGTTGGCAGGACGAAGAGGAGCAAGCCCACGGTCAGGTCATCGGGGTAGCCCAGGGGGTCACCGAAGTCGGACACCTACCCCCCCCCACGGCGTTCTTACGGCCCGGCTCACGTCAGGGGTTATAATACCGAGGAGAGGATGGAAAGTGACAGGGAGCGTACAGGGAGGCAGTCAAAGGGCAGGAGTCAGGTGGTACGGAACCTGGTACCAAGTGGAGTCGCTCACGACCCGGCCCAGGCTGGGGTTAGTGTTTCTTCCAGGGCTGCAGGACGGAACCCGAGGATGTCGACACCTGTGGCGAGGGACCGAGTTACGGCTGCAGGACCGGCGGAGGCAGCCAACACAGCTTCTACAGGGATTTCGGAGGGAGGACGGACAGAGAACACGGCCCAGAAGTTGCCGACTGCTGGGGGCCCAACTGGTGAGTCCAGAGAATACACTTCACATACGCAGAAGCTAAGGGACGGCTTACAGCTACTGTTAGACTCATTGAACGAACACGGGTCCACACCAGGGGTGGGTGAAGTGTGGGCACCAGACAGGGTGATGGAAAAGGGGGTAGTTAGCAGTAGTCCTGGGGAGGGAATCCTGACAGTGGCTCACCCTAATACTCCGCAGGCAGCGGAAATATCAGGGCCTTTGCTGGGTGTTGAGTTAGGTGAGAATACTGCGCAGGTAGGGGATATTTCAGAGGTAGCGAGGCTGGGCGGTTACATGTCATTCGCGGGCCCCTTGGGGGCGCATTTGAGGTCAGAGGTTAGGGAAAAAGTGGTGAAGGGAGAATATGTGGAGATTTATTCTCTTCTCCCTCTTGAGGAGTTCCTTGACCTGAAGGAGGAAGATAAAAAGGACTCCAAGAAAGAGGAGGAAGAGAAAAAGCGGAGGTATAGGAAGATTCCCAAGACCTTTGGGACTTGGTTGTGCGCTTTTTGTATCCTGGCAGGCATTACAGTACGAAAGTCCCCTGAGGTATGCGAAGCTTTGTTTTGCTACCTGGACGGGATTTGGGAAGCATACCGCACCTACGGCGGATTGGCGTGGTGGCGGTATGACGAGCAATTTAGGCAGAAGTTGGCAGGGACCCCGGGGATGCGTTGGGATCAGATTGATCTCCCACTTTGGCTAAAATTGATGATGGCGCAAAAAGCGGCGCCCTTTCATGGAGGGGTCGGCGGGGGGAATGCGGGGTTTTGCTGGCAGTTCAATGAAGGAATTTGTAAGTGGGGAGCGGGGTGCAAATTTAAGAAGGGTAAGTCCGGTCAGGCAGGGTCCGCCGCAGCTTCAGCAGGAAATGCGGTTCCCATTGGGGGCCACCCCGGTGCGGCTAAACGCGATGCTGCCTTGGCTAAGCCTTTACTCTAATGTACAGGATGCAGCGCTTTTGCGGGAGGGTTTTTCCACAGGGTTTTTCATTCCCCATGTTGACAGAAAAGGGGGGCGTTTCCATAGGAATTTGATTTCAGTTGATTCTTACCCAGAGGTGGTTAGGGAAAAGTTAGGGAAGGAAGTCATGTTGGGGCGCATGGCAGGGCCTTTTGAATTCATTCCTATGACAGATCTTAGGATTTCTCCTCTAGGGGTGGTGCCAAAGAAGGAACCTGGGAAGTATCGGCTGATACATCACTTGTCCTTCCCTTATGGTACCTCTGTGAATGATGATATCGACAGAGACCTCTGTTCGGTATCATACACCTCCTTTGACCAGGCGGTCGATGTGGTGAGAAAAGCAGGGCCCGGGGCCATCATGGCAAAGGTTGAGGTAGAAGCTGCCTTCCGGCTGCTTCCTATTCACCCTCAATGTCACCATTTATTGGGATGTTGTTTTGAGGGACGGTTTTACGTTGACCTCTGTTTGCCTATGGGGTGTTCCATTTCCTGTTCTTACTTCGAAAAATTCAGTTCTTTCTTAGAGTGGGTGGTCCGGCAGGAATCGGGTAGTCGCAGGATTGTGCACTATCTGGATGATTTTTTCTGCATTGGGCCGGCGGGCTCTGACGACTGTCGTTTCTTGCTGGGCACACTGGAATGGGTAGCTGGCTGTTTTGGGGTTCCCTTAGCGGCTGATAAAACGGAAGGGCCCAGCACTTGCTTAAGCTTTCTGGGCCTTGAGATTGATTCTTTGGCTGGGGAGTGCAGGTTGCCTCAGGATAAGTTAGTAGCCCTTAGGGACGGTGTAGCTGAGATGCAAAGGGCAAAAAAGTTGACACTGCGGCAGATGCAGTCTTTACTGGGGAGGCTTAATTTTGCTAGTAGGGTGATCCCCATGGGGAGAGTATTTAGTAGGAGCCTTTCTCGGGCTACGGCGGGCGTGTCGGCTCCCCATCACTTGATCAGAATTACTAGACCATTAAAGGAAGATTTGGAAATTTGGGATACCTTTTTGTTGCACTTCAATGGGAAGGTTTTCTTTCGGAAGGCGATGGTGTTTTCGCAGGATTTAAACCTTTTCACTGACGCTTCTGGCAGCGTGGGCTTTGGGGCATATTTTAGGGGTAAATGGTGCGCTGAGAAATGGCCTGAGGAATGGAAATCATGCCCTTTGATTAGGAATTTGGCGTTCCTGGAGATGTTCCCGGTAGTGGTTGCGCTGGCTCTATGGGGAGACAGGTTAAAAGACAGAAGGGTGGTCTTTTATTCTGACAACCAGGCGGTGGTAGAGGCAATTAATGGGCTTTCAGCTTCTTCTATGCCGGTGATACGGCTCCTTAGGTGGCTGGTGCTTTTGTGCATGTCCCTCAATATAGCCTTTAGGGCAAGACATTTACCGGGATATTTGAATGTCATAGCTGATTCTCTCTCTCGGTTTCAGTTTTCCCGATTTCGGCTGGTGGCTCCGGAGGCAGAGGAGGTGGGGGTGAGATGCCCGGAGGAGATGTGGAAGCTAGGAACATCGTGCTTGCACATTGGGTGAGGGCATCTTTAGCCCCGTCAACTTGGAAAGCTTATAGCAAAATTTGGGGGGAATGGGAAGATTTATTGAGCCAGGTAGGTGATGAAGGTTCTTCAACTGATAGATTGGATACCTTATTGTGGTTTATATTTCGGCTAATGTTGGCAGGAGTGTCCCCAGCAGTACTGGAGCGTAACATGTCAGCGTTGGCGTTCCTGTTCAAATTTAAGGGTTGGCCGGATTTCACAAAGAATTTCCTGATCAAATTGGCATTGAGGGGGTTTAAGAAGGGGAAGAGGGCTCCCGATAGAAGAAGGCCAGTATCGGTGGCCATTCTGGAAGGCTTGCTGGAGGCTTTGCATGTTATCTGTGAAGATGCTTATGAGGAGGTTTTATTCTCGACTGCTTATGTTTTAGCTTTCTTTGGGGCTTTCAGAGTGGGGGAGCTGGTAAGTGTGAACAAACGTACAGCTGGTGGGATTCAAGAATCGGATACCCAGGTGGAGTCAGGTAAAGTGCTTATCTGGTTGCGGAGATCTAAGACGGATGTTTTTGGGAAAGGTTGTAAGATCACGCTGCATGCCTTACCTGGGCATGGTTGCTGTCCTGTCCAGTGGGTTTCACGGTTTTTGGCTATTCGCCCAGCGGTAGGTCTGGGGGGTTCGTTGTTGATTCATGCAGACGGCAGCTCGCTCTCGAGGTTTCAGTTCCAGCAGGTGTTCAAGAAAGGATTGGCAAGGTTGGGCCATGATGCTTGTCAATTTGGCACTCATTCTTTTCGCATAGGGGCAGCCACGGAAGCGGCCAGGTTGGGTTTTAAAGAGGATATCATTAAGAAAATTGGGAGGTGGGAATCTCAGCGATTCCGTTCTTACTTAAGGCCTAAGGGTCTGATGTGGTGATGGTTTTGTATCATGTCACTGTTTGAAGTTTCTGTTACAGGTCTTGTCGCATGGATTGTCGGCCACTCTTATGTGTTCTGGGCGAAAAGGAGAGCTGCAGTTCGGATGGCCGGTAGACAACTGGGCTTTCCTGACAACGTCCTGTCCATTAAGTGGTTCGGCTTCAGGGGATATGGCTGGAGTGACATTTGGTTTGAGATGTTTCAAAAAATATTGCAGGGCAGGGTCCCCGATTTGGTGCTGATTCACGCTGGGGGTAATGACCTAGGTTTGATCCCCCAGAGGGAATTAGTACGTCAAATGCAGAGGGATCTGTTGTGTCTGCAGGTTGTGGCTCCTGAAGTGCAAATAGTGTGGTCAGAAATAGTCCCGAGATTAAGTTGGAGGCATGCCAGGGATCACGTAGCGCTCAGCAAGAGTAAGGGTAAGATTAATAAATTGATGGCTAGCTTTATCAGGGCCCAGAGAGGGGTGGTAATTCGCCATTGGGAATTGGAAAAGGTGCTTCCAGGGGCATACAGGTATGATGGGGTTCACCTGAATGATGTGGGTCTGGATTTGCTTAATCTGGGTTTCCAAATAGGTCTAGAGCGAGCTTTGGCGCTGCGTGGTGGGGGGGCGCATCCAGTTTGAGGCGTCAATGGATGGCTGGTGGCGTAGATTGCAAGGGTAGTGCACTTTAGGGAGAGTTTTATGTATGTTTGGATATGTTATCCAGTTGGTTGTTGGTGTGTTTGGTGGTTCTGAGCAAGTTGGTAGCTCAAACCAGGTGGGAGGGGGATCTCGGTATGCCACTCCTTTATATGTGTTTATGTGTGTTATGTGTTTTAGGTGTTTGGTTGTAATATTGTTATTACAAGTTTTGTTATCAGTATGCAAATTATTTTATATCTTTTGGGGTGTCATTGCCAAGTTTATGTGAATAAAGGGTGGGGTAATGTTATACTAGGCAATGACAGATGATGTTATTTTAATAAAGATATGGCCATATTTAAAAGTATGGCCATAATTATTTTCCATAAATTCTGGTGTCTGTCATTATTGGGGGTTTATAGGGGGCATTAACCCGAGAATTGACTATACCTTAGTCAGGGAGCCCCCGGGGGGCAGCAGAGTCAACCTGAGGGGGCATTGACTGGGTTAGGAAAGGGTTAATGGCTTGAGTGTAAGGAAGTGGGTTGGTGTTATAACAGGGAGGAGTTAGGTCCTATATAAGGGATAGCAGCCATTTTAAGGATCACTCATTTTGTGAAAAGATTCACCTACCTTGATTTTCCCGCCCACCCTCCCTAATTTTTATTTAGTAGGATAGTGTTTATGCGTAGATTGCAAGGGTAGTGCACTTTAGGGAGAGTTTTATGTATGTTTGGATATGTTATCCAGTTGGTTGTTGGTGTGTTTGGTGGTTCTGAGCAAGTTGGTAGCTCAAACCGGGTGGGAGGGGGATCTCGGTATGCCCCTCCTTTATATGTGTTTATGTGTGTTATGTGTTTTAGGTGTTTGGTTGTAATATTGTTATTACAAATTTTTTTATCAGTATGCAAATTATTTTATATCTTTTGGGGTGTCATTGCCAAGTTTATGTGAATAAAGTGTGGGGTAATGTTATACTAGGCAATGACAGATGATGTTATTTTAATAAAGATATGGCCATATTTAAAAGTATGGCCATAATTATTTTCCATAAATTCTGGTGTCTGTCATTATTGGGGGTTTATAGGGGGCATTAACCCGAGAATTGACTATACCCTAGTCATGCTGTCAGCAGAAATCAGGCTCCAGGCATGAAGTACCCATTCGCATAAAAGACTGATGGAAGGCTTCTTAATTTTTCCTGTTGGAGTCAGAGCGTGATCATCAGAAAGGAGCCATGCGTTGTACTGCCTTCTTAAATGGTCTTTAAATGGCTTGTTAACCACAACATCCAGCACTTGTAACTGTGAGGTCATACCTCCAGGGATGATGACCAAATCAGTGTTCATCTCTCAAACCTGCTTTTTAACATTTGGGGTTAAATGTCCTCTGAATGCATCAAGGACAAGCATTCCTCTTTTCTTGCAGTGGATTCCTTGCTGTCTTCCCCAAACAACTTTAAGCCAGTCTAGAACAAGGCTTTCTTCCATCCACCCCTTCTCTTGAACTCTGACTATCACTCCTGATGGCAGGGTTTCTTTCGGCATGGTTTTCCTTTTCAGGATAATGTATGGTGGAAGTTTTGTTCCATCTGCAAGTGCTGCCAGCATAACTGTTATTCTGGATTTCTCATTGCCAGTGGATTTAATGAGGACCGACTTCTCTCCCTTCTTGTGCACTGTTACATTGCTTGGCATGTCAAAAAACACTGGTGTTTGATCAGCATTACAGATCTGACTGAGAGCATATGCATGCTTTTTCCTCAGAGTGATCACAAAGCGTTGGAAAGAGAGGAGTCTTTCACTGAAGTCATTTGGCAGCCTTTGTGCTAAGGTTGTGCGTCGCCTCAAAGCCAAACCATTTCTCAGCATCATCCTTCTGCACCATCCCATGCTAGCTTTAAATTCCGTTATTTTTAGCTCTCTTTCAATCTCCAGAGCTTTTATTTGCATAGCTTCTCTGGTAACAGGATAGCCTTTGCTACGCATTTCAGTGACAAACTCAGCTACCCGTTTGTCAACTTCTTCATGTCTCCCAACTTTAGGGCCTCGAAAACCTTTTCTGGTGGAATACGCATTCAGGAGTTCTGTCTTCTGTGCCCTCCATCGCCTGACATTACACTCAGTGACGTTGTACTTTCTGGCAGCGACACAGTTGTTGGTTTCTTCTGCCTCATTGATGATGTCAGAGGTATTGATCAGTAATCTCGAGACTGGTACATATGAATAAAGCAGATGCAAAGTATAACAAGATGGATGCAAGCAGCCTCCATTTTGTGACAGTTTTTGGACATCCTTCTGTGTGTTAAAATCTTATTCTGTGTCCCTGAGGATAAAAGGAAAGTCTTCCACATTCCTAACATTGTTATCTGTAACCAAATATTTTACTGATAAGTTCATAGTATCACCGGAACAGATAAGGGGGACATTGTTGTGCAAGGTTTATTACATCTCATTGTACTGATGCAGACACAGCTGTGTACATACTAGAGGAGAAGGGGGGCTTCTCTGCAACTTGCTAGCCCACCCAAACTGGCAGAAACTGACAGACACAGACACACTGAGATTATTGGGATTTTTGATTTGTAGAATCTAATAAGGGTTATTATAAATAGACCTTGTTGATTCAAATCAGCCAATAAAATATATAATTATATCACACCTTCACTAATTAAAATGTAAAGTATAATTAATCCTACATATTAATTAGAATATTGTTTTTATTGTTTTATTAGTGTGGTATACATTTTCTGAAACATTTTTATTTAATGTGCAATGATAAGAATAAGAATATGATAAATATTTACTCTAATTTCAAATTGTATTAACACTTTTAGACATTTAAACATATATTGTCTTATATTATTCTCACAATCTAGGTGTAGCTATAAACCATGACATCATCTCATTTAAATTAAATACACCCATCCATTCAATTGGCTAGAAGTCACAGAAACAGGGTGTGAATCTGAGATAAGGTTTGGTTGATAAGTTGATACTGGGGGTGTAGAAGAAAAGTCCTGAGATACCTGAAAAGACCCGGGGAGACTGATTTTGGGAGAGCTGCCACTAGTGGGGTGAGAGATGGGAATGTTTTAGAAACGGGCTGAGTCTCTCTCCTTCTGGGGAGGACTCAGGAATATGAGGCTTTTAATAGCACATGTTCATTATAACAATAGAAATCTCCATACCCATAGTATTGAGCTAAGTCCCAGGAGTAACTCCCATCACTCAATTCTTCAATTGAAGGAGTCCCAACTGCAAACCAACCTCTGCCGGTAATGTATAAATATGGTAATTTGTTTCTTGCATAATCTCATTTTTATGGCTGTAATTAGCATATATATTTGGGTAAATTTAACTTAAATCCCACAATTTCTGGGATCTATACGTTTTAGCCTGGTGTTTATCTGTCATCCTTTCTGCAGAAGGAAGCCAGAGGAATATCCTAGAGATATTAACAAAAGAACCATAAGTTATTATAGTCTAGCTCTTTACCCAAATATGTAATATCTAATCTGCAGAGATTATCTAAGATTTGTATTCTTAAAGTCTAAGCTGGAATACATACATTATCATTTACCGGGCAGATTAAGAAATAGCCACCTTGAGTAGTGATTGATTTAGTAATATTACCTTACCTAAGCAGAGTATATGTTGGTAATTTGTAGGTAATTATGGTGTACTATCATTAACCATTTTAACTACTAAGCATAATCATTGTAGGTTGTATCTAAATAAAATGCATGGCCATCTTACGGTCAGAAACGTACTGCATAATAAAGTATTCTACATGCATGTTGATATAGGTACAGAGCTGCACATTTAATGTTTTGTCCTACTTACTTATGTAATAAGTCATACATGTGAATTATGATTAACATCTATTGATATTGTATTTTGTTGTTATGCTATTTTGCTTACCGTTTGATCTTTATTCTATGTTCAATAAATTCATTATTATTTTATTAATAATTGTTGCATTGTATTTACTTTTATAAAAACATCATCCAAACTCTCACATACATAACGAATTCTTGATATGGGTATTTTTAGTCGGACCCATATATATGAATCATCAATTTTCATATTTTTTTTGATTCATAATTAATAACTCATATTCATATTTTTTTTAAGTTATTAATAATCCGACAATGACCATCATTTTAAAATTGGCATTGTAGCTTCTACGCAAGAATTTGCTACCAGTAGCTTTTCTTTTTGATTTCTCTACCGCTGCCTCTCCGCTGGATGTGGGAGTTGCCAGGCCACTTGAACAGTCTCCTTTAGATGTTGAAGGAGTTGCACGGTCGCTTGGAGACTCTCCTCTGGATGTGGACGGAGTGGAAGACATGATAGCAATTTAAAGTGTAGAATAAAGTACCAGTATGATAGGGGATGGCAGGTTTGCTGTCTGGTACTGTAAAACCAACACAACAAGAAGACACTAGTCATGTTATTCTGTTACTGTATATCATGTGTATCTCTAAAGTGTTTTTTTACGGTAATGTTATTTTTATTCCAAATAAACTCATGGTACGTTACGTACCAGTACCTTTAAACACTACCAGCATTCAGGGCCGGCCTTAGGGGTGTGCGACCTGTGCGAGCGCACAGGGCGCAACACCCCAGGGGGCGACCTCCGGTTAAAAAAAAAAAAAAAAAAGAAGTTAAAATAATAAAACAAAAAGCCGGTAGAGGCACTGGCTGTGGGAGATCAAAAGATCCCCCCTCACCAGCCCTCTGCTCGGCATGCTCTTCTAGATCCGGGGAGGGGGCGGAGCTAGCCGGCTCAGCGTTGTAGCTCCGCCCCCACCCTATGAAGCAGAGCAGAGTCTGCATTACTGGGAGCCACTGGCACCATGAGAAAGTGCTGCTCGGCTCCCCATGCCTGCATTAAGCATGGGGAGCCTGCATTAAGCATGGGGAGCCGAGCAGCACTTTCTCTTGCTGCCCACAGCTCCCCGTAATGCAGACTGTGCTCTACTTCACAGGGTGGGGGCGGAGCTACACCTCTCAGCCAGTTAGCTCCGCCCCCTCCCTGGATCCAACTTTGTAGGCAAAGGTAGGGGAGGGGGGAGAGAGAGAGGCAGAACAGGGGTTAGGGGGTAGACAGACAGACAGAACAGGGGCAGGGGGGAGAGACAGAACAGGGCTAGAGAGAGATAACAGGGGGAGGGGGGAGAGAGAGACAGAACAGTGGATGGGGGAGAGACAGAACAGGGGAGGGGGAGAGAGACAGACAGAACAGGGGCAGGGGGAAGAGACAGAACTGGGGGAGAGAGAGCCAGAACAGTGGATGGGGGAGAGACAGAACAGGGGAGGGGGAGAGAGAGACAGAACAATGGATGGGGGAGAGACAGAACAGGGGAGGGGGGAGAGAGACAGACAGAACAGGGGCAGGGGGAAGAGACAGAACTGGGGGAGAGAGAGCCAGAACAGTGGATGGGGGAGAGACAGAACAGGAGAGGGGGGAGAGAGAGACAGAACAGTGGATGGGGGAGATACAGAACAGGGGCAGGGGGCAGAGACAGAACTGGGGGGAGAGAGATAACAGGGGGAGGGGGGAGAGACAGAACAGGGGAGGGGGGAGAGAGAGAGACAGACAGAACAGGTGCAGGGGGAGAGACAGAACTGGGGGAGAGAGAGAAAACAGGGGGAGGGGGGGAGAGAGAGAGACAGAACAGGGGGAGGGTGGGACAGAACGGGGGAGGGGGGGGAGAGACAGAACGGGGGAGGGGGGGGAGAGACAGAACGGGGGGGGGGGAGAGAGAGAGAGAGACAGACATGGCAAGGAAGAGGAAAGGAACAAACATGGGAAGGGAGAGAGACACATACATAGGGGGGTGAAAGAGACGGGGGGGGGGAGCGCCATGGGGGAAGCCCGCACAGGGCGCCGGAACACTTAAGGCCAGCCCTGCCAGCATTACTGTACTTTTTTGGAGTAATGTGCATACGATGTACTGTTGAATGAAATGGGCCATATGAGTGAAACTGACACTCACTCATAAGCGCACTTACACTCTGACAAGCACTTATGATATTTGCACACTCTAACATGCACTCCCCTGCACACTTACACTATGACACGCACTCAAATGTCCAACTACTCTGAAATTCACTCATTTGCACATTTACAGTAAAATCTGCTACTCACTCATATGCACACTTACACTCATATGCACACTTAAAATTTTACACTCAGACAGTTGTGTGAACACTAATGTAGGGGTAGTACTGGGGGGGTAGGGCTAGGGGTTGTAATGTGTGTGTAAATGTGTAAAGTGCTTTATTTATTTTTTACTTTAAAATTACAGACCTGCTTATCCGTCAGTGGCTCAAAGATGAGTAGCACATCTGTAGGAACCACATCTCCCATGATTCTCAGTCACCATTAAGGCAGTCTGAGTTTCATGGGAGATGTAGTTCATTGATGTGCTCCCCATCAAAGAACTACAAACTGGTAGGCAGGGTTATATGATGGCATGCTGCATCATGCAGAATTCACTTGGTAAAAGAAGCAGAGTCACGTGAGCGCTGCGTGACCCACGTGACTCTGCTAGGGGCTAAGACTTTATCTGCAGTGAGCCTGTCTTTGAGCTCACTACAGAGAAAGTTTCAGCTCCTAGCGTGGGTCACGTGGGTCACGCAGCGCTCACGTGATTCTGTTTCCTTTTTTTTTTTCACCGTTTTAATTAATCCGCTTCCATGGAGCTCCAGAGGCGGCAGCGGGCTAGCTGACAGGCAAGGAGGCTGCAAGCAAGGGTCATTGGAGGTAAGTGGGGCTGATCTGAGGTTTGAAAATATATTGACCCCGATTATAAGACGAGGTAGTTTTTTCAGACTTTTATTTCTGAAAAAAACCTTGTCTTATAATCGAGCAAATACGGTAATACCTAATCCTGTGACAAGCTTAGTGTACCAATATTCTTTTTTTTCTACTTGCACTTAGTTGAGCTTGTTGACCTTTCTTTGTTTGGTTACAGCTTCCTCCCCAGGAGCTAATTGGGAAGATTATTGGTTGGATCTCCTACAAAACATGAAAGGACAACTACCTTATAGAGTCCTGTCTGCTTGTATAGCCCTATCAAGGGGCAGGCGTCTTGGGTCAGATCTTCCTTTATGTGACCCAAGTTACTAAACAACATAAAGTTATACAAGCACATAAGGCTCAATAAGTTACTTTATTTATATTCTTTCATTAAAGCATTTCCATTTAAAATGCCTGAATTTGATACAATCTGTCATTTAACCCCTTAGTGACATGACTTTTTTGGCTTGTCCGACGCGTCTGAGGTGTTTGTGTTTTGCTGTAGTTTATTTCTGTCTCATTTTGTGTACCCACACAAACTATATATCGTTTTTATCATCATAAGAAGGGCTTTCTGTTACTACCCTTATTTTGATAATATCATATAATTTGAAATAAAATGAATAAGAAAATATGGCAAAAAAAGATTTTTTTTATGACAATTTTTTGAAAAATCGTATACTCATCTACAAGAGACAACAAAAATACACTGCTAAATAGTTTTTTATATATCAAATCAAATCAAAAATATCAATCAAAAAATGAAATTACAGTGTGGGCCGAATCTACTTCCGTCAATGCTGCTGAGGCTGAGTGCGCCTGCTACTGCGCGACCCATTGCCTACTTAATCAATGAGTCCCTGTCCTCCGGTTATGTCCCCAAAGCCTGGAAAAAAGCCAGAGTTATCCGCATTCACAAAAATGGGGATGTAAACTTAGTGTCAACTCAGTGTTGATCGGGAACGGGGGACTAATAAAAGTACTCAAAAAAAATAAATGGGCAGACTAGATGGACCGAATGGTTCTTATCAGCCGACACATTCTATGTTTCTATGTTTCTATGTTTCTATGTCAAACTACAGGCCTATTTCACTGCTACCCATACTTTCTAAAATCCTTGAAAAATGTGCCCATGATCAACTGTGCAAGTATTATCAACGCTCCAACTATCAAACCTCGCTTCAATCTGGGTTTAGGTCAAATCACTCCACGATAACTGCCCTCTTAAAGGTGAGCAATGACATTCAGAGTGGTATGGAGAGGGGTGAAATTACAGGTGCAGTTTTCCTAGACTTTGCAAAGGCGATTGACACGGTTGATCATGAGCTTCTGCTAAACAAGCTAAGTTGTTCCGGTGTAAATGAGAGGTCGCTCTGCTGGTTTCGTTCATACTTGTCTGATAGAAGTCAATATGTGTCCATGGCTGATACTGCCTTCCTCCCGTTGCCAATCAAGTTTGGAGTGCCTCAAGGATCCGTTCTTGGACCTCTGCTATTCTCGCTATTTATAAATGATCTACCCTTGGCGTGTGACCTAGCTCATGTGCATATGTATGCTGATGATACGGTCATTTATACTTGCGGTACTCAACTATCGCAAGAGGAGTCCGTGCTACAGGATCAGTTTTCTAAAGTGGAAAATTGGATAGCTAACAACAAATTATTCCTCAATGAGGAAAAAACTGTGACCATGTTGTTTGGGACAAATGCCAAACTACTTAAATTAAACAATCCTCATTTAACCATCAAGACCAAAACCAGTTATAACCTGACCCATGTAAACTCATATAAGTATCTTGGCATGTGGCTAGATCCAAACCTATCTTTTGGTCTCCATATTGATAAGCTTGTGTCAAAGCTATATCCTAGGATCGGCTTTCTATATAGAAACAAATCTAACCTAGATTCCATGGTAAGGAAATGTATTGTGCAGCCAATGTTAATGCCGATCTTAGATTATGGAGATGTTGTGTATGATTCTGCCCCGCAGACCCATCTCGATAAACTCGACACTATGTACAATACATTGTGTCGTATTGCGCTACAGTGTGATTATAACACGCATCACTGTAAAAGGTTAAAAGAGTTAAATTGGCTGACGCTTGCCTCCAGGCGTACTCTCCACCTAGCTTGCTTAGTGCATAACCACTTCTCTGGAACGCTCCCCCTCTACCTGAGCGGCATGCTCACTCTTACTCCCTGCACATCCCACAATCTCAGATCCTGCACCAACCCTTCACAAGCGATTCCCCACTTCAAAAAGGAAGCAGGTCGAGGTGCGTTCTCTTTCAGAGCTCCTCATATGTGGAATAGCCTTCCCGTTGCTGCGAAATCATCATCTACTCAAAGATCCCTGAAAATAAGTATCTCCCAAATCCTCAAAACAGATTGTACCTGTTATTAGTTTACAAACTCTTTCGTATACTGTACATGTTGTTCCTTTTTTGTATCAATAATGATTTACCCTGTATGTTCTCCTTCCAACTTGTTTAATATATGTATGTATTTATTTTTGAATCTACTGTTAAATGTGTAACTCTGTGTAACTCCATTCTGGACTGGGTATCCAGGACATACTTGAAATCGAGAGAAATCTCAATGTATTCTTCCTGGTAAAACACTTTCTAAATAAATAAAAAATGTCCTGAGTTCTGAAATAGCCCATGTTTTATGTTTTTGTGCTTTTTGATTCATGTTACAGCGTCAGAACTAGTAGTGCACAGCTATTTCAAAATCTTTTTTTTTCAAAATTAACCACAGTGACATTGTAACACTGATATCTGTACTAAATCAATGAATGACCCCCAACATGCACATATTTTTGAAACTAGACAACTCAGGGCATTTAACTAGCCATTTTTACCACAAATCTTTGCCAAAGTTTGAAACAAAAAGTGTTTTTTTTTTAAATTGTTTATATAGATTGCAATTTAGGTAAACATTACCTTAAAATGTGAAGGGGTATTTCCAAATGACACCTCAATATATGTTCAGCTACAATTCCTGAGTACAGAGATACCACCCATGTATAGGCTGGTTAGGTTATTTGGGGGTTTAAAGACCACATTTGAGAGGTGCGTTTTTTGGTCTTCCAAATTGGAATTCTGACATTTGGGACATTTTTGAAGCCAGAAAGTTTATTTTACCCCACAAAACCATACATTGCAAACTAGACACCATAGGGTATTTCAAATGGTAGTATTTTAACACTTTCTATGCACTAATTCTACCACCAGCCTTTGTTAAATTTTAGTTTAGTAATTTTTTAATGATTTGCTTCCACATACATTGTACTTCGGCATGAATTCACAGATCCGATTATGTGTCAGTGCCAAACAAAACCTCAATTTGTGTTCAGCAACATCTTCTGACTACAGGGATACCACGCATGCATAGGTTTGTTGGGTGTTTTGGGGGCTAAAATGACACATTTAGGGGGTGTGCATTTCCAACTTGGAATATTGACATGTAGTCAGCCTGCGCCCATATTCCATTCGGGACACTTTTGAAGCCAGTCATAGTATTTCACCACATAAAACCATATATTTTGGAAAAATAGACATCCTAGGGTATTTAAAATTGTTGTATTTTAACACTTTCCAAGTACTAATTCTACCACCAACCTAGGTCAAAGGGTTGGAATGTCATTTTTTTCCCACACACATTTTAGTTCATGCAGGAATTTTCAGATTCTGGTATAGGCCACTGCCAACCAACACTTCAATATGTGCTCAGCAACATCTCCTGAGTACAGGGATTCCACCCATGCATAGGTTTGTTGGTTTTTTTGGGGGCTAAAAGGCCACATTTAGGGGGTGCGCATTTCCAACTTGAAATTTTGACATTTAGTCAGCCTGTGAACATTTTCCATTTGGAACATTTTTGAAGCCGTCCAATCTATTTTACCCCATCAAAATAGATATTTTTGGAAAATAGACATCCTAAGGAATTTCAAATGGTGGTATTTTAATACTGTATATGTACTAATTATATCACCAGTCTTTGTCAAATTTTGTGGTAGTAATTTTTTGGGAGTTTTCTTTCCACATACATTGTACTTCAGGCAGCCAATATAATTTATAAAGACACGGAGCGTCGTATTTATGCATTATGCACTCTTTCCATTTATTCCCTCAGCAGCAAAAGGTTAGAACATAGTAAAAAACAAGCATAAAAAACAACCAATCACAACTTACTACAAACTCTGCTCCTCCCCCTATAAAAGGCCCAACCTGCATCGACTCTATTTTCTTTGCTGCTCCCTCGGCAGTTAAGTATTTTCAATTGACCTTATTTTCTGTATGTTACTTGTATTTTATCTGTTTTGTTTGTGTTTTTGGTCCTTTGGGGGCGGTTGTGTCCCCAGGACCTTCATTCTGTTACGCTATTTTTATCTCGGCATTTGCCCGTTACTCACAGGTAGGTTTCTCACTTTGTGGATGTTATTGACCCTCTTCAAGGTAAGTCACTTGTACATGCGTTTTTTTCCCCTAGAATTGACTGAACCGGAGACAGTTTACTTTAATTTTCTCCTGTGGCTGAAGCAGGTGCCATTTTAGGGTTCGTTTCACGCCTTGGAGTTCTAACGCCGTCCACCAGTGCCTTTGCAGTGAGAATTGCGCATGGTGGACGGCTGACGGAAAACTGTTTCCCATTTTTCTCTCCAAACAGGTTTTTATTTTTTCTTTAGCGTTCTATCTCTGGTATTAAATCATTGCACTGTTTATATTTTCTGCATTTGGGCACTATAGATCAAGATGGTTAGCTCTAAAGAGATAACTACTAGATCAAGGACTGAGGATACCCTGCATGCACCACCTACCCAGACGTATAATGTTATGTTAGACAGGGTGATCAGATGCCTGATCTGTGTAACCCTAATGATTTCCACACACTATTTGTTAATATGGCCTCATTCCTTTCCTCAGCCCTGCGAGCTTCCCAGGTTCCTGATTATCAGAGTGAGGGGCCACAATGTGCATGATAAATAGTAGGTGAGGTTAGGGTCTCAACCCATTGAGTTTGCTTTCATTTAAACAGTGCATAGCACAGTTTTTAAGAGGTAAAACCACATCAGGCAGACTGATCAGACTGGTATGTAATGCTAGGGAGAGCCAAACTAGGTGTATTGTAATACTAGAAAAAAAGAAGTCAATCATGAAATTAACTAATGGCATCCCGTGGTTTAAAGAACAGTTTTCATGGAGCAATTAAATCAAAAGTACACTAGTCACATGAGATTTACACACATATCTAACATATAGTATATTTAATAAAGTTGCAAAAATGTGTTCAAAGGCCAGTGTCATCAAACAACCAACAAATACTAACCAAGCTAGCTATAGCACATTGCACATAAATGACAATAAAGATAAACAAGATGTCACAAAGATATCTACCTGCCACTACCAATGAGTTTACCCCATCGCCATGGAAACAACGTTTGCGTCTCCACATTACATGGCTGCATCTTTGCGCAGTCACAGTCTAATCCCCATTGATACTTCCCATGCACATGAACGTTGAGCATTGCCTCTGCAGCATAAACGTCATATTTTGTAGGTCTGGTCTCCATCTACCATGATGTGTCATGGAGTACTTGTCATGTAATGGGAGTGCATGGGATCTCTGCACCCTTGGGGAAATACCGTATTTACTTGAATCTAATGTGCACCTTTTTTCACCAAATTGTGTCTCCAAAATTTGAATGCGCATTAGATTCGATGGCGCATTAGATTCGCCTATGTTTTCTGTTGCAACTCAAACCCCAAAAACTAAATTTTGCTGTTATCAAAAAGGAAAGCACAACGCAATAAAGACAAACTGCGCATGCGCACTACCATCTCTTACTTATAGAAATGTGTTTATTTTATTTATCTAACATTTCATTTATAATTTCTACTTTGTCTTTTATTTCTTTATTATCGCCTTTCTCGTCTGCCTTATTATGTTCTGGTATTATCATGAAGGACTTTGTTTTCTTTCTCAGACGGTAATAAACGACCCTGTATGAAAAATAAAGCACAAGCAAAATATTTTAAGTGCCTTTTTAACCCCCACATTCAAATGCATTTCAGTGAGTGTACTGTTTTCAGGTCAAATTTGTGGCAAATCAGTTAAAAAAAGCTTTTCTAATGGCTGAATACATTGTAACATTGCTGTGTATTGCATGTTTAAACGTTGCAGGAATAAAGTATTAAAGGAGCACTCTGATTACCTACTATTTTGCTTGTTACTTCTTTGAATGCCTACAGAGGAAAAATATAACTACTGCTCTGCTGAGAAATCGCTCATGTTATTTTAAATGGTTGTATAGCTCTATCAGGGGGCTGACATCTTGGGTCAGATGAGTGGGGACCTGAAACAATAATTCTGTCGGAGGGGAAGGGGGGACCTAGAAAATTTGTTCAGTAAGGGGCGCTGAATTTTCTGGTGGCGCCCCTGCTTCCAAGTGTCTCTATCATCCAATGCCCTAAATATAAACAGGGATAAACACTGCTCTTGGTGGACATTTACTGGACTTTGTGTCAGACAATTTAATGATGTAATATGGACATTCACACACTTTGCCTATAACTTAAAATAAAGATAATTAAAACCAAATTTCACTGATTTAGACACTTGTCATTTGTACTCAATATTGGATATGCACCACATATGAACCTCTGCTTTAACTAATCAATTTGAAAAAAGCTTACCCTAGAATAACTCCTGTTACAGAGCCTGCGCACAGCAATATATTACAGAATACCATGAAGAATATTAAGGGTTTTAGTTCACGTTCATCCTTCAATTTCTGGAGTATTTCTGCATAAAAAATGACCTGGGGATCAAAGTCTTTACATCCTTGTTCTTCTTGTTTTCTTTCCTCTATTTCTGTTTCTTCTTTGTTTGTTTTCATTGTCTCTAAACTAACTAATTCATTCTCCTCATCTTCATCCTTTCCGTCTGATCCAGTGACCTTTGGAGTGTCAGTTCCACTTTTATTGTCTTCAGTCTTTTCTTGGAACATGCTTTCTGCAACTGTGACTGCTGTGGGCACAAAACATGTTTAACACTGAGAAAACGTAGGGCCCCTACATACAAACAAAATCCAATGTGTGTAGGGTTGCCACCTTTTCATCAAAACAATCCTGGCCTTGGTACTCTCCATAGAGGTAAAATACCGGCCAGGTGGCAATCCTAAATGTGTGTGGAATTCTCACCTTCTATGCACCGTGGTTTTTTTAAGTGTCTCTTGCAGAAATGACATGGTATCAAACATACCTTACAGCATCCAATAATGCCTAGCATACTGCCTGCATGTTAGGCATTGTAGGATACAGTTGTACTATTCTGAATCGGGGGGATCTGTGCTAATTTGTTTTGACAGTCATCTCAGATATTTAGAGGGACAGTCTAGTCACCAAACTCACTTTGGTGCAAGATGAAGATTACTGCTTGTATAGTGGACAGGCTGTTTTTCAATGTGATTTGATGCAGGCTTTCTGTATAGATCACATGTTTAATATTTCACTCAAGCCCTGTCCAGTGATTACTCTTCATGTTTACTGCAGGTGCAGCAGCACTGATTGTATAGACCCTGAGAATATAAACTTTTGTTTCATATAGTCACTTCCTGTGCTCCTCAAATTGATTATATTGTCAAACATACTTTGAAAGCACATTAATAGTTACACATTTTAATGAAAATGCATAACTAAGACTAGTTAGTTGAAAAAAAGGTTCTCTAAACTGGCCTAGAACTTGATGGTGTTGCATGTTGCAATGTGCATCATCTAGCTTCTCCACACTCTCTTGAATATATGTGAATGCCCTAAGATTAAAATTTGCAAGAATTCACCTAGGGGCAATTTTTGGACTTTATGACAGTTGGCTGTTGTGTGAGACTGTTGTGTCACCTAAGCATTGTTTATACATTGTTTATACAGAATGCACAGATTAAAAAACTGACCAAAATAATCTATAGAGTTAATGATCCATAGATCTTAAATGATAGGAGTAAAATATACTCTAAATGTATTTATGGCATAACATGTGGGTTGATATGTATATTAACTACTTTCAAACAAAAATATGTAATTTGCATATCAAGCCTTTCATGAACAGGAGACATTATAGACATGTTAAATACACATTTTCTAAACATTATTTAATTTGCTTGTAATTCACATTCATAGTACATAACATGAGTCCCTTTAAGCTCTATGTTTGACAATACTCACCTGAACTCTCATCTTCTCCCAGGACATGGATCTTGATTACTGGGATTGGAGTTTGCCGAACCCCATTAACACTAAGCCGAACCTCATAGGTGCCACTGTCATTCATGTAGGTGGGGTTTATGACAAGAGAGCAATTTCCTTCAGGAACAAGGGACACGAAAAGCTGAGCTCTGTTATTTGGGTCCTTCAATGGTTCCAAAACGGTGTCATATAAACGGAGGATTGGTTTATATGTATCTGTTTTTTCCGGGGTCATCCCCCATTCCAACAGTATCTCATTACTATGAAGGACTTGGTCTGTGTAGAAGCGGCAGGGGATAAGTAGTCGCGAAGATGAATGAACATCCATTTCATCTGTCGACAGACTGAGATTTCTGATCACCAGAGCTGGAAGATATTTTTTTTAAAGTTTTTCCCTCTGAAACAACTCAATTAATCAAGACATAACTTAAAATAAACTTGACAAATGACCAGATTACATTTACTCTTAATTTCTTTTTCTAAGAACACCAGCCACTCGTGAGTGGTATCCTTAACTAACAAATTGTTTACGTGTTTTATTATTAGTATTATTATAAAGCAGGTTTTTATTTATTTAGGGATTGGTTTGATTCAGCTATTATTTGCCCGATCCAAATGCAATTCAGAGCAAATCGTTCTATATTGTATAGAGCCTATAGTTTTATATATAATTATCTTAATTTGATTTGTATACATGCGTATGTTTGTATGAATACTTGTGTTTGGCCTATGACCCATACCGCGGCTCCTAGATTTCAATCAAATTTGTGTAGCCTTGCATTTGTTCACCCCTCCATTAAAAGAAAAGCCAGTACATAAATAATTATCTTCATCGCTACTGAAAACACTAAAATGTGGTTATAACTACAGGTCACATGTTGGTAAAAGCTGCACAAGGATTTACGGCAGAGGCGTTGCTAGGTTTCCAAAAGATCTGGGGCTATAGCCCATGAGACTTTTTTAGTTTTTTAAATGGAACCATACGGGCACTTACCAATATATGCTCACCGCTCTGAGCTTCATGCCAGTTTTGTAATATAGGAGCCTTTACAGGGCCGGTCCTATAATGGGGCAGCTGCCGCAGGCAGCACCCTGGCAGGGGCGGCACTTTGCTGCTCTATGCAGCAGTCTTTTTTTTTTCTTGTGTCCAGGGGAGCTTGATTCGAGGATCTCAGCCAATCAGGTGAGACTTCTCAACTCTCCTGATCGGCTGAGAGTTCCGAAGCCTCCCATGATTGGCTAAGACCTCCTTCACACTGAGCTCAAAGCAAAGAGATGCCTGCAGCAGGTAAGTTAAAAACCTGACAGTGTGTGAATGAGTGTGTGTATGTCAGTGTGAGTATGTGTATGTCAGTGTGAGTATGTGCATGTCAGTGTGAGTGTGTGCATGTCAGTGTGAGTGTGTGCATGTCAGTGAGAGTGAGAGTGTGTGCATGTCAGTGTGAGTGAGTGTGTGGATGTCAGTGTGAGTATGTGCATGTCAGCGTCAGTGTGTGCATGTCAGTGAGAGTGTGTGCATGTCAGTGTGAGTGAGAGTGTGTGCATGTCAGTGTGAGTGAAAGTGTGCATGTCAGTATGAGTGAGAGTGTGTGCATGTCAGTGTGAGTGAGTGTGTGCATGTCAGTGTGAGTGTGTGCATGTCAGTGTGAGTGGGTGCATGTCAGTGTGAGTGTGTGCATGTCAGTGTGAGCGAGAGTGTGTGCATGTCAGTGTGAGCGAGAGTGTGTGCATGTCAGTGTGAGCGAGTGTGTGCATGTCAGTGTGAGCGAGAGTGTGTGCATGTCAGTGTGAGCGAGAGTGCATGTCAGTGTGAGCGAGAGTGCATGTCAGTGTGAGCGAGAGTGTGTGCATGTCAGTGTGAGCGAGAGTGTGTGCATGTCAGTGTGAGCGAGAGTGTGTGTATGTCAGTGTGAACGAGAGTGTGTGCATGTCAGAGTGAGAGAGAGTGTGTGCATGTCAGAGTGAGAGAGAGTGTGTGCATGTCAGAGTGAGAGAGAGTGTGTGCATGTCAGAGTGAGAGAGAGTGTGTGTATGTCAGTGTGAGCGACAGTGTGTGTATGTCAGTGTGAGCGACAGTGTGTGTATGTCAGTGTGAGTGTGTTGTGTGTGTGTATGTATGTAACTGGCTGTGTGTGTGTGTATATGTATGTAACTGGCTGTGTATGTGTTGTGTGTGTGTGTATATTTGTAACTGTCTGTGTGTGCATGTAACTGGCTGTGTATGTGTTGTGTGTGTATGTATGTAACTGTCTGTGTGTTTTGTGTGTGTATGTAACTGGCTGTGTATGTGTTGTGTGTGTATGTAACTGGCTGTGTATGTGTTGTGTGTGTATGCATGTAACTGGATGTGTATGTGTTGTATGTGAATATGTATGTAACTGGCTGTGCATGTGACGTGTGGGACACATTAAGGAATTATTTTTTTATTTAAAAAAAAAAAAAGAAAACTTGCTGACTGGTGTGTGTGTGTGTAACTGGCTGTGTATG
Organism: Pelodytes ibericus; assembly: GCA_036172795.1. Classification (NCBI taxonomy): domain Eukaryota; kingdom Metazoa; phylum Chordata; class Amphibia; order Anura; family Pelodytidae; genus Pelodytes; species Pelodytes ibericus. The sequence continues at coordinate 128,499,760 of CM069860.1, read as the reverse complement.
TGACTGACTGGATGTCTGTGAGGTGTGTGCATGTGATTGTCTCTGTGTATGTATGCTTTTCTGATGTGCCATTGTCTGGCTCCTAAATTTTTTTGCTGGCTCCTAAAACTAAATAAAATTTGTCAAGCCCTGATATAAACATAAATCCTTCCTATGCTGTTTGGCAGTCCTGTAATAAAACATGTCACACATACACATAACACACATGTGTGACGTTATTTATTACAGGACTGCTAAACAGGACAGGAATGATTTATGAATATATATATATATATATATATATATATATATATATATATATATATATATATATAAATCATTATGCATATATAGCATAAATCATTTATTTACATCCACCTTTGTGTATTTAAGCTATATATTGTTGGTTTGAGATTCCTTATTACAGGACTGCCAAACAGCATAGGAAGGATTTATGTTATATATATATATACACACATATGTAACATGAATCATTCCTATGCTGTTTGGCAGTCCTGTAATAAGGAATCTCAAACCAACAATATATAGCTTAAATACACAAAGGTGGATGTAAATCAGTGACCCCAACCTTCCCTTCTCTCCACCATACCCAGAGCTTACCTGAGTGGGAATAGACCTGTTCTGCATCTCCCACAAGGTGACAGCCTGCAAGGATATCTTCAGAGCTGCTTCACTGTCCCACGTGGAGCTTCCTTCACATCCCTGTCATGATGCTGTGTAAAAGCCCTGCACTGATAGGATGCTCAGTGATGTGTCAGCCAATCAGTGCAGGGCTTTCACACACAGTAATGATGCTGTGTAAAAGCCCTGCACTGATTGGCTGACACATCACTCAGCCTCCTATCAGTGTAGGGCTTTCACACACTGTCTGTGTGATGTCAGGGGGCGGAGCTACACGGAGCTGCAGAGACTCGGGGCTTTGATCATTACATTCGGGGCTTCAGCCCCCTTAGCCCACCCCTAGCGACGCCTCTGATTTACGGGATAATTAGCCATCTCATGGTAATTGATACTGTAAAAGGAACCCCTGCACTCTCATAAATGATCACAGAATGTGTAGACAACAACATCATAGACCTGATCATTACCAGGATCAGGTCCTGATATTTGATTTCAGTCTTTCCCTGCCCAATGGATGGGAGGAATCGTTTCTTGCCTTGTGTGTAATCAAAAGGACTCCTTACAAATGCCAATAGGCAATCTAATTTGCAATAACTTAATTTATAGCTAAAGTAACAGAAGAACTGAACTTTATTCAGGAGCAGCTTGCAAATGCCTTACTAACATTAGTAGAAAATGTGTGCAATTGTAAATCTTGACTTACCGGATGTGAGATGGAAGCACAAAAAGAAAAATCCAGAGGTTACAAGGAACATACTTTTGTCAGTTATCATTCCAATTTCAGTTTTATGACCTCTGTTCTGAAAATAGTGAAAACAAATCTTTATTTACAGATGCCCTTATGCACCACACACCTGCCTCATTCAAAACAGGCTAACATGCAGGGTATCTAATGATTTGAAAATTAACACTGTGAAAACCAATCCTGAGTCATCAGTGGAATGATGCCATAGTGATATCACAATAAGGCTCAGTGTTCCAATTGTCTTACCTAGCCAAACTTATAATCATCATTTATCTGCAATCATACAAATGACCCAGTAAGGTTGAAATTATTATTACATATTATTCCTTAAAGAGGAATTAAAACCTAAATGTTAAAAAGGTTTCTCTCACACTCCCTTTTTATCGTGGTGCAATGTGCTGGAATAAAAAACATAACGATAAATCATCAGCACATTTTGCGCTCCCAATTATACTACAATGCCGACATCTTGTGTCTCCCTCACTCTGCCTGCTCCCTCCTACTCAAGTGTCAGACTTAAATTACTTATTAAAGTACTTTACAATGCAAATTTTAAATTTTGCATTGCTTAACATATGAAAAATGTACACTTGAATTTGTGAAAATTACAGCAGTTTTCAAGAAAGCAGGACTGCCCCACAATAGCTGAGCAAAAGTACATTTCTCCTTTTTTTTCTCTGCATCAATGAGAATAATGCCATTCAAATGAATAAGATATCCTGTTTCCTATGTGTACAGCCGCATGGTTACTTAGATTCCACACAATGAATTCTATGCCACCATTAGAGCAGTGCAGGAAGTTACTAAATGAAACAAAACTGATACATGCTCAGTGTGGTAGTACCTGTAGTATACTAGGGGTGGGTGGGGGGGCTTGAGCATAATATTTAAAATGTGATTTATGCAGAATGCCTGCATCAAATCACACTTGAAAAAAAACTTGTGCACTATTCAGCCAGTAGTCTTCCACTTGCACTATAGTGAGAATGGGGGCTACGCAGTCTATTTTTAAATGAGAAGCAATGCATTTTTTGTATTTTGATTCTTGTATACTTTATAGGCTTTATTTGTGAAAGATGGAATTTGCAGGGAATTAAGAATGGTATAACAACCTAAGACCAACGTTGCAGAGTTGAAAACAGTCTATAATTCAATTCTACTTCAAATGCTGCTATTTTGGCCTTCATTTTACAATTCCCTGCAATTCCCTCTTTCATGAATAAATTACTATTTAACCATTACACTGGACTTGCAGCATGTTATATACCGTATTTGCTCGATTATAAGACGACCCTGATTATAAGACGACCCCCACATTTTGGATCTTATTAGGAAAAAAAAAGTTAAGGCCTGAATATAAGACTACCATATGGGGAAAAAATTCAAAACCACTTTTTTTTGCCATAAAGCATTGTTTAATCGTTAAAACATGTAAAAACTAGATTATCTGCAACATATAACTTAAAAACATGTTTAAATCAAAACTATCAGAGGGAAAAACAACAGTTTTCTTCTTTTTTTAATCAATGATAACTGGAATGATATCGTCATCATCATCATCTTCCTCCTCCTCATCGTCTCCTGTGTTAGCAGGGCTGCTCTGTGGTGTGTCCCACAAGATATCATCCTCTGTGCCATCAGTGGCATTAGTAATGCAGCATTTCTTGAAGCCCAGAACAATGCTGTCAGCAGAAATCAGGCTCCAGGCATGAAGTACCCATTCGCATAAAAGACTGATGGAAGGCTTCTTAATTTTTCCTGTTGGAGTCAGAGCGTGATCATCAGAAAGGAGCCATGCGTTGTACTGCCTTCTTAAATGGTCTTTAAATGGCTTGTTAACCACAACATCCAGCACTTGTAACTGTGAGGTCATACCTCCAGGGATGATGACCAAATCAGTGTTCATCTCTGAAACCTGCTTTTTAACATTTGGGGTTAAATGTCCTCTGAATGCATCAAGGACAAGCATTCCTCTTTTCTTGCAGTGGATTCCTTGCTGTCTTCCCCAAACAACTTTAAGCCAGTCTAGAACGAGGCTTTCTTCCATCCACCCCTTCTCTTGAACTCTGACTATCACTCCTGATGGCAGGGTTTCTTTCGGCATGGTTTTCCTTTTCAGGATAATGTATGGTGGAAGTTTTGTTCCATCTGCAAGTGCTGCCAGCATAACTGTTATTCTGGATTTCTCATTGCCAGTGGATTTAATGAGGACCAACTTCTCTCCCTTCTTGTGCACTGTTACATTGCTTGGCATGTCAAAAAACACTGGTGTTTGATCAGCATTACAGATCTGACTGAGAGCATATGCATGCTTTTTCCTCAGAGTGATCACAAAGCGTTGGAAAGAGAGGAGTCTTTCACTGAAGTCATTTGGCAGCCTTTGTGCTAAGGTTGTGCGTCGCCTCAAAGCCAAACCATTTCTCAGCATCATCCTTCTGCACCATCCCATGCTAGCTTTAAATTCCGTTATTTTTAGCTCTCTTGCAATCTCCAGAGCTTTTATTTGCATAGCTTCTCTGGTAACAGGATAGCCTTTGCTACGCATTTCAGTGACAAACTCAGCTACCCGTTTGTCAACTTCTTCATGTCTCCCAACTTTAGGGCCTCGAAAACCTTTTCTGGTGGAATGCGCATTCAGGAGTTCTGTCTTCTGTGCCCTCCATCGCCTGACATTACACTCAGTGACGTTGTACTTTCTGGCAGCGACACAGTTGTTGGTTTCTTCTGCCTCATTGATGATGTCAGAGGTATTGATCAGTAATCTCGAGACTGGTACATATGAATAAAGCAGATGCAAAGTATAACAAGATGGATGCAAGCAGCCTCCATTTTGTGACAGTTTTTGGACATCCTTCTGTGTGTTAAAATCTTATTCTGTGTCCCTGAGGATAAAAGGAAAGTCTTCCACATTCCTAACTCTGTTATCTGTAACCAAATATTTTACTGATAAGTTCATAGTATCACCGGAACAGATAAGGGGGCCATTGTTGTGCAAGGTTTATTACATCTCATTGTACTGATGCAGACACAGCTGTGTACATACTAGAGGAGAAGGGGGGCTTCTCGTCAACTTGCTAGCCCACCCAAACTGGCAGAAACTGACAGACACAGACACACTGAGATTATTGGGATTTTTGATTTGTAGAATCTAATAAGGGTTATTATAAATAGACCTTGTTGATTCAAATCACCCAATAAAATATATAATTATATCACACCTTCACTAATTAAAATGTAAAGTATAATTAATCCTACATATTAATTAGAATATTGTTTTTATTGTTTTATTAGTGTGGTATACATTTTATGAAACATTTTTATTTAATGTGCAATGATAAGAATAAGAATATGATACATATTTACTCTAATTTCAAATTGTATTAACACTTTTAGACATTTAAACATATATTGTCTTATATTATTCTCACAATCTAGGTGTAGCTATAAACCATGACATCATCTCATTTAAATTAAATACACCCATCCATTCAATTGGCTAGAAGTTACAGAAACAGGGTGTGAATCTGAGATAAGGTTTGGTTGATAAGTTGATACTGGGAGTGTAGAAGAAAAGTCCTGAGATACCTGAAAAGACCCGGGGAGACTGATTTTGGGAGAGCTGCCACTAGTGGGGTGAGAGATGGGAATGTTTTAGAAACGGGCTGAGTCTCTCTCCTTCTGGGGAGGACTCAGGAATATGAGGCTTTTAATAGCACATGTTCATTATAACAATAGAAATCTCCATACCCATAGTATTGAGCTAAGTCCCAGGAGTAACTCCCATCACTCAATTCTTCAATTGAAGGAGTCCCAACTGCAAACCAACCTCTGCCGGTAATGTATAAATGTGGTAATTTGTTTCTAGCATAATCTCATTTTTATGGCTGTAATTAGCATATATATTTGGGTAAATTTAACTTAAATCCCACAATTTCTGGGATCTATACGTTTTAGCCTGGTGTTTATCTGTCATCCTTTCTGCAGAAGGAAGCCAGAGGAATATCCTAGAGATATTAACAAAAGAACCATAAGTTATTATAGTCTAGCTCTTTACCCAAATATGTAATATCTAATCTGCAGAGATTATCTAAGATTTGTATTCTTAAAGTCTAAGCTGGAATACATACATTATCATTTACCGGGCAGATTAAGAAATAGCCACCTTGAGTAGTGATTGATTTAGTAATATTACCTTACCTAAGCAGAGTATATGTTGGTAATTTGTAGGTAATTATGGTGTACTATCATTAACCATTTTAACTACTAAGCATAATCATTGTAGGTTGTATCTAAATAAAATGCATGGCCATCTTACGGTCATAAAAGTACTGCATAATAAAGTATTCTACATGCATGTTGATATAGGTACAGAGCTGCACATTTAACCCCTTAAGGACAGAGCCTTTGAGACATTTTTGTCCTTTCTGGACAATGGCTATTTTAACATTTCTGTGCTGTTTGTGTTTAGCAGTAATTTTCTTCTTCGTCATTTGCTGTACCCACACATATTATATATTGTTTTTATCGGGACAAAAAGGGCTTTCTATGGATGCCATATTTTTGATCATATCTTATCATATTATTAAAAAAAAAAAAAAGAAATATGGTAAAAAAAAAAAAAATACACAAATTTCTTTGTTTTTATTTGAAACAACTTCTCCTCATCGACAGTAGCGAACGAAAAAACATGCTAAATAGATTCTACTATTTCTCCTGAGTACAGGGATACCACCCATGCATAGGTTTGTTGGGTTGTTTGGGGGCTAAAATGCCCAATTTGTGAGGTGCAGTTTTTTGTATTCCAATTTGAAATTTTTACATGCAGACAGCCTGCACCCATGTCCCATTTGGGACATATTTGAAACCAGCCAGTGTATTTTACCCCATCAACTCATATATTTTTTAAAAGTAGACACCCTAGGCTATCTCAAATGGTGGTATTTTAACACTTTCCATGCACTAATTCTACCACCAGCCTTTGTCAAAGTTTGTGGTAGTAATTTTTTTGTGTTTTTTTTTCACAAACCTTGTACTTCAGACATGAATTTACAGATTTTGGTATGTGTCACTGCCAAATAACACCCCAATAAGTGTTCAGCAACATCTCTTGAGTACAGGGATACCGCCCATGCATAGGTTTGTTGGATTGTTTGGGGAGTAAAAGGCCAAATTTGGGAGGTGAAGTTTTTGGTTTTCCAATTTGAAATTTTGACATGCAGACAGCCTGCACCCATGTCCCATTTGGGACATATTTGAAACCAGCCAGTGTATTTTAAAACATCAACCCATATATTTTTTAAAAGTAGGCACCCTAGGCTATCTCAAATGGTGGTATTTTTACACTTTCCATGCACTAATTCTACCACCAGCCTTTGTCAAAGTTTGTGGTAGTAATTTTTTTGTGTTTTTTTTTCACAAACCTTGTACTTCTGACATGAATTTACAGATTTTGGTATGTGTCACTGCCAAATAACACTACAATAAGTGTTCAGCAACATCTCTTGAGTACAGGGATACCACCCATGCATAGGTTTGTTGGGTTGTTTGGGGGGTAAAAGGCCAAATTTGGTAGGTGCAGTTTTTGGTTTTCCAAATTGAAATTTTGACATGCAGACAGCCTGCACCCATGTCCCATTTGGGACATATTTGAAACCAGCCAGTGTATTTTACCCCATCAACCCATATATTTTTTAAAAGTAGACACCCTACGCTATTTCAAATGGTGGTATTTTAACACTTTCCATGCACTAATTCTACCACCAGCCTTTGTCAAAGTTTGCTGTAGTAATTTTTGAAATATTGTATTTTAGACATAAATTCACAGATTTTGGTATGTGTCACTGCCAAACAATAACCCAATATGTGTTCAACAACATCTCCTGAGTACAGGGATACCACCCATGCATAGGTTTGTTGGGTTGTTTGGGGGCTAAAAGGGCCACATTGTGAAGGTGCGCATTTTCAACTTGGAATATTGACGTGTAGCCAGCCTGAGCCCATCTTTCATTTGGGACTTTTTTTTAAAGTAGGACAGTGTATTTTACCCCAAAAAGTATATATTTTGTAAAAGTAGACACCGTAGGCTATTTTAAATGGTGTTATTTTAACACTTTCCATGCACCAATTCTACCACCAGCCTTTGTCAAAGTTTGTTGTAGTCATTTTATTGTGTATTTTTTCCCCACATACATTGTACTTTAGACACAAATTCACATATTTCGGTATGTGTCACTGACAAACAATACCACAATATATGTTCAGCAACATCTCCCGAGCACAGGGATACCACCCATGCATAGCTTTGTCAGCTTTGTTGGGTGTTGAAAGGCTACATTTGAGAGGTGCGCTTTTTGATTTTCAAACTTGGAATTTGAACATGTAGAGCAAGGAAGGGGTTAATAGCTCTTATAAGAGCCTTTGTAGTACTGTACAAAAAAATTAACCCCTAAAAATGCACAGACAAGAAAAAAATGTTCTGCTGTGCAGTGATCAGTGGCAGTGAAGGGGTTAATACACTACACTATGCAAAGGGTATGGCTTTTATAAAAGCCCTTGGGACTCACAATTTTTTAACATTTTATTTAATTTATTACAATTAAAAAATTATGTTATACAGATCTGTCTCTTTCCCTCACTAAAACTCAAGTGAGGAGAGGGAGGCAGATCCATATGGGTCAGAACAATATTTACGAACCAGACGAATGGTGATGCTCATCTGAGAAATCACCAAACCACCTTTGCCACTGATCGGCTGTTGCTGATCGCTATACACGCGTTCAGACAGCTTCAAAAGGAATACACGTAATCCCCTAGTGGGTATAACTAACCCCTAGCGAGTCTGACAAAAAAAATGCTGATAGCAAAAAAAAATCCTTCTGCGACTAGATTGCTCCATATGCGCTGCTTAGGCAGTGACCATATGCACTGCTTAGGCAGTGACCATATGTGCTGCTTAGGAAGTGATATACGGCAAGGAAGGGGTTAATAGCTCTTAAAAGAGCCTTTGATATACTGTAATAAATCAAAGTAAAAAAAAATAACCCCTAAAAAAATGCACAGACAGCAAAAAATGTGCTGCTGTGTAAGATCACTGCGTACACAGCGATCAATTGCAGGGAAGGGGTTAAATACTGGAAACGGCTTTTATAAAAGCCTTTGGGTCTCAATTCTATTAAATATATTATAATTAAAAACTTACATTATACAGCTCTGTCTCCCTCCCTCACTTAAACTCAAGTGAGAGGGAGGCAGATCTACACGGGTCAGATCAAATATTTACAAATATTGATCTAACCAGACGAATGGTGATGCTCATCTAAGCAAACGCCAACCCGCCTTTGTCACTTATCAGCTGTTACTGATCGCTATACATGCGGTCAGACAGCTAAAAAAAATTTTTTACGTTATACGTAGTCCCCTAGTGGGTATAATTAACAAGTGACGGGTGTAATAAAAAAGTTAAAAAAAATGTAAAAATGCTTCTGCAGCAAGATTGCTGCATTTGCGTCAGATCGCTGCTTAGGCAGTGATCTACAGCAAGAAAGGGGTTAATCTCTCTTAAAAGAGCTTTTTTTTATACTGTAATGAATTACAGTAAAAAAAAAATGAACCCCTAAAAAATGCACAGACAGCAAAAAATGTGCTGCTGTGTATGATCACTGCGTACACAGCGATCAATGGCAGGGAAGGGGTTAAATGGCTTTTATAAAAGCCCTTGGTGTTTAAAATTTTATTAAATATTTTTTTTATTATTTTATTTTATTTTTTTACTTTATCTGATCTGTCTCTCTCCCTTACTATAACTAGTAAGGTGATGGAGGCAGATCAATACTTGTCAAAGGCAATATTTGCTAATATTGCCTTTGACTGTATGGTAAGTGCTCATCAGAGCACTTACCATACATGCCTGCACACAGATCACATAGATCTGTTGTGCCGGCATCGATTGGCTCCCCCTAGAGCATCGGAAGTGAAATACTTTCACTTCCAATGCTCTTGCCATTAGAAGGGAAGCGCTGCCTGTATAGGCAGCGTTCCCTTCTACTGAGCCGATGGGGTCGCTCAGGAGAGCGACCACCATCGGTTCTGGGGAGCATCAAGGTGTTGTTAAGTGCCTCGCTGGCGAGGCACTTTAACAACACCGGAGATGCTTAGAAAGCGAACGATCGTTCACTTTCTGAGCACATGTGTGCAGTGGGCGCAGCCATTTTTAAATGGCTGCTACGATCACTCCGTGGAGTGATCGTAGCGCGCCCCTGCACATTTGGGGGGTGTTGCACAATGCCTCTACCTAGAGGCATTGTAGCAACACCGTTAGAGTAAAGAAAGCGACCGCTGGTCGCTTTCTTTACTCAGTTTAGTGCATGACGTGCCAGGCACGTCACCTGTCGGCAAGTCCTCGATTTGCCGTGACGTGCCTGGCACATCATCTGTCGTTAAGGGGTTAATGTTTTGTCCTACTTACTTATGTAATAAGTCATACATGTGAATTATGATTAACATCTATTGATATTGTATTTTGTTGTTATGCTATTTTGCTTACCGTTTGATCTTTATTCTATGTTCAATAAATTCATTATTATTTTATTAATAATTGTTGCATTGTATTTACTTTTGTAAAAACGTCATCCAAACTCTCACATACATAACGAAGTCTTGATATGGGTATTTTTAGTCGGACCCATATATATGAATCATCAATTTTCATATTTTTTCTGCATTTGGGCACTATAGATCAAGATGGTTAGCTCTAAAGAGATAACTACTAGATCAAGGACTGAGGATACCCTGCATGCACCACCTACCCAGACGTATACTGTTATGTCAGACAGGGTGATCAGATGCCTGATCTGTGTAACCCTAATGATTTCCACACACTATTTGTTAATATGGCCTCATTCCTTTCCTCAGCCCTGCGAGCTTCCCAGGTTCCTGATTATCAGAGTGAGGGGCCACAATGTGCATGATAAATAGTAGGTGAGGTTAGGGTCTCAACCCATTGAGTTTGCTTTCATTTAAACAGTGCATAGCACAGTTTTTAAGAGGTAAAACCACATCAGGCAGACTGATCAGACTGGTATGAAATGCTAGGGAGAGCCAAACTAGGTGTATTGTAATACTAGAAAAAAAGAAGTCAATCATGAAATTAACTAATGGCATCCCGTGGTTTAAAGAACAGTTTTCATGGAGCAATTAAATCAAAAGTACACTAGTCACATGAGATTTACACACATTTCTAACATATAGTATATTTAATAAAGTTGCAAAAATGTGTTCAAAGGCCAGTGTCATCAAACAACCAACAAATGCCAACCAAGCTAGCTATAGCACATTGCACATAAATGACAATAAAGATAAACAAGATGTCACAAAGATATCTACCTGCCACTACCAATGAGTTTACCCCATCGCCATGGAAACAACGTTTGCGTCTCCACATTACATGGCTGCATCTTTGCGCAGTCACAGTCTAATCCCCATTGATACTTGCCATGCACATGAACGTTGAGCATTGCCTCTGCAGCATAAACGTCATATTTTGTAGGTCTGGTCTCCATCTACCATGATGTGTCATGGAGTACTTGTCATGTAATGGGAGTGCATGGGATCTCTGCACCCTTGGGGAAATACCGTGCACCTTTTTTCACCAAATTGTGTCTCCAAAATTTGAATGCGCATTAGATTCGATGGCGCATTAGATTCGCCTATGTTTTCTGTTGCAACTCAAACCCAAAAAACTAAATTTTGCTGTTATCAAAAAGGAAAGCACAACGCAATAAAGACAAACTGCGCATGCGCACTACCATCTCTTACTTATAGAAATGTGTTTATTTTATTAATCTAACATTTCATTTATAATTTCTACTTTGTCTTTTATTTCTTTATTATCGCCTTTCTCGTCTGCCTTATTATGTTCTGGTATTATCATGAAGGACTTTGTTTTCTTTCTCAGACGGTAATACATGACCCTGTATGAGAAATAAAGCACAAGCAAAATATTTTAAGTGCCTTTTTAACCCCCAAATTCAAATGCATTTCATTGAGTGTACTGTTTTCAGGTCAAATTTGTGGCAAATCAGTTAAATAAAGCTTTTCTAATGGCTGAATACATTGTAACATTGCTGTGTATTGCATGTTTAAACGTTGCAGGAATAAAGTATTAAAGGAGCACTCTGATTACCTACTATTTTGCTTTTTACTTCTTTGAATGCCTACAGAGGAAAAATATAACTACTGCTCTGCTGAGAAATCGCTCATGTTATTTTAAATGGTTGTATAGCTCTATCAGGGGGCTGACATCTTGGGTCAGATGAGTGGGGACCTGAAACAATAATTCTGTCGGAGGGGAAGGGGGGACCTAGAAAATTTGTTCAGTAAGGGGCCCTGAATTTTCTGGTGGCGCCCCTGCTTCCAAGTGTCCCTATCATCCAATGCCCTAAATATAATCAGGGATAAACACTGCTCTTGGTGGACATTTACTGGACTTTGTGTCAGACAATTTAATGATGTAATATGGACATTCACACACTTTACCTATACCTTAAAATAAAGATAATTAAAACCAAATTTCACTGATTTAGACACTTGTCATTTGTACTCAATATTGGATATGCAACTAATCAATTTGAAAAAAGCTTACCCTAGAATAACTCCTGTTACAGAGCCTGCGCACAGCAATATATTACAGAATACCATGAAGAATATTAAGGGTTTTAGTTCACGTTCATCCTTCAATTTCTGGAGTATTTCTGCATAAAAAATGACCTGGGGATCAAAGTCTTTACATCCTTGTTCTTCTTGTTTTCTTTCCTCTATTTCTGTTTCTTCCTTGTTTGTTTTCATTGTCTCTAAACTAACTAATTCATTCTCCTCATCTTCATCCTTTCCGTCTGATCCAGTGACCTTTGGAGTGTCAGTTCCACTTTTATTGTCTTCAGTCTTTTCTTGGAACATGCTTTCTGCAACTGTGACTGCTGTGGGCACAAAACATGTTTAACACTGAGAAAACGTAGGGCCCCTACATACAAACAAAATCCAATGTGTGTAGGGTTGCCACCTTTTCATCAAAACAATCCCGGCCTTGGTACTCTCCATAGCGGTAAAATACCGGCCAGGTGGCAATCCTAAATGTGTGTGGAATTCTCACCTTCTATGCACCGTGGTTTTTTTAAGTGTCTCTTGCAGAAATGACATGGTATCAAACATACCTTACAGCATCCAATAATGCCTAGCATACTGCCTGCATGTTAGGCATTGTAGGATACAGTTGTACTATTCTGAATCGGGGGGATCTGTGCTAATTTGTTTTGACAGTCATCTCAGATATTTAAAGGGACAGTCTAGTCACCAAACTCACTTTGGTGCAAGATGAAGATTACTGCTTGTATAGTGGACAGGCTGTTTTTCAATGTGATTTGATGCAGGCTTTCTGTATAGATCACATGTTTAATATTTCACTCAAGCCCTGTCCAGTGATTACTCTTCATGTTTACTGCAGGTGCAGCAGCACTGATTGTATAGACCCTGAGAATATAAACTTTTGTTTCATATAGTCACTTCCTGTGCTCCTCAAATTGATTATATTGTCAAACATACTTTGAAAGCACATTAATAGTTACACATTTTAATGAAAATGCATAACTAAGACTAGTTAGTTGAAAAAAAGGTTCTCTAAACTGGCCTAGAACTTGATGGTGTTGCATGTTGCAATGTGCATCATCTAGCTTCTCCACACTCTCTTGAATATATGTGAATGCCCTAAGATTAAAATTTGCAAGAATTCACCTAGGGGCAATTTTTGGACTTTATGACAGTTGGCTGTTGTGTGAGACTGTTGTGTCACCTAAGCATTGTTTATACATTGTTTATACAGAATGCACAGATTAAAAAACTGACCAAAATAATCTATAGAGTTAATGATCCATAGATCTTAAATGATAGGAGTAAAATATACTCTAAATGTATTTATGGCATAACATGTGGGTTGATATGTATATTAACTACTTTCAAACAAAAATATGTAATTTGCATATCAAGCCTTTCATGAACAGGAGACATTATAGACATGTTAAATACACATTTTCTAAACATTATTTAATTTGCTTGTAATTCACATTCATAGTACATAACATGAGTCCCTTTAAGCTCTATGTTTGACAATACTCACCTGAACTCTAATCTTCTCCCAGGACATGGATCTTGATTACTGGGATTGGAGTTTGCCGAACCCCATTAACACTAAGCCGAACCTCATAGGTGCCACTGTCATTCATGTAGGTGGGGTTTATGACAAGAGAGCAATTTCCTTCAGGAACAAGGGACACGAAAAGCTGAGCTCTGTTATTTGGGTCCTTCAATGGTTCCAAAACGGTGTCATATAAACGGAGGATTGGTTTATATGTATCTGTTTTTTCCAGGGTCATCCCCCATTCCAACAGTATCTCATTACTATGAAGGACTTGGTCTGTGTAGAAGCGGCAGGGGATAAGTAGTCGCGAAGATGAATGAACATCCATTCCATCTGTCGACAGACTGAGATTTCTGATCACCAGAGCTGGAAGATATTTTTTTAAAAGTTTTTCCCTCTGAAACAACTCAATTAATCAAGACATAACTTAAAATAAACTTGACAACTGACCAGATTACATTTACTGTGAATTTCTTTTTCTAAGAACACCAGCCACTCGTGAGTGGTATCCTTAACTAACAAATTGTTTACGTGTTTTATTATTAGTATTATTATAAAGCAGGTTTTTATTCATTTAGGGATTGGTTTGATTCAGCTATTATTTGCCCGATCCAAATGCAATTCAGAGCAAATCGTTCTATATTGTATAGAGCCTATAGTTTTATATATAATTATCTTAATTTGATTTGTATACATGCGTATGTTTGTGTGAATACTTGTGTTTGGCCTATGACCCATACCACGGCTCCTAGATTTCAATCAAATTTGTGTAGCCTTGCATTTGTTCACCCCTCCATTAAAAGAAAAGCCAGTACATAAATAATTATCTTCATCGCTACTGAAAACACTAAAATGTGGTTATAACTGCAGGTCACATGTTGGTAAAAGCTGCACAAGGATTTACGGGATAATTAGCCATCTCATGGTAATTGATACTGTAAAAGGAACCCCTGCACTCTCATAAATGATCACAGAATGTGTAGACAACAACATCATAGACCTGATCATTACCAGGATCAGGTCCTGATATTTGATTTCAGTCTTTCCCTGCCCTATGGATGGGAGGAATCGTTTCTTGCCTTGTGTGTAATCAAAAGGACTCCTTACAAATGCCAATAGGCAATCTAATTTGCAATAACTTCATTTATAGCTAAAGTAACAGAATGCACTTTATTCGAGAGCAGCTTGCAAATGCCTTACTAACATTAGTAGAAAATGTGTGCAATTGTAAATCTTGACTTACCGGATGTGAGATGGAAGCACAAAAAGAAAAATCCAGAGGTTACAAGGAACATACTTTTGTCAGTTATCATTCCAATTTCAGTTTTATGACCTCTGTTCTGAAAATAGTGAAAACAAATCTTTATTTACAGATGCCCTTATGCACCACACACCTGCCTCATTCAAAACAGGCTAACATGCAGGGTATCTAATGATTTGAAAATTAACACTGTGAAAACCAATCCTGAGTCATCAGTGGAATGATGCCATAGTGATATCACAATAAGGCTCAGTGTTCCAATTGTCTTACCTAGCCAAACTTATAATCATCATTTATCTGCAATCATACAAATGACCCAGTAAGGTTGAAATTATTATTACATATTATTCCTTAAAGAGGAATTAAAACCTAAACGTTAAAAAGGTTTCCCTCACACTCCCCTTTTATCGTGGTGCAATGTGCTGGAACAAAAAACATGTATGATGTAAAGGGGAATGTTCCTTACTTACTTATAAACCCCATACCCTCTCCCAATAATGACACGAGACATGTATGGAGTTAAATAGGCCACAGCTTTCTTTATTTAACAAAAACAGAAAGGAACTGTATGCCAAACCTTCTCCACTTTATTCATCTATTTCTTATAACTTATTAACTCTGTAAAATATAAATATAAATACTTTAATAACACACCAAAACATAATTAACATACAGCTCCAAATAGTCCTTGCCAATTGTAAACATTAAATCACCATCCTTTAAACTGGAGTCCCTAGAGGGACACCCCTCTCCCCTCGTCCATACTAATTCCAGCATTATTTCAAACCTGATGCTAACCACCAGCCGACTGTTAGCTCGGTGGGCACGACCATTAGCCATCCTTCTGATATCTGAGAGGTTAGGAGAGGGGCCACCCTGTCCATCCTTTGACTCGATCCTCCATTCATAACAGTATTGGCAAGGACCACCCCGCCACAGACACCGCTGTTTAACCCCCCTTAAATCAGCGGTGACCACCCACCAATGCCATGGCCTGTTCAAGAGCCTCCTGCAAGGCCAAATTGAAAAGATCCAAACCTACATCAGTCAGGTGAACCCCATCACTGCGGAAGAAAACAGCCGCATTCCTCTCAAACACCCTATGACGAACCGTAATCCCCCCTATACCCAATACAAATTTGGAGACCCTCTTATTTAACTTAATCCGAGAACGCTCCATGGCCCTCTGATTTTGGGCACACCTCCAGTAATTCCTAGGGACGACCTCAGACCAAACCAAACCTACATCCGGGAATAAGACCTGCAACCTGGCCAAATCCCGCCTGATAGCGTCCCCTAATGCCAATACCGGAGCGGTGCCCAAATCATTACCCCCTAGGTGAATAACTATTATATCCGGGGGACCCACCAGCCGAGCCAACTGAACCACCTCAGGTAGGAATTGGATCCACCTCATCCCTCTTGCCCCCAGCCATCGAACCTCCGCTTGGAAAGGAGAGAAACCCATACGTTCCCCTCCCGGGCGGACAGCTGCACGCCGTCGAGCCCAGTAGATATAAGAGTGGCCGATCAGACAAATCTTATATGGGCCATGATCTAAACGGGCAAGAAAGGTGAAGAATCAATTAGTCCAGCCGGGCGAACATACGATTGAAAGCGGCATGATTCCCAACGCCCTATGCGCTGCACCGCCCGTGCCGAAAAACCCACTCTGGAGGCCTCTGTAGCCGCCCCTATCCGAAAGGAGTGCCCCCCAAATTCGGAACTAGGAATCCCCATAGCATCCAAAGATTTTTTAAATACCCGCAAAAACTGAAAACGTGACAATGGGGACCCATCCAAGTGCAGTAGCAGAGAGCCGGGGGCCTCTGGGCGAATAAGAAGGTAGGAATCCAAGCATGCCACAGGGCATACCACCGAACCCCTAACCTCCTGTAAAACAACCCAAGCACCTTTCCCTTCCATATCGGTCTTAGAACGACGTATCAAAAACCGCAGGGACCCTGGCTCCCGCAGCACGTCCTGCCGTAAGAGTCCCCCTTGTCTCGTCTTTGAGGGGCTCACCAATTCCCCAATCCGCAAAGCACCAAAAAAGGCAAAAGCCAAGGCAACCCTGAACAGTGTCACTTCACCAGGAGATGAACAAACAGATGGCAACGTATGAAAGAGCCCCAAAAGAAGAGCCCCAGACACAGGCCTACGAGAGTCCCTACTCACCCCACCCCTGCGCCACCCCTTAAGGGCCTGGCGCACCACGAAGTCCTTCGTGATGTCCGGGACCCTGCAGATTTTAAATCCAAAGGCCAAACCTGCAAGTTTTCCCGAAACCGCCCCAGGGGATATCCCCGATGCCTCCCAATGCCATAACAACCACAACAGACCCTGAATACTATCCTCCAGGGTCCGAAAACCCCCATGGGACCTTTCCAAATTCTCCCATTCCGCCCAGGCCTTCCCATACCTCTCCCAGGTTGCATGACATACTGACCCCTGCACCCATTCCGCTACTCGTCCTGCCCAAGGGCCCACAGGTCCTGAGGGCAAGGGGATCCTTCCTCGTCCGCCCAAGGGGCCGCAGCCCTGAATTCCGGCCACTGCGAACGAGAAATGGCATCGGCTATGACATTCTGCACTCCGGGTATATGCACAGCCCTACAAGTCACGTTAAGGCAAAGACACCGCAGCACCAGGCGCCGCAAGAGCCTAATCACCGGAGGGGAGGAGGCCGTCAAGTTGTTGATAGCCATAACCACACCCATATTATCACAGTGGAAAACGACCCTGCGATCCTGCAGGGCCGACCCCCAAAGTTCCAACGCCACCAATATAGGGAACAATTCCAGAAATGCCAAATTCCGCGTCAAGCCAGATGTCCGCCATTCCGACGGCCACACCCCAGAGGACCATTGCTTTCCCAGGATAGCCCCAAAACCCACAGACCCTGCCGCGTCGGTATATAAATGGAGATCCCTGTTGGACACCTCAGGGGCCTGCCACAGGGCTTTCCCATTGAAATTCTCCAAGAAAGAATCCCAAACCCAAATCCTCCCGCAAGGGCCTCGTTAAACGGATAAAATGGTGAGCCTGAGCAACCCCAGCCGTGGCACCAGCCAAACGCCTATTGAAAACCCGGCCCATCGGAATAATCCGACAGGCAAAATTCAATTTACCCAATAAAGACTGCAATGGGCGAAGTTGTATCTTACGCACCCGCCGCGCCTCAGCCACCGCCACCCGGAGACCCACCACTTTATCAGATGGCAGACGGCACTCCCCGGCCACCGAGTCAATTTCGATGCCCAGGAAGCTAAGGCACGTCGCTGGGCCCTCCGTTTTACTAGGAGCCAATGGAACCCCGAACCAGCTCGAAACCATTTCCACCGATCTCAATAGGTGAGCACACACATTAGATCGGGGAGGGCCAACACACAGGAAATCATCAAGGTAATGCAGCACAGAGTCACAACCCGATTCCGTGCGCACCACCCACTCCAAGAACGTGCTGAAGCATTCGAAATAAAAACAGGAAATTGATCACCCCATGGGCAAGCTCAAATCCACGTAAAATTCCCCTTCAAAGAAACATCCTAATAAATGATGACATTCCGGGTGCACGGGCAGCAACCAAAAAGCCGACTCAACATCCGTTTTGGCCATGAGGGCCCCCACTCCTGCGGCCCTAACCATCCGTACCGCCGCGTCAAAAGACACGTAAGACACCCGACACAATTCCGCGTCAATGTCGTCATTCACCGAACCCCCGTGGGGATGCGATAAATGGTGTATGAGACGGAATTTGCCAGGCTCTTTCTTGGGTACCACCCCCAGGGGAGACACCCGCAAGTTATGCAGTGGAGGGTCCCGAAAGGGACCCGCCATTCTCCCCATAGCAATCTCCTTCGCCAACTTCTCCCTCACTACTGCCGGATATGACGCCACTGACCGCAAGTTACGAAAAGACATCACCGTAGGTCGATCCTGAAAGGGGATCCAAAATCCCTCTTCAAAACCCGACAACAGGATATCCGCAGCCCTGCGGTTGTGGTACCTATTCAACCACGGGCGCATCGCTGCGACATCCACCGGCGTAGTCCCCCTTTGAGCCCATGTCTGACTTATCGCCTGACTTCCCACGTTTAAAGCAACGGGAGGAGGGGTGATTACCTCCGCACCCCGAGCATTCGTGCTTAAACCTGAAGTTTGACCCCCATTTACACTGCCCATCATTAAACTGCCAGCAAGACCCGGGACGCTTCTGCGCGGCCGACGGGGTGGGGGGTGGTTCCTCCCATCCCGCCGGCCCCCCCGAGAAAGGAAGATAGACCCCCCTGGGCCGATGCGGGCCGCGTCATGATAGACAGCCACAGCCCGATGTCCATTTGATCCCAGGAGAGCGTAGGACGCACGGCCAAGCGCTGGCGAAACTGTTCGTCGTATCGCCACCAACTCAGTCCCCCATAAACCCTACACGCCGTCCAAATCTGATCCTGATAGCAGAAAAGCGACGAGCATCGCTCAGGATATTTTTCCCCCATCACACTAGCCAAAATAGAAAAACCCCTAATGCAGTTACCGTAGGTCTTAGGGATCTTACGGTACTTGTATTTCTCTTTTTCTTTTTCGGACTCTTTTAACTCCTTCTCAGGAGGAGGAACATCCTCTAGGGGAATCAAAGAGAATATCTCCAGGAATTCCCCTTTCCAGATTTTCTCCTTAACCTCCTGCTTCAGGTGCAGGCCCAACGGGCCCGACCAGCACATATAAGAAGCCCCGTTAGCCACCGGGGCCACAACCGTAACCGGAGCCTCAAGCATATTAGCCCCAGACTCCACCCCGGAGACCGTCGCATCCCCTGCCGTAGCTACCACCGGGGAAGAAAAGCCTGCAATGGGGCCTGTTCGGGAACCGTCACAGGCCCAGTACCCATCCCGCCCGTACCAGCCAACCCACCGGCCTCCCACACCCCCCGCAGCTGTGCGTCCAGCTGCTGTGATACAGAAGGAGTCACTGGAACCCCGGGCGCAGACAAATGCAGTAATACCCCTTGCAAACCCCGCATCAAACCCTCCCACGCAGGCGCCAAACCAGACCCCGGTAAAAGACCACACTCACCGGTTGGAGGTAGCAGCCCAGGCGCTGCTAGGCCGCAAGGCGCCAGACCCGCAGCGGGGACCTTAGGAAGGGCACCCGCTACCGACTGCATCACCGGAGGGGGCACCTGTTGCCCCACGGGAGCATGAGAATAATGTACAACCTGAGGATAAGAAACAGTGCCATCAGAGACCCTCCCCCCTAACTGGGGCCCAGTGGGCCCATGACCCTCAGCCAAGGCAGTACGGGCTGTTATCGAGGAATGGGGAACCGGGGAGGGGGTCCACACCCCATCCTACCCTTCTGAGTAGCCCGACAGGGACCCCTCCGCAGGAGGAGCTGGGCCGGGCAGCATTGGAGGTAAGCGGGATGCCCTCCATTCTCTCGCCCGTCTGCCACGTGCCTGGGGTGCACGGGGCCTCCTCCCCCCGCTGGGGGGACCAGGAGGCGTGGGCACCACCGGGGGCCTTACCGGAGGCGCGGTAGCCACCGCCTGACCTCTAGGGGAGACAACACCGCCGGACCGGAGGGTCCTGGCCGGTGTGGAAGTAGGTAAGGCCGGGTAAGCACTCTGGCGTGGGCCTGAAGCCCGACGGGCGGGCCTCGCGGCCGGTGACGGCCCGCCCTGGATAAGAGGTGGGAGCGGGGAGACCTCCGGAGAGGCAGTAGGCCTTGCGGCCTGCAAGCGAGCACTACGGGGCAGGGAGGGAGAAGGCCGGGGCCTCCCAGGTGTACTCACCGGCCTCGCGGGAAACGAGCGCCGCCGTCCCTCCTGATCTCCGGGGCTCCGACTCCGGTACCCACCGCCGGGGCCTGCATCAGGACTCAGGCAGGCGGGGGGGCGCGAGACGCGCCTGCCCGACCCGCGACCAGCCTCAGGAACGGGGGCTCCGGACGGAGTCCCCCTCAGCCGAGCCATCTGCTGCTGGAGGTGCGCGCCACCATCCAGCAGCGCTTCAGCCCTAAGGGCCGCCAGAATGTGCTCCACATCCATACCTTAGGCCGTTTTTCTAAAGACACGAGCAGAGAGAGAGATTTTCCCTACTGTGTCCGTTTGAAATTAAAATGGCTGCTGAATCCAAGATGGAGGGGTCCTTAAATACCCCAACCCACAGCCACTCCCCCCCAGCACTGTCATAGGTGCCACTCACACCCCTCACTCATACATGCCCCCTCCCACCTAGGCTTTGACTGTTTCCCGGGGAACTTAACTATAAATCATCAGCACATATTGCGCTCCCAATTATACTACAATGCCGACATCTTGTGTCTCCCTCACTCTGCCTGCTCCCTCCTACTCAAGTGTCAGACTTAAATTACTTATTAAAGTACTTTACAATGCAAATTTTACATTTTGCATTGCTTAACATATGAAAAATTTACACTTGAATTTGTGAAAATTACAGCAGTTTTCAAAAAAGCAGGACTGCCCCACACTAGCTGAGCAAAAGTACATTTCTCCTTTTTTTTCTCTGCATCAATGAGAATAATGCCATTCAAATGAATAAGATATCCTGTTTCCTATGTGTACAGCCGCATGGTTACTTAGATTCCACACAATGTATTCTATGCCACCATTAGAGCAGTGCAGGAAGTTACTAAATGAAACAAAACTGATACATGCTCAGTGTGGTAGTACCTGTAGTATACTAGGGGTGGGTGGGGGGGCTTGAGTATAATATTTAAAATGTGATTTATGCAGAATGCCTGCATCAAATCACACTTGAAAAAAAACTTGTGCACTATTCAGCCAGTAGTCTTCCACTTGCACTATAGTGAGAATGGGGGCTACGCAGTCTATTTTTAAATGAGAAGCAATGCATTTTTTGTATTTTGATTCTTGTATACTTTATAGGCTTTATTTGTGAAAGATGGAATTTGCAGGGAATTAAGAATGGTATAACAACCTAAGACCAACGTTGCAGAGTTGAAAACAGTCTATAATTCAATTCTACTTCAAATGCTGCTATTTTGGCCTTCATTTTACAATTCCCTGCAATTCCCTCTTTCATGAATAAATTACTATTTAACCATTACACTGGACTTGCAGCATGTTATATACCGTATTTGCTCGATTATAAGACGACCCTAATTATAAGACGACCCCCACATTTTGGATCTTATTAGGAAAAAAAAAAGTTAAGGCCTGAATATAAGACTACCATATGGGGAAAAAATTCAAAACCACTTTTTTTGTGCCATAAAGCATTGTTTCATCGTTAAAACATGTAAAAACTAGATTATCTGCAACATATAACTTAAAAACATGTTTAAATCAAAACTATCAGAGGGAAAAACAACAGTTTTCTTCTTTTTTTAATCAATGATAACTGGAATGATATCGTCATCATCATCATCTTCCTCCTCCTCATCGTCTCCTGTGTTAGCAGTGCTGCTCTGTGGTGTGTCCCACAAGATATCATCCTCTGTGCCATCAGTGGCATTAGTAATGCAGCATTTCTTGAAGCCCAGAACAATGCTGTCAGCAGAAATCAGGCTCCAGGCATGAAGTACCCATTCGCATAAAAGACTGATGGAAGGCTTCTTAATTTTTCCTGTTGGAGTCAGAGCGTGATCATCAGAAAGGAGCCATGCGTTGTACTGCCTTCTTAAATGGTCTTTAAATGGCTTGTTAACCACAACATCCAGCACTTGTAACTGTGAGGTCATACCTCCAGGGATGATGACCAAATCAGTGTTCATCTCTGAAACCTGCTTTTTAACATTTGGGGTTAAATGTCCTCTGAATGCATCAAGGACAAGCATTCCTCTTTTCTTGCAGTGGATTCCTTGCTGTCTTCCCCAAACAACTTTAAGCCAGTCTAGAACGAGGCTTTCTTCCATCCACCCCTTCTCTTGAACTCTGACTATCACTCCTGATGGCAGGGTTTCTTTCGGCATGGTTTTCCTTTTCAGGATAATGTATGGTGGAAGTTTTGTTCCATCTGCAAGTGCTGCCAGCATAACTGTTATTCTGTATTTCTCATTGCCAGTGGATTTAATGAGGACCGACTTCTCTCCCTTCTTGTGCACTGTTACATTGCTTGGCATGTCAAAAAACACTGGTGTTTGATCAGCATTACAGATCTGACTGATCACAAAGCGTTGGAAAGAGAGGAGTCTTTCACTGAAGTCATTTGGCAGCCTTTGTGCTAAGGTTGTGCGTCGCCTCAAAGCCAAACCATTTCTCAGCATCATCCTTCTGCACCATCCCATGCTAGCTTTAAATTCCGTTATTTTTAGCTCTCTTGCAATCTCCAGAGCTTTTATTTGCATAGCTTCTCTGGTAACAGGATAGCCTTTGCTACGCATTTCAGTGACAAACTCAGCTACTTGTTTGTCAACTTCTTCATGTCTCCCAACTTTAGGGCCTCGAAAACCTTTTCTGGTGGAATGCGCATTCAGGAGTTCTGTCTTCTGTGCCCTCCATTGCCTGACATTACACTCAGTGACGTTGTACTTTCTGGCAGCGACACAGTTGTTGGTTTCTTCTGCCTCATTGATGATGTCAGAGGTATTGATCAGTAATCTCGAGACTGGTACCTATGAATAAAGCAGATGCAAAGTATAACAAGATGGATGCAAGCAGCCTCCATTTTGTGACAGTTTTTGGACATCCTTCTGTGTGTTAAAATCTTATTCTGTGTCCCTGAGGATAAAAGGAAAGTCTTCCACATTCCTAACTCTGTTATCTGTAACCAAATATTTTACTGATAAGTTCATAGTATCACCGGAACAGATAAGGGGGCCATTGTTGTGCAAGGTTTATTACTTCTCATTGTACTGATGCAGACACAGCTGTGTACATACTAGAGGAGAAGGGGGGCTTCTCTGCAACTTGCTAGCCCACCCAAACTGGCAGAAACTGACAGACACAGACACACTGAGATTATTGGGATTTTTGATTTGTAGAATCTAATAAGGGTTATTATAAATAGACCTAGTTGATTCAAATCACCCAATAAAATATATAATTATATCACACCTTCACTAATTAAAATGTAAAGTATAATTAATCCTACATATTAATTAGAATATTGTTTTTATTGTTTTATTAGTGTGGTATACATTTTATGAAACATTTTTATTTAATGTGCAATGATAAGAATAAGAATATGATACATATTTACTCTAATTTCAAATTGTATTAACACTTTTAGACATTTAAACATATATTGTCTTATATTATACTCACAATCCAGGTGTAGCTATAAACCATGACATCATCTCATTTAAATTAAATACACCCATCCATTCAATTGGCTAGAAGTTACAGAAACAGGGTGTGAATCTGAGATAAGGTTTGGTTGATAAGTTGATACTGGGGGTGTAGAAGAAAAGTCCTGAGATACCTGAAAAGACCCGGGGAGACTGATTTTGGGAGAGCTGCCACTAGTGGGGTGAGAGATGGGAATGTTTTAGAAACGGGCTGAGTCTCTCTCCTTCTGGGGAGGACTCAGGAATATGTGGCTTTTAATAGCACATGTTCATTATAACAATAGAAATCTCCATACCCATAGTATTGAGCTAAGTCCCAGGAGTAACTCCCATCACTCAATTCTTCAATTGAAGGAGTCCCAACTGCAAACCAACCTCTGCCGGTAATGTATAAATGTGGTAATTTGTTTCTAGCATAATCTAATTTTTATGGCTGTAATTAGCATATATATTTGGGTAAATTTAACTTAAATCCCACAATTTCTGGGATCTATACGTTTTAGCCTGGTGTTTATCTGTCATCCTTTCTGCAGAAGGAAGCCAGAGGAATATCCTAGAGATATTAACAAAAGAACCATAAATTATTATAGTCTAGCTCTTTACCCAAATATGTAATATTTAATCTGCAGAGATTATCTAAGATTTGTATTCTTAAAGTCTAAGCTGGAATACATACATTATCATTTACCGGGCAGATTAAGAAATAGCCACCTTGAGTAGTGATTGATTTAGTAATATTACCTTACCTAAGCAGAGTATATGTTGGTAATTTGTAGGTAATTATGGTGTACTATCATTAACCATTTTAAATACTAAACATAATCATTGTAGGTTGTATCTAAATAAAATGCATGGCCATTTTACGTTCAGAAACGTACTGCATAATAAAGTATTCTACATGCATGTTGATATAGGTACAGAGCTGCACATTTAATGTTTTGTCCTACTTACTAATGTTAAAAGTCATACATGTGAATTATGATTAACATCTATTGATATTGTATTTTGTTGTTATGCTTTTTTGCTTACCGTTTGATCTTTATTCTATGTTCAATAAATTCATTATTATTTTATTAATAATTGTTGCATTGTATTTACTTTTGTAAAAACGTCATCCAAACTCTCACATACATAACGAATTCTTGATATGGGTATTTTTAGTCGGACCCATATATATGAATCATCAATTTTCATATTTTTTTTGATTCATAATTAATAACTCATATTCATATTTTTTTTAAGTTATTAATAATCCGACATTTTATGGAGGCACTGCTGAGATGTATTTATGATTTGATGCGTTTTTACAAACTGTACATTAATTGTAATCCAGAGTACACTGTTTAACTTCCTTCTATGGGCTCATAGTACTGAATCAGGTATTGGAATTACATTGCTATATATTGTTGTAATAGGATCAATATGAGTAGCCATTTAGTAACTCACTGGGAAATAATTCTGTAACAGAGAATCCCAGTAAAATATACAGTATCTAAAACATGCAGAAAGACTTAAATCGTCAGTCAGATATCAAGAAATGGATTAAAGAAATCCACATTCAGACAGAGAACTTTAATGAAGATACTCTGTTTAAAAGTTTTCTGACGTGCATGTGTGAGGAAAAAGATGTTAAAAGAAATGTATTCATGAATGTGATATGCTTATTGACAACACAGCTAGAAGGGATATGTAGTCACATAACTGTGTTACAGGCCAATCTGGCACCCTGTCCAAAATGTTTGTGTTAAGAACAGATTGACTCTCAAAATTCAAAATCAGAATTTGTGTAAAGATATAGAAGAGCTTTAAAAAGTACAGACACCTGTACAGCTCTCTCCAAATGGAAAAAAAGACATGCCAAAAGCCCCAAAATAATGTGTCCCATGTTCATGAAAAATCACTGATCGGGCACTGAAGGGGTTAAACCCACCAGAGTCACAGATAATCCCCTGCAAGAGAGCATTAATATGCAAATGCAGGCAATAAAGAACCAAATAAAGCAAATGCATTAATTTGTATTGGTTCAGAAAAACATAGGTGACCCAAACCCTCTTAAAGCTAATATATCCCAAGCTCATGCAGGCAAGCCCCAAATGGTTAACATCAGGATATCTGATGAATAAGCCATCAGCATGAGATCAGGAGATTCTGATAATGACAGTTTCTCTAATAGTGTACAAAAGAGGTCAGTGAGGACAGGTACTACTTGCCCCAGAGGGCTATCTTATCCCTGGCAGGTAGACATACCTATAAGTGGCACTCCCAATACAGTGTATTCACCACAAGGAGTTGCAAGCAAATACCCACAAACAAGTCTAACACACAGGGTATTATTCTCTATTTCCAGGTTCCCAAATTTAACTTGGAAGGGTTAAATAATATAATTAACCATATTGAGTTGTAATCTCTGAATCTGTACTCAGACTCATATAACATTAAATTACTAACATGGGTCTTTGATAGTAAGTACCACAATTTCTTTAGCTCTATGATAAATAGGAATTTCCAAAATTGCAATCAGGTAATCCAGGAGGTCACATTAGAATTTGGCCCACATAGGATTCGGCCTAAAAAGCAGATGGTGTAGAGCACAATGTAGACCCCATCTGGGATTTAAACCCCAGAAAGTGAGCTATGCTCAAGAAGCCAAGTCTCCTAAGCTGGCAAAGCAGAAAGAGTTAACCTCACCCCTGTTAAGTACCAGTATCCTAATCTTAAGGGCATCCTCAGATATAGCAGCCAAAGGCCTATCATGCCTTGGCCGAATCAGGCCACTGAATCTAATAACTCCCATAAAGCTAAGCCCTATACCTACTATAAGGATAGAGAGGGGCCATAAGTCTGATCTGCCTAGAGGGTACAGAGACACTGATCCTGATAATTCCCCCGCAGACTCAGCTACCCACATCCATTAAGGATAATTATGGAAGGGGCCATAAGTCTGGTCTGCCTAGAGGGTACAGAGACACTGATCCTGATAATTCCCCACAGACTCAGCCACCCACATCCCCATAAGGGTAATCACGGGAGGGGCCACAGGTCTGATATGCCTAGGGGGGACAGAGATACTGACTCTTATAGCTCCCATCAAGCTCAGCCATCTACCTCCAATACTTGGAGGCATAGCCGTAAACCTAGAAATGAAATATATACCCAGGTGAATAACCTGGATGATGATCTAATGGTACTCTTACAAAAGCAGGTAAGTAAACTAGCTCAAAGCGTGGCTGGATAAATAAATAACCCTGAAACACCCAGCATGACCCAATAAAACTCAGCAATAGAGGTTAAATTAAACACTAGGTAATCAAGTTGTTAAACTGCATCCTGTAATGTCTATTGGAACCAAAGTTTTATTTTACAGTGTTAAGACCATAAGCCTATTGCTAAAATGTTGTTAAATGTTTAAACTATCACTTCTTACTAGATGGTGAATTTGTGTATCTAACTTCTCATCTATTTTTCAGACTATCCAGGACTAAGATAGTTCACTTCCTAACGTGTGCGTTTACCTAATGATTGAATCTTTAGGATTCAGCATTGAAAGGGTTAGTCACAAATTGTCAGCAAGATGCTGCAATCAAGAAGCCCCTGAGAAGGGGGGCCAGTAGTTAATGCCTGTCAGTTTCTTTACAAAGGGTCACGAAGCTGCAGAAAGGTCAAAGAGTGAAAATTTACTCACATGTAGTGAACTCATCTCCATAAAGATAGCCTGATGATAGAAGAAGCCAACACACTTTAACTACCTACCTAAAGCAAGATCATTTAATTAAACATAATTTATGTTTAATATAATTTAACCCCTTAGTGACATGACTTTTTTGGCTTGTCCGACGCTTGGTGACATGGGCTGTTTTAACATTTCTGAGGTGTTTGTGTTTTGCTGTAATTTATTTCTGTCTCATTTAGTGTACCCGCACAAACTATATATCGTTTTTATCGTTATAAGAAGGGCTTTCTTTTGATACCATTTTTTTGATAATAGCATATAATTTGATGTAAAAAAAATAATAAAATATGGCAAAAAAATTGAAAACATTATTTTTTTATGACTTTTATTTGAAAAATCGTATACTCATGTACAAGAGACAACAAAAAAACACTGCTAAAAAGTTTCTAATATATGTCCTGAGTTCAGAAATAGCCCATGTTTTTATGTTTGTGTGCTTTTTTATTCATGTTACAGGGCCAGAACTATAAGTGGTGGAAAGCTATTTTAAAATCCTTTCTTTCAAAATTAGCGATAGTGACATTGTAACACTGATTTCTGTACTAAATCCATGAATGACCCCCAACATGTACATATTTTTGAAAACTAGACAACTCAGGGCATTTAACTTGGGGTATTTTGACACATTTCATGTAGCCATTTTACCACCAATCTATGCCAAAGTTTGCAGAAAAAAATCTTTTTTTTTAATTTTTCACATATATTGCAATTTAGGCAAACATTACCTTACAATGTGAAGGGGTATTTCCAAATAACACCTCAATATGTGTTCAGCAACATCTCCTGAGTACAGGGATACCACCCATGCATAGGTTTGTTGGTTTGTTTTGGGGCTAAAAGGCCACATTTAGGGGGTGCGCATTTTGGTTTTCCAACTTGGAATTCTGACATGCAGAAAACTTGTGCCCATGTCCCAGTTGGGACATTTTTGAAGCCAGAAAGTGTATTCTACCCCACAAAACCATATATTTTTTTAAACTAGACACCCTAGGGTATTTCAAATTGTAGTATTTTAACACTTTCCATGCACTAATTCTACCACCAGCCTATGTCAATGTTATGGATAGTAATTTGTTTTTCACATTCATTGTACATCGGGCATGAATTCACAGATCCTATTATGTGTCAGTGCCAAACAACACCTCAATATGTGTTCAGCAACATCTCCTGAGTACAGGGATACCACCCATGTGTAGGTTAGTTAGATTATTTGGGGGCTAAAAGGCCACGTTTAGGGGGGGTGCATTTCCAACTTGGAATTTTGACATGTAGTCAGCCTGCGCCCATGTTCCATTTGGGACACTTTTGAAGCCTGTCAAAGTATTTTACCCCATAAAACCATATATTTTGGAAAACTAGACATCCTAGGGTATTTAAAATTGTGGTATTTTAACACTTTCCAAGTGCTAATTCTACCACCAACCTATGTCAAAGGGTTGGGATGTCATTTTTTCCCCACACACATTGTAGTTCAGGCAGGAATTTTCAGATTCTGGTATTTGCCACTGCCAACCAACACTTCAATATGTGTTCAGCAACATCTCCTGAGTACAGGGATACCCCCCATGCATAGGTTTGTTGGTTTTTATTGGGTCTAAAATTCCACATTTAGGGGGTGCGCAATTCCAACCAGGAATTTTGACATGTAGTCAGCCTGCGCCCATGTTCCATTTGGAACATTTTTGAAGCCGTCCAATGAATTTTACCCCATCAAACCATATATTTTTGGAAAATAGACATCCTAAGGTATTTCAAATGGTGGTATTTTAATACTGTATAGGTACTAATTCTACCACCAGCCTTTGTAAAAGTTTGTGGTAGTACTTTTTTGGGAGTTTTTTTTCCACATGCATTGTGCTTCAGGCATGAATTCACAGATTCTGGTATATATCACTGCCAAACAACAACCCAATATGTGTTCAGCAACATCTCCCGAGTACAGGGATAGCACCCATGCATAGGTTTGTTGGTTTGTTTTTGGCTAGAAGGCAACATTTGTGAGATGCGCATCTCAAAATTCCAACTTGGGATTTTGACATGTAGTCAACCTGCGTCCGTGTCCTTTATGGGATATATCTTTGAAGCCAGCCAATGTAATTTACCCCCACCAAACCATATATTTTTTTATCGGTAGACCCCCATCACTACTTGTGGCAAGGGCTCAGCAGCCACCGATACATCGCTAGATGATGTATCAGAAAGCTGAATAGGGTCAAAATCGAACCCTGAGTCCGCGGCCTCAGAATCAGTGCGTAAGCAGTGATCTCGAGCAAAGAAGGGGTTAATAGCTCTTAGAAGAGCCTATCTAGTACTGTAATACATTACAGTACATAGAAATTAATCCATAAAACAGTGCAGACAGCAAAACATACTGTTGCTGTGCAAGATTACTGCTTACACAGTGATGAATGGCAGGGAAGGGCCAATTTTATAAAATGTTATTTTATATCACTAATACTGATCTGTCTCTTTCCGTCACAAAAATGTAAGTGAGGAGAGGGAGGCAGATCAATATTTGTGAATATTGATCCGATTAATTTTGATCTGACCAGGGCGAATGGTGAGCTTAATTGAGAAATCACCAAACCGCCTTTGCCACTAATTCGCTGTTACTGATCGCTATGCGCTCAGGCAGCTTAAAAAAAAAAAACTCAAATATTTTTACTTTACATGTAATCCCCTAGCGGGTATGTGTAAAAAAAATAAAAAAAAAATAAAAATATGCAGACAGATAAAAATTGCTTTGGCGTCAATATCATTGCGTAAGCAGTGATCGACGGCAAATAAGGGGTTAATAACTCTTAGAAGAGCCTTTTTAGTACTGTAATAAATTACAGTACAAAAAAAATTAACCCCTAAAAAATGCACAAACAGCAAAAATAAATGCGCTGATGTGCATGATCACTGCTTATGCAAGATCAGTGGCAGGGAAGGAGTTAAACGCAGGGAATTGCTTTAATACATTTTTTTTTTATTATTTTATTATTTGTGTGTTGTGAATTAATAGTTTTTTTAACTTTTACAACTTTGATCTGTCTCTCTCCCTCACTAAAAAAAATGTGAGGAGAGGGAGGCAGATCATAACTGGTCAGATCAATATAGAGTTAATATTGATCTGACCAGTCAGTGGGGATGTTCAGGAGAGCATCCCCACTGCCTGTCAGTGTGCCTGGCAGTCACTGATTGCCTCTGTGAAGAGGCAATCGTGTGACAGCCAGAGAGCACAGGAAGCAGGTACTTCCTGCCTCCTGTGCTCTTGCCCTTAGAAGGGCAGCGCCATCTTGGTCACTCAGTGACCAAGATCGTGCATTTTTTTTTTGTGTTTCTGATTGCCTCGACTTGCAGGCAATCAGAAACACTTTCTGAGCATAGGAAGCGAAAAATTCGCTTCCTATGCTCACTTTTTTAATGCACGTGTTTTAAAGGGTCTGTGCCTTTAAAACCGGCATTTCGATCGCTCTCCGGAGCGATCGAAATGCCGACGGGCATTTTTTTTAGTATTGTACGATGCTTCCACACGGAAGCATCGTTACAATACCATCAGAGCACTGAAAGCGGAAAAACTCCGCTTTCAGTGCTCGTTTTGACACAGGACGGACTAGGTCCGTCCTGTGCACTAACGCCTCGGCACACAGGACGGACCTAGTCCGTCCTGTGTCGCCAAGGGGTTAACACATTTTTATTTACAGGTTATACTAATAACATTGACCTGGAGTTGTTTTTGTTTCTCAACAACTTTGCGGGGCAGTGTTCTTTTTGTTTATCTCAATAGGTAATCAAACAGCTAATCATTTGTTCCTATGCTGGAAGGACCCCCTCTCACAAGGGGGGATGCCCAGAAAGAAAGTTTAAACACCACTGCGGGTACAGTAAAGAAACGTCAACACAAGATCAAATGAAGATCAGATTGGTATCGTATAAACAGGGGTTTATTAATCCACTTGTTTGTCTCTCATCTGTTACTAACATTATGTTTTCTTGTACCCATATTATAACAAATATCAGAGATACTCTGCCTATATGATCACTCCTATGTGTAATATATCCCCTAAGTGGAATAAATTCAGGATATAGTGAACCTAGTAGAGATAGTTCTCCCATGTTTTATATATTTTTCTTGCTAGAATAAGCTAGCATTTTCCATATCTAGTAATTGGCTAGTATATGACAGATCTCATCGGGCCTAATTCAGGTATGTATGTATTCTCAATTCTGGCACTAATGTACTTATACTGTTTTGTTGATTCCTTAATTTTAGATTCATCTATCAAAGCCCAAATTCATGAGGATCGCATGATGACTAAAGACAAGATGACGTAAGTCGGGATCATCCTACTTCGGGGACAGGACTTTCTGGACAAAGCGAATCGTGATGCAAAGCTCATCATCCAAAAGCTCCAAAGAAATCCAAGGTCTATCCAGAAGGAAAAGGGGGATTCATCTCTAGATGTACCCAGCAGTCTGATCCAAAGACATCCCATCAAGAAAAGGTTCAACATAACAGATATCAAGTCGCCAGAAGAGACCTGCCGCCGCAAGACATCGTTCTCAAGTTCCTGTAGCCAAGTGCCGGACAAGCAAGGAAACCTTGTCCCAAGTGTGCTGTCGACCAGCTAAAGGCCAAAGAAGCCACGTTGCTACATGGCTATTAAAGTTTGATATTTTCAGTTGTTTGGTGACTGAAGTCACGAAGAAATAGTTTGCTTTGCAGATTAAAGCTAAAGATCCAGAGTTCATTATTTTAACCAGTCCCAAATACCTACTTCTTAATTTGAAACACAATCATTTTCATTAGAATTATTGGTTCCAATTAATGGGGAATTGTCAGAGGTATTGATCAGTAACCTCGAGACTGGTACATATGAATTAAGCAGATGCAAAGTATAACAAGATGGATGCAAGCAGCCTCCATTTTGTGACAGTTTTTGGACATCCTTCTCTGTGTTAAAATCTTATTCTTATTTATTAAACATTTTTTTTTTTAATGTGCAATGATAAGAATAATAATATGATACATATTTACTCTAATTTCAAATTGTATTAACACTTTTAGACATTTAAACATATATTGTCTTATATTATACTCACAATCCAGGTGTAGCTATAAACCATGACATCATCTCATTTAAATTAAATACACCCATCCATTCAATTGGCTAGAAGTTACAGAAACAGGGTGTGAATCTGAGATAAGGTTTGGTTGATAAGTTGATACTGCGGGTGTAGAAGAAAAGTCCTGAGATACCTGAAAAGACCCGGGGAGACTGATTTTGGGAGAGCTGCCACTAGTGGGGTGAGAGATGGGAATGTTTTAGAAACGGGCTGAGTCTCTCTCCTTCTGGGGAGGACTCAGGAATATGAGGCTTTTAATAGCACATGTTCATTATAACAATAGAAATCTCCATATCCATAGTATTGAGCTAAGTCCCAGGAGTAACTCCCATCACTCAATTCTTCAATTGAAGGAGTCCCAACTGCAAACCAACCTCTGCCGGTAATGTATAAATGTGGTAATTTGTTTCTAGCATAATCTCATTTTTATGGCTGTAATTAGCATATATATTTGGGTAAATTTAACTTAAATCCCACAATTTCTGGGATCTATAAGTTTTAGCCTGGTGTTTATCTGTCATCCTTTCTGCAGAAGGAAGCCAGAGGAATATCCTAGAGATATTAACAAAAGAACCATAAGTTATTATAGTCTAGCTCTTTACCCAAATATGTAATATCTAATCTGCAGAGATTATCTAAGATTTGTATTCTTAAAGTCTAAGCTGGAATACATACATTATCATTTACCGGGCAGATTAAGAAATAGCCACCTTGAGTAGTGATTGATTTAGTAATATTACCTTACCTAAGCAGAGTATATGTTGGTAATTTGTAGGTAATTATGGTGTACTATCATTAACCATTTTAACTACTAAGCATAATCATTGTAGGTTGTATCTAAATAAAATGCATGGCCATCTTACGGTCAGAAACGTACTGCATAATAAAGTATTCTACATGCATGTTGATATAGGTACAGAGCTGCACATTTAATGTTTTGTCCTACTTACTTATGTAATAAGTCATACATGTGAATTATGATTTATAAAGACACGGAGGCTCATATTATGCTTATCTCTTTCTTTATTTACCCTCAGCAGCAAAGAGAATGCATTAGAAAAATTTAACCAATGAGAACATACCAAATATATAATATCCCTCCCCTCCTCTATAAAGTCCAGTGTAATAGGAAATACATCCTCTTTCTTTGCTGCTCCCTCAGCTAAGTACATCTATAATTTTCTAGAATATTGTTATGATATTTGATATGTTTATATTATATATGTAGGAATATATATATATTTATATCTTCCTGTAGCTATGTAATTTTATGTTTAATCATTGCATTGGTTTTGATTATTTGCCTTTTATCATTGCATTTATTTTCCATTTACTTTCAGTTTCATTTACATAGCTGTTTATCTTCTGTTACTATCAGGGGTTCGGTTGTGTTCCCCTCCTCTCCCTTTACCTTTTTTCTGTCAGTTTCCTATGTTTTTATCTATTTTCTGTTTTTCTCCATTTATTCCCGGGCTTCTGGACCACTGCATATGTGCAAATAACATTGCGGCGGCCATTTTCTTGGAGCCCGTTTTTCCTCATAGAGGACTCATGTTTTAACATTACGGCGGCCATTTTCTTGTAGCCCATAGTGCAGATATTATGCACGGCAGCCATTTTAAGTCTGTGTGACACTGATCTTAGTGGATACTGCACAGCCTTACTGCCTGCTCCGTTTTTACTCCCGTTTTTTGCTCCCTTAAGGTGATATTGCCTATTATTTCTGCCTGTTTTTCTCTGCCTTGTATTGCTGTTAATGATTATGGATAGTCAGATCTCTGTCACATCTCCATCCCCCACTATGCATGCTGCTCAGCAAGGTGGGATTTTTCCCAATATAGAGGAGGCTTCCTCTGAGATTATAGATTCTGAGGATCTACATAATTACTTGGACTCTGCTATGTCTAAGTCAGTGACCAAGGCAATTCAGTCTGCTATGGGGATGATGTCATCTAATATTGCCCAGTCTATCTCCTCTGCCTTAGCCACACACTCTAAGGCTGCCCCGACACCCCCACCCTCTAAAGGGAAACGGGTGTTACCTGCCGCCCCGGGCAAGAAAGCGTCATGTAAAACGCATCATACAATGCCTCATGCTTCCAAGCTGATTAAGATGGGCAAGGCTACGCCTGCCGAGGATGCCGTGGTTATACCACGGGAAAGAGCTAGGTACCGGGCTAAAACGGTACGTTCATGGAAATCGGCAAAGGCCGATAATGATTCATCGCAGTCTGACTCGATGTCGGAAGAGGTTTTGGAGGAGTCAGAAGACCCTGACGTCCTGATATCTGAGGACGAGTTCCCAGTCGGGCAAACAGTTGGCCAGGTACCCCCTTTGGTCCCTACAGAGACCTCGGCCTTGATAGATCTCCAGGGCGAACCTCTGTTTGACCCTACCAACCTCCACCACCCCCGTTCTGCGGAATGGTTCCCCACAGACCATATTGCACAATACATTGCATTCCGGGTCCGTAATCCCCTTGATAAGGCCTCTCGCAATAAACTGCGAGCAGAGTGTCCAAGGCCCACAGTCCCTGATATGGCCTGTGACACGCCTGAAGTGGATCCAAAAATAGCCCAGTTCCTGGGCAAGACAGGTTGTAAGACCAAAAAAGGTTTAGATTTTTCACTTAAAGTGTGCCAAGACAAGGTTCTAGACATCATGGGGCCTTGTGCAAAGATATTTGAGCTGGTGGAGTCAGGCCTATCCACTGATACGCCTGTTGATTTACCCGCCATCAAAGGATGGATTCAACGGGTCATTTGCCTTATCGGCAACGCTAACACGGCTTTAGCCGTTGAGAGGAGGAAGGCCATCCTCCTAAAAATAGAACCAAAGTTGGTTAATATGGCAACTAATGAACCAGGTCCACAGGCTAAAGACATGCTCTTCGGAGATAACTTTGTTAAGGAGCTAGGCTCTTTTGTGCAGACTTTCACTGCGATAGATAAGGCTCAATCTAGTATGAAACGAGTCTTCACCACAAAGGTTTTTGGCGGGCCGGCAGATACAGGGGCCGTCTGCCCGGCCGTGGCTCCAGGGGACCATTCCGTGGATCCCGAGGCCCTGGGTCTTCACGGACATCCTTTGCAGACAGCAGGCCTCCGCCCGCAACTTTCTTCCCGCAAAGGAGCAGACCATGGCAGAATCGGGGTGCCAGAGGGTCCTATCAGTCCCGGCGACCATACGGTAAGGACCAAGCTAACTCACCTTTCTTCCCTTACAAAAGTAGGTGGCAGGCTCCGATTTTGTCTACCAGCTTGGGCCGACATTACGTCAGACCCTTGGGTATTACAGACGGTGACAGGTTATCATATCGATTTTCTGACAACCCCTTATCAGGTTTCTTCCCCTCATATGATTCGGTTCTCCCCAGAGGACAGATAATTAGTTTCCCAAGAGGTCACCAGCCTTTTCTCGAAAGGAGCAATCAGAAAGGTTCCTCCAACCTCCCTGGGCTTCCTAAGCAATCTATTCCTGGTCCCCAAGAAAGGCGGAGGTATTCGCCCTGTGATCAATCTCCGTCTTCTGAATGCCTTCGTCATGTACCAACATTTCAAGATGGAAGGCATTCATTGTTTAAGAGACCTACTGCTCATGGGAGACTGGATGGTCAAGCTGGACCTTCAGGACGCGTACCTGACAGTCCCAGTCACACCAGATCATCAACCGTACCTTCAATTCATGTGGGATCACACAATTTGGCAGTTTACTTGTCTCCCCTTCGGTCTCTCTTCCGCCCCTTGGTGCTTCACCAAGCTACTCAAACCAGTTATGGGCTTCCTCAGAAGGAAAGGGGTTCGTCTGATCATATACCTGGACGATTTACTCATTATGTCTCAGGATTTTGCCACTCTGAACACCCATCTGAATTGGACCATGGATCTCCTCCAGAACTTGGGTTTCTTGATCAACCTAGAAAAATCAATACTCACGCCTTCCCGCACTATGGAGTTCCTGGGGTTCGCTATCAACTCACCCCACGGTTCATTACACCTTCCAAAGGCAAAGGTGAAATCAATCAAGAAAGAGATAAAGAAAGTCCTTTCGTTACCTCTAATCTCCCTGCGCCATCTGGCTCGAATCATCGGTCTCCTGTCCGCATCCATTCAAGCCATTTTTCCCGGCCCTCTTCACTACAGGGCGCTGCAACAGTTGAAGATCCTTTCCTTACGACTCGGGATGACTTACGATCATTCCATCCCGTTGGACTACGGAGCCAGAGAAGAACTCTCCTGGTGGTTGACCCACATGGAAGCATGGAACGGGAGAGCAATCTTCGGCACGGTTCCGGATTTAGTGGTGGAATCGGACGCAAGCCTACTAGGCTGGGGCGCACAGTGCGGCACCTTATCCACAGGTGGATGTTGGTCTCTGCAAGAAAGCAACCTGCATATCAATTGCCTGGAGCTTCTGGCTGGAGAATTTGCAGTACGGAGTTTCGCACGGACGTCTCGAAACTGCTCCATACTGTTGCGTCTGGACAACACCGCTGCAGTCCGTTACATCAACCACCTGGGTGGCACGAGATCCCTGGCACTATCCCATCAAGCTACAACCTTTTGGACCTTTTGCCTCGCACACAACATATCGGTGCAAGCGGAACATATTCCAGGCCTATCCAATGTGGACGCAGACTGGAATTCCCGACACTTCACAGACTCCAGCGACTGGCGGCTCCACCAATCCCTATTCCACAGATTGGAATTTCTCTGGGGTCCCTTATATATCGACCTCTTCGCCTCTCGCCTGAACACGCAACTACAACGTTTCTACAGTTGGAGACCAGATCCGGAGGCTCTGGCGACTGATGCGTTCCTGCAACAGTGGCCTCCGAACAGGCATTATGCGTTTCCCCCATTTTGCCTCATATCCCGCACACTGCTCCACCTCCGTCGCAGCGGAACATCACTGGTGTTGGTGACCCCTTGGTGGGATACTCAACCATGGTTCCCCACGCTGTTGGAAATGTCCATGGATTTTCCTCGTCTCCTTCCATCTTGGAGAGATCTGATCACCGACCTCCACGGGTCTCCACACCCGCTATTAACGACAGGTCAGTTACACTTAATAGTATGGCTGATATCAGGGGACCCTGGTTTGTCGCAGACGTTTCACAAACGACTCTCTCACTCCTGGAAGGGGCCTGGGCACCAGGGACAAGAAGGGCTTATCGCCATGCCTGGGGCTCATGGGCTAATTGGTGCATGGAACACCACACAGATCCCACTGTTGCTACTGTAAATGTCATGTTGCAATTCCTCACTTCATTATTCGAAGATGGTCGGGCCTACCGCTCCATTAATGTTTATAGATCAGCAATCTCTGCTGGACACTTGGGATTTGAAGGTGTTCCCGCTGGCAGACATATTCTGGTCTGCAGACTTCTCAAGGGCATCCGATTGAACAGGCCTCCGAGACCTCGTTACTCATGTCTTTGGGATGTTAATGTGGTTTTTATACTGTTTCATGTATGTATGCAGAGGGGATAGATGCCCGATTCCTGAGACATACCATAACCCCACAGTCACCCATAACCATACCAGCCCATGTTCCCCCCAATAAATGGACACGAGACTTGTGATGGTACAACAAGGCCACAGCACTTCTTTATTAAACACATATCAGGCTGTATAAACCACCACCATCCTTTAATACTTATATGTATAAAACAGAATACAGCCTGACAAATTGACTAAGCCCTTGCCAGTAAAACCATTTTAAACTTCCACCCATATATTTACATATGGCCACCTTTTTCCAACCAAATCCAGAATCCAGAAGCTCGCCTCCCCTCCTCGTCCCTTGAGATGCCATAACTCCACCTGGCCCATCTCTCCCACAATGCTTACCACTAGCCGACTCACTTAGCTCAGTGGGCACGTCCACTACAAACAACTTCCATGTTGCTTTTAAGGTTAGGGGAGGACCCGAGCACCATTCTCCTTGTAATAACTCCAACTCCATTTTCCAAACATATCCCCTACTGGCAAGGACAGCCAACCCCCGCCTGCTGCGACAAAAGAAAGTTAATACATAGAAAACACATAAACATAGGGAGGGAGGGTGGGAAAATTGCTACCAGGTGCGTTTACAGATTAAAATGGCTGCTGGGGAGAGAGGCTCCAGGGCTTTTATCAACTCCCCCTTGAAGCCCCTCCCCCCAGCCCCCGTCAGTCATCTCTTGCCTCCCCCTCGCCCATACATGTCCTGTACAATTAATTTGCATAATTTCCCAGGGTTCTTGTATGTATGCAGAGGGGATAGATGCCCGATTCCTGAGACATACCATAACCCCACAGTCACCCATAACCATACCAGCCCATGTTCCCCCCAATAAATGGACACGAGACTTGTGATGGTACAACAAGGCCACAGCACTTCTTTATTAAACACATATCAGGCTGTATAAACCACCACCATCCTTTAATACTTATATGTATAAAACAGAATACAGCCTGACAAATTGACTAAGCCCTTGCCAGTAAAACCATTTTAAACTTCCACCCATATATTTACATATGGCCACCTTTTTCCAACCAAATCCAGAATCCAGAAGCTCGCCTCCCCTCCTCGTCCCTTGAGATGCCATAACTCCACCTGGCCCATCTCTCCCACAATGCTTACCACTAGCCGACTCACTTAGCTCAGTGGGCACGTCCACTACAAACAACTTCCATGTTGCTTTTAAGGTTAGGGGAGGACCCGAGCACCATTCTCCTTGTAATAACTCCAACTCCATTTTCCAAACATATCCCCTACTGGCAAGGACAGCCAACCCCCGCCACAGACCCGCTCGTTTAACTCCTTAAATCAGCGGGGACCACCCACCACCACCGCCATGGCCTGTTCCAAACCATCCTGCAACGCCAAGTTAAACAGATCAAGGCCCACCTCAGTTAAGTGAACTCCATCACTCCTGAAATACCTTGCCGCATCGGACTCAAAAACCCTATGGCGTATAGTCACGCCCCCCACACTCAACACAAAACGAGACACTCGTTTATTCAATTTGACCCGGCTCCGTTCCAGCGCCCTCTGATTGAGCGCACACCTCCAATAATTACGTGGTACCACCTCTGACCACACCAGTGACACACCAGGAAAGAGCACCAGCAGCCTCGCCAGATCCCTTTTTATGGTATCCCCCAGGGTCCACACAGGGACCGAACCCAGATCATTGCCCCCCAGATGAATAAGTAAAATATCAGGGGGCCCCAACAGCCGAGACAGCTGAACCACCTCGGGTAACAAGCGTACCCACCGCATACCCCGGAACCCGAACCACCGAACGTCCGCCACGGCTCCCGGAAAGCCCAGGCACTCTCCCCCAGGTCGCACGGCAGCCCGACTCCGTGCCCAGAATATGTACGAGTGGCCTATAAGCCACACCCTCCTAGGCGGAACATCTGTGAATTTAAAGCAGAGGAAACTGAGACCAGACCAGCCGGACGGACATAAGATAGAAACCTGCGGGACTCCCACCGCCCAATCTGCCTGATAGCCCGCTCAGCATAACCCAGCCTTGCGGCCTCCGACGCAGCGCCAATCCTGAACGAGTGACCCCCGAACTCCCGGCTTGGAAGGCCCAGGGCCTCAACTGCCATCCGGAAGACCCTGATAAACTGGAATCTAGACAAAGGAGTCGCATCAGCGTGCACCAGCAATGAATTGGAACCGACCGGTCGGACCAAACCGTACCGGTCAAAACAAGCCACCGGGCATACCATAGAACCGGGGACTTCCCGCAGGGAGACCCACTTCCCAACCCCAAGTACATCCGTTTTGGAGCGCCTGATCAAAAACCTCACCAGACCAGGTTCCCGCACCATATCAGCCGCCAGTATACCCCCTGGCTTCGTTTTTGCCTGGCTAACCAATTCCCCAATACGCAAAGCCCCAAAAAATGCCATGGAAAAAGCTAACCGAAACAGATCAACCTCAAAAGGCGAGTGGCAAACCACCGGCAGTATGTGGCACAGGCCCAGCAACAAAGCCCCGGACACCGGTTTACGGTAATCCACGGAATGAACACCCCTCCTCCAACCCTTCAACGCCTGACGCACTAAAAACTCCTTAGTCACGTCCCGTAGCCCAGAAGCTCTGAACCAGAAACTGAGGCCTGACATCCGTGCCGTTACCGCCGCGGGCGACAAGCCAGCCGCGTCCCAATGCCACAACAACCACAGTAAACCTTCCAAGCGAGCCCCATCATCCCTGAAACCCCCACGAGCCGACTCCAGATCCCACCATTCCCCCCAAACTTTACCGTAACGCTTCCATGTGGATCCAGCGACAGACTGGCTAACCCACTGTGCTATTCGCCCAACCCAAGGTCCCACAGCGTCGACGGGCACGGGATACCCTCCGGGTCCGCCCATGGTGCTGCCGCCCGGAACGTTGCCCACTGCGAACGAGAAAGTGCATCCGCAATTACGTTATGCACCCCAGGGATATGAACAGCACGAAAGGTCACATTAAAATCAAGGCAGTTAAGGACCAGAAGCCGCAACAGCCGAACTACCGGCGGGGAAGAAGCCGTCAGGTTATTCACCGCTAACACCACTCCCATGTTGTCACAGTGGAAGACCACCCTGCGATCTCGTAACGTAGTTCCCCAAAGGACCACTGACACCAGAATAGGAAATAGCTCCAAAAAAGCTAAATTTTTTGTCAGGCCCCCCGAACCCCAGAACGGGGGCCAGGTCTCGGCAGACCACTGGGACCCCAAAATTGCCCCGTAGCCCACGGATCCTGAGGCATCCGTGTACAGATGGAGATCTGCGTTGGACACCTCCGGAGCCTGCCACAACGACCGTCCATTGTACCTGCTCAAAAAATCATCCCACACCGCCAGGTCATCCCTTAGGGGCCGAGTGAGCCTGACATAATGGTGCGGCCGGCACACCCCCGCCGTAGCCCCTGCCAGACGTCTGCTAAACACCCTGCCCATTGGCATAATTTTACAGGCAAAGTTGAGCTTCCCCAATAAAGATTGCAACGCCCTGAGCTGAATTTTTCTCAAGCCGCAAGCCTTGGAAATGTCCGCCCTAAGGCCCAACAATTTATCCTGAGGAAGCCGGCATTCGCCGGCCAGGGAGTCAATCTCAATGCCCAAGAAGGAAATACAGGTAGTCGGGCCCTCCGTTTTGTCTGCCGCCAATGGGACCCCAAACGAAGCCAGAACCACCTGGGCCGTCCTCAACAAATGGCCACAGACTTGCAAACCCGAGGGACCCACCAGCAGGAAGTCATCCAGGTAATGCATCACTGAGCTGCACCCGGACTCCTCCCTGATTACCCAATCCAAAAATGTGCTAAAGCACTCAAAATAAAAACAGGAAATAGAACAACCCATGGGAAGGCACAAGTCAACGTAAAACTTCCCTTCAAAATGGCACCCGAGGAGGTGATGACAGTCTGGATGAACCTGAAGAAGCCGGAAGGCCGACTCCACATCGGTTTTTGCCATCAAAGCACCAGCCCCTGCCGCCCTCACCATCCTAACGGCCGAATCAAAGGACGCATAAGACACCCGGCACAATTCTGCATCAATGTCATCGTTAACCGACTCCCCATAGGGGTAAGACAGATGCTGGATCAGCCGGAACTTTCCCGGTTCCTTTTTGGGAACCACCCCCAGGGGAGAAACCCGTAAAGCGGCCAACGGGGGCGAATCAAAAGGACCCGCCATACGGCCCAGAGCCACTTCCTTAGCCAACTTATCCCGCACCACCTCAGGGTGCTCAGCCACCGAACGCAAATTACGCAACCGCAAACAAACCTCCCGCTCCTGAAAGGGGATCCTGAAACCAAACTCAAACCCGTGCAACAAAATGTCCGCCGCCCTACGATTCCTATACCGGCTTAGCCATGGGCGCATTGCCCCGACGTCCACCGGCGTCATCCACCTTTCCGCCCACGTCAGACTTGTCCCCACCTCTCTGACGCTTAAAGCACCGGGTGGCGGGGTGGCTACCCCCGCAACCGGAACACTCATGTTTGAAGCGACAACCGGCGCCAAACTTGCACTGACCCTCATTAAATTGCCAGCACCCTCCCGGTCGTCGTTGGGTCGTGGCCGAGGGAGAGGGCGAACCCAGTCCCCCGACCCCCCCAAGAAAGGACGTCAAACCCCCCTGATGCGAGGCTGGCCGGGTCATAATGGCCAGCCACAGCCCCACGTCCATTTGATCCCAACCCAAAGTAGGCCGTAAAGCAATCCGTTGCCGGAATTGCTCATCATAGCGCCACCAGCTGAGACCCCCATAAATCCTACACGCATTCCAGATTTGATCCTGGTAACAAAACAAGGAGCAACATTTTTCAGGGAATTTCTCCCCAATGACGCTGGCCAAGATGGAGAAAGCCCGAATCCAATTCCCATAATTCTTTGGGATTTTGCGATAACGGTACTTCACCTTTTCTTTCTCGGCATCCTTCAACTCCTTCTCAGGAGGAGGAACGTCCTCCATGGGAAGGAGCGAATAAATTTCCACATACTCGCCCTTCCAAATACGCTCCCTCACCTCCGGTTTAAGATGGAGGCCTAAGGGGCCCGACCAACATAAATACGCGGCCCCATGCGCCATCGGCGCAACTGGGTGTGTCAAATCAGCCGCCCCAACCAGCGACGCCGACGTACTCGGTGCCGCCGATGTACTAGGCATTGACAAGGGAACCGCAGGGAGCGCCGCAGCAGTGGCCGCCGGCAGCAACAAAGGGGGCGGTAATAAGGGGGACTGTGGGACCCCCGCCGTGCCCGGTAAACCAGAAACCACCCCCGGTGAACCCCCCTTGGAACCCCACACGCCGCCCATCGTACTATCGATGCCCTGCAGGGCCGCACTACCAGAAGGCCCAGCCACCCGGCTCACTTGCTCGATCGCCCCCCGCAAGCAATGTAACAAATCCACCCATGGCTGACTAGCAGGAGTAACGGTAGACCCCACCCCACCCACCCCCGAAAACCCCGCCAAAGGTTGCCCCGTGGACTCACCAGTGTCTCCCTGTACCGCGCCCAGAGCCGGCGTGGAGGCCCGGGAGGCCGCAGAAT
Source organism: Pelodytes ibericus (assembly GCA_036172795.1). Classification (NCBI taxonomy): domain Eukaryota; kingdom Metazoa; phylum Chordata; class Amphibia; order Anura; family Pelodytidae; genus Pelodytes; species Pelodytes ibericus. Next base: position 128,455,777 of record CM069860.1, on the reverse strand, counting down.
CACCCGCAACCTGGGAAGCAGGATGGGGGACGTAGAGTGGCACAGCACTAGTAGCTGAAGCCTGTGAAGGAGAGACAGGTGAATACAACGCCAGATCAGGAGGGGAGAGAAGCCCAGCCAAGGGAACCTGGTAAGTAGTAACAGGGGTAGGAGTAGGGGACGGGGTAGGGGGCAGTAAGAGACCCAGGGCCGGATCCTCATCCCCAGAAGACCCACTGCAGCTGCCCACAGCCTCCCCACTGCCCCCCGCCCGGGAGGGTAATCGAAGGGACCCCCGTTTTAGGCCCTGAGGCCTACTCACCACCCTGGCCTGCCGATCCGTGCTCCTCCTCCTGCTAGGCCCCGCATCCGGACGCGGGGGGGAAGGTAGCAGGGCTGTACCGGACCTGGTCACAGCCCTGGATGTCCTCCGTCCGTCGCGCTCCAAACCCCGAGGGGAGGGGCGCGGCCTGCGATCCCCGCTCCCACCAGCCACCGGGGACGGTCGCGTGGCTGCACTAGCAGGCCCGCCGCCGGACGCAGCGGGCCGCGCGGCCGACGGGCGAAGGCCGCTTCTTCGCCCAGCTCCACTCCTGCTCCGGTGAGGCTGGATGGAGCCGGCATCCGGGCTCAGTCGAGCGGGCGGGCGGGACACCCGCCGCGCCCCGCAACGAGGACCCGCGGGAGGCGATGCCACCGCGGGTGTAGCAGCCTGCAGCGCTGCAAACTGCTGCCTCAACTGTCTGCCACCATCTGTAAGGGCCTCAGCCCTCAGGGCAGCGAGCATTGCCTCAATCTCCATGCCTGGGCCGTGAATGAAACACCAGAGCTGCAAAAAATTGCTACCAGGTGCGTTTACAGATTAAAATGGCTGCTGGGGAGAGAGGCTCCAGGGCTTTTATCAACTCCCCCTTGAAGCCCCTCCCCCCAGCCCCCGTCAGTCATCTCTTGCCTCCCCCTCGCCCATACATGTCCTGTACAATTAATTTGCATAATTTCCCAGGGTTCTGTCCTGGCCAAATAATTGTGATTTATCCCTTCAACAACTTTCTGCTAAATTAGCTATGCTATGTTGCTTAATCTCGTGTAAACGAGTATCAGACGTTAGAGCGCTGGATATCTCAGCACGTTCCTTCACCCCAGAGGGTGTGTCCTTTGATATCTCTCGTCGCACTAAGACGTCAATTACATCTGTTTTTTACCCAGCGTTTCCTCGTAACCCTAAGTTATGTCCAGTCCTGTGCTTAAAGGAATACGAGTTACGGACTTTGCCTTTCCGTACCCAGTCTAGTCCGGAATTGTTTCTGGCTCTTCGCCGGCCTCATTCTCCCATTTCTACCACATCCCTGGCTAGATGGATTAAATGGGTTTTGACAGAGGCCGGAGTGGATACAACAGTTTTTACTCCTCATTCTACACGTGGAGCCATGGCATCCAAAGCATTCACATTGGGATGTCGTTTGGAGGACCTACTGAAAGCGGCAGACTGGTCACGTGAATCAACATTTAAGGAATTTTATTTCAGAGTTCCAGAGCATTTTACTTCTTCTGTGATTGATCAGCTTTAAACTAGCATAATATGAGCCTCCGTGTCTTTATAAATTTTAAGATTTTACTAATAAATATGACGTAAAGTCATGATTTATAAAGACACGGAGGCGAGTATTATCCCCACCCAAATTGTATGTTTATGGTATATTTATTGTATATTTATTGTACCTTTAATAAACACAATTTTCCCACCCATGTTGGGTTCCGTTACCTTTATGCGTGGTTTTTACCTGATTGATTATGTTGTATATCCTATAATTCATGATGATGATATGTTTTTTATATACCGTTTTTTCGACTAAGGTCGAGGATTAATATTTCGTCTTCTGGCACATACTTTACCGTATTTTTTCTGTTCTTTTAGCCTGAAGTTTCCCGTGGTCATATCCAGTTACCCATGTTTCACAGTTTACAGAAACCTTGGTCGATGTTGGGTTACCTGAATCGATCTTCATCATTCGCAGTTCACTGGATGGATCCTCCGGTTGGAGTCTTCTCGTGGTTGGATTTCCTATGGATTAATTTCGGCTGATGTTTTCATTAATAGTTGGATTTTATATGTTTTTTATATGTTTTTACACAAAGAAAGAGGATGTATTTCCTATTACACTGGACTTTATAGAGGAGGGGAGGGATATTATATATTTGGTATGTTCTCATTGGTTAAATTTTTCTAATGCATTCTCTTTGCTGCTGAGGGTAAATAAAGAAAGAGATAAGCATAATACTCGCCTCCGTGTCTTTATAAATCATGACTTTATGTCATATTTATTAGTAAAATCTTAAAATTAACATCTATTGATATTGTATTTTGTTGTTATGCTATTTTGCTTACCGTTTGATCTTTATTCTATGTTCAATAAATTCATTATTATTTTATGAATAATTGTTGCATTGTATTTACTTTTGTAAAAACGTCATCCAAACTCTCACATACATAACGAATTCTTGATATGGGTATTTTTAGTCGGACCCATATATATGAATCATCAATTTTCATATTTTTTTTTATTCATAATTAATAACTCATATTCATATTTTTTTTAAGTTATTAATAATCCGACAATGACCATAATTTTAAAATTGGCATTGTAGCTTCTACGCAAGAATTTGCTACCAGTAGCTTTTCTTTTTGATTTCTCTACCGGTGCCTCTCCGCTGGATGTGGGAGTTGCCAGGCCACTTGAACAGTCTCCTCTAGATGTTGAAGGAGTTGCATGGTCGCTTGGACACTCTCCGCTGGATGTGGGAGTTGCCAGGCCACTTGAACAGTCTCCTCTAGATGTTGAAGGAGTTGCACGGTCGCTTGGAGACTCTCCTCTGGATGTGGACGGAGTGGAAGACATGATAGCAATTTAAAGTGTAGAATAAAGTACCAGTATGATAGGGGATGGCAGGTTTGCTGTCTGGTACTGTAAAACCAACACAACAAGAAGACACTAGTCATGTTATTCTGTTACTGTATATCATGTGTATCTCTAAAGTGTTTTTTTACGGTAATGTTATTTTTATTCCAAATAAACTCATGGTACGTTACGTACCAGTACCTTTAAACACTACCAGCATTACTGTACTTTTTTGGAGTAATGTACATACGGTGTACTGTTGAATGAAATGGGCCATATGAGTGAAACTGACACTCACTCATAAGCGCACTTACACTCTGACAAGCACTTATGATATTTGCACACTCACACTCTAACATGCACTCCCCTGCACACTTACACTATGACACACACTCAAATGCCCAACTACTCTGAAATTCACTCATTTGCACATTTACAGTAAAATCTGCTACTCACTCATATGCACACTTACACTCATATGCACACTTACACTCATATGCACACTTAAAATTTTACACTCAGACAGTTGTGTGAACACTAATGTAGGGGTAGTACTGGGGGGGTAGGGCTAGGGGTTGTAATGTGTGTGTAAATGTGTAAAGTGCTTTATTTATTTTTTACTTTAAAATTACAGACCTGCTTATCCGTCAGTGGCTCAAAGATGAGTAGCACATCTGTAGGAACCACATCTCCCATGATTCTCAGTCACCATTAAGGCAGTCTGAGTTTCATGGGAGATGTAGTTCATTGATGTGCTCCCCATCAAAGAACTACAAACTGGTAGGCAGAATTCACTTGGTAAAAGAAGCAGAGTCACGTGAGCGCTGCGTGACCCACGTGACTCTGCTAGGGGCTGAGACTTTATCTGCAGTGAGCCTGTCTTTGAGCTCACTACAGAGAAAGTTTCAGCTCCTAGCGTGGGTCACGTGGGTCACGCAGCTCTCACGTGATTCTGTTTCTTTTTTTTTTCACCGTTTTAATTAATCCGCTTCCACGGAGCTCCGGAGGCGGCAGCGGGCTAGCTGACAGGCAAGGAGGCTGCAAGCAAGGGTCATTGGAGGTAAGTGGGGCTGATCTGAGGTTTGAAAATGTAATGACCCCGATTATAAGACGAGGTCGTTTTTTCAGACTTTTATTTCTGAAAAAAACCTTGTCTTATAATCGAGCAAATACGGTAATACCTAATCCTGTGACAAGCTTAGTGTACCAATATTCTTTTTTTTCTACTTGCACTTAGTTGAGCTTGTTGACCTTTCTTTGTTTGGTTGCAGCTTCCTCCCCAGGAGCTAATTGGGAAGATTATTGGTTGGATCTCCTCCAAAACATGAAAGGACAACTACCTTATAGAGTCCTGTCTGCTTGTATAGCCCTATCAAGGGGCAGGCGTCTTGGGTCAGATCTTCCTTTATGTGACCCAAGTTACTAAACAACATAAAGTTATACAAGCACAGAAGGCTCAATAAGTTACTTTATTTATATTCTTTCATTAAAGCATTTCCATTTAAAATGCCTGAATTTGATACAATCTGTCATTTAACCCCTTAGTGACATGACTTTTTTGGCTTGTCCGACGCGTCTGAGGTGTTTGTGTTTTGCTGTAGTTTATTTCTGTCTCATTTTGTGTACCCACACAAACTATATATTGTGTTTATCATCATAAGAAGGGCTTTCTGTTACTACCCTTATTTTGATAATATCATATAATTTGAAATAAAATGAATAAGAAAATATGGCAAAAAAAGATTTTTTTTATGACAATTTTTTGAAAAATCGTATACTCATCTACAAGAGACAACAAAAATACACTGCTAAATAGTTTTTAATATATCAAATCAAATCAAAAATATCAATCAAAAAATGAAATTACAGTGTGGGCCGAATGTACTTCCGTCAATGCTGCTGAGGCTGAGTGCGCCTGCTACTGCGCGACCCATTGCCTACTTAATCAATGCGTCCCTCTCCTCCGGTTATGTCCCCAAAGCCTGGAAAAAAGCCAGAGTTATCCCCATTCACAAAAATGGGGATGTAAACTTAGTGTCAACTTACTGTTGATCGGGAACGGGGGACTAATAAAAGTTGAAAGGGTTAAATTGATGTTGAGAAGCCCCCCTTGCTTGACCAAGTTCAGATAAAGGTCACAGTCCCTGAGGAAGTCAGATGAGACATAATGGTTTATTTAAGAATGTCTTAGACTACAAAAAGAGGAACTAATGTTGTAGCAAGTTTCAACTGTCTTTTCTGCTGACTGACTATATTGAGATTTATTTTAGCTTTTCTGCCTAGTGACAATATATGTACCAATTGTCCACCCCCCTTGTGACATGTATACGCCGCCTCTCATGTACTTGATGCTATGTTTGTGCAAAACCTATAACCAATCAATGCACAGGACAACGCCTAGATTTGTGTATAAATACCAATGTGTAATAAACTACACTCAGAGCTGAGGATAAAGAAACACGTACCCTTTGTGTATTTGTTTTCCGCCTTCACAGCTCTCCAGATATCTGCTAACCTGCCACACATCAACGACCTTAGAAGTAACTGATCAAGGAACAGAGACCGGCCGTTCCTTTCAATTTTGTGTCAGAAGTGGGATTCGGACATACAGGGTGAGTACAAGTTGTGCATGGTTGTATTTTATACTTCTATGCTGTGCTCCCTTGTCTCTCCGAATCCCGTACCTAAAATTTTGTGGCTTAAGTAAAGCCGTGGGTTGTTGTTAAACACTTGTCACTGGGACGAGGTAATATTGTGTTTCTGGTACACAATTTAAAATAATCTATTGATCTATGGTTCTTGTCACTGGGACGAGAAAATATTGTGTTTCTGGTACACAAATAATAGATATAGATATTAAGATTTCACTGGGAAATCGCTAAAGTGCGTGACACTGGGTCGCGGCACAGTTTAACAAAACCTATTTAGAGATATATATGTATATATGAAGATAAATATATACAAGCGATTTGTAATTAGGAAGTGTTACTTTCTAAACTGTCGTTGGTGTGTCAAAGGTTATTTGTACATATGTTAAAGTATAAGATAAGAATTGTATATTAATTTGTGTGAACTGCATAAAATTATCTGTTCATAATGGGACAAAAGTTAAATGATTTAGCAACTACAAGTTTTATATCAGGCAAAAGGAATGATGTCCCTTTGTATGGAATCCCCATTATTATATTTAAATTTATGTGACCGTAGTATGTAGTTCAGGTATGATCATGTCATAATAAATAATCCCAAAGGGAGAGAAAATTAACAAGGATAAATCTAAATATTCTAAGAGTCCTGTCCCACAGAAAGCTAAGACAGAGTCGCTGTATCCAGCACTTCCTGTTTGCTCAGAGCCCACACAGTAGAGCACACAATGCACATTGTCAGAAAAGGAATTAACTGCTTTGTCTGTGGCCATAAGGTATGTTTGATTTGTCTCCCTGCAGTACACAGTGTTTTATGGGTATAGTAGAAATTTTATGTATAAAGTATAAGAATATTATAACATTGCATTGTTAAACAGAATTATAAGTGTTAAGAATTTCTAGTGTGGCTGGGACACATTTATAAGTAAGAAGACAATAGTTCTGAACTGAAGCTGTGTGACAGAGGATACAGATCCTTCTGTAAAACATATTGAAGATTAGAGTCTCATGTCTGTGACTCCCAAGTACACTGTATCTTGATGTTTTGGATATGCTGTGCAAGTTGATAAGACCATAGAAGCTGTGGCATAATTATGTTTAATGTTGTCATTAGGATAATTGTCATTATTGTTTAAATATTTGCATAAGTAATTTTTGCAACTGCTATTTTTTAAGATATAATTGTATTTTTATAAGTGATGTCTGCACAAATGGGCAATAGTGTTACAGTAAAAGTCTCTAATATTTTACCACAAGAATAGAGACGTGTCCTAGTTTTGTGTCAACAGCCCCCAAGCAGCAGTCATGTTTTATAGAGATGTAACAAAAGAGGATGGATCTCATGGATTAGTCAAAGAGCGCTCAATAAAAAAAAAATAGGCATGTTATGCCGCTAATATAATTTTGAATGATTCATGAGTGAAGGTCTTCTGGGTTATATTCATCAGTGTGATAAGAAGTTTTATAATAAATTAGTTTTAGCAGGAAATTAACAATAGTCACTGTAGTTGTGTTATTTTGGGTAAGCAGAGTTGTTTTATTTTGGCATAGTCAGTAATTTTATTGGTGATATGCATAGTTTAGAATTAATTTGCTACTGCGCTTGCGTAACTGTATCTTTAAGTAAGAAAAAGTAAAATATGTGTGTGTAAAACAGTGAGTCATATAATATTCAAGGTCCTTTTTGGACATCATGTTATATATACGTGATCAATCCAGTGGATAGTATAACAGCTGTTTTATTTCATAAATGCCATTATTTGATTTTTATTAAGGTTTATTTTGATTCAATCTATATATTCAGTGGCATCAGGGTAAAAAGAAATCTAATATTTGTTTAAAAATTCTAAACATTTAACAGGTTTTACATGTTACCTATTAGAAATGTTTATTTGTTTAGGGTATATTTTTTCTTTTTTGTATTTAGGTATCTTGACCAGTATATATTTTTATGTAGGTTGGAAGGATTTTTGTATTTGAATTTTTAGTGTATGTTGAAGATGGGTTTTGGTTTTTCACAACATAAGATATCACATTTTCCAACACTTTAGATAAAATAGATAAGGAAAGATGTATTGATTATTTTTAAGGCATTTGTAGGTACTGATATATTTTAGATTTAAGTAGGATTTCAGAGTTGATACTAGAGAAAGACTTGAGTAATGTTTATTCGTAAAATGTTGAGAAGTGGGGGATTTTTGTGTTAGGCCGTTGAAGGCTTTGTGGGCCATGGAAATGGCAATTGATAAAGATAAAAGCTTTTTGTATGTTGTAGAAGGTGAGAGGTCATGTTGCAAATATGTACAAAGAGAAGATGTTATGGACTAAGAATATAACAGTTAGGATTTAAAAGTGAATATTAATTTGAAAGGGAAGACATAAGTAATAATGTGTATGGTATATACCAATAAGAGGTAGAACTTTTGGTTTATACTGAAAAGTATTGATCAGTGTTTTTAAATAAACTCCCTGCCCATCCAATATAATTTTTGGTAACTTGCATTTACCGTAATTGTTTTATCTTTGTGGTGTGACCAGAATTATTTTTACAGTGCTACAGCGCTACTTACATTGTTGGTGATATATGAATATCATTTTCAAACTATAGGGAACGTCAGATTACCAGCCGGAGAGCAATACATATTTAAATAAATACAGAGCTAGCATGTTTATATACAGTAAATATACATACACACACACATACACACACATACGTGATGCTAAAAATGTTCATTTGTTGTATTCTATTTTTTGTTATAATTAAGGCAAATGTGATACATTGGGAGAGATTATTGAGCTGTTGCTTAAAATTTTAGATACAAGTTAAGTTTTAATATATGAGAATGTATGTCTGTCAGTGATTAGTGGAAAGAATTAGCAAGTGTCATGTTCTTAAACATGCTGTGGTGTTAGAGGTGAAAGAGTTAATTATATAAATTCAGATAGTTTTTGTTGTATATGAAAGAGAGAAAAAGTCCCCCCAGAAACCCCCCCTTCATTTCCCCTTCTATCTGTTTGTCTAATTGCAGATAAGAGAGTTGTAGCAGTGGCTGCAAAAGTATTTTTTTGTGTGTGTGAAGGGAGGGGGAATGGGCCAAAGTTGTGTTCTGTGCTGTGGTCATGTTGATAGTATATTGATAATGGTCAAGAGATATATTTTGTTGTCAATAATTTTGATGAAGTATATGTAGCAATTGTGAATTTTTATAAAATATTTATTTTGACAGGTCACGTCTGTTATTTTTATTGAATTAGTTCCAGCCTATACTGATGTTGTTTCAGAGTTTACTGATAAGACCAGCAAATCTAGATTATTACTGATGCAGTTCCAGTAAGAGGTCTTAATCACTAATGAAGAGCTAGTTATTATTAACAGTGAGTGATTATTATTATCAGTTGTATATTACACTCATCATGCTCAGTCAGGAGATTCATAAAAAGAATAATAATATTTTTAAGAACAAAAGAGTGGTCTAGTTATTTTGAGACATGAGTTAAGAGTCATAATATTTTTAATGATATTTTAATGTAAAGCAAATAAGCCAAAATGTTTAATGAAATATTGCATGTTACTAATTGGAATATTTTGAGTTTTATTTCCATATAGATTAAAGCTGTACAGCCAACAAAAGACAAGTTCACAGTGCACCAACGAATCTATTGCTGATAAAAGATTATTTCTAAAGAAAGAAAAAGTTTATTTTAAAAGAAGAAATACTTACAATACAAGTAAAGAAAGGATCCTAACAAAGTTTACTGGAATATTGTTGTGAAAGTTGTTCAAATCAACTCCTGGATCCACGTTATTTACGTAGAGCACATTCCTGTACTGACAAACAGGCCAACAAAGGAGCAGCAACTTAATGTTTTGATGGGAATAATAACTCCCTGACCACTAGCCAACATAAGCTGAGTCGTCAACCTAGGATAACTCGCAAAGAATACACCCAGGAGTCTGCAACAGATACAACAGTCTACAAAAGATCATCATTGTTGGGAAGTATATTTTCATATGTACAAATGTATACAATTGTTATTGAAGGCTTGTAATTTTTGTAGTAGAGATTTGTTTAATTGTGATATTACAGGTATGTTTAGAGTATAGTGAATTTTTGCAGACTGACTCTACCAAACACTATGAGTCGACCCATAAGAAACTGTATTTTGATAATATGTTTGTGGAATTTTATGTAGACAGTATATAAAATCTCAGGAAATGTATCTGATATTTTAAATAGGTTAGTTTGTTTTTGTAAGAGAGACTAATCAAGAAGGATTATGGATTTAAGGATTAGGTTAAAAAGTGTCCACAGGTAGTCCGTGAGATCCCCTGGGACTGGGAAATTGGCTGGGATCACTTGGAGCAAAATTTGTAAGTGGTTTAGCATGTGTGAGATCAGTGTTGCTAATTGTTTATGTTGTTTGTTTCAAGGGTCTCATCCTCAAGTGCATCCTGACTACTGACATCATGCCCCTACGTGAAGACTGGAAGACACTGCTCAGATATTCCCCATTATGGAAGCTTACAGTGCAACTAAGCTGGATGACCTACCAATGTGTGAAATCGAGGAAGTGTGCCTTATCATCTTGGATACAATGATTATGTTGACCAGGCAACTCCTGATGGTTATCCTTAAAAACAGACAATGTCAATTTCTAAGAATAAAAGGGGAGAACAGTATGAATATTATATGGACTGTAGGGGCCTCTGGAGTCACGTCGTGGATGGGAGACCATATTGTTTTGTCTGCTGCCATTTTATCTGACTGCCGCTTTGTGTTCTGAATGCATGCCATGTTGTGTGTTCTGAATGCATGATGTCAGTTTTGCTTCAAGTTATTTTAAAGTATTCTGCAAATGACTCAGTCCTTGGGAATTGCAAACTCCGGAATAATATGTTGGATTTTTACATAGATCTATTGGTTGTAGAGAAGGGTTTTATTAGGCAGGGTAAGAGGAGCAATCAACAATAGATAATTAATTTAGTTTTGTGTCCATCATGTGTTTTTGTTGGTCATGCCATTATGTAACATTATGTAACATATTTAGATAGTTATGGCAGGCCTTCCATATTTAAGAGAGAGATACTGTGAATTTTCACAGGTCCAATATTTCTGCAGAGCGCAACCAAGGTCTGCTCAGTCGTCAAAGGTCTAAACTTAATCTCAAAGGCTATTAAAGTTAAAGTTATTGTTAGATGTCAGTATTGTCCAGAGGCAGTCCGGTAAAACAGGAAAGCCATAGTCGGTTAGTAAAGCTTAAATATGGATGTGAAGATTTTTGATTCAATATGTTGTTTTAATTGATCAGACCACTCCAATTTAATCCAATGGTATTTAAATAATATAAGAGATGTGGACACAAATATCAAGTGAGCCACAGGTTTTGATTGGATATTCGAAATATGCTCGTGGTTAGGAGATAATTAAGTGTTTTTTTTTAATAATAGCAATAATAGTTTTTTTTTATATAATTGTGAGGTGTGATAAATGCATTATTGCTAAAGCTGTTAAACCAGCTCCAAAATTCCAATACCACACGTAATATTACATTACCTATGTTAGAGCTTCTCAACAGCAATATTAAGATTGTTCAGCAAGTGAACAAAAGAGTGGAACTGAAAGGGTTAAATTGATGTTGAGAAGCCCCCCTTGCTTGACCAAGTTCAGATAAAGGTCACAGTCCCCGAGGAAGTCAGATGAGACATAATGGTTTATTTAAGAATGTCTTAGACTACAAAAAGAGGAACTAATGTTGTAGCAAGTTTCAACTGTCTTTTCTGCTGACTGACTATATTGAGATTTATTTTAGCTTTTCTGCCTAGTGACAATATATGTACCAATTGTCCACCCCCCTTGTGACATGTATACGCCGCCTCTCATGTACTTGATGCTATGTTTGTGCAAAACCTATAACCAATCAATGCACAGGACAACGCCTAGATTTGTGTATAAATACCAATGTGTAATAAACTACACTCAGAGCTGAGGATAAAGAAACACGTACCCTTTGTGTATTTGTTTTCCGCCTTCACAGCTCTCCAGATATCTGCTAACCTGCCACACATCAACGACCTTAGAAGTAACTGATCAAGGAGCAGAGACCGGCCGTTCCTTTCAAAAGTACTCAAAAAAAATAAATGGGCAGACTAGATGGACCGAATGGTTCTTATCTGCCGACACATTCTATGTTTCTATGTTTCTATGTCAAACTACAGGCCTATTTCACTACTACCCATACTTTCTAAAATCCTTGAAAAATGTGCCCATGATCAACTGTGCAAGTATTATCAACGCTCCAACTATCAAACCTCGCTTCAATCTGGGTTTAGGTCAAATCACTCCACAATAACTGCCCTCTTAAAGGTGAGCAATGACATTCAGAGTGGTATGGAGATGGGTGAAATTACAGGTGAAGTTTTCCTAGACTTTGCAAAGGCGATTGACACGGTTGATCATAAGCTTCTGCTAAACAAGCTAAGTTGTTCCGGTGTAAATGAGAGGTCGCTCTGCTGGTTTCGTTCATACTTGTCTGATAGAAGTCAATATGTGTCCATGGCTGATACTGCCTTCCTCCCGTTGCCAATCAAGTTTGGAGTGCCTCAAGGATCCGTTCTTGGACCTCTGCTATTCTCGCTATTTATAAATGATCTACCCTTGGCGTGTGACCTGGCTCATGTGCATATGTATGCTGATGATACGGTCATTTATACTTGCGGTACTCAACTATCGCAAGAGGAGTCCGTGCTACAGGATCAGTTTTCTAAAGTGGAAAATTGGATAGCTAACAACAAATTATTCCTCAATGAGGAAAAAACTGTGACCATGTTGTTTGGGACAAATGCCAAACTACTTAAATTAAACAATCCTCATTTAACCATCAAGACCAAAACCAGTTATAACCTGACCCAGGTAAACTCATATAAGTATCTTGGCATGTGGCTAGATCCAAACCTATCTTTTGGTCTCCATATTGATAAGCTTGTTTCAAAGCTATATCCTAGGATCGGCTTTCTATATAGAAACAAATCTAACCTAGATTCCATGGTAAGGAAACGTATTGTGCAGCAAATGTTAAGGCCGATCTTAGATTATGGAGATGTTGTGTATGATTCTGCCCCTCAGACCCATCTCGATAAAATCGACACTATGTACAATACATTGTGTCGTATTGCGCTACAGTGTGATTATAACACGCATCACTGTAAAAGGTTAAAAGAGTTCAATTGGCTGACGCTTGCCTCCAGGCGTACTCTCCACCTAGCTTGCTTAGTGCATAACCACTTCTCTGGAACGCTCCCCCTCTGCCTGAGCGGCATGCTCACTCTTACTCCCTGCACATCCCACAATCTCAGATCCTGCACCAATCCTTCACAAGCGATTCCCCACTTCAAAAAGGAAGCAGATCGAGGTGCGTTCTCTTTCAGAGCTCCTCATATGTGGAATAGCCTTCCCGTTGCTGCTAAATCATCATCTACTCAAAGATCCCTGAAAATAAGTATCTCCCAAATCCTCAAAACAGATTGTACCTGTTATTAGTTTACAAACTCTTTCGTATACTGTACATGTTCCTTTTTTGTATCAATAATGATTTAACCTGTATGTTCTCCTTCCAACTTGTTTAATATATGTATGTATTTATTTTTGAATCTACTGTTAAATGTGTAACTCTGTGTAACTCCATTCTGGACTGGGTATCCAGGACATACTTGAAATCGAGAGAAATCTCAATGTATTCTTCCTGGTAAAACACTTTCTAAATTAATAAAAAATGTCCTGAGTTCTGAAATAGCCCATGTTTTATGTTTTTGTGCTTTTTGATTCATGTTACAGCGTCAGAACTAGTAGTGCAAAGCTATTTCAAAATCTTTTTTTTTCAAAATTAACCACAGTGACATTGTAACACTGATATCTGTACTAAATCAATGAATGACCCCCAACATGTACATATTTTTGAAACTAGACAACTCAGGGCATTTAACTAGCCATTTTTACCACAAATCTTTGCCAAAGTTTGAAACAAAAAGTGTTTTTTTTTTAAATTGTTTATATAGATTGCAATTTAGGTAAACATTACCTTAAAATGTGAAGGGGTATTTCCAAATGACACCTCAATATATGTTCAGCTACAATTCCTGAGTACAGAGATACCACCCATGTGTAGGCTGGTTAGGTTATTTGGGGGTTTAAAGACCACATTTGAGAGGCGCGCTTTTTGGTCTTCCAAATTGGAATTCTGGAATTTATTTTACCCCACAAAACCATACATTGCAAACTAGACACCATAGGGTATTTCAAATGGTAGTATTTTAACACTTTCTATGCACTAATTCTACCACCAGCCTTTGTTAAATTTTAGTTTAGTAATTTTTTAATGTTTTGCTTCCACATACATTGTACTTCGGCATGAATTCACAGATCGGGTTATGTGTCAGTGCCAAACAACACCTCAATTTGTGTTCAGCAACATCTTCTGACTACAGGGATACCACGCATGCATAGGTTTGTTGGGTGTTTTGGGGGCTAAAATGACACATTTAGGGGGTGTGCATTTCCAACTTGGAATATTGACATGTAGTCAGCCTGCGCCCATATTCCATTTGGGACACTTTTGAAGCCTGTCAAAGTATTTCACCACATAAAACCATATATTTTGGAAAAATAGACATCCTAGGGTATTTAAAATAGTGGTATTTTAACACTTTCCAAGTACTAATTCTACCACCAACCTTGGTCAAAGGGTTGGAATGTCATTTTTTTCCCACACACATTTTAGTTCAGGCAGGAATTTTCAGATTCTGGTATAGGCCACTGCCAACCAACACTTCAATATGTGCTCAGCAACATCTCCTGAGTACAGGGATTCCACCCATGCATAGGTTTGTTGGTTTGTTTTGGGGCTAAAAGGCCACATTTAGGCGCATTTCCAACTTGAAATTTTGACATGTAGTCAGCCTGTGCCCATTTTCCATTTGGAACATTTTTGAAGCCGTCCAATCTATTTTACCCCATCAAAATAGATATTTTTGGAAAATAGACATCCTAAGGTATTTCAAATGGTGGTATTTTAATACTGTATATGTACTAATTATATCACCAGTCTATGTCAAATTTTGTGGTAGTAATTTTTTGGGAGTTTTCTTTCCACATACATTGTACTTCAGGCATGAATTCACAGATTCTGGTATATGTCACTGCCAAACAACACCCCAATATGTGTTCAGCAACATCTCCCGAGTACAGCGATACCATCCATGTATAAGTTTGTTTGGGGGGTAAAAGGCAACATTTGTGAGGTGCGCATCTCAGTGTTACAACTTGGAATTTTGATATGTAGTCAACCTGCGTCCATATCCTATATATTGGATATATATCTTTGAAGCCAGCCAATATAATTTATAAAGACACGGAGCGTCGTATTTATGCATTATGCACTCTTTCCATTTATTGCCTCAGCAGCAAAAGGTTAGAACATAGTAAAAAACAAGCATAAAAAACAACCAATCACAACTTACTACAAACTCTGCTCCTCCCCCTATAAAAAGCCCAACCTGCATCGACTCCATTTTCTTTGCTGCTCCCTCGACAGTTAAGTATTTTCAATTGACCTTATTTTCTGTATGTTACTTGTATTTTATCTGTTTTGTTTGTGTTTTTGGTCCTTTGGGGGCGGTTGTGTCCCCAGGACCTTCATTCTGTTACGCTATTTTTATCTCGGCATTTGCCCGTTACTCACAGGTAGGTTTCTCACTTTGTGGATGTTATTGACCCTCTTCAAGGTAAGTCACTTGTACCTGCGTTTTTTTCCCCTAGAATTGACTGAACCGGAGACAGTTTACTTTAATTTTCTCCTGTGGCTGAAGCAGGTGCCATTTTCGGGTCCGTTTCACGCCTTGGAGTTCTAACGCCGTCCACCAGTGCCTTTGCAGTGAGAATTGCGCATGGTGGACGGCTGACGGAAAACTGTTTCCCATTTTTCTCTCCAAACAGGTTTTTATTTTTTCTTTAGCGTTCTATCTCTGGTATCAGAGGCGTCGCTAGGGGTGGGCTACTGGGGCTATAGCCCCGAGTCCCCCCTTCATAGCCCCGAATGAAAACTCTGGGGCTAAAGTATTCTTTAGCCCCGAGACTCCAGGGCTATAAATATAAAAAAAAAAAAGAAATCCCCCGGTGAGCTTTCCTCCGTCTGGGACATAGTCCCAGAATCGGAGGATTAACCTCACGAGGGGGTGAGGGCTGATCGGGAGGAGAGGCTGCTATAGGGAGCTCGCTCCCTAGCCTCTCCTCCTGGCCATAGAGATCACAGCGCGACGGGTGCAAGCTCCGCCCCCGTCGCGCTGTGTCAGCTGCTTGCCGGATGTCAGGTGGACGGACATCCGGCAGAAGGTCCTGGATGACGGACAAAGTGTAAGGTAAGTCAAAAAAAAAAAGTGTGACTGTGAATGGGTGTCTAGGTGTGTGTGTGTGTGTGTGTCAGGGTGTCTAGGTGTGTGTGTGTCAGGGTGTCTAGGTGTGTGTGGGTATTACTGGGTTCTGAGTGGCACAATATTCTTGGGCTATGATTGGCACAATATTACTGGGTTCTGAGTGGCACAATATTCTTGGGTTATGATTGGCACAATATTACTGGGTTCTGAGTGGCACAATATTACTGGGCTATGATTGGCACAATATTACTGGGTTCTGAGTGGCACAATATTACTGGGCTATGATTGGCACAATATTACTGGGTTCTGAGTGGCACAATATTACTGGGCTATGATTGGCACAATATTACTGGGTTCTGAGTGGCACAATATTCTTGGGCTATGATTGGCACAATATTACTGGGCTATGATTGGCACAATATTACTGGGTTCTGAGTGGCACAATATTCTTGGGCTATGATTGGCACAATATTACTGGGTTCTGAGTGGCACAATATTCTTGGGCTATGATTGGCACAATATTACTGGGTTCTGAGTGGCACAATATTCTTGGGCTATGATTGGCACAATATTACTGGGTTCTGAGTGGCACAATATTCTTGGGCTATGATTGGCACAATATTACTGGGTTCTGAGTGGCACAATATTCTTGGGCTATGATTGGCACAATATTACTGGGTTCTGAGTGGCACAATATTCTTGGGCTATGATTGGCACAATATTACTGGGCTATGATTGCCACAATATTACTGGGTTCTGAGTGGCACAATATTACTGGGCTCTGAATGGTACAATATTCCTGGGCTCTGAGTGGCACAATATTACTGGGTTCTGAGTGGCACAATATTACTGGGTTCTGAGTGGCACAATATTACTGGGCTATGATTGGCACAATATTCCTGGGTTCTGAGTGGCACAATATTCCTTGGCTCTGAGTGGCACAATATTACTGGGTTCTGAGTGGCACAATATTACTGGGCTATGATTGTCACAATATTACTGGGCATCTGATTGGCACAATATTACTGGGCTCTGAGTGGCACAATATTCCTGGGCTCTGAGTGGCACAATATTACTGGGTTCTGACTGGCACACTATTACTGGGCTCTGACTGGCAAAATATTACAGGCATCTGACTGGCACACTATTACTGGGCTCTGAATGACACAATATTCCTGGTATCTGACTGGCACAATATTACTGGGCTCTGAGTGGCACAATATTACTGGTATCTTACTGGCACAATATTACTGGGCTCTGAATGGCACACTATTCCTGGTATCTGACTGGCACAATATTACTGGTATCTGAAAGGCACAATATTACTGGTATCTGACTGGCACAATATTACTGGGTTCTGAGTGGCACAATATTCCTGGTATCTATAATTGTACAATTTTCAAACACTGAAAAATTTGTGGGTGTTTTCTTACATTTTTATTATGATGTGGGGGGGGGGGGGGGTGCAACACTCAGGGTCCGCCCCGGGTGCCAAATGCTCTAGGTACGCCCCTGTGTGTGACCGAGCTCATCTGGGCTCTAGCCCCAGTTCATCCGAAGACCTAGCAACGCCCCTGTCTGATATTAAATCATTGCACTGTTTATATTTTCTGCATTTGGGCACTATAGATCAAGATGGTTAGCTCTAAAGAGATAACTACTAGATCAAGGACTGAGGATACCCTGAGGATATATAGAATATTTAATAAAGTTGCAAAAATGTGTTCAAAGGCCAGTGTCATCAAACAACCAACAAATGCTAACCAAGCTAGCTATAGCACATTGCATATAAATGACAATAAAGATAAACAAGATGTCACAAAGATGTCTACCTGCCACTACCAATGAGTTTACCCCATCGCCATGGAAACAACGTTTGCGTCTCCACATTACATGGCTGCATCTTTGCGCAGTCACAGTCTAATCCCCATTGATACTTCCCATGCACATGAACGTTGAGCATTGCCTCTGCAGCATAAACGTCATATTTTGTAGGTCTGGTCTCCATCTACCATGATGTGTCATGGAGTACTTGTCATGTAATGGGAGTGCATGGGATCTCTGCACCCTTGGGGAAATACCGTATTTACTTGAATCTAATGTGCACCTTTTTTCACCAAATTGTGTCTCCAAAATTTGAATGCGCATTAGATTTGATGGCGCATTAGATTCGCCTATGTTTTCTGTTGCAACTCAAACCCCAAAAACTAAATTTTGCTGTTATCAAAAAGGAAAGCACAACGCAATAAAGACAAACTGCGCATGCGCACTACCATCTCTTACTTATAGAAATGTGTTTATTTTATTTATCTAACATTTCATTTATAATTTCTACTTTGTCTTTTATTTCTTTATTATCGCCTTTCTCGTCTGCCTTATTATGTTCTGGTATTATCATGAAGGACTTTGTTTTCTTTCTCAGACGGTAATACATGACCCTGTATGAGAAATAAAGCACAAGCAAAATATTTTAAGTGCCTTTTTACCCCCCAAATTCAAATGCATTTCAGTGAGTGTACTGTTTTCAGGTCAAATTTGTGGCAAATCAGTTAAAAAAAGCTTTTCTAATGGCTGAATACATTGTAACATTGCTGTGTATTGCATGTTTAAACGTTGCAGGAATAAAGTATTAAAGGAGCACTCTGATTACCTACTATTTTGCTTGTTACTTCTTTGAATGCCTACAGAGGAAAAATATAACTACTGCTCTGCTGAGAAATCGCTCATGTTATTTTAAATGGTTGTATAGCTCTATCAGGGGGCTGACATCTTGGGTCAGATGAGTGGGGACCTGAAACAATAATTCTGTCGGAGGGGAAGGGGGGACCTAGAAAATTTGTTCAGTAAGGGGCCCTGAATTTTCTGGTGGCGCCCCTGCTTCCAAGGGTCCCTATCATCCAATGCCCTAAATATAATCAGGGATAAACACTGCTCTTGGTGGACATTTACTGGACTTTGTGTCAGACAATTTAATGATGTAATATGGACATTCACACACTTTGCCTATACCTTAAAATAAAGATAATTAAAACCAAATTTCACTGATTTAGACACTTGTCATTTGTACTCAATATTGGATATGCACCACATATGAACCTCTGCTTTAACTAATCAATTTGAAAAAAGCTTACCCTAGAATAACTCCTGTTACAGAGCCTGCGCACAGCAATATATTACAGAATACCATGAAGAATATTAAGGGTTTTAGTTCACGTTCATCCTTCAATTTCTGGAGTATTTCTGCATAAAAAATGACCTGGGGATCAAAGTCTTTACATCCTTGTTCTTCATGTTTTCTTTCCTCTATTTCTGTTTCTTCCTTGTTTGTTTTCATTGTCTCTAAACTAACTAATTTATTCTCCTCATCTTCATCCTTTCCGTCTGATCCAGTGACCTTTGGAGTGTCAGTTCCACTTGTATTGTCTTCAGTCTTTTCTTGGAACATGCTTTCTGCAACTGTGACTGCTGTGGGCACAAAACATGTTTAACACTGAGAAAACGTAGGGCCCCTACATACAAACAAAATCCAATGTGTGTAGGGTTGCCACCTTTTCATCAAAACAATCCCGGCTTTGGTACTCTCCATAGCGGTAAAATACCGGCCAGGTGGCAATCCTAAATGTGTGTGGAATTCTCACCTTCTATGCACCGTGGTTTTTTTAAGTGTCTCTTGCAGAAATGACAGGGTATCAAACATACCTTACAGCATCCAATAATGCCTAGCATACTGCCTGCATGTTAGGCATTGTAGGATACAGTTGTACTATTCTGAATCGGGGGGATCTGTGCTAATTTGTTTTGACAGTCATCTCAGATATTTAAAGGGACAGTCTAGTCACCAAACTCACTTTGGTGCAAGATGAAGATTACTACTTGTATAGTGGACAGGCTGTTTTTCAATGTGATTTGATGCAGGCTTTCTGTATAGATCACATGTTTAATATTTCACTCAAGCCCTGTCCAGTGATTACTCTTCATGTTTACTGCAGGTGCAGCAGCACTGATTGTATAGACCCTGAGAATATAAACTTTTGTTTCATATAGTCACTTCCTGTGCTCCTCAAATTGATTATATTGTCAAACATACTTTGAAAGCACATTAATAGTTACACATTTTAATGAAAATGCATAACTAAGACTAGTTAGTTGAAAAAAAGGTTCTCTAAACTGGCCTAGAACTTGATGGTGTTGCATGTTGCAATGTGCATCATCTAGAATCTCCACACTCTCTTGAATATATGTGAATGCCCTAAGATTACAATTTGCAAGAATTCACCTAGGGGCAATTTTTGGACTTTATGACAGTTGGCTGTTGTGTGAGACTGTTGTGTCACCTAAGCATTGTTTATACATTGTTTATACAGAATGCACAGATTAAAAAACTGACCAAAAATAATCTATAGAGTTAATGATCCATAGATCTTAAATGATAGGAGTAAAATATACTCTAAATGTATTTATGGCATAACATGTGGGTTGATATGTATATTAACTACTTTCAAACAAAAATATGTAATTTGCATATCAAGCCTTTCATGAACAGGAGACATTATAGACATGTTAAATACACATTTTCTAAACATTATTTAATTTGCTTGTAATTCACATTCATAGTACATAAAATGAGTCCCTTTAAGCTCTATGTTTGACAATACTCACCTGAACTCTCATCTTCTCCCAGGACATGGATCTTGATTACTGGGATTGGAGTTTGCCGAACCCCATTAACACTAAGCCGAACTTCATAGGTGCCACTGTCATTCATGTAGGTGGGGTTTATGACAAGAGAGCAATTTCCTTCAGGAACAAGGGACACGAAAAGCTGAGCTCTGTTATTTGGGTCCTTCAATGGTTCCAAAACGGTGTCATATAAACGGAGGATTGGTTTATATGTATCTGTTTTTTCCGGGGTCATCCCCCATTCCAACAGTATCTCATTACTATGAAGGACTTGGTCTGTGTAGAAGCGGCAGGGGATAAGTAGTCGGGAAGATGAATGAACATCCATTTCATCTGTCGACAGACTGAGATTTCTGATCACCAGAGCTGGAAGATATTTTTTTAAAAGTTTTTCCCTCTGAAACAACTCAATTAATCAAGACATAACTTAAAATAAACTTGACAACTGACCAGATTACATTTACTCTGAATTTCTTTTTCTAAGAACACCAGCCACTAGTGAGTGGTATCCTTAACTAACAAATTGTTTACGTGTTTTATTATTAGTATTATTATAAAGCAGGTTTTTATTTATTTAGGGATTGGTTTGATTCAGCTATTATTTGCCCGATCCAAATGCAATTCAGAGCAAATCGTTCTATATTGTATAGAGCCTATAGTTTTATATATAATTATCTTAATTTGATTTGTATACATGCGTATGTTTGTGTGAATACTTGTGTTTGGCCTATGACCCATACCGCGGCTCCTAGATTTCAATCAAATTTGTGTAGCCTTGCATTTGTTCACCCCTCCATTAAAAGAAAAGCCAGTACATAAATAATCATCTTCATTGCTACTGAAAACACTAAAATGTGGTTATAACTACAGGTCACATGTTGGTAAAAGCTGCACAAGGATTTACGGGATAATTAGCCATCTCATGGTAATTGATACTGTAAAAGGAACCCCTGCACTCTCATAAATGATCACAGAATGTGTAGACAACAACATCATAGACCTGATCATTACCAGGATCAGGTCCTGATATTTGATTTCAGTCTTTCCCTGCCCTATGGATGGGAGGAATCGTTTCTTGCCTTGTGTGTAATCAAAAGGACTCCTTACAAATGCCAATAGGCAATCTAATTTGCAATAACTTAATTTATAGCTAAAGTAACAGAATGCCCTTCATTCAGGAGCAGCTTGCAAATGCCTTACTAACATTAGTAGAAAATATGTGCAATTGTAAATCTTGACTTACCGGATGTGAGATGGAAGCACAAAAAGAAAAATCCAGAGGTTACAAGGAACATACTTTTGTCAGTTATCATTCCAATTTCAGTTTTATGACCTCTGTTCTGAAAATAGTGAAAACAAATCTTTATTTACAGATGCCCTTATGCACCACACACCTGCCTCATTCAAAACAGGCTAACATGCAGGGTATCTAATGATTTGAAAATTAACACTGTGAAAACCAATCCTGAGTCATCAGTGGAATGATGCCATAGTGATATCACAATAAGGCTCAGTGTTCTAATTGTCTTACCTAGCCAAACTTATAATCATCATTTATCTGCAATCATACAAATGACCCAGTAAGGTTGAAATTATTATTACATATTATTCCTTAAAGAGGAATTAAAACCTAAACGTTAAAAAGGTTTCCCTCACACTCCCTTTTTATCGTGGTGCAATGTGCTGGAACAAAAAACATAACTATAAATCATCAGCACATTTTGCGCTCCCAATTATACTACAATGCCGACATCTTGTGTCTCCCTCACTCTGCCTGCTCCCTCCTACTCAAGTGTCAGACTTAAATTACTTATTAAAGTACTTTACAATGCAAATTTTAAATTTTGCATTGCTTAACATATGAAAAATTTACACTTGAATTTGTGAAAATTACAGCAGTTTTCAAGAAAGCAGGACTGCCCCACACTAGCTGAGCAAAAGTACATTTCTCCCTTTTTTTCCTGCATCAATGAGAATAATGCCATTCAAATGAATAAGATATACTGTTTCCTATGTGTACAGCCACATGGTTACTTAGATTCCACACAATGTATTCTATGCCACCATTAGAGCAGTGCAGGAAGTTACTAAATGAAACAAAACTGATACATGCTCAGTGTGGTAGTACCTGTAGTATACTAGGGGTGGGTGGGGGGGCTTGAGTATAATATTTAAAATGTGATTTATGCAGAATGCCTGCATCAAATCACACTTGAAAAAAAACTTGTGCACTATTCAGCCAGTAGTCTTCCACTTGCACTATAGTGAGAATGGGGGCTACGCAGTCTATTTTTAAATGAGAAGCAATGCATTTTTTGTATTTTGATTCTTGTATACTTTATAGGCTTTATTTGTGAAAGATGAAATTTGCAGGGAATTAAGAATGGTATAACAACCTAAGACCAACGTTGCAGAGTTGAAAACAGTCTATAATTCAATTCTACTTCAAATGCTGCTATTTTGGCCTTCATTTTACAATTCCCTGCAATTCCCTCTTTCATGAATAAATTACTATTTAACCATTACACTGGACTTGCAGCATGTTATATACCGTATTTGCTCGATTATAAGACGACACTGATTATAAGACGACCCCCACATTTTGGAACTTAATATGAAAAAAAAAAGTTAAGGCCTGAATATAAGACTACCATATGGGGAAAAAAATTCAAAACCACTTTTTTTTGCCATAAAGCATTGTTTCATCGTCAAAACATGTAAAAACTAGATTATCTGCAACATATAACTTAAAAACATGTTTAAATCAAAACTATCAGAAGGAAAAACAACAGTTTTCTTCTTTTTTTAATCAATGATAACTGGAATGATATCGTCATCATCATCATCTTCCTCCTCCTCATCGTCTCCTGTGTTAGCAGTGCTGCTCTGTGGTGTGTCCCACAAGATATCATCCTCTGTGCCATCAGTGGCATTAGTAATGCAGCATTTCTTGAAGCCCAGAACAATGCTGTCAGCAGAAATCAGGCTCCAGGCATGAAGTACCCATTCGCATAAAAGACTGATGGAAGGCTTCTTAATTTTTCCTGTTGGAGTCAGAGCGTGATCATCAGAAAGGAGCCATGCGTTGTACTGCCTTCTTAAATGATCTTTAAATGGCTTGTTAACCACAACATCCAGCACTTGTAACTGTGAGGTCATACCTCCAGGGATGATGACCAAATCAGTGTTCATCTCTGAAACCTGCTTTTTAACATTTGGGGTTAAATGTCCTCTGAATGCATCAAGGACAAGCATTCCTCTTTTCTTGCAGTGGATTCCTTGCTGTCTTCCCCAAACAACTTTAAGCCAGTCTAGAACGAGGCTTTCTTCCATCCACCCCTTCTCTTGAACTCTGACTATCACTCCTGATGGCAGGGTTTCTTTCGGCATGGTTTTCCTTTTCAGGATAATGTATGGTGGAAGTTTTGTTCCATCTGCAAGTGCTGCCAGCATAACTGTTATTCTGGATTTCTCATTGCCAGTGGATCGACTTCTCTCCCTTCTTAACATAGTAACATAGTAACATAATAATTTAGGTTGAAAAAAGACACAAGTCCATCAAGTTCAACCCTTCTACCTATCATTACAGCTTTTGATCCAAAAGAAGGCAAAAAACCCCTAAGGAAGCTATTTCGAATTTTGCCTCCTGGGGGAAAAAATTCCTTCTTGACTCCAAGAGGCAATCAGATTTCTCCTTGGATCAATAAGCTCTTTTATTAATGCTTATTCTATTATTAATAGCCCTGTATGTTCTGCTTTGCTAAAAAAACATCCAAACCATTTTTAAATGCATCTATTGTGGTTGCTAGCACTACCTCTCTTGGCAGTGAGTTCCATAACTTTATTGTCCTAACCGTAAAGAATCCCTTCCTTTGCTGTCTATGAAATCTTTGCTCTTCCAGTCTGAGGGGGTGACCTCTTGTTCTTTGTACCTTTCTGTTAATGAACAGGTCACTGGAGAGCTCTTTATATTGGCCCTGCAAATATTTATATAATGTTATCATATCCCCTCTGAGACGCCTTTTTTCTAACGTATATAAATTCAATTTTTTAAGTCTCTCTTCATAACTAAGATCCTCCAAACCCCTTATTAATTTTGTAGCTCTCCTTTGCACTTTTTCTAGTTCCTTAATATCCTTTTTAAGGACTGGTGCCCAGAACTGTACTGCATATTCAAGGTGAGGTCTTACCATTGATTTGTAAAGAGGCAAGATGATATCCTCCTCCCGTGAATCTATACCTCGTTTTATACATGCCAATATCTTATTGGCCCTTGCAGCTGCTGACTGGCATTGGGCACTGTTGCCAAGTTTGTTGTCTATAATTATTCCTAAATCCTTTTCATTAGTAGTTTTTCCCAGGGAAAAACCATTTAACGTATATGTTGCTTTGTTATTATTTTTCCCATAATGCATAACTTTACATTTGTCTATATTGAACCTCATTTGCCACTTTACTGCCCAGTCCCCCACTCTGTCCAAATCTTCCTGTAAAGAAAAAACATCAAGATTAGTCTTCATTGCCTTACCTAATTTAGTGTCGTCCGCAAACACGGAGACATGGCTCTCAGCACAATGTGGCAGATCATTAATAAACAAATTAAAAAGAAGAGGGCCCAAAACAGACCCCTGAGGTACTCCGCTTAATACCCTTGTCCAATTTGAGAATTTTCCATTTACAACAACCCTTTGTGTTCTATCTTTTAGCCAATTTTCAATCCACATACACACATTTGCCCCCAAACCTCTTGTGCACTGTTACATTGCTTGGCATGTCAAAAAACACTGGTGTTTGATCAGCATTACAGATCTGACTGAGAGCATATGCATGCTTTTTCCTCAGAGTGATCACAAAGCTTTGGAAAGAGAGGAGTCTTTCACTGAAGTCATTTGGCAGCCTTTGTGCTAAGGTTGTGCGTCGCCTCAAAGCCAAACCATTTCTCATCCTTCTGCACCATCCCATGCTAGCTTTAAATTCCGTTATTTTTAGCTCTCATGCAATCTCCAGAGCTTTTATTTGCATAGCTTCTCTGGTAATAGGATAGCCTTTGCTACGCATTTCAGTCACAAACTCAGCTACCCGTGTGTCAACTTCTTCATGTCTCCCAACTTTAGGGCCTCGAAAACCTTTTCTGGTGGAATGCGCATTCAGGAGTTCTGTCTTCTGTGCCCTCCATCGCCTGACATTACACTCAGTGACGTTGTACTTTCTGGCAGCGACACAGTTGTTGGTTTCTTCTGCCTCATTGATGATGTCAGAGGTATTGATCAGTAATCTCGAGACTGGTACATATGAATAAAGCAGATGCAAAGTATAACAAGATGGATGCAAGCAGCCTCCATTTTGTGGCAGTTTTTGGACATCCTTCTGTGTGTTAAAATCTTATTCTGTGTCCCTGAGGATAAAAGGAAAGTCTTCCACATCCCTAACTCTGTTATCTGTAACCAAATATTTTACTGATAAGTTCATAGTATCACCGGAACAGATAAGGGGGCCATTGTTGTGCAAGGTTTATTACATCTCATTGTACTGATGCAGACACAGCTGTGTACATACTAGAGGAGAAGGGGGGCTTCTATGCAACTTGCTAGCCCACCCAAACTGGCAGAAACTGACAGACACAGACACACTGAGATTATTGGGATTTTTGATTTGTAGAATCTAATAAGGGTTATTATAAATAGACCTTGTTGATTCAAATCACCCAATAAAATATATAATTATATCACACCTTCCCTAATTAAAATGTAAAGTATAATTAATCCTACATATTAATTAGAATATTGTTTTTATTGTTTTATTAGTGTGGTATACATTTTATGAAACATTTTTATTTAATGTGCAATGATAAGAATAAGAATATGATACATATTTACTCTAATTTCAAATTGTATTAACACTTTTAGACATTTAAACATATATTGTCTTGTATTATACTCACAATCCAGGTGTAGCTATAAACCATGACATCATCTCATTTAAATTAAATACACCCATCCATTCAATTGGCTAGAAGTTACAGAAACAGGGTGTGAATCTGAGATAAGGTTTGGTTGATAAGTTGATACTGGGGGTGTAGAAGAAAAGTCCTGAGATACCTGAAAAGACCCAGGGAGACTGATTTTGGGAGAGCTGCCACTAGTGGGGTGAGAGATGGGAATGTTTTAGAAACGGGCTGAGTCTATCTCCTTCTGGGGAGGACTCAGGAATATGAGGCTTTTAATAGCACATGTTCATTACAACAATAGAAATCTCCATACCCATAGTATTGAGCTAAGTCCCAGGAGTAACTCCCATCACTCAATTCTTCAATTGAAGGAGTCCCAACTGCAAACCAACCTCTGCCGGTAATGTATAAATGTGGTAATTTGTTTCTAGCATAATCTAATTTTTATGGCTGTAATTAGCATATATATTTGGGTAAATTTAACTTAAATCCCACAATTTCTGGGATCTATACGTTTTAGCCTGGTGTTTATCTGTCATCCTTTCTGCAGAAGGAAGCCAGAGGAATATCCTAGAGATATTAACAAAAGAACCATAAGTTATTATAGTCTAGCTCTTTACCCAAATATGTAATATCTAATCTGCAGAGATTATCTAAGATTTGTATTCTTAAAGTCTAAGCTGGAATACATACATTATCATTTACCGGGCAGATTAAGAAATAGCCACCTTGAGTAGTGACTGATTTAGTAATATTACCTTACCTAAGCAGAGTATATGTTGGTAATTTGTAGGTAATTATGGTGTACTATCATTAACCATTTTAACTACTAAGCATAATCATTGTAGGTTGTATCTAAATAAAATGCATGGCCATCTTACGGTCAGAAACGTACTGCATAATAAAGTATTCTACATGCATGTTGAAATAGGTACAGAGCTGCACATTTAATGTTTTGTCCTACTTACTTATGTAATAAGTCATACATGTGAATTATGATTAACATCTATTGATATTGTATTTTGTTGTTATGCTATTTTGCTTACCGTTTGATCTTTATTCTATGTTCAATAAATTCATTATTATTTTATGAATAATTGTTGCATTGTATTTACTTTTGTAAAAACGTCATCCAAACTCTCACATACATAACGAATTCTTGATATGGGTATTTTTAGTCGGACCCATATATATGAATCATCAATTTTCATATTTTTTTTTATTCATAATTAATAACTCATATTCATATTTTTTTTAAGTTATTAATAATCCGACAATGACCATAATTTTAAAATTGGCGTTGTAGCTTCTACGCAAGAATTTGCTACCAGTAGCTTTTCTTTTTGATTTCTCTACCGGTGCCTCTCCGCTGGATGTGGGAGTTGCCAGGCCACTTGAACAGTCTCCTCTAGATGTTGAAGGAGTTGCACGGTCGCTTGGAGACTCTCCTCTGGATGTGGACGGAGTGGAAGACATGATAGCAATTTAAAGTGTAGAATAAAGTACCAGTATGATAGGGGATGGCAGGTTTGCTGTCTGGTACTGTAAAACCAACACAACAAGAAGACACTAGTCATGTTATTCTGTTACTGTATATCATGTGTATCTCTAAAGTGTTTTTTTACGGTAATGTTATTTTTATTCCAAATAAACTAATGGTACGTTACGTACCAGTACCTTTAAACACTACCAGCATTACTGTACTTTTTTCGAGTAATGTACATACGGTGTACTGTTGAATGAAATGGGCCATATGAGTGAAACTGACACTCACTCATAAGCCCACTTACACTCTGACAAGCACTTATGATATTTGCACACTCACACTCTAACATGCACTGCCCTGCACACTTACACTATGACACGCACTCAAATGCCCAACTACTCTGAAATTCACTCATTTGCACATTTACAGTAAAATCTGCTACTCACTCATATGCACACTTACACTCATATGCACACTTAAAATTTTACACTCAGACAGTTGTGTGAACACTAATGTAGGGGTAGTACTGGGGGGGGTAGGGCTAGGGGTTGTAATGTGTGTGTAAATGTGTAAAGTGCTTTATTTATTTTTTACTTTAAAATTACAGACCTGCTTATCCGTCAGTGGCTCAAAGATGAGTAGCACATCTGTAGGAACCACATCTCCCATGATTCTCAGTCACCATTAAGGCAGTCTGAGTTTCATGGGAGATGTAGTTCATTGATGTGCTCCCCATCAAAGAACTACAAACTGGTAGGCAGGGTTATATGATGGCATGCTGCATCATGCAGAATTCACTTGGTAAAAGAAGCAGAGTTACGTGAGCGCTGCGTGACCCACGTGACTCTGCTAGGGGCTGAGACTTTATCTGCAGTGAGCCTGTCTTTGAGCTCACTACAGAGAAAGTTTCAGCTCCTAGCGTGGGTCACGTGGGTCACGCAGCGCTCACGTGATTCTGTTTCTTTTGTTTTTCACCGTTTTAATTAATCCGCTTCCACGGAGCTCCGGAGGCGGCAGCGGGCTAGCTGACAGGCAAGGAGGCTGCAAGCAAGGGTCATTGGAGGTAGGTGGTTCTGATCTGAGGTTTGAAAATGTAATGACCCCGATTATAAGACGAGGTCGTTTTTTCAGACTTTTTTTTTCTGAAAAAAACCTTGTCTTATAATCGAGCAAATACGGTAATACCTAATCCTGTGACAAGCTTAGTGTACCAATATTCTTTTTTTTCTACTTGCACTTAGTTGAGCTTGTTGACCTTTCTTTGTTTGGTTGCAGCTTCCTCCCCAGGAGCTAATTGGGAAGATTATTGGTTGGATCTCCTCCAAAACATGAAAGGACAACTACCTTATAGAGTCCTGTCTGCTTGTATAGCCCTATCAAGGGGCAGGCGTCTTGGGTCAGATCTTCCTTTATGTGACCCAAGTTACTAAACAACATAAAGTTATACAAGCACAGAAGGCTCAATAAGTTACTTTATTTATATTCTTTCATTAAAGCATTTCCATTTAAAATGCCTGAATTTGATACAATCTGTCATTTAACCCCTTAGTGACATGACTTTTTTGGCTTGCCCGACGCGTCTGAGGTATTTGTGTTTTGCTGTAGTTTATTTCTGTCTCATTTTGTGTACCCACACAAACTATATATCGTTTTTATCATCATAAGAAGGGCTTTCTGTTACTACCCTTATTTTGATAATATCATATAATTTGAAATAAAATGAATAAGAAAATATGGCAAAAAAAGATTTTTTTTATGACAATTTTTTGAAAAATCCTATACTCATCTACAAGAGACAACAAAAATACACTGCTAAATAGTTTTTAATATATCAAATCAAATCAAAAATATCAATCAAAAAATGAAATTACAATGTGGGCCGAATCTACTTCCGTCAATGCTGCTGAGGCTGAGTGCGCCTGCTACTGCGCGACCCATTGCCTACTTAATCAATGCGTCCTTGTCCTCCGGTTATGTCCCCAAAG
This sequence comes from Pelodytes ibericus, assembly GCA_036172795.1. Lineage (NCBI taxonomy): Eukaryota > Metazoa > Chordata > Amphibia > Anura > Pelodytidae > Pelodytes > Pelodytes ibericus. Next base: position 128,425,732 of record CM069860.1, on the reverse strand, counting down.
CCTGGAAAAAAGCCAGAGTTATCCCCATTCACAAAAATGGGGATGTAAACTTAGTGTCAAACTACAGGCCTATTTCACTGCTACCCATACTTTCTAAAATCCTTGAAAAATGTGCCCATGATCAACTGTGCAAGTATTATCAACGCTCCAACTATCAAACCTCGCTTCAATCTGGGTTTAGGTCAAATCACTCCACGATAACTGCCCTCTTAAAGGTGAGCAATGACATTCAGAGTGGTATGGAGAGGGGTGAAATTACAGGTGCAGTTTTCCTAGACTTTGCAAAGGCGATTGACACGGTTGATCATGAGCTTCTGCTAAACAAGCTAAGTTGTTCCGGTGTAAATGAGAGGTCGCTCTGCTGGTTTCGTTCATACTTGTCTGATAGAAGTCAATATGTGTCCATGGCTGATACTGCCTTCCTCCCGTTGCCAATCAAGTTTGGAGTGCCTCAAGGATCCGTTCTTGGACCTCTGCTATTCTCGCTATTTATAAATGATCTACCCTTGGCGTGTGACCTGGCTCATGTGCATATGTATGCTGATGATACGGTCATTTATACTTGCGGTACTCAACTATCGCAAGAGGAGTCCGTGCTACAGGATCAGTTTTCTAAAGTGGAAAATTGGATAGCTAACAACAAGTTAGATTAAAAACAAAAGAAGGATGCTATGTAGAAGAGGATAAAGGCTTAGCAGACTGCCTTAATGAATATTTTTGTTCAGTTTTTACAAATGAAAATGAGGGTAAGGGACCTCATTTATGGAAAAAGACTAATGAGTCTTTTGATGCATGTAAGTTTACAGAGGAAGAGGTTTTACTTCAGCTGTCTAAAGTAAAGACAAATAAGTCGATGGGACCTGATGGGATACATCCAAAGTTATTAAAAGAACTTAGTGGTGTACTAGCAAAACCGTTAACAGATTTATTTAACCAATCATTGTTAACGGGAGTAGTTCCAGAAGATTGGAAATTAGCTAATGTTGTGCCCATTCACAAGAAAGGTAGTAAGGAGGAGGCGGGCAACTATAGACCAGTAAGTCTTACTTCAGTAGTGGGGAAAATAATGGAAACCTTGTTAAAGAATAGGATTGTTGAACATCTAAAGTCGCTTGGATTTCAAGATCAGAGACAGCATGGGTTTACTTCAGGGAGATCATGCCAAACTAATCTTATTGATTTTTTTGATTGGGTAACTAAAATAATAGATCAGGGTGGTGCAGTAGACATTGCTTACCTAGATTTCAGTAAGGCTTTTGACACTGTCGCACATAGAAGGCTTATCAATAAACTGAAATCTTTGAGTTTGGATTTCAATATTGTTGAATGGATTAGACAATGGCTGAGTGACAGGCAACAGAGGGTTGTAGTCAATGGGGTATATTCGATGCAAGGTCTTGTTACTAGTGGGGTACCTCAGGGATCTGTTCTTGGACCCATTCTCTTTAATATTTTTATTAGCGATATTGCAGAAGGTCTTGTTGGTAAAGTATGTCTTTTTGCTGATGATACAAAGATTTGCAGCAGGGTTGATATTCATGGAGGGATAAGCCAAATGGCAAATGATTTAGCTAAACTAGAAAAATGGTCAGAGCAGTGGCAACTGGCATTTAATGTGGACAAGTGCAAGATTATGCACCTTGGGCGTAAAAACCCAAAAGCAGAATATAGACTATTTGGTACAGTCCTAACCTCAACATCTGAGGAAAGGGATTTAGGAGTAATAATTTCAGAGGACTTGAAGGTAGGTAGGCAATGCAATAGAGCAGCAGGAAATGCTAGCAGAATGCTTGGTTGCATAGGGAGAGGTATTAGCAGTAGGAAGAGGGAAGTGCTCATGCCATTGTACAGAGCACTGGTGAGACCTCACTTGGAGTATTGTACGCAGTACTGGAGACCGTATCTCCAGAAGGATATTGACACTTTGGAGAGAGTTCAGAGAAGGGCTACTAAACTGGTTCATGGGTTGAAGGATAAAACTTACCAGGAAAGGTTAAAGCATCTTAACATGTATAGCTTGGAGGAAAGACGTAACAGGGGGGATATGATAGAAACATTTAAATACATAAAGGGATTCAACACAGTAAAGGAAGAGAGTATATTTAAAAGAAGAAAAACTACCACAACTAGAGGATATAGTCTTAAATTAGAGGGGCAACGATTTAAAAGTAATATCAGGAAGTATTACTTTACTGAGAGGGTAGTGGATGTATGGAATAGCCTGCCAGCAGAAGTGGTAGAGGTAAACACAGTCAAGGATTTTAAGCATGCGTGGGATAGACACAAGGCTATCCTAGCTATAAGACCGGGAACGGGGGACTAATAAAAGTACTCAAAAAAAAAATTAAAAAAAATTGGGCAGACTAGATGGACCGAATGGTTCTTATCTGCCGACACATTCTATGTTTCTATAACAAATTATTCCTCAATGATGAAAAAACTGTGACCATGTTGTTTGGGACAAATGCCAAACTACTTAAATTAAACAATCCTCATTTAACCATCAAGACCAAAACCAGTTATAACCTGACCCAGGTAAACTCATATAAGTATCTTGGCATGTGGCTAGATCCAAACCTATCTTTTGGTCTCCATATTGATAAGCTTGTGTCAAAGCTATATCCTAGGATCGGCTTTCTATATAGAAACAAATCTAACCTAGATTCCATGGTAAGGAAACGTATTGTGCAGCAAATGTTAATGCCGATCTTAGATTATGGAGATGTTGTGTATGATTCTGCCCCGCAGACCCATCTCGATAAACTCGACACTATGTACAATACATTGTGTCGTATTGCGCTACAGTGTGATTATAACACGCATCACTGTAAAAGGTTAAAAGAGTTAAATTGGCTGACGCTTGCCTCCAGGCGTACTCTCCACCTAGCTTGTTTAGTGCATAACCACTTCTCTGGAACGCTCCCCCTCTACCTGAGCGGCATGCTCACTCTTACTCCCTGCACATCCCACAATCTCAGATCCTGCACCAATCCTTCACAAGCGATTCCCCACTTAAAAAAGGAAGCAGGTCGAGGTGCGTTCTCTTTCAGAGCTCCTCATATGTGGAATAGCCTTCCCGTTGCTGCTAAATCCTCATCTACTCAAAGATCCCTGAAAATAAGTATCTCCCAAATCCTCAAAACAGATTGTACCTGTTATTAGTTTACAAACTCTTTCGTATACTGTACATGTTGTTCCTTTTTTGTATCAATAATGATTTAACCTGTATGTTCTCCTTCCAACTTGTTTAATATATGTATGTATTTATTTTTGAATCTACTGTTAAATGTGTAACTCTGTGTAACTCCATTCTGGACTGGGTATCCAGGACATACTTGAAATCGAGAGAAATCTCAATGTATTCTTCCTGGTAAAACACTTTCTAAATAAATAAAAAATGTCCTGAGTTCTGAAATAGCCCATGTTTTATGTTTTTGTGCTTTTTGATTCATGTTACAGCGTCAGAACTAGTGGTGCAAAGCTATTTCAAAATCTTTTTTTTTTTCAAAATTAACCACAGTGACATTGTAACACTGATATCTGTACTAAATCAATGAATGACCCCCAACATGTACATATTTTTGAAACTAGACAACTCAGGGCATTTAACTAGCCATTTTTACCACAAATCTTTGCCAAAGTTTGAAACAAAAAGTGTTTTTTTTTTAAAATTGTTTATATAGATTGCAATTTAGGTAAACATTACCTTAAAATGTGAAGGGGTATTTCCAAATGACACCTCAATATATGTTCAGCTACAATTCCTGAGTACAGAGATACCACCCATGTATAGGCTGGTTAGGTTATTTGGGGGTTTAAAGACCACATTTGAGAGGCGCGCTTTTTGGTCTTCCAAATTGGAATTCTGACATTTGGGACATTTTTGAAGCCAGAAAGTTTATTTTACCCCACAAAACCATACATTGCAAACTAGACACCATAGGGTATTTCAAATGGTAGTATTTTAACACTTTCTATGCACTAATTCTACCACCAGCCTTTGTTAAATTTTAGTTTAGTAATTTTTTAATGTTTTGCTTCCACATACATTGTACTTCGGCATGAATTCACAGATCGGGTTATGTGTCAGTGCCAAACAACACCTCAATTTGTGTTCAGCAACATCTTCTGACTACAGGGATACCACGCATGCATAGGTTTGTTGGGTGTTTTGGGGGCTAAAATGACACATTTATGGGGTGTGCATTTCCAACTTGGAATATTGACATGTAGTCAGCCTGCGCCCATATTCCATTTGGGACACTTTTGAAGCCTGTCAAAGTATTTCACCACATAAAACCATATATTTTGGAAAAATAGACATCCTAGGGTATTTAAAATAGTGGTATTTTAACACTTTCCAAGTACTAATTCTACCACCAACCTAGGTCAAAGGGTTGGAATGTCATTTTTTTCCCACACACATTTTAGTTCAGGCAGGAATTTTCAGATTCTGGTATAGGCCACTGCCAACCAACACTTCAATATGTGCTCAGCAACATCTCCTGAGTACAGGGATTCCACCCATGCATAGGTTTGTTGGTTTGTTTTGGGGCTAAAAGGCCACATTTAGGGGGCGCGCATTTCCAACTTGAAATTTTGACATGTAGTCAGCCTGTGCCCATTTTCCATTTGGAACATTTTTGAAGCCGTCCAATCTATTTTACCCCATCAAAATAGATATTTTTGGAAAATAGACATCCTAAGGTATTTCAAATGGTGGTATTTTAATACTGTATATGTACTAATTATATCACCAGTCTTTGTCAAATTTTGTGGTAGTAATTTTTTGGGAGTTTTCTTTCCACATACATTGTACTTCAGGCATGAATTCACAGATTCTGGTATATGTCACTGCCAAACAACACCCCAATATGTGTTCAGCAACATCTCCCGAGTACAGCGATACCATCCATGTATACGTTTGTTTGGGGGGTAAAAGGCAACATTTGTGAGGTGCGCATCTCAGTGTTACAACTTGGAATTTTGATATGTAGTCAACAAGTTATTTTCTGTATGTTACTTGTATTTTATCTGTTTTGTTTGTGTTTTTGGTCCTTTGGGGGCGGTTGTGTCCCCAGGACCTTCATTCTGTTACGCTATTTTTATCTCGGCATTTGCCCGTTACTCACAGGTAGGTTTCTCACTTTGTGGATGTTATTGACCCTCTTCAAGGTAAGTCACTTGTACCTGCGTTTTTTTCCCCTAGAATTGACTCAACCGGAGACAGTTTACTTTAATTTTCTCCTGTGGCTGAAGCAGGTGCCATTTTAGGGTCCGTTTCACGCCTTGGAGTTCTAACGCCGTCCACCAGTGCCTTTGCAGTGAGAATTGCGCATGGTGGACGGCTGACGGAAAACTGTTTCCCATTTTTCTCTCCAAACAGGTTTTTATTTTTTCTTTAGCGTTCTATCTCTGGTATTAAATCATTGCACTGTTTATATTTTCTGCATTTGGGCACTATAGATCAAGATGGTTAGCTCTAAAGAGATAACTACTAGATCAAGGACTGAGGATACCCTGCATGCACCACCTACCCAGACGTATACTGTTATGTTAGACAGGGTGATCAGATGCCTGATCTGTGTAACCCTAATGATTTCCACGCACTATTTGTTAATATGGCCTCATTCCTTTCCTCAGCCCTGCGAGCTTCCCAGGTTCCTGATTATCAGAGTGAGGGGCCACAATGTGCATGATAAATAGTAGGTGAGGTTAGGGTCTCAACCCATTGAGTTTGCTTTCATTTAAACAGTGCATAGCACAGTTTTTAAGAGGTAAAACCATATCAGGCAGACTGATCAGACTGGTATGTAATGCTAGGGAGAGCCAAACTAGGTGTATTGTATATACTAGAAAAAAAGAAGTCAATCGTGAAATTAACTAATGTCATCCCGTGGTTTAAAGAACAGTTTTCATGGAGCAATTAAATCAAAAGTACACTAGTCACATGAGATTTACACACATATCTAACATATAGTATATTTAATAAAGTTGCAAAAATGTGTTCAAAGGCCAGTGTCATCAAACAACCAACAAATGCTAACCAAGCTAGCTATATCACATTGCACATAAATGACAATAAAGATAAACAAGATGTCACAAAGATATCTACCTGCCACTACCAATGAGTTTACCCCATCGCCATGGAAACAACGTTTGCGTCTCCACATTACATGGCTCCATCTTTGCTCAGTCACAGTCTAATCCCCATTGATACTTCCCATGCACATGAACGTTGAGCATTGCCTCTGCAGCATAAACGTCATATTTTGTAGGTCTGGTCTCCATCTACCATGATGTGTCATGGAGTACTTGTCATGTAATGGGAGTGCATGGGATCTCTGCACCCTTGGGGAAATACCGTATTTACTTGAATCTAATGTGCACCTTTTTTCACCAAATTGTGTCTCCAAAATTTGAATGCGCATTAGATTCGATGGCGCATTAGATTCGCCTATGTTTTCTGTTGCAACTCAAACCCCAAAAACTAAATTTTGCTGTTATCAAAAAAGAAAAGCACAACGCAATAAAGACAAACTGCGCATGCGCACTACCATCTCTTACTTATAGAAATGTGTTTATTTTATTTATCTAACATTTCATTTATAATTTCTACTTTGTCTTTTATTTCTTTATTATCGCCTTTCTCGTCTGCCTTATTATGTTCTGGTATTATCATGAAGGACTTTGTTTTCTTTCTCAGACGGTAATACATGACCCTGTATGAGAAATAAAGCACAAGCAAAATATTTTAAGTGCCTTTTTACCCCCCAAATTCAAATGCATTTCAGTGAGTGTACTGTTTTCAGGTCAAATTTGTGGCAAATCAGTTAAAAAAAGCTTTTCTAATGGCTGAATACATTGTAACATTGCTGTGTATTGCATGTTTAAACGTTGCAGGAATAAAGTATTAAAGGAGCACTCTGATTACCTACTATTTTGCTTGTTACTTCTTTGAATGCCTACAGAGGAAAAATATAACTACTGCTCTGCTGAGAAATCGCTCATGTTATTTTAAATGGTTGTATAGCTCTATCAGGGGGCTGACATCTTGGGTCAGATGAGTGGGGACCTGAAACAATAATTCTGTCGGAGGGGAAGGGGGGACCTAGAAAATTTGTTCAGTAAGGGGCCCTGAATTTTCTGGTGGCGCCCCTGCTTCCAAGGGTCCCTATCATCCAATGCCCTAAATATAATCAGGGATAAACACTGCTCTTGGTGGACATTTACTGGACTTTGTGTCAGACAATTGAATGATGTAATATGGACATTCACACACTTTGCCTATACCTTAAAATAAAGATAATTAAAACCAAATTTCACTGATTTAGACACTTGTCATTTGTACTCAATATTGGATATGCACCACATATGAACCTCTGCTTTAACTAATCAATTTGAAAAAAGCTTACCCTAGAATAACTCCTGTTACAGAGCCTGCGCACAGCAATATATTACAGAATACCATGAAGAATATTAAGGGTTTTAGTTCACGTTCATCCTTCAATTTCTGGAGTATTTCTGCATAAAAAATGACCTGGGGATCAAAGTCTTTACATCCTTGTTCTTCTTGTTTTCTTTCCTCTATTTCTGTTTCTTCTTTGTTTGTTTTCATTGTCTCTAAACTAACTAATTCATTCTTCTCATCTTCATCCTTTCCGTCTGATCCAGTGATCTTTGGAGTGTCAGTTCCACTTTTATTGTCTTCAGTCTTTTCTTGGAACATGCTTTCTGCAACTGTGACTGCTGTGGGCACAAAACATGTTTAACACTGAGAAAACGTAGGGGCCCTACATACAAACAAAATCCAATGTGTGTAGGGTTGCCACCTTTTCATCAAAACAATCCCGGCCTTGGTACTCTCCATAGCGGTAAAATACCGGCCAGGTTGCAATCCTAAATGTGTGTGGAATTCTCACCTTCTATGCACCGTGGTTTTTTTAAGTGTCTCTTGCAGAAATGACATGGTATCAAACATACCTTACAGCATCCAATAATGCCTAGCATACTACCTGCATGTTAGGCATTGTAGGATACAGTTGTACTATTCTGAATCGGGGGGATCTGTGCTAATTTGTTTTGACAGTCATCTCAGATATTTAAAGGGACAGTCTAGTCACCAAACTCACTTTGGTGCAAGATGAAGATTACTGCTTGTATAGTGGACAGGCTGTTTTTCAATGTGATTTGATGCAGGCTTTCTGTATAGATCACATGTTTAATATTTCACTCAAGCCCTGTCCAGTGATTACTCTTCATGTTTACTGCAGGTGCAGCAGCACTGATTGTATAGACCCTGAGAATATAAACTTTTGTTTCATATAGTCACTTCCTGTGCTCCTCAAATTGATTATATTGTCAAACATACTTTGAAAGCACATTAATAGTTACACATTTTAATGAAAATGCATAACTAAGACTAGTTAGTTGAAAAAAAGGTTCTCTAAACTGGCCTAGAACTTGATGGTGTTGCATGTTGCAATGTGCATCATCTAGCTTCTCCACACTCTCTTGAATATATGTGAATGCCCTAAGATTACAATTTGCAAGAATTCACCTAGGGGCAATTTTTGGACTTTATGACAGTTGGCTGTTGTGTGAGACTGTTGTGTCACCTAAGCATTGTTTATACATTGTTTATACAGAATGCACAGATTAAAAAACTGACCAAAAATAATCTATAGAGTTAATGATCCATAGATCTTAAATGATAGGAGTAAAATATACTCTAAATGTATTTATGGCATAACATGTGGGTTGATATGTATATTAACTACTTTCAAACAAAAATATGTAATTTGCATATCAAGCCTTTCATGAACAGGAGACATTATAGACATGTTAAATACACATTTTCTAAACATTATTTAATTTGCTTGTAATTCACATTCATAGTACATAAAATGAGTCCCTTTAAGCTCTATGTTTGACAATACTCACCTGAACTCTCATCTTCTCCCAGGACATGGATCTTGATTACTGGGATTGGAGTTTGCCGAACCCCATTAACACTAAGCCGAACTTCATAGGTGCCACTGTCATTCATGTAGGTGGGGTTTATGACAAGAGAGCAATTTCCTTCAGGAACAAGGGACACGAAAAGCTGAGCTCTGTTATTTGGGTCCTTCAATGGTTCCAAAACGGTGTCATATAAACGGAGGATTGGTTTATATGTATCTGTTTTTTCCGGGGTCATCCCCCATTCCAACAGTATCTCATTACTATGAAGGACTTGGTCTGTGTAGAAGCGGCAGGGGATAAGTAGTCGCGAAGATGAATGAACATCCATTTCATCTGTCGACAGACTGAGATTTCTGATCACCAGAGCTGGAAGATATTTTTTTAAAAGTTTTTCCCTCTGAAACAACTCAATTAATCAAGACATAACTTAAAATAAACTTGACAACTGACCAGATTACATTTACTCTGAATTTCTTTTTCTAAGAACACCAGCCACTCGTGAGTGGTATCCTTAACTAACAAATTGTTTACGTGTTTTATTATTAGTATTTATTTAGGGATTCGTTTGATTCAGCTATTATTTGCCCGATCCAAATGCAATTCAGAGCAAATCGTTCTATATTGTATAGAGCCTATAGTTTTATATATAATTATCTTAATTTGATTTGTTTACATGCGTATGTTTGTGTGAATACTTGTGTTTGGCCTATGACCCATACCGCGGCTCCTAGATTTCAATCAAATTTGTGTAGCCTTGCATTTGTTCACCCCTCCATTAAAAGAAAAGCCAGTACATAAATAATTATCTTCATTGATACTGAAAACACTAAAATGTGGTTATAACTACAGGTCACATGTTGGTAAAAGCTGCACAAGGATTTACGGGATAATTAGCCATCTCATGGTAATTGATACTGTAAAAGGAACCCCTGCACTCTCATAAATGATCACAGAATGTGTAGACAACAACATCATAGACCTGATCATTACCAGGATCAGGTCCTGATATTTGATTTCAGTCTTTCCCTGCCCTATGGATGGGAGGAATCGTTTCTTGCCTTGTGTGTAATCAAAAGGACTCCTTACAAATGCCAATAGGCAATCTAATTTGCAATAACTTAATTTATAGCTAAAGTAACAGAATGCACTTTATTCAGGAGCAGCTTGCAAATGCCTTACTAACATTAGTAGAAAATGTGTGCAATTGTAAATCTTGACTTACCGGATGTGAGATGGAAGCACAAAAAGAAAAATCCAGAGGTTACAAGGAACATACTTTTGTCAGTTATCATTCCAATTTCAGTTTTATGACCTCTGTTCTGAAAATAGTGAAAACAAATCTTTATTTACAGATGCCCTTATGCACCACACACCTGCCTCATTCAAAACAGGCTAACATGCAGGGTATCTAATGATTTGAAAATTAACACTGTGAAAACCAATCCTGAGTCATCAGTGGAATGATGCCATAGTGATATCACAATAAGGCTCAGTGTTCCAATTGTCTTACCTAGCCAAACTTATAATCATCATTTATCTGCAATCATACAAATGACCCAGTAAGGTTGAAATTATTATTACATATTATTCCTTAAAGAGGAATTAAAACCTAAACGTTAAAAAGGTTTCCCTCACACTCCCTTTTTATCGTGGTGCAATGTGCTGGAATAAAAAACATAACTATAAATCATCAGCACATTTTGCGCTCCCAATTATACTACAATGCCGACATCTTGTGTCTCCCTCACTCTGCCTGCTCCCTCCTACTCAAGTGTCAGACTTAAATTACTTATTAAAGTACTTTACAATGCAAATTTTAAATTTTGCATTGCTTAACATATGAAAAATGTACACTTGAATTTGTGAAAATTACAGCAGTTTTCAAGAAAGCAGGACTGCCCCACACTAGCTGAGCAAAAGTACATTTCTCCTTTTTTTTCTCTGCATCAATGAGAATAATGCCATTCAAATGAATAAGATATCCTGTTTCCTATGTGTACAGCCGCATGGTTACTTAGATTCCACACAATGTATTCTATGCCACCATTAGAGCAGTGCAGGAAGTTACTAAATGAAACAAAACTGATACATGCTCAGTGTGGTAGTACCTGTAGTATACTAGGGGTGGGTGGGGGGGCTTGAGCATAATATTTAAAATGTGATTTATGCAGAATGCCTGCATCAAATCACACTTGAAAAAAAACTTGTGCACTATTCAGCCAGTAGTCTTCCACTTGCACTATAGTGAGAATGGGGGCTACGCAGTCTATTTTTAAATGAGAAGCAATGCATTTTTTGTATTTTGATTCTTGTATACTTTATAGGCTTTATTTGTGAAAGATGGAATTTGCAGGGAATTAAGAATGGTATAACAACCTAAGACCAACGTTGCAGAGTTGAAAACAGTCTATAATTCAATTCTACTTCAAATGCTGCTATTTTGGCCTTCATTTTACAATTCCCTGCAATTCCCTCTTTCATGAATAAATTACTATTTAACCATTACACTGGACTTGCAGCATGTTATATACCGTATTTGCTCGATTATAAGACGACACTGATTATAAGACGACCCCCACATTTTGGAACTTATTATGAAAAAAAAAAGTTAAGGCCTGAATATAAGACTACCATATGGGGAAAAAATTCAAAACCACTTTTTTTTGCCATAAAGCATTGTTTCATCGTTAAAACATGTAAAAACTAGATTATCTGCAACATATAACTTAAAAACATGTTTAAATCAAAACTATCAGAAGGAAAAACAACAGTTTTCTTCTTTTTTTAATCAATGATAACTGGAATGATATCGTCATCATCATCATCTTCCTCCTCCTCATCGTCTCCTGTGTTAGCAGTGCTGCTCTGTGGTGTGTCCCACAAGATATCATCCTCTGTGCCATCAGTGGCATTAGTAATGCAGCATTTCTTGAAGCCCAGAACAATGCTGTCAGCAGAAAACAGGCTCCAGGCATGAAGTACCCATTCGCATAAAAGACTGATGGAAGGCTTCTTAATTTTTCCTGTTGGAGTCAGAGCGTGATCATCAGAAAGGAGCCATGCGTTGTACTGCCTTCTTAAATGATCTTTAAATGGCTTGTTAACCACAACATCCAGCACTTGTAACTGTGAGGTCATACCTCCAGGGATGATGACCAAATCAGTGTTCATCTCTGAAACCTGCTTTTTAACATTTGGGGTTAAATGTCCTCTGAATGCATCAAGGACAAGCATTCCTCTTTTCTTGCAGTGGATTCCTTGCTGTCTTCCCCAAACAACTTTAAGCCAGTCTAGAACGAGGCTTTCTTCCATCCACCCCTTCTCTTGAACTCTGACTATCACTCCTGATGGCAGGGTTTCTTTCGGCATGGTTTTCCTTTTCAGGATAATGTATGGTGGAAGTTTTGTTCCATCTGCAAGTGCTGCCAGCATAACTGTTATTCTGGATTTCTCATTGCCAGTGGATTTAATGAGGACCGACTTCTCTCCCTTCTTGTGCACTGTTACATTGCTTGGCATGTCAAAAAACACTGGTGTTTGATCAGCATTACAGATCTGACTGAGAGCATATGCATGCTTTTTCCTTAGAGTGATCACCAAGCGTTGGAAAGAGAGGAGTCTTTCACTGAAGTCATTTGGCAGCCTTTGTGCTAAGGTTGTGCGTCGCCTCAAAGCCAAACCATTTCTCAGCATCATCCTTCTGCACCATCCCATGCTAGCTTTAAATTCCGTTACTTTTAGCTCTCTTGCAATCTCCAGAGCTTTTATTTGCATATCTTCTCTGGTAACAGGATAGCCTTTGCTACGCATTTCAGTGACAAACTCAGCTACTTGTTTGTCAACTTCTTCATGTCTCCCAACTTTAGGGCCTCGAAAACCTTTTCTGGTGGAATGCGCATTCAGGAGTTCTGTCTTCTGTGCCCTCCATCGCCTGACATTACACTCAGTGACGTTGTACTTTCTGGCAGCGACACAGTTGTTGGTTTCTTCTGCCTCATTGATGATGTCAGAGGTATTGATCAGTAATCTCGAGACTGGTACATATGAATAAAGCAGATGCAAAGTATAACAAGATGGATGCAAGCAGCCTCCATTTTGTGACAGTTTTTGGACATCCTTCTGTGTGTTAAAATCTTATTCTGTGTCCCTGAGGATAAAAGGAAAGTCTTCCACATTCCTAACTCTGTTATCTGTAACCAAATATTTTACTGATAAGTTCATAGTATCACCGGAACAGATAAGGGGGCCATTGTTGTGCAAGGTTTATTACATCTCATTGTACTGATGCAGACACAGCTGTGTACATACTAGAGGAGAAGGGGGGCTTCTCTGCAACTTGTTAGCCCACCCAAACTGGCAGAAACTGACAGACACACTGAGATTATTGGGATTTTTGATTTGTAGAATCTAATAAGGGTTATTATAAATAGACCTTGTTGATTCAAATCACCCAATAAAATATATAATTATATCACACCTTCCCTAATTAAAATGTAAAGTATAATTAATCCTACATATTAATTAGAATATTGTTTTTATTGTTTTATTAGTGTGGTATACATTTTATGAAACATTTTTATTTAATGTGCGATGATAAGAATAAGAATATGATACATATTTACTCTAATTTCAAATTGTATTAACACTTTTAGACATTTAAACATATATTGTCTTATATTATACTCACAATCCAGGTGTAGCTATAAACCATGACATCATCTCATTTAAATTAAATACACCCATCCATTCAATTGGCTAGAAGTTACAGAAACAGGGTGTGAATCTGAGATAAGGTTTGGTTGATAAGTTGATACTGGGGGTGTAGAAGAAAAGTCCTGAGATACCTGAAAAGACCCGGGGAGACTGATTTTGGGAGAGCTGCCACTAGTGGGGTGAGAGATGGGAATGTTTTAGAAACGGGCTGAGTCTCTCTCCTTCTGGGGAGGACTCAGGAATATGAGGCTTTTAATAGCACATGTTCATTACAACAATAGAAATCTCCATACCCATAGTATTGAGCTAAGTCCCAGGAGTAACTCCCATCACTCAATTCTTCAATTGAAGGAGTCCCAACTGCAAACCAACCTCTGCCGGTAATGTATAAATGTGGTAATTTGTTTCTAGCATAATCTCATTTTTATGGTTGTAATTAGCATATATATTTGGGTAAATTTAACTTAAATCCCACAATTTCTGGGATCTATACGTTTTAGCCTGGTGTTTATCTGTCATCCTTTCTGCAGAAGGAAGCCAGAGGAATATCCTAGAGATATTAACAAAAGAACCATAAGTTATTATAGTCTAGCTCTTTACCCAAATATGTAATATCTAATCTGCAGAGATTATCTAAGATTTGTATTCTTAAGGTCTAAGCTGGAATACATGCATTATCATTTACCGGGCAGATTAAGAAATAGCCACCTTGAGTAGTGATTGATTTAGTAATATTACCTTACCTAAGCAGAGTATATGTTGGTAATTTGTAGGTAATTATGGTGTACTATCATTAACCATTTTAACTACTAAGCATAATCATTGTAGGTTGTATCTAAATAAAATGCATGGTCATCTTACGGTCAGAAACGTACTGCATAATAAAGTATTCTACATGCATGTTGATATAGGTACAGAGCTGCACATTTAATGTTTTGTCCTACTTACTTATGTAATAAGTCATACATGTGAATTATGATTAACATCTATTGATATTGTATTTTGTTGTTATGCTATTTTGCTTACCGTTTGATCTTTATTCTATGTTCAATAAATTCATTATTATTTTATGAATAATTGTTGCATTGTATTTACTTTTGTAAAAACGTCATCCAAACTCTCACATAGATAACGAATTCTTGATATGGGTATTTTTAGTCGGACCCATATATATGAATCATCAATTTTCATATACATATTTTTTTTAAGTTATTAATAATCCGACAATGACCATAATTTTAAAATTGGCATTGAAGCTTCTACGCAAGAATTTGCTACCAGTAGCTTTTCTTTTTGATTTCTCTACCGGTGCCTCTCCGCTGGATGTGGGAGTTGCCAGGCCACTTGAACAGTCTCCTCTAGATGTTGAAGGAGTTGCATGGTCGCTTGGACACTCTCCGCTGGATGTGGGAGTTGCCAGGCCACTTGAACAGTCTCCTCTAGATGTTGAAGGAGTTGCACGGTCGCTTGGAGACTCTCCTCTGGATGTGGACGGAGTGGAAGACATGATAGCAATTTAAAGTGTAGAATAAAGTACCAGTATGATAGGGGATGGCAGGTTTGCTGTCTGGTACTGTAAAACCAACACAACAAGAAGACACTAGTCATGTTATTCTGTTACTGTATATCATGTGTATCTCTAAAGTGTTTTTTTACGGTAATGTTATTTTTATTCCAAATAAACTAATGGTACGTTACGTACCAGTACCTTTAAACACCACCAGCATTACTGTACTTTTTTCGAGTAATGTACATACGGTGTACTGTTGAATGAAATGGGCCATATGAGTGAAACTGACACTCACTCATAAGCCCACTTACACTCTGACAAGCACTTATGATATTTGCACACTCACACTCTAACATGCACTGCCCTGCACACTTACACTATGACACGCACTCAAATGTCCAACTACTCTGAAATTCACTCATTTGCACATTTACAGTAAAATCTGCTACTCACTCATATGCACACTTACACTCATATGCACACTTAAAATTTTACACTCAGACAGTTGTGTGAACACTAATGTAGGGGTAGTACTGGGGGGGTAGGGCTAGGGGTTGTAATGTGTGTGTAAATGTGTAAAGTGCTTTATTTATTTTTTACTTTAAAATTACAGACCTGCTTATCCGTCAGTGGCTCAAAGATGAGTAGCACATCTGTAGGAACCACATCTCCCATGATTCTCAGTCACCATTAAGGCAGTCTGAGTTTCATGGGAGATGTAGTTCATTGATGTGCTCCCCATCAAAGAACTACAAACTGGTAGGCAGGGTTATATGATGGCATGCTGCATCATGCAGAATTCACTTGGTAAAAGAAGCAGAGTCACGTGAGCGCTGCGTGACCCACGTGACTCTGCTAGGGGCTGAGACTTTATCTGCAGTGAGCCTGTCTTTGAGCTCACTACAGAGAAAGTTTCAGCTCCTAGCGTGGGTCACGTGGGTCACGCAGCGCTCACGTGATTCTGTTTCTTTTGTTTTTCACCGTTTTAATTAATCCGCTTCCACGGAGCTCCGGAGGCGGCAGCGGGCTAGCTGACAGGCAAGGAGGCTGCAAGCAAGGGTCATTGGAGTTAAGTGGTTCTGATCTGAGGTTTGAAAATGTAATGACCCCGATTATAAGACGAGGTCGTTTTTTCAGACTTTTTTTTTCTGAAAAAAACCTTGTCTTATAATCGAGCAAATACGGTAATACCTAATCCTGTGACAAGCTTAGTGTACCAATATTCTTTTTTTTCTACTTGCACTTAGTTGAGCTTGTTGACCTTTCTTTGTTTGGTTGCAGCTTCCTCCCCAGGAGCTAATTGGGAAGATTATTGGTTGGATCTCCTCCAAAACATGAAAGGACAACTACCTTATAGAGTCCTGTCTGCTTGTATAGCCCTATCAAGGGGCAGGCGTCTTGGGTCAGATCTTCCTTTATGTGACCCAAGTTACTAAACAACATAAAGTTATACAAGCACAGAAGGCTCAATAAGTTACTTTATTTATATTCTTTCATTAAAGCATTTCCATTTAAAATGCCTGAATTTGATACAATCTGTCATTTAACCCCTTAGTGACATGACTTTTTTGGCTTGTCCGACGCGTCTGTGGTGTTTGTCTTTTGCTGTAGTTTATTTCTGTCTCATTTTGTGTACCCACACAAACTATATATCGTTTTTATCATCATAAGAAGGGCTTTCTGTTACTACCCTTATTTTGATAATATCATATAATTTGAAATAAAATGAATAAGAAAATATGGCAAAAAAAGATTTTTTTTATGACAATTTTTTGAAAAATCCTATACTCATCTACAAGAGACAACAAAAATACACTGCTAAATAGTTTTTAATATATCAAATCAAATCAAAAATATCAATCAAAAAATGAAATTACAGTGTGGGCCGAATCTACTTCCGTCAATGCTGCTGAGGCTGAGTGCGCCTGCTACTGCGCGACCCATTGCCTACTTAATCAATGCGTCCTTGTCCTCCGGTTATGTCCCCAAAGCCTGGAAAAAAGCCAGAGTTATCCCCATTCACAAAAATGGGGATGTAAACTTAGTGTCAAACTACAGGCCTATTTCACTGCTACCCATACTTTCTAAAATCCTTGAAAAATGTGCCCATGATCAACTGTGCAAGTATTATCAACGCTCCAACTATCAAACCTCGCTTCAATCTGGGTTTAGGTCAAATCACTCCACGATAACTGCCCTCTTAAAGGTGAGCAATGACATTCAGAGTGGTATGGAGAGGGGTGAAATTACAGGTGCAGTTTTCCTAGACTTTGCAAAGGCGATTGACACGGTTGATCATGAGCTTCTGCTAAACAAGCTAAGTTGTTCCGGTGTAAATGAGAGGTCGCTCTGCTGGTTTCGTTCATACTTGTCTGATAGAAGTCAATATGTGTCCATGGCTGATACTGCCTTCCTCCCGTTGCCAATCAAGTTTGGAGTGCCTCAAGGATCCGTTCTTGGACCTCTGCTATTCTCGCTATTTATAAATGATCTACCCTTGGCGTGTGACCTGGCTCATGTGCATATGTATGCTGATGATACGGTCATTTATACTTGCGGTACTCAACTATCGCAAGAGGAGTCCGTGCTACAGGATCAGTTTTCTAAAGTGGAAAATTGGATAGCTAACAACAAGTTAGATTAAAAACAAAAGAAGGATGCTATGTAGAAGAGGATAAAGGCTTAGCAGACTGCCTTAATGAATATTTTTGTTCAGTTTTTACAAATGAAAATGAGGGTAAGGGACCTCATTTATGGAAAAAGACTAATGAGTCTTTTGATGCATGTAAGTTTACAGAGGAAGAGGTTTTACTTCAGCTGTCTAAAGTAAAGACAAATAAGTCGATGGGACCTGATGGGATACATCCAAAGTTATTAAAAGAACTTAGTGGTGTACTAGCAAAACCGTTAACAGATTTATTTAACCAATCATTGTTAACGGGAGTAGTTCCAGAAGATTGGAAATTAGCTAATGTTGTGCCCATTCACAAGAAAGGTAGTAAGGAGGAGGCGGGCAACTATAGACCAGTAAGTCTTACTTCAGTAGTGGGGAAAATAATGGAAACCTTGTTAAAGAATAGGATTGTTGAACATCTAAAGTCGCTTGGATTTCAAGATCAGAGACAGCATGGGTTTACTTCAGGGAGATCATGCCAAACTAATCTTATTGATTTTTTTGATTGGGTAACTAAAATAATAGATCAGGGTGGTGCAGTAGACATTGCTTACCTAGATTTCAGTAAGGCTTTTGACACTGTCGCACATAGAAGGCTTATCAATAAACTGAAATCTTTGAGTTTGGATTTCAATATTGTTGAATGGATTAGACAATGGCTGAGTGACAGGCAACAGAGGGTTGTAGTCAATGGGGTATATTCGATGCAAGGTCTTGTTACTAGTGGGGTACCTCAGGGATCTGTTCTTGGACCCATTCTCTTTAATATTTTTATTAGCGATATTGCAGAAGGTCTTGTTGGTAAAGTATGTCTTTTTGCTGATGATACAAAGATTTGCAGCAGGGTTGATATTCATGGAGGGATAAGCCAAATGGCAAATGATTTAGCTAAACTAGAAAAATGGTCAGAGCAGTGGCAACTGGCATTTAATGTGGACAAGTGCAAGATTATGCACCTTGGGCGTAAAAACCCAAAAGCAGAATATAGACTATTTGGTACAGTCCTAACCTCAACATCTGAGGAAAGGGATTTAGGAGTAATAATTTCAGAGGACTTGAAGGTAGGTAGGCAATGCAATAGAGCAGCAGGAAATGCTAGCAGAATGCTTGGTTGCATAGGGAGAGGTATTAGCAGTAGGAAGAGGGAAGTGCTCATGCCATTGTACAGAGCACTGGTGAGACCTCACTTGGAGTATTGTACGCAGTACTGGAGACCGTATCTCCAGAAGGATATTGACACTTTGGAGAGAGTTCAGAGAAGGGCTACTAAACTGGTTCATGGGTTGAAGGATAAAACTTACCAGGAAAGGTTAAAGCATCTTAACATGTATAGCTTGGAGGAAAGACGTAACAGGGGGGATATGATAGAAACATTTAAATACATAAAGGGATTCAACACAGTAAAGGAAGAGAGTATATTTAAAAGAAGAAAAACTACCACAACTAGAGGATATAGTCTTAAATTAGAGGGGCAACGATTTAAAAGTAATATCAGGAAGTATTACTTTACTGAGAGGGTAGTGGATGTATGGAATAGCCTGCCAGCAGAAGTGGTAGAGGTAAACACAGTCAAGGATTTTAAGCATGCGTGGGATAGACACAAGGCTATCCTAGCTATAAGACCGGGAACGGGGGACTAATAAAAGTACTCAAAAAAAAAATTAAAAAAAATTGGGCAGACTAGATGGACCGAATGGTTCTTATCTGCCGACACATTCTATGTTTCTATAACAAATTATTCCTCAATGATGAAAAAACTGTGACCATGTTGTTTGGGACAAATGCCAAACTACTTAAATTAAACAATCCTCATTTAACCATCAAGACCAAAACCAGTTATAACCTGACGCAGGTAAACTCATATAAGTATCTTGGCATGTGGCTAGATCCAAACCTATCTTTTGGTCTCCATATTGATAAGCTTGTGTCAAAGCTATATCCTAGGATCAGCTTTCTATATAGAAACAAATCTAACCTAGATTCCATGGTAAGGAAACGTATTGTGCAGCAAATGTTAATGCCGATCTTAGATTATGGAGATGTTGTGTATGATTCTGCACCGCAGACCCATCTCGATAAACTCGACACTATGTACAATACATTGTGTCGTATTGCGCTACAGTGTGATTATAACACGCATCACTGTAAAAGGTTAAAAGAGTTAAATTGGCTGACGCTTGCCTCCAGGCGTACTCTCCACCTAGCTTGCTTAGTGCATAACCACTTCTCTGGAACGCTCCCCCTCTACCTGAGCGGCATGCTCACTCTTACTCCCTGCACATCCCACAATCTCAGATCCTGCACCAATCCTTCACAAGCGATTCCCCACTTAAAAAAGGAAGCAGGTCGAGGTGCGTTCTCTTTCAGAGCTCCTCATATGTGGAATAGCCTTCCCGTTGCTGCTAAATCCTCATCTACTCAAAGATCCCTGAAAATAAGTATCTCCCAAATCCTCAAAACAGATTGTACCTGTTATTAGTTTACAAACTCTTTCGTATACTGTACATGTTGTTCCTTTTTTGTATCAATAATGATTTACCCTGTATGTTCTCCTTGCAACTTGTTTAATATATGTATGTATTTATTTTTGAATCTACTGTTAAATGTGTAACTCTGTGTAACTCCATTCTGGACTGGGTATCCAGGACATACTTGAAATCGAGAGAAATCTCAATGTATTCTTCCTGGTAAAACACTTTCTAAATAAATAAAAAATGTCCTGAGTTCTGAAATAGCCCATGTTTTATGTTTTTGTGCTTTTTGATTCATGTTACAGCGTCAGAACTAGTGGTGCAAAGCTATTTCAAAATCTTTTTTTTTTCAAAATTAACCACAGTGACATTGTAACACTGATATCTGTACTAAATCAATGAATGACCCCCAACATGTACATATTTTTGAAACTAGACAACTCAGGGCATTTAACTAGCCATTTTTACCACAAATCTTTGCCAAAGTTTGAAACAAAAAGTGTTTTTTTTTTTAAATTGTTTATATAGATTGCAATTTAGGTAAACATTACCTTAAAATGTGAAGGGGTATTTCCAAATGACACCTCAATATATGTTCAGCTACAATTCCTGAGTACAGAGATACCACCCATGTATAGGCTGGTTAGGTTATTTGGGGGTTTAAAGACCACATTTGAGAGGCACGCTTTTTGGTCTTCCAAATTGGAATTCTGACATTTGGGACATTTTTGAAGCCAGAAAGTTTATTTTACCCCACAAAACCATACATTGCAAACTAGACACCATAGGGTATTTCAAATGGTAGTATTTTAACACTTTCTATGCACTAATTCTACCACCAGCCTTTGTTAAATTTTAGTTTAGTAATTTTTTAATGTTTTGCTTCCACATACATTGTACTTCGGCATGAATTCACAGATCGGGTTATGTGTCAGTGCCAAACAACACCTCAATTTGTGTTCAGCAACATCTTCTGACTACAGGGATACCACGCATGCATAGGTTTGTTGGGTGTTTTGGGGGCTAAAATGACACATTTAGGGGGTGTGCATTTCCAACTTGGAATATTGACATGTAGTCAGCCTGCGCCCATATTCCATTTGGGACACTTTTGAAGCCTGTCAAAGTATTTCACCACATAAAACCATATATTTTGGAAAAATAGACATCCTAGGGTATTTAAAATAGTGGTATTTTAACACTTTCCAAGTACTAATTCTACCCCCAACCTAGGTCAAAGGGTTGGAATGTCATTTTTTTCCCACACACATTTTAGTTCAGGCAGGAATTTTCAGATTCTGGTATAGGCCACTGCCAACCAACACTTCAATATGTGCTCAGCAACATCTCCTGAGTACAGGGATTCCACCCATGCATAGGTTTGTTGGTTTGTTTTGGGGCTAAAAGGCCACATTTAGGGGGCGCGCATTTCCAACTTGAAATTTTGACATGTAGTCAGCCTGTGCCCATTTTCCATTTGGAACATTTTTGAAGCCGTCCAATCTATTTTACCCCATCAAAATAGATATTTTTGGAAAATAGACATCCTAAGGTATTTCAAATGGTGGTATTTTAATACTGTATATGTACTAATTATATCACCAGTCTTTGTCAAATTTTGTGGTAGTAATTTTTTGGGAGTTTTCTTTCCACATACATTGTACTTCAGGCATGAATTCACAGATTCTGGTATATGTCACTGCCAAACAACACCCCAATATGTGTTCAGCAACATCTCCCGAGTACAGCGATACCATCCATGTATACGTTTGTTTGGGGGGTAAAAGGCAACATTTGTGAGGTGCGCATCTCAGTGTTACAACTTGGAATTTTGATATGTAGTCAACAAGTTATTTTCTGTATGTTACTTGTATTTTATCTGTTTTGTTTGTGTTTTTGGTCCTTTGGGGGCGGTTGTGTCCCCAGGACCTTCATTCTGTTACGCTATTTTTATCTCGGCATTTGCCCGTTACTCACAGGTAGGTTTCTCACTTTGTGGATGTTATTGACCCTCTTCAAGGTAAGTCACTTGTACCTGCGTTTTTTTCCCCTAGAATTGACTGAACCGGAGACAGTTTACTTTAATTTTCTCCTGTGGCTGAAGCAGGTGCCATTTTAGGGTCCGTTTCACGCCTTGGAGTTCTAACGCCGTCCACCAGTGCCTTTGCAGTGAGAATTGCGCATGGTGGACGGCTGACGGAAAACTGTTTCCCATTTTTCTCTCCAAACAGGTTTTTATTTTTTCTTTAGCGTTCTATCTCTGGTATTAAATCATTGCACTGTTTATATTTTCTGCATTTGGGCACTATAGATCAAGATGGTTAGCTCTAAAGAGATAACTACTAGATCAAGGACTGAGGATACCCTGCATGCACCACCTACCCAGACGTATACTGTTATGTTAGACAGGGTGATCAGATGCCTGATCTGTGTAACCCTAATGATTTCCACGCACTATTTGTAAATATGGCCTCATTCCTTTCCTCAGCCCTGCGAGCTTCCCAGGTTCCTGATTATCAGAGTGAGGGGCCACAATGTGCATGATAAATAGTAGGTGAGGTTAGGGTCTCAACCCATTGAGTTTGCTTTCATTTAAACAGTGCATAGCACAGTTTTTAAGAGGTAAAACCATATCAGGCAGACTGATCAGACTGGTATGTAATGCTAGGGAGAGCCAAACTAGGTGTATTGTATATACTAGAAAAAAAGAAGTCAATCGTGAAATTAACTAATGGCATCCCGTGGTTTAAAGAACAGTTTTCATGGAGCAATTAAATCAAAAGTACACTAGTCACATGAGATTTACACACATATCTAACATATAGTATATTTAATAAAGTTGCAAAAATGTGTTCAAAGGCCAGTGTCATCAAACAACCAACAAATGCTAACCAAGCTAGCTATAGCACACTGCACATAAATGACAATAAAGATAAACAAGATGTCACAAAGATATCTACCTGCCACTACCAATGAGTTTACCCCATCGCCATGGAAACAACGTTTGCGTCTCCACATTACATGGCTGCATCTTTGCGCAGTCACAGTCTAATCCCCATTGATACTTCCCATGCACATGAACATTGAGCATTGCCTCTGCAGCATAAACGTCATATTTTGTAGGTCTGTTCTCCATCTACCATGATGTGTCATGGAGTACTTGTCATGTAATGGGAGTGCATGGGATCTCTGCACCCTTGGGGAAATACCGTATTTACTTGAATCTAATGTGCACCTTTTTTCACCAAATTGTGTCTCCAAAATTTGAATGCGCATTAGATTCGATGGCGCATTAGATTCGCCTATGTTTTCTGTTGCAACTCAAACCCCAAAAACTAAATTTTGCTGTTATCAAAAAAGAAAAGCACAACGCAATAAAGACAAACTGCGCATGCGCACTACCATCTCTTACTTATAGAAATGTGTTTATTTATTTATCTAACATTTTATTTATAATTTCTACTTTGTCTTTTATTTCTTTATTATCGCCTTTCTCGTCTGCCTTATTATGTTCTGGTATTATCATGAAGGACTTTGTTTTCTTTCTCAGACGGTAATACATGACCCTGTATGAGAAATAAAGCACAAGCAAAATATTTTAAGTGCCTTTTTACCCCCCAAATTCAAATGCATTTCAGTGAGTGTACTGTTTTCAGGTCAAATTTGTGGCAAATCAGTTAAAAAAAGCTTTTCTAATGGCTGAATACATTGTAACATTGCTGTGTATTGCATGTTTAAACGTTGCAGGAATAAAGTATTAAAGGAGCACTCTGATTACCTACTATTTTGCTTGTTACTTCTTTGAATGCCTACAGAGGAAAAATATAACTACTGCTCTGCTGAGAAATCGCTCATGTTATTTTAAATGGTTGTATAGCTCTATCAGGGGGCTGACATCTTGGGTCAGATGAGTGGGGACCTGAAACAATAATTCTGTCGGAGGGGAAGGGGGGACCTAGAAAATTTGTTCAGTAAGGGGCCCTGAATTTTCTGGTGGCGCCCCTGCTTCCAAGGGTCCCTATCATCCAATGCCCTAAATATAATCAGGGATAAACACTGCTCTTGGTGGATATTTACTGGACTTTGTGTCAGACAATTGAATGATGTAATATGGACATTCACACACTTTGCCTATACCTTAAAATAAAGATAATTAAAACCAAATTTCACTGATTTAGACACTTGTCATTTGTACTCAATATTGGATATGCACCACATATGAACCTCTGCTTTAACTAATCAATTTGAAAAAAGCTTACCCTAGAATAACTCCTGTTACAGAGCCTGCGCACAGCAATATATTACAGAATACCATGAAGAATATTAAGGGTTTTAGTTCACGTTCATCCTTCAATTTCTGGAGTATTTCTGCATAAAAAATGACCTGGGGATCAAAGTCTTTACATCCTTGTTCTTCTTGTTTTCTTTCCTCTATTTCTGTTTCTTGCTTGTTTGTTTTCATTGTCTCTAAACTAACTAATTCATTCTCCTCATCTTCATCCTTTCCGTCTGATCCAGTGACCTTTGGAGTGTCAGTTCCACTTTTATTGTCTTCAGTCTTTTCTTGGAACATGCTTTCTGCAACTGTGACTGCTGTGGGCACAAAACATGTTTAACACTGAGAAAACGTAGGGCCCCTACATACAAACAAAATCCAATGTGTGTAGGGTTGCCACCTTTTCATCAAAACAATCCCGGCCTTGGTACTCTCCATAGAGGTAAAATACCGGCCAGGTTGCAATCCTAAATGTGTGTGGAATTCTCACCTTCTATGCACCGTGGTTTTTTTAAGTGTCTCTTGCAGAAATGATATGGTATCAAACATACCTTACAGCATCCAATAATGCCTAGCATACTGCCTGCATGTTAGGCATTGTAGGATACAGTTGTACTATTCTGAATCGGGGGGATCTGTGCTAATTTGTTTTGACAGTCATCTCAGATATTTAAAGGGACAGTCTAGTCACCAAACTCACTTTGGTGCAAGATGAAGATTACTGGTTGTATAGTGGACAGGCTGTTTTTCAATGTGATTTGATGCAGGCTTTCTGTATAGATCACATGTTTAATATTTCACTCAAGCCCTGTCCAGTGATTACTCTTCATGTTTACTGCAGGTGCAGCAGCACTGATTGTATAGACCCTGAGAATATAAACTTTTGTTTCATATAGTCACAACCTGTGCTCCTCAAATTGATTATATTGTCAAACATACTTTGAAAGCACATTAATAGTTACACATTTTAATGAAAATGCATAACTAAGACTAGTTAGTTGAAAAAAAGGTTCTCTAAACTGGCCTAGAACTTGATGGTGTTGCATGTTGCAATGTGCATCATCTAGCTTCTCCACACTCTCTTGAATATATGTGAATGCCCTAAGATTAAAATTTGCAAGAATTCACCTAGGGGCAATTTTTGGACTTTATGACAGTTGGCTGTTGTGTGAGACTGTTGTGTCACCTAAGCATTGTTTATACATTGTTTATACAGAATGCACAGATTAAAAAACTGACCAAAAATAATCTATAGAGTTAATGATCCATAGATCTTAAATGATAGGAGTAAAATATACTCTAAATGTATTTATGGCATAACATGTGGGTTGATATGTATATTAACTACTTTCAAACAAAAATATGTAATTTGCATATCAAGCCTTTCATGAACAGGAGACATTATAGACATGTTAAATACACATTTTCTAAACATTATTTAATTTGCTTGTAATTCACATTCATAGTACATAAAATGAGTCCCTTTAAGCTCTATGTTTGACAATACTCACCTGAACTCTCATCTTCTCCCAGGACATGGATCTTGATTACTGGGATTGGAGTTTGCCGAACCCCATTAACACTAAGCCGAACTTCATAGGTGCCACTGTCATTCATGTAGGTGGGGTTTATGACAAGAGAGCAATTTCCTTCAGGAACAAGGGACACGAAAAGCTGAGCTCTGTTATTTGGGTCCTTCAATGGTTCCAAAACGGTGTCATATAAACGGAGGATTGGTTTATATGTATCTGTTTTTTCCGGGGTCATCCCCCATTCCAACAGTATCTCATTACTATGAAGGACTTGGTCTGTGTAGAAGCGGCAGGGGATAAGTAGTCGCGAAGATGAATGAACATCCATTTCATCTGTCGACAGACTGAGATTTCTGATCACCAGAGCTGGAAGATATTTTTTTAAAAGTTTTTCCCTCTGAAACAACTCAATTAATCAAGACATAACTTAAAATAAACTTGACAACTGACCAGATTACATTTACTCTGAATTTCTTTTTCTAAGAACACCAGCCACTCGTGAGTGGTATCCTTAACTAACAAATTGTTTACGTGTTTTATTATTAGTATTTATTTAGGGATTCGTTTGATTCAGCTATTATTTGCCCGATCCAAATGCAATTCAGAGCAAATCGTTCTATATTGTATAGAGCCTATAGTTTTATATATAATTATCTTAATTTGATTTGTTTACATGCGTATGTTTGTGTGAATACTTGTGTTTGGCCTATGACCCATACCGCGGCTCCTAGATTTCAATCAAATTTGTGTAGCCTTGCATTTGTTCACCCCTCCATTAAAAGAAAAGCCAGTACATAAATAATTATCTTCATTGATACTGAAAACACTAAAATGTGGTTATAACTACAGGTCACATGTTGGTAAAAGCTGCACAAGGATTTACGGGATAATTAGCCATCTCATGGTAATTGATACTGTAAAAGGAACCCCTGCACTCTCATAAATGATCACAGAATGTGTAGACAACAACATCATAGACCTGATCATTACCAGGATCAGGTCCTGATATTTGATTTCAGTCTTTCCCTGCCCTATGGATGGGAGGAATCGTTTCTTGCCTTGTGTGTAATCAAAAGGACTCCTTACAAATGCCAATAGGCAATCTAATTTGCAATAACTTAATTTATAGCTAAAGTAACAGAATGCACTTTATTCAGGAGCAGCTTGCAAATGCCTTACTAACATTAGTAGAAAATGTGTGCAATTGTAAATCTTGACTTACCGGATGTGAGATGGAAGCACAAAAAGAAAAATCCAGAGGTTACAAGGAACATACTTTTGTCAGTTATCATTCCAATTTCAGTTTTATGACCTCTGTTCTGAAAATAGTGAAAACAAATCTTTATTTACAGATGCCCTTATGCACCACACACCTGCCTCATTCAAAACAGGCTAACATGCAGGGTATCTAATGATTTGAAAATTAACACTGTGAAAACCAATCCTGAGTCATCAGTGGAATGATGCCATAGTGATATCACAATAAGGCTCAGTGTTCCAATTGTCTTACCTAGCCAAACTTATAATCATCATTTATCTGCAATCATACAAATGACCCAGTAAGGTTGAAATTATTATTACATATTATTCCTTAAAGAGGAATTAAAACCTAAACGTTAAAAAGGTTTCCCTCACACTCCCTTTTTATCGTGGTGCAATGTGCTGGAATAAAAAACATAACTATAAATCATCAGCACATTTTGCGCTCCCAATTATACTACAATGCCGACATCTTGTGTCTCCCTCACTCTGCCTGCTCCCTCCTACTCAAGTGTCAGACTTAAATTACTTATTAAAGTACTTTACAATGCAAATTTTAAATTTTTAACATATGAAAAATGTACACTTGAATTTGTGAAAATTACAGCAGTTTTCAAGAAAGCAGGACTGCCCCACACTAGCTGAGCAAAAGTACATTTCTCCTTTTTTTTCTCTGCATCAATGAGAATAATGCCATTCAAATGAATAAGATATCCTGTTTCCTATGTGTACAGCCGCATGGTTACTTAGATTCCACACAATGTATTCTATGCCACCATTAGAGCAGTGCAGGAAGTTACTAAATGAAACAAAACTGATACATGCTCAGTGTGGTAGTACCTGTAGTATACTAGGGGTGGGTGGGTGGGCTTGAGCATAATATTTAAAATGTGATTTATGCAGAATGCCTGCATCAAATCACACTTGAAAAAAAACTTGTGCACTATTCAGCCAGTAGTCTTCCACTTGCACTATAGTGAGAATGGGGGCTACGCAGTCTATTTTTAAATGAGAAGCAATGCATTTTTTGTATTTTGATTCTTGTATACTTTATAGGCTTTATTTGTGAAAGATGGAATTTGCAGGGAATTAAGAATGGTATAACAACCTAAGACCAACGTTGCAGAGTTGAAAACAGTCTATAATTCAATTCTACTTCAAATGCTGCTATTTTGGCCTTCATTTTACAATTCCCTGCAATTCCCTCTTTCATGAATAAATTACTATTTAACCATTACACTGGACTTGCAGCATGTTATATACCGTATTTGCTCGATTATAAGACGACCCTGATTATAAGACGACCCCCACATTTTGGATCTTATTAGGAAAAAAAAAAGTTAAGGCCTGAATATAAGACTACCATATGGGGAAAAAATTCAAAACCACTTTTTTTTGCCATAAAGCATTGTTTCATCGTTAAAACATGTAAAAACTAGATTATCTGCAACATATAACTTAAAAACATGTTTAAATCAAAACTATCAGAGGGAAAAACAACAGTTTTCTTCTTTTTTTAATCAATGATAACTGGAATGATATCATCATCATCATCATCATCTTCCTCCTCCTCATCGTCTCCTGTGTTAGCAGTGCTGCTCTGTGGTGTGTCCCACAAGATATCATCCTCTGTGCCATCAGTGACATTAGTAATGCAGCATTTCTTGAAGCCCAGAACAATGCTGTCAGCAGAAATCAGGCTCCAGGCATGAAGTACCCATTCGCATAAAAGACTGATGGAAGGTTTTCCTGTTGGAGTCAGAGCGTGATCATCAGAAAGGAGCCATGCGTTGTACTGCCTTCTTAAATGGTCTTTAAATGGCTTGTTAACCACAACATCCAGCACTTGTAACTGTGAGGTCATACCTCCAGGGATGATGACCAAATCAGTGTTCATCTCTGAAACCTGCTTTTTAACATTTGGGGTTAAATGTCCTCTGAATGCATCAAGAACAAGCATTCCTCTTTTCTTGCAGTGGATTCCTTGCTGTCTTCCCCAAACAACTTTAAGCCAGTCTAGAACGAGGCTTTCTTCCATCCACCCCTTCTCTTGAACTCTGACTATCACTCCTGATGGCAGGGTTTCTTTCGGCATGGTTTTCCTTTTCAGGATAATGTATGGTGGAAGTTTTGTTCCATCTGCAAGTGCTGCCAGCATAACTGTTATTCTGGATTTCTCATTGCCAGTGGATTTAATGAGGACCGACTTCTCTCCCTTCTTGTGCACTGTTACATTGCTTGGCATGTCAAAAAACACTGGTGTTTGATAAGCATTACATATCTGACTGAGAGCTTATGCATGCTTTTTCCTCAGAGTGATCACAAAGCGTTGGAAAGAGAGGAGTCTTTCACTGAAGTCATTTGGCAGCCTTTGTGCTAAGGTTGTGCGTCGCCTCAAAGCCAAACCATTTCTCAACATCATCCTTCTGCACCATCCCATGCTAGCTTTAAATTCCGTTATTTTTAGCTCTCTTGCAATCTCCAGAGCTTTTATTTGCATAGCTTCTCTGGTAACAGGATAGCCTTTGCTACGCATTTCAGTGACAAACTCAGCTACCCGTTTGTCAACTTCTTCATGTCTCCCAAATTTAGGGCCTCGAAAACCTTTTCTGGTGGAATGCGCATTCAGGAGTTCTGTCTTCTGTGCCCTCCATCGCCTGACATTACACTCAGTGACGTTGTACTTTCTGGCAGCGACACAGTTGTTGGTTTCTTCTGCCTCATTGATGATGTCAGAGGTATTGATCAGTAATCTCGAGACTGGTACATATGAATAAAGCAGATGCAAAGTATAACAAGATGGATGCAAGCCGCCTCCATTTTGTGACAGTTTTTGGACATCCTTCTGTGTGTTAAAATCTTATTCTGTGTCCCTGAGGATAAAAGGAAAGTCTTCCACATTCCTAACTCTGTTATCTGTAACCAAATATTTTACTGATAAGTTCATAGTATCACCGGAACAGATAAGTGGGCCATTGTTGTGCAAGGTTTATTACATCTCATTGTACTGATGCAGACACAGCTGTGTACATACTAGAGGAGAAGGGGGGCTTCTCTGCAACTTGCTAGCCCACCCAAACTGGCAGAAACTGACAGACACAGACACACTGAGATTATTGGGATTTTTGATTTGTAGAATCTAATAAGGGTTATTATAAATAGACCTTGTTGATTCAAATCACCCAATAAAATATATAATTATATCACACCTTCACTAATTAAAATTTAAAGTATAATTAATCCTACATATTAATTAGAATATTGTTTTTATTGTTTTATTAGTGTGGTATACATTTTATGAAACATTTTTATTTAATGTGCAATGATAAGAATAAGAATATGATACATATTTACTCTAATTTCAAATTGTATTAACACTTTTAGACATTTAAACATATATTGTCTTATATTATACTCACAATCCAGGTGTAGCTATAAACCATGACATCATCTCATTTAAATTAAATACACCCATCCATTCAAATGGCTAGAAGTTACAGAAACAGGGTGTGAATCTGAGATAAGGTTTGGTTGATAAGTTGATACTGGGGGTGTAGAAGAAAAGTCCTGAGATACCTGAAAAGACATGGGGAGACTGATTTTGGGAGAGCTGCCACTAGTGGGGTGAGAGATGGGAATGTTTTAGAAACGGGCTGAGTCTCTCTCCTTCTGGGGAGGACTCAGGAATATGAGGCTTTTAATAGCACATGTTCATTATAACAATAGAAATCTCCATACCCATAGTATTGAGCTAAGTCCCAGGAGTAACTCCCATCACTCAATTCTTCAATTGAAGGAGTCCCAACTGCAAACCAACCTCTGCCGGTAATGTCTAAATGTGGTAATTTGTTTCTAGCATAATCTCATTTTTATGGCTGTAATTAGCATATATATTTGGGTAAATTTAACTTAAATCCCACAATTTCTGGGATCTATACGTTTTAGCCTGGTGTTTATCTGTCATCCTTTCTGCAGAAGGAAGCCAGAGGAATATCCTAGAGATATTAACAAAAGAACTATAAGTTATTATAGTCTAGCTCTTTACCCAAATATGCAATATCTAATCTGCAGAGATTATCTAAGATTTGTATTCTTAAAGTCTAAGCTGGAATACATACATTATCATTTACCGGGCAGATTAAGAAATAGCCACCTTGAGTAGTGATTGATTTAGTAATATTACCTTACCTAAGCAGAGGATATGTTGGTAATTTGTAGGTAATTATGGTGTACTATCATTAACCATTTTAACTACTAAGCATAATCATTGTAGGTTGTATCTAAATAAAATGCATGGCCATCTTATGGTCAGAAAAGTACTGCATAATAAAGTATTCTACATGCATGTTGATATAGGTACAGAGCTGCACATTTAACCCCTTAAGGACAGAGCCTTTGAAACATTTTTGTCCTTTCTGGACAATGGCTATTTTAACATTTCTGTGCTGTTTGTGTTTAGCAGTAATTTTCTTCTTCGTCATTTGCTGTACCCACACATATTATATATTGTTTTTATCGGGACAAAAAGGGCTTTCTATGGATGCCATATTTTTGATCATATCTTATCATATTATTAAAAAAAAATAATAAAATATGGTAAAAAAAAACAAAAAACACAAATTTCTTTTTTTTATTTAAAACAACTTCTCCTCATCGACAATAGCGAACGAAAAAACATGCTAAATAGATTCTACTATTTCTCCTGAGTACAGGGATACCACCCATGCATAGGTTTGTTGGGTTGTTTGGGGGCTAAAATGCCAAATTTGTGAGGTGCAGTTTTTTGTTTTCCAATTTGAAATTTTTACATGCAGACAGCCTGCACCCATGTCCCATTTGGGACATATTTGAAACCAGCCAGTGTATTTTACCCCATCAACCCATATATTTTTTAAAAGTAGACACCCTAGGCTATCTCAAATGGTGGTATTTTAACACTTTCCATGCACTAATTCTACCACCAGCCTTTGTCAAAGTTTGTGGTAGTAATTTGTTTGTGTTTTTTTTTCACAAACCTTGTACTTCAGACATGAATTTACAGATTTTGGTATGTGTCACTGCCAAACAATAACCCAATATGTGTTCAACAACATCTCCTGAGTACAGGGATACCACCCATGCATAGGTTTGTTGGGTTGTTTGGGGGCTAAAAGGGCCACATTGTGAAGGTGCGCATTTTCAACTTGGAATATTGACGTGTAGCCAGCCTGAGCCCATCTTTGATTTGGGACTTTTTTTTAAAGTAGGACAGTGTATTTTACCCCAAAAAGTATATATTTTGTAAAAGTAGACACCCTAGGCTATTTTAAATGGTGTTATTTTAACACTTTCCATGCACCAATTCTACCACCAGCCTTTGTCAAAGTTTGTGGTAGTCATTTTATTGTGTATTTTTTCCCCACATACATTGTACTTTAGACACAAATTCACATATTTCGGTATGTGTCACTGACAAACAATACCACAATATATGTTCAGCAACATCTCCCGAGCACAGGGACACCACCCATGCATAGCTTTGTCAGCTTTGTTGGGTGTTGAAAGGCTACATTTGAGAGGTGCGCTTTTTGATTTTCAAACTTGGAATTTGAACATGTAGAGCAAGGAAGGGGTTAATAGCTCTTATAAGAGCCTTTGTAGTACTGTACAAAAAAATTAACCCCTAAAAATGCACAGACAAGAAAAAATGTTCTGCTGTGCAGTGATCAGTGGCAGTGAAGGGGTTAATACACTACACTATACAAAGGGTATGGCTTTTATAAAAGCCCTTGGGACTCACAATTTTTTAACATTTAATTTAATTTATTACAATTAAAAAATTATGTTATACAGATCTGTCTCTTTCCCTCACTAAAACTCAAGTGAGGAGAGGGAGGCAGATCCATATGGGTCAGAACAATATTTACGAACCAGACGAATGGTGATGCTCATCTGAGAAATCACCAAACCACCTTTGCCACTGATCGGCTGTTACTGATCGCTATACACGCGTTCAGACAGCTTCAAAAGGAATACACGTAATCCCCTAGTGGGTATAACTAACCCCTAGCGAGTCTGACAAAAAAAATGCTGATAGCAAAAAAAAATCCTTCTGCGACTAGATTGCTCCATATGCGCTGCTTAGGCAGTGACCATATGCACTGCTTAGGCAGTGACCATATGTGCTGCTTAGGAAGTGATATACGGCAAGGAAGGGGTTAATAGCTCTTAAAAGAGCCTTTGATATACTGTAATAAATCAAAGTAAAAAAAAATAACCCCTAAAAAAATGCACAGAAAAAATGTGCTGCTGTGTAAGATCACTGCGTACACAGCGATCAATTGCAGGGAAGGGGTTAAATACTGGAAACGGCTTTTATAAAAGCCTTTGGGTCTCAATTCTATTAAATATATTATAATTAAAAACTTACATTATATTTAATTTTATATAATGTAAGTTTTTAATTATAATATATTTAATATTTAAGTTTAAAAATAAACAGTTGCTTTCTCCTAGACAAATTAGTAAGGCATTTGAAAACTACTATAGTGCTCTCTATAACCTAGAAGAAATTAAACACTCCCCAACAGAAATTTTTGCTTTTTTGGAAACACTAAATTTACCAAATATTACACAAGCACAACGGATAGCCCTCAATAGTCCAATTAACATCAATGAGGTCAGGAATAATATTGAATCACTTAAGGGAGGTAAGGCACCTGGGCCAGATGGCTTTTCAGCCCTGTACTATCTAAAATTTCAAGAACTGCTGGCCCCAATCCTCCTTAGGTTATTTACACAAATATCAAATAAAGATACCTTCCCAGAGGAGCTCCTCCAGGCCTCGATCACCCCGATCCCAAAGCCCTATAAGGATCCGACATCGCCGGCAAATTATAGGCCGATCTCCTTAATTAACTTGGACATAAAAATCTATTCAAAGATATTTGCGGAGAGGTTAAAGCCTGTGATGCCGGACCTGATTCATAAAGACCAGAATGGCTTTGTCATAGGGAGGGGAACCGTTGATAACACCAGACGTCTCTTTAATACAATCTATCACATAAACTTGCAAAAGAAACCTACCGCCCTGATGGCCCTCGATGCCGAAAAGGCCTTTGACCGAGTCAACTGGCGTTATTTAGAGATGGTGTTGAGGGCCTTCGGCATCGAGGGCCTCTTCAGGGATGGTACAATGGCCCTCTACTCCTGTCCAACGGCTAGGGTTTCCGGACATATGATACACTCCCAGTGGTTTGGAATAAAGAATGGAACGAGGCAGGGTTGCCCCCTGGCCCCTATGCTGTATACATTGGCGATGGAGCCATTGGCCTCCATGATAAGAAAATCAAAAGACATACAAGGGGTCACTATTAACACAATAGATAATAAAATTGTTCTCTATGCAGATGATGTACTACTAACCCTGACCAATCCAATAAACACCATTCCAAATATAATAACCTTGATTGAAGAATTCAGTAAGTATTCTAACTACAAATTAAATTTCGATAAAACCCAAATATTGTTGGCTTACGTCAATGTCAATGATCAGGCAAATATTAAAACTAGGTTTGGTTTCAATTGCACACAAAAGCACATAGAATATCTAGGGATTAAGCTCACACTAAAGTTGGAAGATACGATAAAATTAAATTTTGAATCTAAACTTAGAGAAATTAAGGAGAAATTAACTGAGTGGAAAAGGTTTGAGATATCCTGGTTGGGTAAAATTGAAACAGTGAATGCGTATGTAATTCCTAAAATATCATACCTATTTAGGAACATACCACTTAGAGTTGAACCTGACATCTTAAACAATATTCATAAACTACTAGTGAACTTTGTATGGCAGAATAAGAAACCTAGAGTTAATTTAAAATTAATGCAACGTGATAATAAATCAGGCGGTATATCTTTCCCTAACATACATTTCGTTTATAACACTTCCATGATTGCGCACACCCTAGCTTGGGACAATTCCTCAAACATAGTCCCACGATGGCTGGAAATAGAAAGATTAGATACAGGACAGATCGAGCCTTTCGATCTGCTCTGGAGCCAGAGATTGAGAGATAGGAGATGTCTTTTTAAAAATCCAATATTGAACCATCTTTGCACTATCATAGCAGACCTAAAGAAAAGTATCTCTGGAGGATTAAATCAAATCCCCTTGGACACCCCAATTGAGGTCTTGCAATTTGATATAGGAAATATTGATTTAAAAAATTGGAAACTGAAGAATATTAAAAGTCTAACCGACTTAGCACCCCAAGGCGAAATGCATTCCTTTGATACATTGCAGGCTAATTGGAATCTCCCACCAAGGGAAATATTCAACTACTTGAGAGTGAAACACTATCTCTCTGGGAAAATATCACTTGAGAGGGGACCATTAGAGGAATTAATAGCGAAACATTTAAAGAAAAAAATAGCGTCGAGTGTATCCCATTTTTTGTCTAATCTACAGTCACCCGAGAGGGCAACTCCATGGATTAAATGGGAGAATGATCTAGGAGTATGCCTTACTTATAATGACTGGGCGCACGCAATA
Organism: Pelodytes ibericus; assembly: GCA_036172795.1. Taxonomy (NCBI): domain Eukaryota; kingdom Metazoa; phylum Chordata; class Amphibia; order Anura; family Pelodytidae; genus Pelodytes; species Pelodytes ibericus. The sequence goes on along the minus strand of CM069860.1, from coordinate 128,389,799 downwards.
TCACTGTTGCTAAAAAATGTACACAGTATAAATCTTAGGGAACTACAGTATAAAATCAATACAAGGTGGTACTTAGTTCCAACTAGATTACATAGGATAAACTCAGACTTAACCTCTATATGCTGGAGGTGTGACACAGAAATAGGTTCACTGTCTCATATATGGTGGCATTGCTCATACCTAAAACCTACCATTCTGAAGCTTCAAGATCTTTTGAGTAGCTTGATGGGCCTTAACATCAGTCTTGGAGCAGAATCCTTCCTTTTTAACATCCAGTTGACTGGAAATAAGTATCAGAGAATACTTACCTTGCATATACTACTAGCGAGCAAAATATGCATAGCTAGACAATGGAAAAAGAAAGGAGGTATCCAATGGTCAGAGATTACCCAACAAATAGACTTCCAGTACAAAATGGAGGTAGCTTTTTACCAAAAATTAGACCAATAAGACAAATTCCATCAAATTTGGGCACCTTGGAAATTATATAACAACTATTAGACAGACTGACTCCCTCATCCAAATCCCCCCCCCCCTTGCTCTCTTTATCACCCTGAACGGAATGAATGAGGAATGGTTGAGAGATTGAGACAAAATAGGAATAGATATTATTCATAGGAAAGACTTGATTATATTGATCTCAACTCGATTTGTATGCTTTAGTTTAATTGCTTCATGGAAGTAAATTGGGAATTCTACCAATTTGTGTATGTTTATCACATAATAATAAAGAAAAAGATTAAATATTAAAAGAGAGAAAAAAAAAAAAAAAAGAAAAGAAGACCAATAAGGCAGAATATTGATAATAATTATGGAAATAACAATTTGGTAATAAATAAAATGGCCAAAGGATGCAATTAAAAATAGATTGAGTGAACTTTCAATCAAAACGAACCTAAGAAACAATAATTGTCTGATGGCTGAAAAAAAAAAAAAAAAAAAATAAAAAAAAAAAAAAACTTACATTATACAGCTCTGTCTCCCTCCCTCACTAAAACTCAAGTGAGAGGGAGGCAGATCTACACGGGTCAGATCAAATATTTACAAATATTGATCTAACCAGACGAATGGTGATGCTCATCTAAGCAAACGCCAACCCGCCTTTGTCACTTATCAGCTGTTACTGATCGCTATACATGCGGTCAGACAGCTAAAAAAATTTTTTTTTACGTTAAACGTAGTCCCCTAGCGGGTATAATTAACACGTGACGGGTGTAAAAATGTAAAAATGCTTCTGCAGCAAGATTGCTGCATTTGCGTCAGATCGCTGCTTAGGCAGTGATCTACAGCAAGAAAGGGGTTAATCTCTCTTAAAAGAGCTTTTTTTTATACTGTAATGAATTACAGTAAAAAAAAAATGAACCCCTAAAAAATGCACAGACAGCAAAAAATGTGCTGCTGTGTATGATCACTGCGTACACAGCGATCAATGGCAGGGAAGGGTTAAATGGCTTTTATAAAAGCCCTTGGTGTTTAAAATTTTACTAAATATTTTTTTTATTATTTTATTTTATTTTTTTACTTTATCTGATCTGTCTCTCTCCCTTACTATAACTAGTAAGGTGAGGGAGGCAGATCAATACTTGCCAAAAGGCAATATTTGCTAATATTGCCTTTGACTGTATGGTAAGTGCTCATCAGAGTTCACATAGATCTGTTGTGCGGGCATCGGTTGGCTCCCCCTAGAGCATCAGAAGTGAAATACTTTCACTTCCGATGCTCTTGCCATTAGAAGGGAAGCGCTGCCTGTATAGGCAGCGTTCCCTTCTACTGAGCCGATGGGGTCGCTCAGGAGAGCGACCACCATCGGTTCTGGGGAGCATCAAGGTGTTGTTAAGTGCCTCGCTGGCGAGGCACTTTAACAACACCGGAGATGCTTAGAAAGCGAACGATGTGTGCAGTGGGCGCAGCCATTTTTAAATGAGTGATCGTAGCGCGCCCCTGCACATTTGGGGGGTGTTGCACAATGCCTCTACCTAGAGGCATTGTAGCAACACCGTTAGAGTAAAGAAAGCGACCGCTGGTCGCTTTCTTTACTCAGTTCAGTGCATGACGTGCCAGGCACGTCACCTGTCGGCAAGTGCTCGATTTGCCGTGACGTGCCTGGCACGTCATCTGTCGTTAAGGGGTTAATGTTTTGTCCTACTTACTTATGTAATAAGTCATACATGTGAATTATGATTAACATCTATTGATATTGTATTTTGTTGTTATGCTATTTTGCTTACCGTTTGATCTTTATTCTATGTTCACTAAATTCATTATTATTTTATTAATAATTGTTGCATTGTATTTACTTTTGTAAAAACGTCATCCAAACTCTCACATACATAACGAATTCTTGATATGGGTATTTTTAGTCGGACCCATATATATGAATCATCAATTTTCATATTTTTTTTGATTCATAATTAATAACTCATATTCATATTTTTTTTAAGTTAATAATAATCCGACAATGACCATAATTTTAAAATTGGCATTGTAGCTTCTACGCAAGAATTTGCTACCAGTAGCTTTTCTTTTTGATTTCTCTACCGGTGCCTCTCCCCTGGATGTGGGAGTTGCCAGGCCACTTGAACAGTCTCCTCTAGATGTTGAAGGAGTTGCACGGTCGCTTGGAGACTCTCCTCTGGATGTGGACGGAGTGGAAGACATGATAGCAATTTAAAGTGTAGAATAAAGTACCAGTATGATAGGGGATGGCAGGTTTGCTGTCTGGTACTGTAAAACCAACACAACAAGAAGACACTAGTCATGTTATTCTGTTACTGTATATCATGTGTATCTCTAAAGTGTTTTTTTACGGTAATGTTATTTTTATTCCAAATAAACTCATGGTACGTTACGTACCAGTGACCTTTAAACACTACCAGCATTACTGTACTTTTCTGGAGTAATGTACATACGGTGTACTGTTGAATGAAATGGGCCATATGAGTGAAAGTGACACTCACTCATAAGCGCACTTACACTCTGACAAGCACTTATGATATTTGCACACTCACAAAAGAGGAATTGGTGTGAGGTAGGTGGCGCTAGAGAAGATATTGCACGAGCAGCAACTTGTCTAGCAGTTATCCCAAAACACTGCAATAAAACACATATACAAATACACAAGGTGACAGTGCGCTATTTGTGCTATAAAGTGACAGTGCAATCAATCTGCTGTGCAGAATATGCAAGATATATATCCAGTGTAACAAATGAAGGTATAAAAGTGAAGGCAATAAACTTTAAAACACTCACATATAGTCCCTACATATGGGACAAAATTTAAATGTAAGTGACAGCTTTCTTGTCCTGGATTGATGTATTCTCCAAAGGGGATAGGTGATATTCAACCTCCAAGGAACAGAAGATGGTATTAGTAGTAAAAAGTATAATTTAATATAAAGTGCAAAAAATACCTTACACTTAAAATCTGGAACATCAGCAAGGGGTCACAAAACTGGAACAAAGACAAACAAGGATCTTGGTACAATCTCATATGAGTGTTGCTTGATCTACGCGTTTCGCCCGTTTTAATGGGCTTCCTCAGGATCCAGCAGCACTCATATGAGATGAGGCTGCTTATATACAATATTAAAACATTTGAATTAAGTGACGCGACCTGCCTCCAGCGTCACGTCACTGTGAATGCGACTCTCGGATTACTTCGGAAAGCCGACTCCTCGGCTTTCTCCGCTGTTCGTACTAGGAGATAGCCTCTCGGCTTTTTCCGTTGTTCGCATTCGGCTCTTGGCAGGTTCGAGTGTTTCCGTGATTCGTATCATGAGCTTCGTAGGTTTTCCGACTATGTTCGTTTTAATAGCTTCGTGTTAGTCGATCTTCGGTTTATAGCGTCCTCTTTCGGTTTACTGTACTTCACATGTCTCTCAGTTTTCTCACTCTGCCAGTCTCGGTTTATAGATGGGGAAATGTTAACTGTTCGGTTTAGCAGGGGAATTCGTCTTGTAACTCAGAATAGTTCCATGCATATGGCATTTTTACATAAGAAGACAGAAATACATAAAATATTATAATACATATCAGTACACTTTTTCGATACATATAAATTTAGACATATAAATCTTGTGCTAATTTTAAGAACTTCAAAGAGAAAAATGATCTCTGATTAGAGTTATAAAAATTAAAAGATATATAAGAAAAAAGAAACTTTATTTAGAAAAAATTATTAAAAACATTATTGTTCTAAATTGCACAAAATTTATTAAATAAAATTAAAAAGGTCAAAGTCTGCGTTTAGACCAGTGGGGTGTAAAGTGCTCATTCTAAAAACCCATTCCATTTCCGTTTTTCCTATCTTTTTAATATTATTGCCTCCTCTCCAATATTTTTTAACTTTCATTATGGGCCAAAATTTGAGATTTTTAGGATTTTTATGGTGGCATTCGGTAAAATGTTGTGGTAGGGAATATTGGGTATTCCCTTTCCTAATGTTGGTCACATGTTCCTCAATTCTTTTTTTGAGAGGTCTTATAGTTCTGCCTATATATTGAAGTCCGCAAGGGCATTCTACCACATAAATTACATTTTGTGTGTGACATGTGAGAAATTCCTTGATCTCAAACTTTTCAGACGTAGCGGTAGCTATAAAAGATAGTCTAGGGCTTTTTTCATGTTTCGCTACATTGCATCCTGAACACATTTTGCAAGGGAAGAAACCTGGTTTTTCCATAAGGAAGTGTGAGACTCCTTTCTTATTTATATTCTTAACTTTAGCTGTGTAGTTTTTGGTAAGTTTTTGTTTAAAATTTGGGGCTCCTCTAAAAATAATTTTAGGCTTTTCCGGCAGTAGTGGGCCCAGGATATCGTCTTGTTTTATGAGATTCCAATGTTTGTTTATAATTTTCTTTATTTTTACTGCTTTTTGATTATAATTTAAAACAATAGGTAAAACTAATTCTGTTGAATTAGATAGTTTTTTGTCATTATATTTTAGGAGTTCACCTCTTGGTTTCTTTAAAATTTCTTGGATATGGGTATCTAGAACTTCTTCTTTGTAACCTTTTTCTAAAAATTTATTTTTTAAAATATTACATTGTTCCAGATAAGATGTCTCATCGCAACAATTCCTTCTCAGTCTTAAAAATTGGCCTTTGGGGACACCTCTCAGCCAAGTAGGATGATGGCAACTTTTGGTGTCTATATAGCTGTTTGAATCGATTTTTTTAAAAAAGTTTTTCGTACATATCTTGCCTTCTTTTATATGGATGTCTAAATCTAGGAATTGTATGCCTTCCCTACTAAAATTGGAAGTCAAGACAACATTATTGTTGTTTTTATTTAAGTGTTCCAAAAATAATAAGAGATCTTCCTCTGCACCTCTCCAAATGAAGAAGAGATCGTCTATATATCTCCGATATAGCACCAGGTTTGCCTGCCAGCCATGTCCCGTCCAGACCGACCTATTTTCCCAGTCGGCCATGAACAAGTTGGCATAGCTGGGGGCAAACCTGGTGCCCATCGCTGTCCCTCTGCATTGTAAGAAAAATTCTTCATTAAAGAAAAAATAGTTGTGAGTTAGGATGAGTTCTATCCCCTCAATTATAAAGTCAATCTGATTATTTTTGAAGGAACCATCTGTTTCCAACATATGTCTCACAGATGTAATACCTTGAACATGATCAATACATGTATATAGGGATGTCACATCACTTGTCACAAGTATGTAATCTTCCTCCCATTTAATTTTTTCTAAGTCTTGTAAAATACTGATCGTGTCTTTAAGGTGAGATTTGTTTCTCTGAACTACAGGTTGTAATAACACGTCCAAATATTCTGACAGGTTGCTGAAGAGGGAATCGATACCCGAGACAATTGGTCTCCCTGGAGGATTCTCAACATCTTTATGTATTTTTGGAAGGAAATATATAACTGGTAGTTTAGGGTGGGAAACATTTATATATTTATATTCATTTTCTGTCAAAATGTCTAGATTTTTCCCTTTGTCTAAATACTTCGTTAAGTCAACACTCTAACATGCACTCCCCTGCACACTTACACTATGACACGCACTCAAATGCCCAACTACTCTGAAATTCACTCATTTGCACATTTACAGTAAAATCTGCTACTCACTCATATGCACACTTACACTCATATGCACACTTACACTCATATGCACACTTAAAATTTTACACTCAGACAGTTGTGTGAACACTAATGTAGGGGTAGTACTGGGGGGGGGGGTAGGGCTAGGGGTTGTAATGTGTGTGTAAATGTGTAAAGTGCTTTATTTATTTTTACTTTAAAATTACAGACCTGCTTATCCGTCAGTGGCTCAGAGATGAGTAGCACATCTGTAGGAACCACATCTCCCATGATTCTCAGTCACCATTAAGGCAGTCTGAGTTTCATGGGAGATGTAGTTCATTGATGTGCTCCCCATCAAAGAACTACAAACTGGTAGGCAGGGTTATATGATGGCATACTGCATCATGCAGAATTCACTTGGTAAAAGAAGCAGAGTCACGTGAGCGCTACGTGACCCACGTGACTCTGCTAGGGGCTGAGACTTTATCTGCAGTGAGCCTGTCTTTGAGCTCACTACAGAGAAAGTTTCAGCTCCTAGCGTGGGTCACGCAGCGCTCACGTGACTCTGTTTCTTTTTTTTTTCACCGTTTTAATTAATCCGCTTCCACGGAGCTCCGGAGGCGGCAGCGGGCTAGCTGACAGGCAAGGAGGCTGGAAGCAAGGGTCATTGGAGGTAAGTGGGGCTGATCTGAGGTTTGAAAATGTAATGACCCCGATTATAAGACGAGGTCGTTTTTTCAGACTTTTATTTCTGAAAAAAACCTTGTCTTATAATCGAGCAAATATGGTAATACCTAATCCTGTGACAAGCTTAGTGTACCAATATTCTTTTTTTTCTACTTGCACTTAGTTGAGCTTGTTGACCTTTCTTTGTTTGGTTGCAGCTTCCTCCCCAGGAGCTAATTGGGAAGATTATTGGTTGGATCTCCTCCAAAACATGAAAGGACAACTACCTTATAGAGTCCTGTCTGCTTGTATAGCCCTATCAAGGGGCAGGCGTCTTGGGTCAGATCTTCCTTTATGTGACCCAAGATACTAAACAACATAAAGTTATACAAGCACAGAAGGCTCAATAAGTTACTTTATTTATATTCTTTCATTAAAGCATTTCCATTTAAAATGCCTGAATTTGATACAATCTGTCATTTAACCCCTTAGTGACATGACTTTTTTGGCTTGTCCGACGCGTCTGAGGTGTTTGTGTTTTGCTGTAGTTTATTTCTGTCTCATTTTGTGTACCCACACAAACTATATATCGTTTTTATCATCATAAGAAGGGCTTTCTGTTACTACCCATATTTTGATAATATCATATAATTTGAAATAAAATGAATAAGAAAATATGGCAAAAAAAGATTTTTTTTATGACAATTTTTTTAAAAATCGTATACTCATCTACAAGAGACAACAAAAATACACTGCTAAATAGTTTTTAATATATCAAATCAAATCAAAAATATCAATCAAAAAATGAAATTACAGTGTGGGCCGAATCTACTTCCGTCAATGCTTCTGAGGCTGAGTGCGCCTGCTACTGCGCGACCCATTGCCTACTTAATCAATGCGTCCCTGTCCTCCGGTTATGTCCCCAAAGCCTGGAAAAAAGCCAGAGTTATCCCCATTCACAAAAATGGGGATGTAAACTTAGTGTCAAACTACAGGCCTATTTCACTGCTACCCATACTTTCTAAAATCCTTGAAAAATGTGCCCATGATCAACTGTGCAAGTATTATCAATGCTCCAACTATCAAACCTCGCTTCAATCTGGGTTTAGGTCAAATCACTCCACGATAACTGCCCTCTTAAAGGTGAGCAATGACATTCAGAGTGGTATGGAGAGGGGTGAAATTACAGGTGCAGTTTTCCTAGACTTTGCAAAGGCGATTGACACGGTTGATCATGAGCTTCTGCTAAACAAGCTAAGTTGTTCCGGTGTAAATGAGAGGTCGCTCTGCTGGTTTCGTTCATACTTGTCTGATAGAACTCAATATGTGTCCATGGCTGATACTGCCTTTCTCCCGTTGCCAATCAAGTTTGGAGTGCCTCAAGGATCCGTTCTTGGACCTCTGCTATTCTCGCTATTTATAAATGATCTACCCTTGGCGTGTGACCTAGCTCATGTGCATATCTATGCTGATGATACTGTCATTTATACTTGCGGTACTCAACTATCCAAGTACTAATTCTAACACCAACCTAGGTCAAAGGGTTGGAATGTCATTTTTTTCCCACACACATTTTAGTTCAGGCAGGAATTTTCAGATTCTGGTATAGGCCACTGCCAACCAACACTTCAATATGTGCTCAGCAACATCTCCTGAGTACAGTGATTCCACCCATGCATAGGTTTGTTGGGTTTTTTTGGGCCTAAAAGGCCACATTTAGGGGGTGCGCATTTCCAACTTGAAATTTTGACATGTAGTCAGCCTGTGCCCATTTTCCATTTGGAACATTTTTGAAGCCGTCCAATCTATTTTACCCCATCAAAATAGATATTTTTGGAAAATAGACATCCTAAGGTATTTCAAATGGTGGTATTTTAATACTGTATATGTACTAATTATATCACCAGTCTTTGTCAAATTTTGTGGTAGTAATTTTTTGGGAGTTTTCTTTCCACATACATTGTACTTCAGGCATGAATTCACAGATTCTGGTATATGTCACTGCCAAACAACACCCCAATATGTGTTCAGCAACATCTCCCGAGTACAGCGATACCATCCATGTATAAGTTTGTTTGGGGGGTAAAAGGCAACATTTGTGAGGTGCGCATCTCAGTGTTACAACTTGGAATTTTGATATGTAGTCAACCTGCGTCCATATCCTATATATTGGATATATATCTTTGAAGCCAGCCAATATAATTTATAAAGACACGGAGCGTCGTATTTATGCATTATGCACTCTTTCCATTTATTCCCTCAGCAGCAAAAGGTTAGAACATAGTAAAAAACAAGCATAAAAAACAACCAATCACAACTTACTACAAACTCTGCTCCTCCCCCTATAAAAGGCCCAACCTGCATCCAGTGGTGTATCTTGATTTTGTGCTGCCCTAGGCAGACAAAATCCGGGCACCCCCCTACCCAAGCTGTACACCCACGTTACACACCTAAGACATGCCCCATCATTCAGACTCACATCAAGCTCATACTCCCATCACACACACACTCCCATCACACTCAGTCACACACTCCTACTCCCATCACACTCAGTCACACACTCCGACTCCCATCACACTCCGTCACACACACTGTCTCCCATCACACACACTCTGACTCCCATCACACTCAGTCACACACACTGTCTCCCATCACACACACGCTGACTCCCATCACACTCCGTCACACACACTTTCTCCCATCACACACACTCTGACTCCCATCACACTCAGTCACACACACTGTCTCCCATCACACACACACTGTCTCCCATCACACACACGCTTACTCCCATCACACACACTCTGACTCCCATCACACTCAGCCACACACACTGTCTCCCATCACACACACACTCTGACTCCCATCACACTCAGCCACACACACTGTCTCCCATCAAACACACACTCTGACTCCCATTACACTCAGCCACACACACTGTCTCCCATCACACACACTCTGACTCCCATCACACTCAGTCACACACACTGTCTCCCATCACACACACACTCTGACTCCCATTACACTCAGCCACACACACTGTCTCCCATCACACACACTCTGACTCCCATCACACTCAGCCACACACACTGTCTCCCATCACACACACTCAGACTCCCATCACACTCAGTCTCTCACACACACACACACACACACACTCTCCCATCAGCACTTACCTTTCCCTGGCAGACAGGCAGCATGGTCCCTCCATGCTGCCTGTTCGGCTTCCCGGCGATTGTGCTGACAGGCCACGTGACCGGGCGCGCGTATGACGTCAGCGCGCCCGTCACGTGACTGTCGGCACTTCCGTGTCGGCACACTGCACGGGGAGCCGAACAGGCAGCACGGAGGTTTCTCCGTGCTGCCTGTTCGGCTCCCCGTGCAGCCTGGCAGGCAGAGCGATGGTGAGGGGGGATCTTCCGATCCCCTCTCACCTCCGTCTCTGCCTGCAAGCGCGGTCTATTTTTTTTTTTTTTTTTTAAAGGGCCGCGTTTTATTTATTTTTTTAAATTATTTTTTTTTTTTTTAATTTTTTTTCTTTTCAGTGCTGGGGGGCGCTGCCGCCCCCCAAAATTTGCCGCCCTAGGCATCCGCCTAGGATGCCTCGCGGTGAATACAGCACTGCCTGCATCGACTCTATTTTCTTTGCTGCTCCCTCGGCAGTTAAGTATTTTCAATTGACCTTATTTTCTGTATGTTACTTGTATTTTATCTGTTTTGTTTGTGTTTTTGGTCCTTTGGGGGCGGTTGTGTCCCCAGGACCTTCATTCTGTTACGCTATTTTTATCTCGGCATTTGCCCGTTACTCACAGGTAGGTTTCTCACTTTGTGGATGTTATTGATCCTCTTCAAGGTAAGTCACTTGTACCTGCGTTTTTTTCCCCTAGAATTGACTGAACCGGAGACAGTTTACTTTAATTTTCTCCTGTGGCTGAAGCAGGTGCCATTTTAGGGTCCGTTTCACGCCTTGGAGTTCTAACGCCGTCCACCAGTGCCTTTGCAGTGAGAATTGCGCATGGTGGACGGCTGACGGAAAATTTCCCATTTTTCTCTCCAAACAGGTTTTTATTTTTTCTTTAGCGTTCTATCTCTGGTATTAAATCATTGCACTGTTTATATTTTCTGCATTTGGGCACTATAGATCAAGATGGTTAGCTCTAAAGAGATAACTACTAGATCAAGGACTGAGGATACCCTGCATGCACCACCTACCCAGACGTATACTGTTATGTCAGACAGGGTGATCAGATGCCTGATCTGTGTAACCCTAATGATTTCCACACACTATTTGTTAATATGGCCTCATTCCTTTCCTCAGCCCTGCGAGCTTCCCAGGTTCCTGATTATCAGAGTGAGGGGCCACAATGTGCATGATAAATAGTAGGTGAGGTTAGGGTCTCAACCCATTGAGTTTGCTTTCATTTAAACAGTGCATAGCACAGTTTTTAAGAGGTAAAACCACATCAGGCAGACTGATCAGACTGGTATGTAATGCTAGGGAGAGCCAAACTAGGTGTATTGTAATACTAGAAAAAAAGAAGTCAATCATGAAATTAACTAATGGCATCCCGTGGTTTAAAGAACAGTTTTCATGGAGCAATTAAATCAAAAGTACACTAGTCACATGAGATTTACACATATATCTAACATATAGTATATTTAATAAAGTTGCAAAAATGTGTTCAAAGGCCAGTGTCATCAAACAACCAACAAATGCTAACCAAGCTAGCTATAGCACATTGCACATAAATGACAATAAAGATAAACAAGATGTCACAAAGATATCTACCTGCCACTACCAATGAGTTTACCCCATCGCCATGGAAACAACGTTTGCGTCTCCACATTACATGGCTGCATCTTTGCGCAGTCACAGTCTAATCCCCATTGATACTTCCCATGCACATGAACGTTGAGCATTGCCTCTGCAGCATAAACGTCATATTTTGTAGGTCTGGTCTCCATCTACCATGATGTGTCATGGAGTACTTGTCATGTAATGGGAGTGCATGGGATCTCTGCACCCTTGGGGAAATACCGTATTTACTTGAATCTAATGTGCACCTTTTTTCACCAAATTGTGTCTCCAAGATTTGAATGCGCATTAGATTCGATGGCGCATTAGATTCGCCTATGTTTTCTGTTGCAACTCAAACCCCAAAAACTAAATTTTGCTGTTATCAAAAAGGAAAGCACAACGCAATAAAGACAAACTGCGCATGCGCACTACCATCTCTTACTTATAGAAATGTGTTTATTTTATTTATCTAACATTTCATTTATAATTTCTACTTTGTCTTTTATTTCTTTATTATCGCCTTTCTCGTCTGCCTTATTATGTTCTGGTATTATCATGAAGGACTTTGTTTTCTTTCTCAGACGGTATTAAACGACCCTGTATGAAAAATAAAGCACAAGCAAAATATTTTAAGTGCCTTTTTAACCCCCAAATTCAAATGCATTTCAGTGAGTGTACTGTTTTCAGGTCAAATTTGTGGCAAATCAGTTAAAAAATTTTTTTCTAATGGCTGAATACATTGTAACATTGCTGTGTATTGGATGTTTAAACGTTGCAGGAATAAAGTATTAAAGGAGCACTCTGATTACCTACTATTTTGCTTGTTACTTCTTTGAATGCCTACAGAGGAAAAATATAACTACTGCTCTGCTGAGAAATCGCTCATGTTATTTTAAATGGTTGTATAGCTCTATCAGGGGGCTGACATCTTGGGTCAGATGAGTGGGGACCTGAAACAATAATTCTGTCGGAGGGGAAGGGGGGACCTAGAAAATTTGTTCAGTAAGGGGCCCTGAATTTTCTGGTGGCGCCCCTGCTTCCAAGTGTCCCTATCATCCAATGCCCTAAATATAATCAGGGATAAACACTGCTCTTGGTGGACATTTACTGGACTTTGTGTCAGACAATTTAATGATGTAATATGGACATTCACACACTTTGCCTATACCTTAAAATAAAGATAATTAAAACCAAATTTCACTGATTTAGACACTTGTCATTTGTACTCAATATTGGATATGCACCACATATGAACCTCTGCTTTAACTAATCAATTTGAAAAAAGCTTACCCTAGAATAACTCCTGTTACAGAGCCTGCGCACATCAATATATTACAGAATACCATGAAGAATATTAAGGGTTTTAGTTCACGTTCATCCTTCAATTTCTGGAGTATTTCTGCATAAAAAATGACCTGGGGATCAAAGTCTTTACATCCTTGTTCTTCTTGTTTTCTTTCTCTATTTCTGTTTCTTCTTTGTTTGTTTTCATTGTCTCTAAACTAACTAATTCATTCTCCTCATCTTCATCCTTTCCGTCTGATCCAGTGACCTTTGGAGTGTCAGTTCCACTTTTATTGTCTTCAGTCTTTTCTTGGAACATGCTTTCTGCAACTGTGACTGCTGTGGGCACAAAACATGTTTAACACTGAGAAAACGTAGGGCCCCTACATACAAACAAAATCCAATGTGTGTAGGGTTGCCACCTTTTCATCAAAACAATCCCGGCCTTGGTACTCTCCATAGAGGTAAAATACCGGCCAGGTGGCAATCCTAAATGTGTGTGGAATTCTCACCTTCTATGCACCGTGGTTTTTTTAAGTGTCTCTTGCAGAAATTACATGGTATCAAACATACCTTACAGCATCCAATAATGCCTAGCATACTGCCTGCATGTTAGGCATTGTAGGATACAGTTGTACTATTCTGAATCGGGGGGATCTGTGCTAATTTGTTTTGACAGTCATCTCAGATATTTAAAGGGACAGTCTAGTCACCAAACTCACTTTGGTGCAAGATGAAGATTACTGCTTGTATAGTGGACAGGCTGTTTTTCCAATGTGATTTGATGCAGGCTTTCTGTATAGATCACATGTTTAATATTTCACTCAAGCCCTGTCCAGTGATTACTCTTCATGTTTACTGCAGGTGCAGCAGCACTGATTGTATAGACCCTGAGAATATAAACTTTTGTTTCATATAGTCACTTCCTGTGCTCCTCAAATTGATTATATTGTCAAACATACTTTGAAAGCACATTAATAGTTACACATTTTAATGAAAATGCATAACTAAGACTAGTTAGTTGAAAAAAAGGTTCTCTAAACTGGCCTAGAACTTGATGGTGTTGCATGTTGCAATGTGCATCATCTAGCTTCTCCACACTCTCTTGAATATATGTGAATGCCCTAAGATTAAAATTTGCAAGAATTCACCTAGGGGCAATTTTAAACGGAGGATTGGTTTATATGTATCTGTTTTTTCCAGGGTCATCCCCCATTCCAACAGTATCTCATTACTATGAAGGACTTGGTCTGTGTAGAAGCGGCAGGGGATAAGTAGTCGCGAAGATGAATGAACATCCATTTCATCTGTCGACAGACTGAGATTTCTGATCACCAGAGCTGGAAGATATTTTTTTTAAAGTTTTTCCCTCTGAAACAACTCAATTAATCAAGACATAACTTAAAATAAACTTGACAACTGACCAGATTACATTTACTCTTAATTTCTTTTTCTAAGAACACCAGCCACTCGTGAGTGGTATCCTTAACTAACAAATTGTTTACGTGTTTTATTATTAGTATTATTATAAAGCAGGTTTTTATTTATTTAGGGATTGGTTTGATTCAGCTATTATTTGCCCGATCCAAATGCAATTCAGAGCAAATCGTTCTATATTGTATAGAGCCTATAGTTTTATATATAATTATCTTAATTTGATTTGTAGACATGCTTATGTTTGTATGAATACTTGTGTTTGGCCTATGACCCATACCGCGGCTCCTAGATTTCAATCAAATTTGTGTAGCCTTGCATTTGTTCACCCCTCCATTAAAAGAAAAGCCAGTACATAAATAATTATCTTCATCGCTACTGAAAACACTAAAATGTGGTTATAACTACAGGTCACATGTTGGTAAAAGCTGCACAAGGATTTACGGCAGAGGCGTTGCTAGGTTTCCAAAAGATCTGGGGCTATAGCCCATGAGACTTTTTTAGTTTTTTAAATGGAACCATACGGGCACTTACCAATATATGCTCACCGCTCTGAGCTTCATGCCAGTTTTGTAATATAGGAGCGTTTACAGGGCCGGTCCTTTAATGGGGCAGCTGCGCAGGCAGCACCCTGGCAGGGGCGGCACTTTGCTGCTCTATGCAGCAGTCTTTTTTTTTTCTTGTGTCCAGGGGAGCTTGATTCAAGGATCTCAGCCAATCAGGTGAGACTTCTCAACTCTCCTGACCGGCTGAGAGTTCCGAAGCCTCCCATGATTGGCTGAGACCTCCTTCACACTGAGCTCAAAGCAAAGAGATGCCTGCAGCAGGTAAGTTAAAAACCTGACAGTGTGTGAATGAGTGTGTGTATGTCAGTGTGAGTATGTGTATGTCAGTGTGAGTATGTGCATGTCAGTGTGAGTGTGTGCATGTCAGTGTGAGTGTGTGCATGTCAGTGAGAGTGAGAGTGTGCATGTCAGTATGAGTGAGAGTGTGTGCATGTCAGTGTGAGTGAGTGTGTGCATGTCAGTGTGAGTGTGTGCATGTCAGTGTGAGTGGGTGCATGTCAGTGTGAGTGTGTGCATGTCAGTGTGAGCGAGAGTGTGTGCATGTCAGTGTGAGCGAGAGTGTGTGCATGTCAGTGTGAGCGAGTGTGTGCATGTCAGTGTGAGCGAGAGTGTGTGCATGTCAGTGTGAGCGAGAGTGCATGTCAGTGTGAGCGAGAGTGCATGTCAGTGTGAGCGAGAGTGTGTGCATGTCAGTGTGAGCGAGAGTGTGTGCATGTCAGTGTGAGCGAGAGTGTGTGTATGTCAGTGTGAACGAGAGTGTGTGCATGTCAGAGTGAGAGAGAGTGTGTGCATGTCAGAGTGAGAGAGAGTGTGTGCATGTCAGAGTGAGAGAGAGTGTGTGCATGTCAGAGTGAGAGAGAGTGTGTGTATGTCAGTGTGAGCGACAGTGTGTGTATGTCAGTGTGAGCGACAGTGTGTGTATGTCAGTGTGAGTGACAGTGTGTGTATGTCAGTGTGAGTGTGTTGTGTGTGTGTATGTATGTAACTGGCTGTGTGTGTGTGTATATGTATGTAACTGGCTGTGTATGTGTTGTGTGTGTGTGTATATTTGTAACTGTCTGTGTGTGCATGTAACTGGCTGTGTATGTGTTGTGTGTGTATGTATGTAACTGTCTGTGTGTGTTGTGTGTGTATGTAACTGGCTGTGTATGTGTTGTGTGTGTATGTAACTGGCTGTGTATGTGTTGTGTGTGAATATGTATGTAACTGGCTGTGCATGTGACGTGTGGGACACATTAAGGAATTATTTTGTTATTTAAAAAAAAAAAAAGAAAACTTGCTGACTGGTGTGTGTGTGTGTGTAACTGGCTGTGTATGTGACTGACTGGATGTCTGTGAGGTGTGTGCATGTGATTGTCTCTGTGTATGTATGCTTTTCTGATGTGCCATTGTCTGGCTCCTAAATTTTTTTGCTGGCTCCTAAAACTAAATAAAATTTGTCAAGCCCTGATATAAACATAAATCCTTCCTATGCTGTTTGGCAGTCCTGTAATAAAACATGTCACACATACACATAACACACATGTGTGACGTTATTTATTACAGGACTGCTAAACAGGACAGGAATGATTTATGAATATATATATATATATATATATATATATATATATATATATATATATATATATATATATATAAATCATTATGCATATATAGCATAAATCATTTATTTACATCCACCTTTGTGTATTTAAGCTATATATTGTTGGTTTGAGATTCCTTATTACAGGACTGCCAAACAGCATAGGAAGGATTTATGTTATATATATATATACACACATATGTAACATGAATCATTCCTATGCTGTTTGGCAGTCCTGTAATAAGGAATCTCAAACCAACAATATATAGCTTAAATACACAAAGGTGGATGTAAATCAGTGACCCCAACCTTCCCTTCTCTCCACCATACCCAGAGCTTACCTGAGTGGGAATAGACCTGTTCTGCATCTCCCACAAGGTGACAGCCTGCAAGGATATCTTCAGAGCTGCTTCACTGTCCCACGTGGAGCTTCCTTCACATCCCTGTCATGGATGCTGTGTAAAAGCCCTGCACTGATAGGATGCTCAGTGATGTGTCAGCCAATCAGTGCAGGGCTTTCACACACAGTAATGATGCTGTGTAAAAGCCCTGCACTGATTGGCTGACACATCACTCAGCCTCCTATCAGTGTAGGGGTTTCACACACTGTCTGTGTGATGTCAGGGGGCGGAGCTACTCGGAGCTGCAGAGACTCGGGGCTTTGCTCATTACATTCGGGGCTTCAGCCCCCTTAGCCCACCCCTAGCGACACCTCTGATTTACGGGATAATTAGCCATCTCATGGTAATTGATACTGTATAAGGAACCCCTGCACTCTCATAAATGATCACAGAATGTGTAGACAACAACATCATAGACCTGATCATTACCAGGATCAGGTCCTGATATTTGATTTCAGTCTTTCCCTGCCCAATGGATGGGAGGAATCGTTTCTTGCCTTGTGTGTAATCAAAAGGACTCCTTACAAATGCCAATAGGCAATCTAATTTGCAATAACTTAATTTATAGCTAAAGTAACAGAATGCACTTTATTCAGGAGCAGCTTGCAAATGCCTTACTAACATTAGTAGAAAATGTGTGCAATTGTAAATCTTGACTTACCGGATGTGAGATGGAAGCACAAAAAGAAAAATCCAGAGGTTACAAGGAACATGCTTTTGTCAGTTATCATTCCAATTTCAGTTTTATGACCTCTGTTCTGAAAATAGTGAAAACAAATCTTTATTTACAGATGCCCTTATGCACCACACACCTGCCTCATTCAAAACAGGCTAACATGCAGGGTATCTAATGATTTGAAAATTAAAACTGTGAAAACCAATCCTGAGTCATCAGTGGAATGATGCCATAGTGATATCACAATAAGGCTCAGTGTTCCAATTGTCTTAACTAGCCAAACTTATAATCATCATTTATCTGCAATCATACAAATGTAAGTTTGAAATTAAGGTTGAAATTATTATTACATATTATTCCTTAAATAGGAATTAAAACCTAAACGTTAAAAAGGTTTCCCTCACACTCCCCTTTTATCGTGGTGCAATGTGCTGGAACAAAAAACATAACTATAAATCATCAGCACATTTTGCGCTCCCAATTATACTACAATGCCGACATCTTGTGTCTCCCTCACTCTGCCTGCTCCCTCCTACTCAAGTGTCAGACTTAAATTACTTATTAAAGTACTTTACAATGCAAATTTAAAATGTTGCATTGCTTAACATATGAAAAATTTACACTTGAATTTGTGAAAATTACAGCAGTTTTCAAGAAAGCAGGACTGCCCCACATTAGCTGAGCAAAAGTACATTTCTCCTTTTTTTTCTCTGCATCAATGAGACTAATGCCATTCAAATGAATAAGATATCCTGTTTACTATGTGTACAACCACATGGTTACTTAGATTCCACACAATGTATTCTATGCCACCATTAGAGCAGTGCAGGAAGTTACTAAATGAAACAAAACTGATACATGCTCAGTGTGGTAGTACCTGTAGTATACTAGGGGTGGGTGGGGGGGCTTGAGTATAATATTTAAAATGTGATTTATGCAGAATGCCTGCATCAAATCACACTTGAAAAAAAACTTGTGCACTATTCAGCCAGTAGTCTTCCACTTGCACTATAGTGAGAATGGGGGCTAAGCAGTCTATTTTTAAATGAGAAGCAATGCATTTTTTGTATTTTGATTCTTGTATACTTTATAGGCTTTATTTGTGAAAGATGGAATTTGCAGGGAATTAAGAATGGTATAACAACCTAAGACCAACGTTGCAGAGTTGAAAACAGTCTATAATTCAATTCTACTTCAAATGCTGCTATTTTGGCCTTCATTTTACAATTCCCTGCAATTCCCTCTTTCATGAATAAATTACTATTTAACCATTACACTGGACTTGCAGCATGTTATATACCGTATTTGCTCGATTATAAGACGACCCTGATTATAAGACGACCCCCACATTTTGGATCTTATTAGGAAAAAAAAAGTTAAGGCCTGAATATAAGACTACCATATGGGGAAAAAATTCAAAACCACTTTTTTTTGCCATAAAGCATTGTTTAATCGTTAAAACATGTAAAAACTAGATTATCTGCAACATATAACTTAAAAACATGTTTAAATCAAAACTATCAGAGGGAAAAACAACAGTTTTTTTCTTTTTTTAATCAATGATAACTGGAATGATATCGTCATCATCATCATCTTCCTCCTCCTCATCGTCTCCTGTGTTAGCAGGGCTGCTCTGTGGTGTGTCCCACAAGATATCATCCACTGTGCCATCAGTGGCATTAGTAATGCAGCATTTCTTGAAGCCCAGAACAATGCTGTCAGCAGAAATCTCTGAAACCTGCTTTTTAACATTTGGGGTTAAATGTCCTCTGAATGCATCAAGGACAAGCATTCCTCTTTTCTTGCAGTGGATTCCTTGCTGTCTTCCCCAAACAACTTTAAGCCAGTCTAGAACGAGGCTTTCTTCCATCCACCCCTTCTCTTGAACTCTGACTATCACTCCTGATGGCAGGGTTTCTTTCGGCATGGTTTTCCTTTTCAGGATAATGTATGGTGGAAGTTTTGTTCCATCTTTAAGTGCTGCCAGCATAACTGTTATTCTGGATTTCTCATTGCCAGTGGATTTAATGAGGACCGACTTCTCTCCCTTCTTGTGCACTGTTACATTGCTTGGCATGTCAAAAAACACTGGTGTTTGATCAGCATTACAGATCTGACTGAGAGCATATGCATGCTTTTTCCTCAGAGTGATCACAAAGCGTTGGAAAGAGAGGAGTCTTTCACTGAAGTCATTTGGCAGCCTTTGTGCTAAGGTTGTGCGTCGCCTCAAAGCCAAACCATTTCTCAGCATCATCCTTCTGCACCATCCCATGCTAGCTTTAAATTCCGTTATTTTTAGCTCTCTTGCAATCTCCAGAGCTTTTATTTGCATAGCTTCTCTGGTAACAGGATAGCCTTTGCTACGCATTTCAGTGACAAACTCAGCTACCCGTTTGTCAACTTCTTCATGTCTCCCAACTTTAGGGCCTCGAAAACCTTTTCTGGTGGAATGCGCATTCAGGAGTTCTGTCTTCTGTGCCCTCCATCGCTTGACATTACACTCAGTGACGTTGTACTTTCTGGCAGCGACACAGTTGTTGGTTTCTTCTGCCTCATTGATGATGTCAGAGGTATTGATCAGTAATCTCGAGACTGGTACATATGAATAAAGCAGATGCAAAGTATAACAAGATGGATGCAAGCAGCATCCATTTTGTGACAGTTTTTGGACATCCTTCTGTGTGTAAAATCTTATTCTGTGTCCCTGAGGATAAAAGGAAAGTCTTCCACATTCCTAACTCTGTTATCTGTAACCAAATATTTTACTGATAAGTTCATAGTATCACTGGAACAGATAAGGGGGCCATTGTTGTGCAAGGTTTATTACATCTCATTGTACTGATGCAGACACAGCTGTGTACATACTAGAGGAGAAGGGGGGCTTCTCGTCAACTTGCTAGCCCACCCAAACTGGCAGAAACTGACAGACACAGACACACTGAGATTATTGGGATGTTTGATTTGTAGAATCTAATAAGGGTTATTATAAATAGACCTTGTTGATTCAAATCACCCAATAAAATATATAATTATATCACACCTTCACTAATTAAAATATAAAGTATAATTAATCCTACATATTAATTAGAATATTGTTTTTATTGTTTTATTAGTGTGGTATACATTTTATGAAACATTTTTATTTAATGTGCAATGATAAGAATAAGAATATGATACATATTTACTCTAATTTCAAATTGTATTAACACTTTTAGACATTTAAATATATATTGTCTTATATTATACTCACAATCCAGGTGTAGCTATAAACCATGACATCATCTCATTTAAATTAAATACACCCATCCATTCAATTTGCTAGAAGTTACAGAAACAGGGTGTGAATCTGAGATAAGGTTTGGTTGATAAGTTGATACTGGGGGTGTAGAAGAAAAGTCCTGAGATACCTGAAAAGACCCGGGGAGACTGATTTTGGGAGAGCTGCCACTAGTGGGGTGAGAGATGGGAATGTTTTAGAAACGGGCTGAGTCTCTCTCCTTCTGGGGAGGACTCAGGAATATGAGGCTTTTAATAGCACATGTTCATTATAACAATAGAAATCTCCATACCCATAGTATTGAGCTAAGTCCCAGGAGTAACTCCCATCACTCAATTCTTCAATTGAAGGAGTCCCAACTGCAAACCAACCTCTGCCGGTAATGTATAAATGTGGTAATTTGTTTCTAGCATAATCTCATTTTTATGGCTGTAATTAGCATATATATTTGGGTAAATTTAACTTAAATCCCACAATTTCTGGGATCTATACGTTTTAGCCTGGTGTTTATCTGTCATCCTTTCTGCAGAAGGAAGCCAGAGGAATATCCTAGAGATATTAACAAAAGAACCATAAGTTATTATAGTCTAGCTCTTTACCCAAATATGTAGGGGCTAGGGGCTAAGACTTTATCTGCATTGAGCCTGTCTTTGAGCTCACTACAGAGAAAGTTTCAGCTCCTAGGTGTTTATCTGTCATCCTTTCTGCAGAAGGAAGCCAGAGGAATATCCTAGAGATATTAACAAAAGAACCATAAGTTATTATAGTCTAGCTCTTTACCCAAATATGTAATATCTAATTTGCAGAGATTATCTAAGATTTGTATTCTTAAAGTCTAAGCTGGAATACATACATTATCATTTACCGGGCAGATTAAGAAATAGCCACCTTGAGTAGTGATTGATTTAGTAATATTACCTTACCTAAGCAGAGTATATGTTGGTAATTTGTAGGTAATTATGGTGTACTATCATTAACCATTTTAACTACTAAGCATAATCATTGTAGGTTGTATCTTAATAAAATCCGGAAGCGGCAGCGGGCTAGCTGACAGGCAAGGAGGCTGCAAGCAAGGGTCATTGGAGGTAAGTGGGGCTGATCTGAGGTTTGAAAATATAATGACCCCGATTATAAGACGAGGTAGTTTTTTCAGACTTTTATTTCTGAAAAAACCTTGTCTTATAATCGAGCAAATACGGTAATA
This sequence comes from Pelodytes ibericus, assembly GCA_036172795.1. NCBI lineage: Eukaryota > Metazoa > Chordata > Amphibia > Anura > Pelodytidae > Pelodytes > Pelodytes ibericus. The sequence goes on along the minus strand of CM069860.1, from coordinate 128,367,872 downwards.
CCTAATCCTGTGACAAGCTTAGTGTACCAATATTCTTTTTTTTCTACTTGCACTTAGTTGAGCTTGTTGACCTTTCTTTGTTTGGTTGCAGCTTCCTCCCAAGAAGCTAATTGGGAAGATTATTGGTTGGATCTCCTCCAAAACATGAAAGGACAACTACCTTATAGAGTCCTGTCTGCTTTTATAGCCCTATCAAGGGGCAGGCGTCTTGGGTCAGATCTTCCTTTATGTGACCCAAGTTACTAAACAACATAAAGTTATACAAGCACAGAAGGCTCAATAAGTTACTTTATTTATATTCTTTCATTAAAGCATTTCCATTTAAAATACCTGAATTTGATTCAATCTGTCATTTAACCCCTTAGTGACATGACTTTTTTGGCTTGTCCGACGCTTCTGAGGTGTTTGTGTTTTGCTGTAGTTTATTTCTGTCTCATTTTGTGTACCCACACAAACTATATATCGTTTTTATCATCATAGGAAGGGCTTTCTGTTACTACCCTTATTTTGATAATATCATATAATTTGAAATAAAATGAATAAGAAAATATGGCGAAAAAAGATTTTTTTTATGACAATTTTTTGAAAAATCGTATACTCATCTACAAGAGACAACAAAAATACACTGCTAAATAGTTTTTAATATATCAAATCAAATCAAAAATATCAATCAAAAAATGAAATTACAGTGTGGGCCGAATCTACTTCCGTCAATGCTGCTGAGGCTCAGTGCGCCTGCTACTGCGCGACCCATTGCCTACTTAATCAATGCGTCCCTGTCCTCCGGTTATGTCCCCAAAGCCTGGAAAAAAGCCAGAGTTATCCCCATTCACAAAAATGGGGATGTAAACTTAGTGTCAAACTACAGGCCTATTTCACTGCTACCCATACTTTCTAAAATCCTTGAAAAATGTGCCCATGATCAACTGTGCAAGTATTATCAACGCTCCAACTATCAAACCTCGCTTCAATCTGGGTTTAGGTCAAATCACTCCACGATAACTGCCCACGATAACTTAAAGGTGAGCAATGACATTCAGAGTGGTATGGAGAGGGGTGAAATTACAGGTGAAGTTTTCCTAGACTTTGCAAAGGCGATTGACACGGTTGATCATGAGCTTCTGCTAAACAAGCTAAGTTGTTCCGGTGTAAATGAGAGGTCGCTCTGCTGGTTTTGTTCATACTTGTCTGATAGAAGTCAATATGTGTCCATGGCTGATACTGCCTTCCTCCCGTTGCCAATCAAGTTTTGAGTGCCTCAAGGATCCGTTCTTGGACCTCTGCTATTCTCGCTATTTATAAATGATCTACCCTTGGCGTGTGACCTGGCTCATGTGCATATGTATGCTGATGATACGGTCATTTATACTTGCGGTACTCAACTATCGCAAGAGGAGTCCGTGCTACAGGATCAGTTTTCTAAAGTGGAAAATTGGATAGCTAACAACAAATTATTCCTCAATGAGGAAAAAACTGTGACCATGTTGTTTGGGACAAATGCCAAACTACTTAAATTAAACAATCCTCATTTAACCATCAAGACCAAAACCAGTTATAACCTGACCCAGGTAAACTCATATAAGTATCTTGGCATGTGGCTAGATCCAAACCTATCTTTTGGTCTCCATATTGATAAGCTTGTGTCAAAGCTATATAATAGGATCGGCTTTCTATATTGAAACAAATCTAACCTAGATTCCATGGTAAGGAAACGTATTGTGCAGCAAATGTTAATGCCGATCTTAGATTATGGAGATGTTGTGTATGATTCTGCCCCTCAGACCCATCTCGATAAACTCGACACTATGTACAATACATTGTGTCGTATTGCGCTACAGTGTGATTATAACACGCATCACTGTAAAAGGTTAAAAGAGTTAAATTGGCTGACGCTTGCCTCCAGGCGTACTCTCCACCTTGCTTGCTTATGCATAACCACTTCTCTGGAACGCTCCCCCTCTACCTGAGCGGCATGCTCACTCTTACTCCCTGCACATCCCACAATCTCAGATCCTGCACCAACCCTTCACAAGTGATTCCCCACTTCAAAAAGGAAGCAGGTCGAGGTGCGTTCTCTTTCAGAGCTCCTCATATGTGGAATAGCCTTCCCGTTGCTGCTAAATCATCATCTACTCAAAGATCCCTGAAAATAAGTATCTCCCAAATCCTCAAAACAGATTGTACCTGTTATTAGTTTACAAACTCTTTCGTATACTGTACATGTTGTTCCTTTTTTGTATCAATAATGATTTACCCTGTATGTTCTCCTTCCAACTTGTATGTATTTATTTTTGAATCTACTGTTAAATGTGTAACTCTGTGTAACTCCATTCTGGATTATGTATCCAGGACATACTTGAAATCGAGAGAAATCTCAATGTATTCTTCCTGGTAAAACACTTTCTAAATAAATAAAAAATGTCCTGAGTTCTGAAATAGCCCATGTTTTATGTTTTTGTGCTTTTTGATTCATGTTACAGCGTCAGAACTAGTAGTGCAAAGCTATTTCAAAATCTTTTTTTTTCAAAATTAACCACAGTGACATTGTAACACTGATATCTGTACTAAATCAATTAATGACCCCCAACATGCACATATTTTTGAAACTAGACAACTCAGGGCATTTAACTAGCCATTTTTACCACAAATCTTTGCCAAAGTTTGAAACAAAAAGTGTTTTTTTTTAAAATTGTTTAAATAGATTGCAATTTAGGTAAACATTACCTTAAAATGAGAAGGGGTATTTCCAAATGACACCTCAATATATGTTCAGCTGCAATTCCTGAGTACAGAGATACCACCCATGTATAGGCTGGTTGGGTTATTTGGGGGTTTAAAGACCACATTTGAGATGTGCGTTTTTTGGTCTTCCAAATTGGAATTCTGACATTTGGGACATTTTTGAAGCCAGAAAGTTTATTTTACCCCACAAAACCATTCATTGCAAACTAGACACCATAGGGTATTTCAAATGGTAGTATTTTAACACTTTCTATGCACTAATTCTACCACCAGCCTTTGTTAAATTTTAGTTTAGTAATTTTTTAATGTTTTGCTTCCACATACATTGTACTTCGGCATGAATTCACAGATCCGGTTATGTGTCAGTGCCAAACAACACCTCAATTTGTGTTCAGCAACATCTTCTGACTACAGGGATACCACGCATGCATAGGTTTGTTCGGTGTTTTGGGGGCTAAAATGACACATTTAGGGGGTGTGCATTTCCAACTTGGAATATTGACATGTAGTCAGCCTGCGCCCATATTCCATTTGGGACACTTTTGAAGCCTGTCAAAGTATTTCACCACATAAAACCATATATTTTGGAAAAATAGACATCCTAGGGTATTTAAAATAGTGGTATTTTAACACTTTCCAAGTACTAATTCTACCCCCAACCTAGGTCAAAGGGTTGGAATGTCATTTTTTTCCCACACACATTTTAGTTCAGGCAGGAATTTTCAGATTCTGTTATAGGCCACTGCCAACCAACACTTCAATATGTGCTCAGCAACATCTCCTGAGTACAGGGATTCCACCCATGCATAGGTTTGTTGGTTTGTTTTGGGGCTAAAAGGCCACATTTAGGGGGTGCGCATTTCCAACTTGAAATTTTGACATGTAGTCAGCCTGTGCCCATTTTCCATTTGGAACATTTTTGAAGCCGTCCAATCTACTTTACCCCATCAAAATAGATATTTTTGGAAAATAGACATCCTAAGGTATTTCAAATGGTGGTATTTTAATACTGTATATGTACTAATTATATCACCAGTCTTTGTCAAATTTTGTGGTAGTAATTTTTTGGGAGTTTTCTTTCCACATACATTGTACTTCAGGCATGAATTCACAGATTCTGGTATATGTCACTGCCAAACAACACCCCAATATGTGTTCAGCAACATCTCCCGAGTACAGCGATACCATCCATGTATACGTTTGTTTGGGGGGGTAAAAGGCTACATTTGTGAGGTGCGCATCTCAGTGTTACAACTTGGAATTTTGATATGTAGTCAACCTGCGTCCATATCCTATATATTGGATATATATCTTTGAAGCCAGCCAATATAATTTATAAAGACACGGAGCGTCGTATTTATGCATTATGCACTCTTTCCATTTATTCCCTCAGCAGCAAAAGGTTAGAACATAGTAAAAAACAAGCATAAAAAACAACCAATCACAACTTACTACAAACTCTGCTCCTCCCCCTATAAAAGGCCCAACCTGCATCGACTCCATTTTCTTTGCTGCTCCCTCGGCAGTTAAGTATTTTCAATTGACCTTATTTTCTGTATGTTACTTGTATTTTATCTGTTTTGTTTGTGTTTTTGGTCCTTTGGGGGCGGTTGTGTCCCCTGGACCTTCATTCTGTTACGCTATTTTTATCTCGGCATTTGCCCATTACTCACAGGTAGGTTTCTCACTTTGTGGATGTTATTGACCCTCTTCAAGGTAAGTCACTTGTACCTGCGTTTTTTTCCTCTAGAATTGACTGAACCGGAGACAGTTTACTTTAATTTTCTCCTGTGGCTGAAGCAGGTGCCATTTTAGGGTCCGTTTCACGCCTTGGAGTTCTAACGCCGTCCACCAGTGCCTTTGCAGTGAGAATTGCGCATGGTGGACGGCTGACGGAAAACTGTTTCCCATTTTTCTCTCCAAACAGGTTTTTATTTTTTCTTTAGCGTTCTATCTCTGGTATTAAATCATTGCACTGTTTATATTTTCTGCATTTGGGCACTATAGATCAAGATGGTTAGCTCTAAAGAGATAACTACTAGATCAAGGACTGAGGATACCCTGCATGCACCACCTACCCAGACGTATACTGTTATGTCAGACAGGGTGATCAGATGCCTGATCTGTGTAACCCTAATGATTTCCACACACTATTTGTTAATATGGCCTCATTCCTTTCCTCAGCCCTGCGAGCTTCCCAGGTTCCTGATTATCAGAGTGAGGGGCCATAATGTGCATGATAAATAGTAGGTGAGGTTAGGGTCTCAACCCATTGAGTTTGCTTTCATTTAAACAGTGCATAGCACAGTTTTTAAGAGGTAAAACCACATCAGGCAGACTGATCAGACTGGTATGTAATGCTAGGGAGAGCCAAACTAGGTGTATTGTAATACTAGAAAAAAATAAGTCAATCATGAAATTAACTAATGGCATCCCGTGGTTTTCATGGAGCAATTAAATCAAAAGTACACTAGTCACATGAGATTTACACACATATCTAACATATAGTATATTTAATAAAGTTGCAAAAATGTGTTCAAAGGCCAGTGTCATCAAACAACCAACAAATGCTAACCAAGCTAGCTATAGCACATTGCACATAAATGACAATAAAGATAAACAAGATGTCACAAAGATATCTACCTGCCACTACCAATGAGTTTACCCCATCGCCATGGAAACAACGTTTGCGTCTCCACATTACATGGCTGCATCTTTGCGCAGTCACAGTCTAATCCCCATTGATACTTCCCATGCACATGAACGTTGAGCATTGCCTCTGCAGCATAAACGTCATATTTTGTAGGTCTGGTCTCCATCTACCATGATGTGTCATAGAGTACTTGTCATGTAATGGGAGTGCATGGGATCTCTGCACCCTTGGGGAAATACCGTATTTACTTGAATCTAATGTGCGCCTTTTTTCACCAAATTGTGTGTCCAAAATTTGAATGCGCATTAGATTCGATGGCGCATTAGATTCGCCTATATTTTCTGTTGCAACTCAAACCCCAAAAACTAAATTTTGCTGTTATCAAAAAGGAAAGCACAACGCAATAAAGACAAACTGCGCATGCGCACTAACATCTCTTACTTATAGAAATGTGTTTATTTTATGTATCTAACATTTCATTTATAATTTCTACTTTGTCTTTTATTTGTTTATTATCGCCTTTCTCGTCTGCCTTATTATGTTCTGGTATTATCATGAAGGACTTTGTTTTCTTTCTCAGACGGTAATAAACGACCCTGTATGAGAAATAAAGCGCAAGCAAAATATTTTAAGTGCCTTTTTACCCCCCAAATTCAAATGCATTTCAGTGAGTGTACTGTTTTCAGGTCAAATTTGTGGCAAATCAGTTAAATAAAGCTTTTCTAATGGCTGAATACATTGTAACATTGCTGTGTATTGCATGTTTAAACGTTGCAGGAATAAAGTATTAAAGGAGCACTCTGATTACCTACTATTTTGCTTGTTACTTCTTTGAATGCCTACAGAGGAAAAATATAACTACTGCTCTGCTGAGAAATCGCTCATGTTATTTTAAATGGTTGTATAGCTCTATCAGGGGGCTGACATCTTGGGTCAGATGAGTGGGGACCTGAAACAATAATTCTGTCGGAGGGGAAGGGGGGACCTAGAAAATTTGTTCAGTAAGGGGCCCTGAATTTTCTGGTGGCGCCCCTGCTTCCAAGTGTCCCTATCATCCAATGCCCTAAATATAATCAGGGATAAACACTGCTCTTGGTGGACATTTACTGGACTTTGTGTCAGACATTTTAATGATGTAATATGGACATTCACACACTTTGCCTATACCTTAAAATAAAGATAATTAAAACCAAATTTCACTGATTTAGACACTTGTCATTTGTACTCAATATTGGATATGCACCACATATGAACCTCTGCTTTAACTAATCAATTTGAAAAAAGCTTACCCTATAATAACTCCTGTTACAGAGCCTGCGCACAGCAATATATTACAGAATACCATGAAGAATATTAAGGGTTTTAGTTCACGTTCATCCTTCAATTTCTGGAGTATTTCTGCATAAAAAATGACCTGGGGATCAAAGTCTTTACATCCTTGTTCTTCTTGTTTTCTTTCCTCTATTTCTGTTTCTTCCTTGTTTGTTTTCATTGTCTCTAAACTAACTAATTCATTCTCCTCATCTTCATCCTTTCCGTCTGATCCAGTGACCTTTGGAGTGTCAGTTCCACTTTTATTGTCTTCAGTCTTTTCTTGGAACATGCTTTCTGCAACTGTGACTGCTGTGGGCACAAAACATGTTTAACACTGAGAAAACGTAGGGCCCCTACATACAAACAAAATCCAATGTGTGTAGGGTTGCCACCTTTTCATCAAAACAATCCCGGCCTTGGTACTCTCCATAGCGGTAAAATACCGGCCAGGTGGCAATCCTAAATGTGTGTGGAATTCTCACCTTCTATGCACCGTGGTTTTTTTAAGTGTCTCTTGCAGAAATGACATGGTATCAAACATACCTTACAGCATCCAATAATGCCTAGCATACTGCCTGCATGTTAGGCATTGTAGGATACAGTTGTACTATTCTGAATCGGGGGGATCTGTGCTAATTTGTTTTGACAGTCATCTCAGATATTTAAAGGGACAGTCTAGTCACCAAACTCACTTTGGTGCAAGATGAAGATTACTGCTTGTATAGTGGACAGGCTGTTTTTCAATGTGATTTGATGCAGGCTTTCTGTATAGATCACATGTTTAATATTTCACTCAAGCCCTGTCCAGTGATTACTCTTCATGTTTACTGCAGGTGCAGCAGCACTGATTGTATAGACCCTGAGAATATAAACTTTTGTTTCATATAGTCACTTCCTGTGCTCCTCAAATTGATTATATTGTCAAACATACTTTGAAAGCACATTAATAGTTACACATTTTAATGAAAATGCATAACTTAGACTAGTTAGTTGAAAAAAAGGTTCTCTAAACTGGCCTAGAACTTGATGGTGTTGCATGTTGCAATGTGCATCATCTAGCTTCTCCACACTCTCTTGAATATATGTGAAAGCCCTAAGATTAAAATTTGCAAGAATTCACCTAGGGGCAATTTTAAACGGAGGATTGGTTTATATGTATCTGTTTTTTCCGGGGTCATCCCCCATTCCAACAGTATCTCATTACTATGAAGGACTTGGTCTGTGTAGAAGCGGCAGGGCATAAGTAGTCGCGAAGATGAATGAACATCCATTTCATCTGTCGACAGACTGAGATTTCTGATCACCAGAGCTGGAAGATATTTTTTTTAAAGTTTTTCCCTCTGAAACAACTCAATTAATCAAGACATAACTTAAAATAAACTTGACAACTGACCAGATTACATTTACTCTGAATTTCTTTTTCTAAGAACACCAGCCACTCGTGAGTGGTATCCTTAACTAACAAATTGTTTACGTGTTTTATTATTAGTATTATTATAAAGCAGGTTTTTATTTATTTAGGGATTGGTTTGATTCAGCTATTATTTGGCCGATCCAAATGCAATTCAGAGCAAATCGTTCTATATTGTATAGAGCCTATAGTTTTATATATAATTATCTTAATTTGATTTGTATACATGCGTATGTTTGTGTGAATACTTGTGTTTGGCCTATGACCCATACCGCGGCTCCTAGATTTCAATCAAATTTGTGTAGCCTTGCATTTGTTCACCCCTCCATTAAAAGAAAAGCCAGTACATAAATAATTATCTTCATAGCTACTGAAAACACTAAAATGTGGTTATAACTACAGGTCACATGTTGGTAAAAGCTGCACAAGGATTTACGGGATAATTAGCCATCTCATGGTAATTGATACTGTAAAAGGAACCCCTGCACTCTCATAAATGATCACAGAATGTGTAGACAACAACATCATAGACCTGATCATTACCAGGATCAGGTCCTGATATTTGATTTCAGTCTTTCCCTGCCCTATGGATGGGAGGAATCGTTTCTTGCCTTGTGTGTAATCAAAAGGACTCCTTACAAATGCCAATAGGCAATCTAATTTGCAATAACTTAATTTATAGCTAAAGTAACAGAATGCACTTTATTCAGGAGCAGCTTGCAAATGCCTTACTAACATTAGTAGAAAATGTGTGCAATTGTAAATCTTGACTTACCGGATGTGAGATGGAAGCACAAAAAGAAAAATCCAGAGGTTACAAGGAACATACTTTTGTCAGTTATCATTCCAATTTCAGTTTTATGACCTCTGTTCTGAAAATAGTGAAAACAAATCTTTATTTACAGATGCCCTTATGCACCACACACCTGCCTCATTCAAAACAGGCTAACATGCAGGGTATCTAATGATTTGAAAATTAACACTGTGAAAACCAATCCTGAGTCATCAGTGGAATGATGCCATAGTGATATCACAATAAGGCTCAGTGTTCCAATTGTCTTACCTAGCCAAACTTATAATCATCATTTATCTGCAATCATACAAATGTAAGTTAGAAATTAAGGTTGAAATTATTATTACATATTATTCCTTAAAGAGGAATTAAAACCTAAACGTTAAAAAGGTATCCCTAACACTCCCCTTTTATCGTGGTGCAATGTGCTGGAACAAAAAACATAACTATAAATCATCAGCACATATTGCGCTACCAATTATACTACAATGCCGACATCTTGTGTCTCCCTCACTCTGCCTGCTCCCTCCTACTCAAGTGTCAGACTTAAATTACTTATTAAAGTACTTTACAATGCAAATTTTAAATTTTGCATTGCTTAACATATGAAAAATTTACACTTGAATTTGTGAAAATTACAGCAGTTTTCAAGAAAGCAGGACTGCCCCACACTAGCTGAGCAAAAGTACATTTCTCCTTTTTTTTATCTGCATCAATGAGACTAATGCCATTCAAATGAATAAGATATCCTGTTTACTATGTGTAAAACCGCATGGTTACTTAGATTCCACACAATGTATTCTATGCCACCATTAGAGCAATGCAGGAAGTTACTAAATGAAACAAAACTGATACATGCTCAGTGTGGAAGTACCTGTAGTATACTAGGGGTGGGTGGGGGGGCTTGAGTATAATATTTAAAATGTGATTTATGCAGAATGCCTGCATCAAATCACACTTGAAAAAAAAACATGTGCACTATTCAGCCAGTAGTCTTCCACTTGCACTATAGTGAGAATGGGGGCTACGCAGTCTATTTTTAAATGAGAAGCAATGCATTTTTTGTATTTTGATTCTTGTATACTTTATAGGCTTTATTTGTGAAAGATGGAATTTGCAGGGAATTAAGAATGGTATAACAACCTAAGACCAACGTTGCAGAGTTGAAAACAGTCTATAATTCAATTCTACTTCAAATGCTGCTATTTTGGCCTTCATTTTACAATTCCCTGCAATTCCCTCTTTCATGAATAAATTACTATTTAACCATTACACTGGACTTGCAGCATGTTATATACCGTATTTGCTCGATTATAAGACGACCCTGATTATAAGACGACCCCCACATTTTGGAACTTATTATGAAAAAAAAAAGTTAAGGCCTGAATATAAGACTACCATATGGGGAAAAAATTCAAAACCACTTTTTTTTGCCATAAAGCATTGTTTCATCGTTAAAACATGTAAAAACTAGATTATCTGCAACATATAACTTAAAAACATGTTTAAATCAAAACTATCAGAAGGAAAAACAACAGTTTTCTTCTTTTTTTAATCAATGATAACTGGAATGATATCGCCATCATCATCATCTTCCTCCTCATCGTCTCCTGTGTTAGCAGTGCTGCTCTGTGGTGTGTCCCACAAGATATCATCCTCTGTGCCATCAGTGGCATTAGTAATGCAGCATTTCTTGAAGCCCAGAACAATGCTGTCAGCAGAAATCAGGCTCCAGGCATGAAGTACCCATTCGCATAAAAGACTGATGGAAGGCTTCTTAATTTTTCCTGTTGGAGTCAGAGCGTGATCATCAGAAAGGAGCAATGCGTTGTACTGCCTTCTTAAATGATCTTTAAATGGCTTGTTAACCACAACATCCAGCACTTGTAACTGTGAGGTCATACCTCCAGGGATGATGACCAAATCAGTGTTCATCTCTGAAACCTGCTTTTTAACATTTGGGGTTAAATGTCCTCTGAATGCATCAAGGACAAGCATTCCTCTTTTCTTGCAGTGGATTCCTTGCTGTCTTCCCCAAACAACTTTAAGCCAGTCTAGAACGAGGCTTTCTTCCATCCACCCCTTCTCTTGAACTCTGACTATCACTCCTGATGGCAGGGTTTCTTTCGGCATGGTTTTCCTTTTCAGGATAATGTATGGTGGAAGTTTTGTTCCATCTGCAAGTGCTGCCAGCATAACTGTTATTCTGGATTTCTCATTGCCAGTGGATTTAATGAGGACCGACTTCTCTCCCTTCTTGTGCACTGTTACATTGCTTGGCATGTCAAAAAACACTGGTGTTTGATCAGCATTACAGATCTGACTGAGAGCATATGCATGCTTTTTCCTCAGAGTGATCACAAAGCGTTGGAAAGAGAGGAGTCTTTCACTGAAGTCATTTGGCAGCCTTTGTGCTAAGGTTGTGCGTCGCCTCAAAGCCAAACAATTTCTCAGCATCATCCTTCTGCACCACCCCATGCTAGCTTTAAATTCCGTTATTTTTAGCTCTCTTGCAATCTCCAGAGCTTTTATTTGCATAGCTTCTCTGGTAACAGGATAGCCTTTGCTACGCATTTCAGTGACAAACTCAGCTACCCGTTTGTCAACTTCTTCATGTCTCCCAACTTTAGGGCCTCGAAAACCTTTTCTGGTGGAATGCGCATTCAGGAGTTCTGTCTTCTGTGCCCTCCATCGCCTGACATTACACTCAGTGACGTTGTACTTTCTGGCAGCGACACAGTTGTTGGTTTCTTCTGCCTCATTGATGATGTCAGAGGTATTGATCAGTAATCTCGAGACTGGTACATATGAATAAAGCAGGCATGAAGTACCCATTCGCATAAAAGACTGATGGAAGGCTTCTTAATTTTTCCTGTTGGAGTCAGAGCGTGATCATAAGAAAGGAGCAATGCGTTGTACTGCCTTCTTAAATGATCTGTGCCATCAGTGACATGAAAGGACAACTACCTTATAGAGTCCTGTCTGCTTGTATAGCCCTATCAAGGGGCAGGCGTCTTGGGTCAGATCTTCCTTTATGTGACCCAAGTTACTAAACAACATAAAGTTATACAAGCACAGAAGGCTCAATAAGTTACTTTATTTATATTCTTTCATTAAAGCATTTCCATTTAAAATGCCTGAATTTGATACAATCTGTCATTTAACCCCATGAACAGAGACCGGCCGTTCCTTTCAATTTCGTGTCAGAAGTGGGATTCGGACATACAGGGTGAGTACAAGTTGTGCATGGTTGTATTTTATACTTCTATGCTGTGCTCCCTTGTCTCTCCGAATCCCGTACCTAAAATTTTGTGGCTTAAGTAAAGCCGTGGGTTGTTGTTAAACACTTGTCACTGGGACGAGGTAATATTGTGTTTCTGGTACACAATTTAAAATAATCTATTGATCTATGGTTCTTGTCACTGGGACGAGAAAATATTGTGTTTCTGGTACACAAATAATAGATATAGATATTAAGATTTCACTGGGAAATCGCTAAAGTGCGTGACACTGGGTCGCGGCACAGTTTAACAAAACCTATTTAGAGATATATATGTATATATGAAGATAAATATATACAAGCGATTTGTAATTAGGAAGTGTTACTTTCTAAACTGTCGTTGGTGTGTCAAAGGTTATTTGTACATATGTTAAAGTATAAGATAAGAATTGTATATTAAGTTGTGTGAACTGCATAAAATTATCTGTTCATAATGGGACAAAAGTTAAATGATTTAGCAACTACAAGTTTTATATCAGGCAAAAGGAATGATGTCCCTTTGTATGGAATCCCCATTATTATATTTAAATTTATGTGACCGTAGTATGCAGTTCAGGTATGATCATGTCATAATAAATAAACCCAAAGGGAGAGAAAATTAACAAGGATAAATCTAAATATTCTAAGAGTCCTGTCCCACAGAAAGCTAAGACAGAGTCGCTGTATCCAGCACTTCCTGTTTGCTCAGAGCCCACACAGTAGAGCACACAATGCACATTGTCAGAAAAGGAGTTAACTGCTTTGTCTGTGGCCATAAGGTATGTTTGATTTGTCTCCCTGCAGTACACAGTGTTTTATGGGTATAGTAGAAATTTTATGTATAAAGTATAAGAATATTATAACATTGCATTGTTAAACAGAATTATAAGTGTTAAGAATTTCTAGTGTGGCTGGGACACATTTATAAGTAAGAAGACAATAGTTCTGAACTGAAGCTGTGTGACAGAGGATACAGATCCTTCTGTAAAACAGATTGAAGATTAGAGTCTCATGTCTGTGACTCCCAAGTACACTGTATCTTGGTGTTTTGGATATGCTGTGCAAGTTGATAAGACCATAGAAGCTGTGGCATAATTATGTTTAATGTTGTCATTAGGATAATTGTCATTATTGTTTAAATATTTGCATAAGTAATTTTTGCAACTGCTATTTTTTAAGATATAATTGTATTTTTATAAGTGATGTCTGCACAAATGGGCAATAGTGTTACAGTAAAAGTCTCTAATATTTTACCACAAGAATAGAGACATGTCCTAGTTTTGTGTCAACAGCCCCCAAGCAGCAGTCATGTTTTATAGAGATGTAACAAAAGAGGATGGATCTCATGGATTAGTCAAAGAGCGCTCAATAAAAAAAAAATAGGCATGTTATGCCGCTAATATAATTTTGAATGATTCATGAGTGAAGGTCTTCTGGGTTATATTCATCAGTGTGATAAGAAGTTTTATAATAAATTAGTTTTAGCAGGAAATTAACAATAGTCACTGTAGTTGTGTTATTTTGGGTAAGCAGAGTTGTTTTATTTTGGCATAGTCAGTAATTTTATTGGTGATATGCATAGTTTAGAATTAATTTGCTACTGCGCTTGCGTAACTGTATCTTTAAGTAAGAAAAAGTAAAATATGTGTGTGTAAAACAGTGAGTCATATAATATTCAAGGTCCTTTTTGGACATCATGTTATATATACGTGATCAATCCAGTGGATAGTATAACAGCTGTTTTATTTCATAAATGCCATTATTTGATTTTTATTAAGGTTTATTTTGATTCAATCTATATATTCAGTGGCATCAGGGTAAAAAGAAATCTAATATTTGTTTAAAAATTCTAAACATTTAACAGGTTTTACATGTTACCTATTAGAAATGTTTATTTGTTTAGGGTATATTTTTTCTTTTTTGTATTTAGGTATCTTGACCAGTATATATTTTTATATAGGTTGGAAGGATTTTTGTATTTGAATTTTTAGTGTATGTTGAAGATAGGTTTTGGTTTTTCACAACATAAGATATCACATTTTCCAACACTTTAGATAAAATAGATAAGGAAAGATGTATTGATTATTTTTAAGGCATTTGTAGGTACTGATATATTTTAGATTTAAGTAGGATTTCAGAGTTGATACTAGAGAAAGACTTGAGTAATGTTTATTCGTAAAATGTTGAGAAGTGGGGGATTTTTGTGTTAGGCCGTTGAAGGCTTTGTGGGCCATGGAAATGGCAATTGATAAAGATAAAAGGTTTTTGTATGTTGTAGAAGGTGAGAGGTCATGTTGCAAATATGTACAAAGAGAAGATGTTATGGACTAAGAATATAACAGTTAGGATTTAAAAGTGAATATTAATTTGAAAGGGAAGACATAAGTAATAATGTGTATGGTATATACCAATAAGAGGTAGAACTTTTGGTTTATACTGAAAAGTATTGATCAGTGTTTTTAAATAAACTCCCTGCCCATCCAATATAATTTTTGGTAACTTGCATTTACCGTAATTGATTTATCTTTGTGGTGTGACCAGAATTATTTTTACAGTGCTACAGCGCTACTTACATTGTTGGTGATATATGAATATCATTTTCAAACTATAGGGAACGTCAGATTACCAGCCGGAGAGCAATACATATTTAAATAAATACAGAGCTAGCATGTTTATATACAGTAAATATACATACACACACACATACACACACATACGTGATGCTAAAAATGTTCATTTGTTGTATTCTATTTTTTGTTATAATTAAGGCAAATGTGATACATTGGGAGAGATTATTGAGCTGTTGCTTAAAATTTTAGATACAAGTTAAGTTTTAATATATGAGAATGTATGTCTGTCAGTGATTAGTGGAAAGAATTAGCAAGTGTCATGTTCTTAAACATGCTGTGGTGTTGGAGGTGAAAGAGTTAATTATATAAATTCAGATAGTTTTTGTTGTATATGAAAGAGAGAAAAAGTCCCCCCAGAAACCCCCCCTTCATTTCCCCTTCTATCTGTTTGTCTAATTGCAGATAAGAGAGTTGTAGCAGTGGCTGCAAAAGTATTTTTTTGTGTGTGTGAAGGGAGGGGGAATGGGCCAAAGTTGTGTTCTGTGCTGTGGTCATGTTGATAGTATATTGATAATGGTCAAGAGATATATTTTGTTGTCAATAATTTTGATGAAGTATATGTAGCAATTGTGAATTTTTATAAAATATTTATTTTGACAGGTCACGTCTGTTATTTTTATTGAATTAGTTCCAGCCTATACTGATGTTGTTTCAGAGTTTACTGATAAAACCAGCAAATCTAGATTATTACTGATGCAGTTCCAGTAAGAGGTCTTAATCACTAATGAAGAGCTAGTTATTATTAACAGTGAGTGATTATTATTATCAGTTGTATATTACACTCATCATGCTCAGTCAGGAGATTCATAAAAAGAATAATAATATTTTTAAGAACAAAAGAGTGGTCTAGTTATTTTGAGACATGAGTTAAGAGTCATAATATTTTTAATGATATTTTAATGTAAAGCAAATAAGCCAAAATGTTTAATGAAATATTGCATGTTACTAATTGGAATATTTTGAGTTTTATTTCCATATAGATTAAAGCTGTACAGCCAACAAAAGACAAGTTCACAGTGCACCAACGAATCTATTGCTGATAAAAGATTATTTCTAAAGAAAGAAAAAGTTTATTTTAAAAGAAGAAATACTTACAATACAAGTAAAGAAAGGATCCTAACAAAGTTTACTGGAATATTGTTGTGAAAGTTGTTCAAATCAACTCCTGGATCCACGTTATTTACGTAGAGCACATTCCTGTACTGACAAACAGGCCAACAAAGGAGCAGCAACTTAATGTTTTGATGGGAATAATAACTCCCTGACCACTAGCCAACATAAGCTGAGTCGTCAACCTAGGATAACTCGCAAAGAATACACCCAGGAGTCTGCAACAGATACAACAGTCTACAAAAGATCATCATTGTTGGGAAGTATATTTTCATATGTACAAATGTATACAATTGTTATTGAAGGCTTGTAATTTTTGTAGTAGAGATTTGTTTAATTGTGATGTTACAGGTATGTTTAGAGTATAGTGAATTTTTGCAGACTGACTCTACCAAACACTATGAGTCGACCCATAAGAAACTGTATTTTGATAATATGTTTGTGGAATTTTATGTAGACAGTATATAAAATCTCAGGAAATGTATCTGATATTTTAAATAGGTTAGTTTGTTTTTGTAAGAGAGACTAATCAAGAAGGATTATGGATTTAAGGATTAGGTTAAAAAGTGTCCACAGGTAGTCCGTGAGATCCCCTGGGACTGGGAAATTGGCTGGTTTAGCATGTGTGAGATCAGTGTTGCTAATTGTTTATGTTGTTTGTTTCAAGGGTCTCATCCTCAAGTGCATCCTGACTACTGACATCATGCCCCTACGTGAAGACTGGAAGACACTGCTCAGATATTCCCCATTATGGAAGCTTACAGTGCAACTAAGCTGGATGACCTACCAATGTGTGAAATCGAGGAAGTGTGCCTTATCATCTTGGATACAATGATTATGTTGACCAGGCAACTCCTGATGGTTATCCTTAAAAACAGACAATGTCAATTTCTAAGAATAAAAGGGGAGAACAGTATGAATATTATATGGACTGTAGGGGCCTCTGGAGTCACGTCGTGGATGGGAGACCATATTGTTTTGTCTGCTGCCATTTTATCTGACTGCCGCTTTGTGTTCTGAATGCATGCCATGTTGTGTGTTCTGAATGCATGATGTCAGTTTTGCTTCAAGTTATTTTAAAGTATTCTGCAAATGACTCAGTCCTTGGGAATTGCAAACTCCGGAATAATATGTTTGATTTTTACATAGATCTATTGGTTGTAGAGAAGGGTTTTATTAGGCAGGGTAAGAGGAGCAATCAACAATAGATAATTAATTTAGTTTTGTGTCCATCATGTGTTTTTGTTGGTCATGCCATTATGTAACATTATGTAACATATTTAGATAGTTATGGCAGGCCTTCCATATTTAAGAGAGAGATACTGTGAATTTTCACAGGTCCAATATTTCTGCAGAGCGAAACCAAGGTCTGCTCAGACGTCAAAGGTCTAAACTTAATCTCAAAGGCTATTAAAGTTAAAGTTATTTTAGATGTCAGTATTGTCCAGAGGCAGTCCGGTAAAACAGGAAAGCCATAGTCGGTTAGTAAAGCTTAAATATGGATGTGAAGATTTTTGATTCAATATGTTGTTTTAATTGATCAGACCACTCCAATTTAATCCAATGGTATTTAAATAATATAAGAGATGTGGACACAAATATCAAGTAAGCCACAGGTTTTGATTGGATATTCGAAATATGCTCGTGGTTAGGAGATAATTAAGTGTTTTTTTTAATAATAGCAATAATAGTTTTTTTTTATATAATTGTGAGGTGTGATAAATGCATTATTGCTAAAGCTGTTAAACCAGCTCCAAAATTCCAATACGACACGTAATATTACATTACCTATGCTAGAGCTTCCCAACAGCAATATTAAGATTGTTCAGCAAGTGAACAAAAGAGTGGAACTGAAAGGGTTAAATTGATGTTGAGAAGCCCCCCTTGCTTGACCAAGTTCAGATAAAGGTCACAGTCCCTGAGGAAGTCAGATGAGACATAATGATTTATTTAAGAATGTCTTAGACTACAAAAAGAGGAACTAATGTTGTAGCAAGTTTCAACTGTCTTTTCTGCTGACTGACTATATTGAGATTTATTTTAGCTTTTCTGCCTAGTGACAATATATGTACCAATTGTCCACCCCCCTTGTGACATGTATACGCCGCCTCTCATGTACTTGATGCTATGTTTGTGCAAAACCTATAACCAATCAATGAACAGGACAACGCCTAGATTTGTGTATAAATACCAATGTGTAATAAACTACACTCAGAGCTGAGGATAAAGAAACACGTACCCTTTGTGTATTTGTTTTCCGCCTTCACAGCTCTCCAGATATCTGCTAACCTGCCACACATCAACGACCTTAGAAGTAACTGATCAAGGAGCAGAGACCGGCCGTTCCTTTCAAAAGTACTCAAAAAAAATAAATGGGCAGACTAGATGGACCGAATGGTTCTTATCTGCCGACACTTTCTATGTTTCTATGTTTCTATGTTTCTATGTCAAACTACAGGCCTATTTCACTGCTACCCATACTTTCTAAAATCCTTGAAAAATGTGCCAATGATCAACTGTGCAAGTATTATCAATGCTCCAACTATCAAACCTAGCTTCAATCTGGGTTTAGGTCAAATCATTTCACGATAACTGCCCTCTTAAAGGTGAGCAATGACATTCAGAGTGGTATGGAGAGGGGTGAAATTACAGCTGAAGTTTTCCTAGACTTTGCAAAGGCGATTGACACGGTTGATCATGAGCTTCTGCTAAACAAGCTAAGTTGTTCCGGTGTAAATGAGAGGTCGCTCTGCTGGTTTCGTTCATACTTGTCTGATAGAAGTCAATATGTGTCCATGGCTGATACTGCCTTCCTCCCGTTGCCAATCAAGTTTGGAGTGCCTCAAGGATCCGTTCTTGGACCTCTGCTATTCTCGCTATTTATAAATGATCTACCCTTGGCGTGTGACCTGGCTCATGTGCATATGTATGCTGATGATACGGTCATTTATACTTGCGGTACTCAACTATCGCAAGAGGAGTCCGTGCTACAGGATCAGTTTTCTAAAGTGGAAAATTGGATAGCTAACAACAAATTATTCCTCAATGAGGAAAAAACTGTGACCATGTTGTTTGGGACAAATGCCAAACTACTTAAATTAAACAATCCTCATTTAACCATCAAGACCAAAACCAGTTATAACCTGACCCAGGTAAACTCATATAAGTATCTTGGCATGTGGCTAGATCCAAACCTATCTTTTGGTCTCCATATTGATAAGCCTGTGTCAAAGCTATATCCTAGGATCGGCTTTCTATATAGAAACAAATCTAACCTAGATTCCATGGTAAGGAAACGTATTGTGCAGCAAATGTTAATGCCGATCTTAGATTATGGAGATGTTGTGTATGATTCTGCCCCTCAGACCCATCTCGATAAACTCGACACTATGTACAATACATTGTGTCGTATTGCGCTACAGTGTGATTATAACACGCATCACTGTAAAAGGTTAAAAGAGTTAAATTGGCTGACGCTTGCCTCCAGGCGTACTCTCCACCTAGCTTGCTTAGTGCATAACCACTTCTCTGGAACGCTCCCCCTCTACCTGAGCGGCATGCTCACTCTTACTCCCTGCACATCCCACAATCTCAGATCCTGCACCAATCCTTCACAAGCGATTCCCCACTTCAAAAAGGAAGCAGGTCGAGGTGCGTTCTCTTTCAGAGCTCCTCATATGTGGAATAGCCTTCCCGTTGCTGCTAAATCATCATCTACTCAAAGATCCCTGAAAATAAGTATCTCCCAAATCCTCAAAACAGATTGTACCTGTTATTAGTTTACAATAGACATGTGCAAAACTAAAATTTTCGTTTCGTTTTCGTCCATTCGGACGAAAATGTTATTTATTTCGTCTAAAACGAATTTCGTTCATTAGTGCATTCGTTTCAGACGAAATTCGTTCATTATTTTCGTTTCGTTAATTTTTTTCGTTCGTTTTATAGAATACAATGTAATACTATTGGCTTTCTATAAACCGAACGAGAGCCCCATTCATAAGAAATTCTTATGAA